>CM059279.1:7801976-8336976 GCA_030347295.1 Setipinna tenuifilis
TCATCTGAGGGGCGTGTGTGTGTGTGTGTGTGTGTGTGTGTGTGTGTGTGTGCCAAGGACGCTCCACCTGGGTGGGTGGGTAAAGGGACGCCAGAGTCAAATCTGATTTAGGAACCCAAAAAGGACACGTTTCATCCTCTTCGATCTGCTGAGTCACACACTGAACCCGTTCGTACAATTTAGCAATTTATGTACAAATTTAATTTGCAAAAAGAAGCAAGTAAGCAGTCAATAAATCGGATGGCGCGGAGGAAACCGCTGCCAAATGCAAACAGCACAGTAAGCATCTAGTCTATCTCTATCTCAGAGTCCAGTGTCCATCATCAGTGAATCCTTGCCAAATGTCAGCCACTCTGACCAAGAGGCAAAACCCTTGAACCAGCCCCCTCCCCTCTCTCTGCACGGGAGTATGACGAGTAAACCCCTCCATCAGATTATTTGTGGTAAGCTCATAGATTTCGCCTGCACAGCCAACAGGAATAACACAGAGGAAATCACTGACAGTGTGAATGGCCAGAGAATAAATAATGGCAAAAAAAAGAGGAAAGTATAACCTAAAATTGTTTGAAATTATTTTTTTAGACATCCACAGTCAAGTGACATAATAGTACAGCGACTTAGTAGCATATAGTAGATGCAGAGTGAATGAATTATTCATTTATGAGAGAGAGGGAAAAAAAGATGGCATGCAATTACTACCTGCAAACAAACCTCTCCCCCCGGAGGGGTGAGCACAAAGGGAATTACCATGGTGACAGCCTGGGGGGATTTAATCTGACAGTCAGAGCACATTCCAGATCACCTTGGAGGACAGAGAGAGTAGAGAGAGAGAGGGAGACAGAGGGTGAAAGGGTGAGAGAGAGAGAGGGAGGGAGAGAGAGAGAAAATGAGAGAGAGAGAGAGGGAGGGAGGGAGACAGAGGGTGAGAGAGGGTGAGAGAGAGAGATAGAGAGGGGGAGGGAGGGAGAGAGAGAGAATGAGAGAGAAAATGAGAGAGAGGGAGAGTGAGAGAGAGAGAATGAGGTAGAGAAAGAGAGGGAGGGAATAGAGAGAGAAAATAGAGAGAAAAGGGGAGAGGAGAGTGATGGGGGAGGAGTGACAGAGACTCAGAGAGATTGAGTGAGTGAGCGAGATAGAGCGAGCGAGACAGGAGAGGAGAGAGAGGAGGGAGGAGGGAGGAGAGAGCGGTAGAGAGGATGCTGAAATATAATTCCTCTCCAGCGTGAATATTGAGTCTCGTGTGGCCGCACACTCTGCTGTGAAAATAGGCCCTGGACACAGACTGGCAGGAAGCCCAACTGCGATTAGGTCGCCCTCGATACCTCGAGACGTTTTTTTTAACACTCTCATGTAGTGTAGTTGTGCATATTATTGCAGTCCCAGTCCACCTGTGGCTGGCTGTGACAGCAGTGCATTTGTGTTTATGTGCATGATGTGTTTATTACCTTCACACCACCTTTACTTCTCATCGATCTACTGCATTCTCCACAGGGCAAAAACTGCACAAAATCGTCAAAAAATCGTCACTGTTTTTCTTTTATTGTGGTATATGTTGCTGTAAGTCAGGTGGTGATGAAAGACATAGTTCGGATTACAAGGGGTTACTACTGGGGAGTACGCTTAGCACCCCCCCCCCCCCCAACCAAAGAGACAAAAATAGCAGGGCTGGGGGGGTACCGAGATATAAATGTAATTAATGTAAAATGTAAAAGATATTGGAGGGGGGGGGGGTTAATTCACACTCTGATGAAGGAGTCTAACAGAGGACGCAGGGGACAGCTAGAAGACAGCTGGGGCAGACCAAGACCGCGTCTCGTCTCAGCCCATAGCTGCTAGCACTACAGGTAAAGACAGAGTTAATGGAAAAACTCTCAATTATTACTGAGGTCAGATCGTCTTTCAGAGTGACAGGCAGCCCTCTATACAGCGCAGCGCAGCACAGCGCAGCTAGACCAGAGGGCCTTACGAAGGGGAGAGAAGACTTCCCTTCCCTTCCCTTCCCTTCCATGCCAGGGCCCTCATCGCAGTACAAGGGGAGGGAAGAAAAGAGCGGGGCAGCCATAGACAGAAAAAGCGAATTCAATAAGCAGACAAATCAGAGACAGACAAGCAGACAAAAGTGAAAAATATTAATGGGTTATCATGTGTGACCGGAAGATGTCTGAAGTGGCACATTCTAATTTCAAGATACAGGTCGATTTTGATGGAAAAGTTTAATTAAAATATTGAATAGTAAAATAACAATCTCTCCAAACTTGACCATAGTCAAGATAACAATGTCTAGATGGGCCAGGTCATATACAATACGTACATGTGATCAATGAAGCTCGAGCAGGACAAAAGATAAGGAAACCTACACCTTAAATTCCAGATACAGGTCTTGGAGAAGTAGCACAGATTCCAGACAGCGCCATCAAACTTTAATGCTCATTACATCATTTGCATTTGACTAGTCGGGCCTGTCCAATTCATGTGGACAGCAGATATCGTAGGCCAAATTACCAAAGTTCCAGGGCCACTGGCTGCAATCTCCTTTGCCTGCATCTAAAACACAACATCTATCTCATCATATAACCAGAGGAACAGAAAAGGAAATAATTAAACTTCAAAGAATGTTTTGCTTTTTATATGGGTTAAAAGAAGACTTGTGTTCACATCACATCTGACGCTCAGGCAGATTTGTGTAGATCATTAATTATGCCTCAAATAGAGTATCTGAGCTTTTAATTAGGAAGACTGCTCCAAAGACATCTTTAAACACACTTCAAATGAGGGGCTTGAAAAGCAACAAATACCGCAACAAACCAAATTGGTGCATATTCTTTTATAGGTAAACATGTAGCACAAGAAATTGAGCTATTTGGAGATGTTTCAAAAGCCTTTGTGAATGTATTTAGTTGCTGGGCTGCAACATAAACATCAGAGATAAAGGCCATCTAGTTCCATGGTAACCAGGGGATACATGTCAATACAGAGCTACTGAGGAAGCTAAGGCTGGCTAGTATTCAAAACTAGAGACTACAGATTCAGGCTTTTAAGACATGGCAGGGCATGAGACATTATTGTTTTTTTTGGGGTTTTTTTTTACACATCTCCAACCCCCCCAGCCCGCCCCATCATTTACAAGGTCCAAATAATTTTATTACTAATGAAGTCAATATATTTAACTACCATTACTAAAAAAAAATCCTAGATATTTTCTCCATTTTTCTCAAATGTTGCCAGCGATGCTACATGTCCAGGTATTAGGAGGTTTTGGCTTAGGCATGAGGTAAGAATTACTATTCTCATCCACACACACGCTCACACACACACACACACAGACAGCTGACCAGCTCTTTCTCCCCCTGGCAGGCCAATCCCGGTGCGGCACTCTGGCCAAAACGCCACAGAAACTGCTGACAGGGCCGGCTGGCCCTCTGAAAGGTCACGCGACACACAACAGGAACAGGAACACCTCCCCCCCCCCACTCCCCTCGACCACCCCCCCCCCCCTCCATCTCCCCTCCCCTCCCCTCCACTACCCCCCCCCCCCCCCCCCCCCCCCCCCAACTCACCTCCCCTCCACTCCACTCCACTACCCTCCACCCCCCCCAAACTCCCCTCCCCTCCACTCAAATTCCTCTTCTAGCCTATTAATTGGCATCTCGAACACAAAAATCTATAGAGTGTAGCTCTTTTCATTGATAAACCTCCTGCCTTTTTTTTTTGGTGGCCTTCAGTCCCCCCCCATCCCTACTTCCTGGGACTGCAGAGAAACTGAAAGGTGAGGTATAAAAGGGCAGAATCAGGCTCAGAGAAGCTTCCAGAAGTGGAGGTTGCACAGGAAAAACACAGAGCTGCTGTTTGGACATGTGCACTGACTTATGTGCTGAAGGCATGCATAGCATCCAGTCCCAGACCTGCAAACCTTTGAGAAAGTGTTTGAGTACCATTTTATACTGGAAGAAAAACATCATGTACATTTTCCTTCCCCAAAATGACATTATATATTTAAATAGTCAACTGATATGTTTTCAGGCCTGGCTATACTACTTGAGGTAACTGAAAACAAAACAAAACCATTTACAGTAGCTCGATTTCTTGATTTCCTTCACTTTAACCCTGGAAATTACCCTTCCTCCTCTCCAATTCTCCAAGTCCAATGTCCACCCATGATCCAATTTAAGGTCTACTGAAGGTAGGGTTACGGCCTGTGAGAGGGTGAGCTTTGGCCATCTCTCCCTCTCACGGTTTTTACTGTCTGTGTTTTGTTCTGTACCACGCTGGCCACACCTGAAGGCAGCGCGGGGATGGCGTCGCTGGGTGGTGGCTGGCGTACAATTATGTCTTGATTGGCTCAAATTGAACGGACTATTTAAGAGCCTCTTTTCTCAGTTGAGAGACGAACGAAGAGCTTCTTCGTTACAGGGCCCAATTTTACTCTTCTCTGGCTCCCTATTTATATTATAATTCAGGTAGTTTCAGATAAGAACATATTCATCTCTCTGCCACAAAAACACAATTGTTGCAAGCAGCAACATTTTCCTGTGGAATGCTATTTTATTCTATGAAGGCAATATAGCTAAATGAGTCTATTGCCCTACACCTGTCAAGTCTAATGTGTTATTTTTTTCTGAATTGCCAAATTTGTCATGTTTCACGTTTCATTAATTTCACTCCATCTCATCAATTTCATTGCAATCCTAATAGGCTGCTGTGGAGTCAGAGGTCTAACGTACCGTTGTTCTGTACAACAAACTGTTTGTCAGGGAGCTGGGAAAAGAACATAAGACGATGCTATGAAATGCTAGCATTTCAAACCATCATATTTAAGCATTTAGGTTTTAGTGGAAGAGACAAAACAGATATTGAAACTCACTCATTTTTAATAGTAGTTTTTTCCTAAGATGTATTCAGATAGTTGCATAGGATTGCAAAGGGATAATGTACAGCAAGTTATTTGACATCTAAAAGAAAGAAAACATTTAGCCATCTGCCACACAGAAAATACCATGTAACTTGACTAACCTTAAAATAATCATGAATAAACAACCCAAAATGCACTGGGCCATGTCAGTGGGCAAAATGTTAACTTTATAATCTCAATATCTGCATCCCTCAAGTCAATTAATTTAATTTATTTTAAAGTTAAAAATGGGAATTTCAAATTAGCTAAAGTTGTTACTTGATAAACCAACCAGCAGTGGGTGAGGAGGGACAGAGGCATGTAGACTGAACGCTGAAGTGTTGACAGAAGAGACACAACTGTGAGCCTGCTTCTTAATATTTTTAGGAGGGACAGCGAGGGGGAATGTATACAACGCTGTAATTAGTCAAATCCTTCATGCTTTGCTTGTCAGCAGGTTAGACACTAATTGTTGTGCAGTAAGACTCACAAGGAATAAACAAGGTTTTTTTTAATTGGCCTACTTTGGAAGTAACAAATTGTACCAGCACATTTTGAGATCACAATGTAGCCTTCGTCGATTTGCTAACCTGTATGCGTTCCAGATAGTCTTGCTTAAGCTGAGATACTACATACCACTGCTGTGTACTGCTCCAACCACATTTTAATAGGCCTACTTTTAGAATAACAAATTGTACAAGCGGGTGGTGTACAAGGGTGTGCTTGTCAAAATCCAGCCTCTGTCTGGAACACGTACAGGTTAGCAGGTCCACAGTCTCGCTCAAACTGAGATACTGCGTCAGACTGCTGTGTACTGCTCCAGCATATGTCCTCCCGTCCCCATTGCCCTTGTTTCCCGTGCCCCTGTTCCTCCCCTGCATCTATCAATCTCTGCTGCACCGCTCAGCCCCACTACTCTCCTGGGCCCTGGCCTCTCAGAGGAGAAACGGGGAGATGAAGCACCACTCTCCTCCAAACCGTCTCCTTGCTTCTTTACTTCCCTCCCCCTCCCCCTACCTCTCCTTCTCCTCCTCCCTCTCCCCGTCCTCATTCAATGTTACGCAGGGCTCTCATGTAGTCCTGTGGGGATGCTACAGCCTATCGATTTAAGACTACTAGCACACAACACGAAGGAGTCGGATCATGGGTGGACAGGATATTAAATAAGAAGCAGAGGTGGAGATCCCAGCTTTAGAAAGTGAAGTGAAAAAGCCTTCCATGTATGCCTTCTCTCTGCCACTGCACCCAAACACAGGTGATTTCACTAATTAGCTGGTCTACCTGCCTGACGATTTGTGTCCTCATTAGGATCAGCTGGTTTAGAAAATGGTTGGATCAAATATGTAGCAGGGGTTTTATGGTCTTTCTAAAGCCACAATCTCCAGTTCTGTTTAAACGAAAACACCCACAGGCAATAAACTGAAGCAATAAATCCTGAGAGAGAAGTAAGAGCCACGTAGTGCTATGCATCAGGCAACACAGAAATCCGATTGTGGCTCTCTAAGTCCAGCTAGGGCTTTATTTGTTGGCTCTCTACCATCCCAAGCAAGCCAACAGACAACAAATAAATAATGCATGGTTCTGATAAAATTAGACTTATTAGATTAGACCATAAAGCATCAATAAGAAGCCTTAGACTGCTTTTAAACTTGGTTCTGATTCAGGAAGGGAAGTGGTACAAAGAGTTTCAGTGTTTCAAAAAACTGACTGAGCGATCTCAGCAGAGTTCATACACACCTTGGTGGTGTCATCATGTGACCGCTGATAGCGTTTCCAGCGGCAACCGTAGATGCCTGTCAGACATGACAAACAGAGCTGCCTCTCGTAGACTTGCAGGGGTTGGTGCTTCACCATGCTCCTTCAGTCTGTCCTTCGCCCCACCACACTAACATCCCATTGAGATCAGCCAATCCTGATGGAAACAAGAGGCACAATCAACTGTTAAACAGAATGTTTTTGAAATTACATTCTATGACTTTTTTAAATAACAACATTCTATTACTGTCAAACAGTGATGAGCAACCTGGATTGAGAAGCTATTATCCAACACCACATATAAGTTCTACCCCAGCAGTTAATATGATTTAATATGATTTCACATCTACCTGGCTAAAGAGTTGTGCTGATTAGTATCAGCTGATGTAGTAAATGGCTGGAAGATATATGTGGTACTGGGTAGTAGCTTCTGAGGTCGGTTTGCCCATCACTGCTCTCAAGAAATCCAACTCTATTGCAAGGCACCAAAACAGTATAGTCAAATTAGAACATATAGGCCTTCTGACTAAATTAAGTGTCTTTAGCCCTATTCGAAACAGCCAGCCTGTCTTTATTCTCTCTATAAGCAACACTGAGAAGAAACAAAATCTCCCAAAACATTTTACTGGAACATAAAACAGAACACCCCAGAGAAATCAATAGGTTGAGGTCATGTGTAAGTTATACATTATAAAAACAAACAAAAATAGCTCAGTTTATGAAGAATCGCCCATTTTCTACTGACAGAACCAAAGCACCCTACCAACATGGTAAGGCCTTCAAAAATCCCCCTTCAACATGTTTCACCATCAGCTCCTCCTCTCCACTAGCGTCTCTAGTGTCTCTTATCATGGCTCCTGTATGACTCAGCTCTTAAAACATGCTCTTACTGATCAGCAAATGACAACAACAGCCTAGGGTCAACCACACAACATCACACAACATTATTACGCGTCAACCTCCCGACAAGGTTCAAAACCATGGGGTACTCCACGAAGGTGGTTTAGTGACGAACCCAAATAAGTTGACTCAAGAGTAAGTAGCAAATCTCCTGACAGAAGCATCCAATAAGCTTCGTCCTCCTACAAGGGAAAGTCAAAGGGTCTTTTATCAGGAGGTTTACTGCATGTTCTGAGCTGACATGCTCAGATAAGTGATAAACTCTGCTTTGTCGAATAACCCCTATATCCCTGAGCATTAGCTTAGCACTAGATCATTTTTAGGATCTTTTATTTATTTATTCATTTTCGGAATACTAGAAGTCTGCCTTTGATCCGCTACAGTAGGAAGGACCTAACAGGATTCTCTCAAACTCCGATCTGGTGACAATGGTGACCATACAAGCATGCAAGATTTTTGTTTGTTCTGTTTCTTTGGTTTTGGTGTGCGTCTGGTGTGTGTGTGTGTGTGTGTGTGTGTGTGTGTGTGTGTGTGTGTGTGTGTGTGTGTGTGTGTGTGTGTGTGTGTGTGTGTGTGTGCATGTTGATTGGGGAGGGGGTTTGGGGTTGAAAAGCACAGTGATATCACATAGACATTCCATATAACCTACTACTAACAAAACCCAGGAAGGACCTATTACTTGTCCAACAGGAACGAAACAAAAAGGGAAACAAGAGCTTTCTCCACATGCCTTGTGCAGGTGCTTGCATAAGACCTTGTTAAGCACACAGGTCATATAATGATAAGGATTAGCCAATGTTGATATGATTAAGTGATGACATACCATCGTCACTTTGTCTGGGCATGCACTGCTCAGGGAGCGAACAGAAAAGGGCAAAAACAAACGCTTATGTAACTCAGGTTGGATAACACCATAGCAGGGCTAACAAGGAAAGGCAGGAAGTAAACATGAGGAATCAAATTACTCCACCAGTTTCTGTTCTTACAGTGATAGACTGAATGTTTTTTTCTCTTTTTTGTTATAGATTGATAGATGTACGATTTACTTTTGATTTCAAGCTTGTAAAGTGATCAAAGACCATCTAGTTCCATGGTAACCAGGGGATACATGTCAATAGAGAGCTGCTGAGGAAGCAAAGGCTGGCTAGTATTCAAAACTAGAGACAGTTTCTGTTCTTACAGTGATAAAATGTTTTTTTCTCTTTTTTGTTATGGATTGATAAATTGATTGATTGATTTACTTCATTGATCCCAAGCTGGTAAAGTGACTTTGGAAGCATTACAAAGCAGAGAAGAGGGCCAACGAGTAATGCACTGCGGTCACATAGGGTGGGTAGGGTGATTTTTCCTTTCCTGTCTAAAGGGGCCAACACTTCTTTGCCAAAGCCACAGGTCAAAGCCTAAGGTCTCCTCATACCCATGTCAAAGACATCCATCCTGGAATAGCAGCACAACTACAAACAGGCAGTACACTAAAAAGAGAAGAGAAGAGAAGAGAAGAGAAGAGAAGAGAAGAGAAGAGAAGAGAAGAGAAGAGAAGAGAAGAGAAGAGAAGAGGACAGGAGAGGAGAGGAGAGGAGAGGAGAGGACAGGACAGGAGAGGAGAGGACAGGAGAGAAGAGAAGTGTGTGAGACATGAAGAAAGACATGGAACTGTGGTCTTTTCTTTTTCTGCTGTCTCAGTTCCTGCTCGTATGAAAGCATAGAAAGACAATAACAGCAATGTAAAGGATGTGCCTCAGCACTTTCGGACAATAATAAGCTGGAATGCTCTAGAGTTCGGAAGCTCTAGAAGGGCGAGTTCGGAATGTTCTAGAAGGGCGAGAAGCAGGGCTGCTGCAGCTCCTCCAGGCTGAGGAGAGGACGTGAGCAAGGTGGGGTAGGGTGCACACCAGCATGTTATAATACTGTCATACTGCTGTCAAAGCTAAAATAACTGCTTCCTGGCATAATTATGACTTGTCAAGAGTGTCGGATGAACAATGTTCTTTTAATTAAGCCACATCAGACATTTTCAAAGACAGGGCTTCATAACATCATTATAACATCATTTTCATTTTTTCCAATGACTTACCACTTTCCCTTTTTTAAAACACTCCAATTACTGTACACGATTACGAAATGACGCTAAAATTTAATGCAAAATAAACATTCAAAACAGAAGAACTGAGCCTGTCCTTGCTTCTACCTTAAGAAGCCAGATCAAAAAGAAGCAGACAGCAGCACTTTCCCTCCTAAGCATGCCTGAGTATGTGGCCTGGATGAGATCATGCCTTGGACGAGTCTCGACTGCTACTGAGACGGTCACAACCCCTCACAGCTCCCTGTGTACTACTTCTTCCCACAGGATTTCATTAACATGCCATGTCCTTCCTTTGTGCCAGTGTCTCTCGTCCTCCTCGCTCCTCCTCTCACCTCTCCTCTCCGGTGCTGGCTCAGCTGCCTAGTGGCGAGTTCACCTCTCTGTTCCTCCACCTGCCACACTGGTGTGGCCATCTGTCTCCTGACACACACGCACACACTCTCTCTCTCACACACACACACACACACACACACACACACACACACACACACACACACACACACACACACACACACACATTACACACACATGCACGCACATGCGCACACCCACTCATACACACACATGCATGGACACACACATACACACACATACACACACACACACAAACATGTGCGCGCGCACGCACACACACACACACACACACACACACACACACACAAGCATGCACAGCAACCGTCTCAGTAAGTACCTTACATTGACACCACACATACTAATAAAGCATACACACACACACCACACACACACACACACACACACACACACACACACACACACACACACACACACACACACACACACACACACACACACACACACACACACACACAAATAAAGCACACACAACATGCATACTAATGCAAAACACACGCCACGCATACTAACACAACACACACAGCCCTTCTCACTAACCGCCTCAAATTCATACTAACACAGCACACACACACCACACACGCTAACATACACCGCACATACACCGTCATTAACCCCCAGTCAACCTCAGTAATTAACTAACATTCATTGACGCAAGAACTTGACTTAAAAATGTGCTTGGAGACATAATTATTCTTTATTTCAGCTCGAAATGGACTGAGGTACATAGCTAAAGTGACGTTTGTAAATAAATAGCAGTAGGTAACATTACTCCATCACATTAATTAAATCTGAAATCAGTTGTGTACCCAGCCTGATTACATTCACGTGTGTGCTTAAGCACATTACACCAGAACATTAACTAAAATACCTCACAGCAGTCTGTGGTGAGTTAATCAATTCAGAAGTAGCAGAAGACAATTCATCTGGAGTTCAATCAATTGAGGGTTTTTTTTACCCGCCTTGATGAAAATTGGTACCAGTAAGTGGTTAAAGACCGTTGCTCATCCTAAAACCAGAAAAGTGCTAAAAGGAAAAAACAGTATACTGAGGATTTATGTGCACCCTTAACGGGCACTTCAAGCTTTCATGGGACCTTGGCTTAAGTGATCAATTTCCCATATCGATCAGCTTCTTTAGAGCCGGGGGGACGTGGCAGATACAGAGGGGCTCTAGTCTGAGTGTGAGGAATGCCAAGAATCATGCCTGCAGAGCCTAACCTGGTCAAAACCAGCCCCTAGTACTACACTGCATTTTGTACAGGGGGTCTGGCTCTGCTGTATTGAGAAACATTTTCGTTCTAGAGGTGTAGACTCTAAAGTTACCTTTACCTTATCACTAATGTCTGGTCGTGACATAAGCAATTAGCCTGGCTATAAGCCTGCCTATACAGACTACAAATGTAGCACACAAAGTCGACGTCATCACTTACAAACACTCCCTCTATTTGCTGATTGGTCCTGCAAGATGCTGCCGGAGACAAACATGTCAATGAAACCACAGCCAGACCCTCTGTATGAAAAATGTATTGTGTGAACTTGTATTGTCTTTGTCGTTGTGATCCTTGTATGCAGATATTTTTTTTACTTGTTTATTCCATGGTCCTTGCTCAAAATGCAAATTTCATTAAAAACAACAACAAAAACTAAAGATACTGCTATTTATTTCACTGTGAAGATCTCCAATCCTAGCCTAGCTGAACCCACACACAAAGTGGTGACCTTCAGAAGGCAAACCAGGATAGGCTGCAGGAGATAAATAAACAATGGTGTGGGTGTTCTTGATTTCTCTGAGATATGGCTCTCTCTGAGGAGAGGGCAGTGCAACGAGTGTTCAGAACATTGTGAGTCTCCTCGACAGTGGACACAACACTGTAATCTCTCAGCAAAAGTTTGCAGCAGCAACAGCCTTATGTAATCTGAGAAAAATAATAAAATGCATAACTGATGTTATATAGATACAATACAAAAGACTTAAAATCAACAACCAGTCCAGCAAGTTGCCAAAATTCTTAGCGTGAACACAATTAAATCCCTTTTTGCTCATTCTGAGTATGCAGCCAACATATTGACGTGGTGTAATTAACTGTGAATCTGGGCAACTATGCCTTCTTAAATGAGCAGCGTGCAGACACAATAGCATCTTAAAATGTTGTCTTGGTTTGGGAATTATGAATGCATCCACAGCAAACACGTCCATAATGCAGCAGATTTTAAGACACAGGAGGAGGGAATAAATACTGCCTTTTTTCCATGCTGCCACATGTATACTCTGGACTATCTCATTTCTTCTTCCCTCATACTCCTCCTTCTACCCCAAACATCACCCCTGACCCTGATCAACCCTTCTCCAATCAAATGGCTGCCTATTAAAGGGGTCCTTTCATCAGTATTTTTATTCATATTTCTGTGTCGCCACTATGGTTGAATGCATTGTGTCCTAGTTCTCTTGCTTGACGCTGTTTTCTGTAAGCTATAACAGGTCTAGTGGTTGAACGACTGGCTTTTCCGGTGTCCCTCGTGAATATCCATGACGTGTCAATAAGGCACCTCTGATTGGGCAAATTCGCTGTCTTTCGCTCACCTAGCTTCTGTCCACCAATCCTTTGCGATGTGGGCTTGCCATACATGGCTCTGGGCGGGGCTTACGACCTAGTGACGTAGATAGGTTTAGCATGCTCTGATCCGCTCGTTTTGGTTAGCTCGACCCTTCAATGACCAGTAAAACCATGAGGGTCGAATTTCACGTCTTGGAATGCTGCGTGCATATACTGCTTGTTGTGACCCACCACATTGTAAATAGAGCTACTCAAAGTGGTTTTTAGCGGAAGGACCCCTTTAAAAAAGCTGGGGTCTGTTCAAAGTTCTTGCCCTATCTACGGGTTAAGGTTTTAGGCTCTGCAAAGCACACTGAAACAATTTCATGTGTTCCTGGCAAAAAGAGGGTGAGATCCCAGCTTCAGCAAGTTGAACCCTGCCATGTATTCCTTCGACCTGTGCACTTAACACCCAGGTGATTCAACTAATTAGCTGATCTATCAGGTCTTATAATTTGTGAGCTCATTACAATCAGCGTGTTTTGGAAAAAGGGTTGAATCATGTATGTGGCAGGGTTTTGTACTTACCAGAGCAAGGACCTCCTCACCTCCGCAGGCAAAGTAATAACTAGGAGAATAACTAACTAATAAATAAATCCTAACTTAATAAGAGTCAAAAAGAATAAAACACTGACTTAATATGAGATAAGAAGAACAAAAAAACAACACTGTCCCCCTGCTGAATTATTCTGCATTAGCCAGAAGACAATCACCATGGCACAATCTGAAACCCAATCATGTCCTTTTGTGTTTTGAATGACAAAGGGGGGAGCCAGGTAAACTGAACCAAGCTGGTGCCCCGGCCGGCCGTGGGAGAATCAGGCCAGGTCTGCACACAGCCAGGTAATCAGGCCAGTGACGAGGCAGAAAGGCACGGAGCCCAGAGCAGAGACAGTAGTGGTCTGCGCTATCTTCGCCCTGAGATAGGAACGATTAGGCAAGCTGGTCTATTTCAGCCACAGCAGCCATTCTCTCAGGCAAAACACCACATGTAATGACTTATTAGTCAAAACAGTCAAAGAGACATGGCTCCCATACATTAGCCTGGTAAACCAGCCCCTCATACTACACCTGGCAAACCAGTCCCTTGTTTGTACAGGGGTTCTGGTTGTGCTGTGTTGACAAACGTTTTCTTCCTGGTGCTGAAGTTTAAAATGACTGTATCTGCCTTTGCCCAATCACAAACTTTTGGTCATGACATGCAGTTAGCCTGGCTATAAGCCTGCCTATGCACTACAATTCAAATGTAGTACACAAAGTCGATGTCATCGCTCACAAACACTCCCTCTGTTCCCTGATTGGTTAGGCAAGATTCTGCCTGAGACAACCATATCAATGGAACCTCAGCCAGACCCTCTGTACAAAATAGTACAAGGAGTACGAGGGGCTGGTTTACCAGGCTACCCATGCATACTGTACCAACATACTACCAGCGTGTTATAATAACGCATTGCAGAGATGTTCATGGTGACAGAATCTAGACTGTATTTACAGACTTAGGGGGTAAGGGTACCCAGCAGGGCCAAATGTCACATTCAAAATCTTGCTGCATTTTTCATGTGGAAGAGAAGAGAGGCTTACGTGTCTCTAAGGGGAAGCCAACATCCCTCCCTCCCAACGCTCTACAGCAGGAGAGCTCAAGGTTAGTCCTCTTTTCACTGATTCAGTGTTTTTTTTTATCTGCTGCTCCTGTCACTTGTTTACCTATGATTGCTCATATTTTGTGCTCCAAAAATCGAAGAGGAGCAGGAGGAAGAGGAAGAGGAGGTGGAGGAAGAGGAAGAAGAGGAGGAGGAGGAGGAGAATGAAGAGTAGGAGGAAGAGGAGGAGGACATGGTTTGTTTTTCCCCCTGCGGTAACGGATCCAGCTCGAGGCAATAAAGGATAATAAAGCCATGCACACTGCTTCAGTGCAAGCACACACTGCAGTCACCTTCGCCTTTAGCACCAATAGGACGCCTTCTAATGGCTGTAAATGATCTAACTATGTAACTATGTGTTTACAGTTATGGTTTCATTATTTGGCAGACGCTTTTCCCCAAAGTGACGCGCAAAGTTATAAGTAAAAAATTCTAACCAAAACATACTTTGAAAACCTACAAAAAAATATTACTGTTACTAATATTTATAGTGCAAACTGCCTATTAAACAGCATGATGTGTAAAAACAACAATGCTAAGCTTGGCTTAATGTTGAGGGTGGTGTGTGGAGCTGTCAAACGGTAAATAGTGACAACAGCTCCTTGGTCAAAGCACCCTAAATCAGTGAGTAATTGTAGGCTAGTGTTTGTAGTGGGCTGTTGTCGTGTTTGTCTTTCCGCCCTACAGTAAGCCAAGTCATACAGCATCCCCTCATCCTACTCTCGCCCTGCTTCTTTCCCATCGAGACAGGTCATTATTACACTGCCTCCAGAACAAGCCACTTCACTAACACACACACACACACACACACACACATACACACACACACACTTCACTAACACATACACACACACACACACTCGTGAACACACACACATGCGTGCACACACACGTGTGCACACACACATGCGTGCACACACATGCATACACACGCACATGCATGCGCACACACACACTCATGCACATACACACACAACTGTACAGGGTGGGTGTATGAAAACCCTTTGCCCCAATTTTGTCTGTCTCGTCGGGGGGGAACTGGGTGTTATGCTGACCGGAGACACCCAGTCAAGCTGACTACGGAAAAAAAAGCAAAACACAAACCTAAAGGGTCTTCAGTAGGAGGCCTGTGTGATGTCTGGTGATAATTAAAATCAGCAAGAGCACACCCACTTGGACAATAGACACTGGCAGCAGTGCGGCAAGCACCACTGAAGTCACTGTGCCATCAACACACACATACACACACACATACAAACATACACATACACACATAAACACATACACTCTCACACACACACACACACACACTCTCTCTCTCACACACACACACACACACACACACTGATGGGCAGCCTGGCTTTAGAAGGTACAATCGAGTACCTCATATTTGTTTCACCCAATCACTTAATCAGCTGATTGTAATGAACACAACTCTTCAGCCAGGTAGAGGAATTACCTGATGAAATCACCAGCATTACCTGCACAGGCAGAACATAGCAATTAGGAATACGTCACTGTACCGTAGCTTCTAAATCCAGGTTGCCCATCATAACACACACGCACACACAGAAACACACACACACACACACACACATCCTAGGCCTCCAAGTATACTCTGTGTTCCTTTAGGCTTACTACATTTCACAGTCCTCTTAAGCAGAATGTCTGAGCGTCAGCCTGTCGAGTGCTTGTTCATTTTTCTAAGTCTGACCATCTCAGCTTGGCCGATGGGTTCAGCAGTGCTGCTGACGCCAGGTCTAGCTTATCTGGACATCGCCAACTCAAATTACAAACCCCTTGTTCTGGTGTTTTGATTTGGCACGGGTTCAAATTATGTCCAACCATGGTGGTGATCACCACCAGTCCACAACATCTGCCTTTGACAAAGACCAGCCCCAGAAGGCTGACGGATCGCAGTACAGCTAATTTTATTACTCCTCAATTATTCAGGAGAGCCGCTCCATCATAAAGACAATGCACTGCAGGTGATGCCAAGACTACCCTTACACTAGGATGGAGTTGCCTTCAAGCTCTATTTTTACATCCATCTACCTGCAGACGTTTTGGATGGTACCCATGTCTGGTAGGCAGACAAGAGCCAGTGATGTCAATACGACCTAACCACTAGAGAGCCAATCATCAAAACTACTTTAGTGCAAGAGTGATTATTACTTCTGCCAAAAAGGTTATGTTTGTGCCGGCATTTATCGGTTTATTTGTTTGATTGTCGTTAGTTTGTTAGCAAAATAACTCAAAAAGTCATGAACATATCATTCTGAAATTTCGACGGTATGTCGGTATTGTCACTGCCTCAAGGTGATTCATTTTTGGTGGAAATCGGTTCATTGGTTACCTCACAAAAAACTCTCTCTCTCTGAGTGCTTTTTTAATGTTTCTTTTCTCTATTCTAATGTTTCTTTTCTCTATTCTATAGTCATACAGATTGTTTATTATTTCACCATGTTCTGATTTGTTGTGTCAAGGGCCAGGCAACTGATTGGTCTTTGGTCTTTGGTCCAAAGAAAAAAAATTTTTAGTGGTGGCCAATGGTTAAATTGCCTTGCATTTGGAGGGGGAGCCCTTGTATGGAGGGGCAGCCCTTCTTCACTCACAGTGGTCAATATCTCACACTATTGTATTACTGTAAATACTGTAGCAGAGGGAGCTCAGCTTCGGCTGGCTGTATTGCCAAGGTGAAGAGGGGGAGCTGAGCTCCGGAGGGCTCCAGCCCAATTCAAACTCTGGAGGTAGCCCTGTATTATAAAGCAGATGCTAACATGATGGCCTACAAGGCATCTCATTAAAGCATGTGTTACATGCAAACACATGTAGAACCCTGTTTAGTTAAAAAATGTAGATAAAAGGACTATACAAAACCTTCACTGGGTCCTACCCATGCAGAACAGTCATGTTTGCACTTATCCATCATTACAGCTTTGTAGAATACTGCACAATATCGATTTTCCCACTCATTCAATGAAATTGAATTAAATTAAGAGCTTTATTGGCACGGCCATTTTTCATACATCTCAAATCAGTGTGATGATTCTGATTAAAGTCTGATGAGTCTGATTAAAGTCAATCTAATAAAAAAATACACACACACACAAGGAAATACAGAAATATTGCTTACCTTTATAATATCTCAAAAAATCTGCTTACTTCTAACTGCTATAAACAAGAAGGTGATTGTGATTAAGAACTCTAGACTCTAAACTCTAAATTCCATCTTACAGTGCCAGCAGTACTGGCTGTACTGGACGTTCTTCATCCTATTCCAGGGGAGGGCATTTTGCTGTTTGGCACATGTACAGTACGCCAACCTCAACAACAAGACCTCGGTTGCCCAATGGTTTAAGGGTAACAACAGTACCATTCCTTATTATCTACCACTTGAATATAACACACAGTCACCACAGCTACAGCTATGCAGATGAACACAGATACTGTTGCCTTAGAGATGGCTCTTATTATAGCCATTGTGCCAAGCTGCACTGCACATTTTGCTTGTGCAGTCTGTCTGTCTGTCTGTCTGTCTGTCTGTCTGTCTGTCTGTCTTCTTCTCATTTGGTATTCAGTCAGCTGGTGTGAGCAGACATTCTGAGAGCTGTCATTTTAAATTCCTGGCACAGACTGAATAACAACTTCTTCTTACCACCTAAATATAAATAATAAATAAAAATAACAACCTAAAATAGTGTGATGTTCATAAGTGCTTTCCTCAAGCATTGATTTTATTCAGACAACTAACAGCATGCAACATGGGGACAGTTGGGTGTGGCGACTGCCTGAGTGCTTCTTAGGCTTTAGTCATGCAGTATATCACAGAAAACTGTGAGTCAAAGTCAGTAATTCTCTAAAGGACTACAAACCCAGGTTGGTGAGTAAAAAATCAAGCAGCACAATTCAGCCAATTTAGGTAGATTTGCATTTTAGTTAGTGAAGTTTCTCAGAGTGGTGATGATGGTAAGGATAGCCCACAGAGCAGCTACGATCAGAGATGCTCACTAGGCTAGGTGTTGTAGTAGTCTACTACAGCTCATGTCATCTTCACTATGACATATCGATTGTGTTAAAGCTTCAAGAATGGAAAAAACGGGCTTGTTGTTCCATCATGTAGAATTTATAAGGCTGCAAACCACCAACCTGAGCCTAGCCTAAACGTTTCAAAATCAATGGTCATTTATTCTATTCTGAACTGTAAATACTGGAGAACATTTTGTTTATGATGTATTGAGTGGATGGTTTAAAAACTGGCACGTCAAAATTCTTCCCATCCCTCATTATCAATACTTCCCAATTCCTTACAATTTAGAAAACGACTGAACATGCACGTCAAGTGCATTGAACTTGCCGTTTTCTGGGATGTTTTTTGGGATTTACTATGGAATTCTCGCCTTGGGGCGACCCACATTGCTTCACTTCTTCCAAAGCATTGCCCCAACCACACAGGCTGCTACACTACGCGCAGTGGAGATCTCTGTAGGCAAACGGTGTGCATAGGGTTCTGGGCGGTTCCGGTTAAGGTGTATACATTTATATTAGTTTTACCAAAGCTAGACACAAAGTCAAAATCAGAAATGTCATTGGCACTGCTTCAGAGTGGTAAACTACGGTTTTATTTTTTTGTTTGTTTGCCAGAACAACCTTTACCACTGCACTGAGTTACCTGCTTTAGGGACAAAACACAGGCAACACCCACAGCGCCTCGCATCTGTTTCAGTGCAGTGGATAACGTGGGTTGACCAAAGGAGGGGCACATGCCCCGCTTTGCCATCACATGACAAGGCAAAAGTGTCCTTTGAAAAACAGATACAACGACCATCAAAGTAACCTCTCAGCGTGAATGACAATACTAACGTAAGCCGACTGTGCGCCCCTCTTCTAAAAGCACTTACCTCTTTTAGAAAAAATGGACCTTTTGTTCCGCCGTCAGGTAAACTTGCCGAGGTGTTCTTTACTCCAGCCGACTCGCCGTACAACTGTCTCAACAATGTAAGTCGGACCAATATTTTCTGTGGAAGTAGCCTATACCGGCTACAAAAATACCATGTCACTGTAGAAATACTAATAGCCTAAACTAAGGAATGTGTCTCATCTTTGGCAAACGCCAGTGCGATTTTAACTAGTTTTTTTTACCTAAAAGACTTTAAAGATTTCACCTTTCGTTGTGACGACTAGTCTAGGTAACTACTGCACTAGCGGTTGTGAGTGAGTGAGTACGTTCCTGCTCACACACTAGGCGGCTACAGCACTGTAGGCACCACCGAGAAGAGACATCTCACTTTGCATCGTCCAGTTAGTATTGGGCGGAGTTAGTCCTGACCCAGCAACCAATGGCAGGGAGAGGGATAGAGAGAGTGTTCCTGGCACGCCGTAGGCCGTGGTCGCGTGCTGTTGTTGCTTTTGTTCTCGTGGAAACAGATGTTTGGGGAGGCAGCCTACGTCCGTTACATTAGGCTACATGCCTATACATTATATCAATTTGAACGTTAAGATTTGCCTTTCATTAATTTATCTACCACTTTGTGGTTTCATTGGTGCTTGGGCTACATCCCATCCATTTCATACATGCATGGTGTAGTGGCAAACCTAAGTCAATTTAAACCTATTAATTTGTGTTTTTTTGTTTAACAGGATTTCTCCCAATAAGTTTAGTTTGCTTAAAAAGTTGAAGGTTCGGTTTGGGTTTATTTAATCTTGATGGAACTTACTAAACCAATTAGACCTATATGAAATGTCTGTTTTACCTTGGTGTTTAATGTAGACTTGGTATCCCAACAAAGCATGACTAAGAGATAGGTTTGCACAATATCTCAAGAAAGTATAGCGTATGAAACATGTATTTACTGAGAACTTTGTAGTTTGTAGTTCTTAAATATTTTGACTCTTGTTGTGGAGAGGATAGAATAGATGGCTTGTGTGTTGCCTTGTAATAGAACGTTCTTCTTGTGCCACCTAGTGGTCACCATAAGTATTACTGAAAACCAGGGCAAAGAGTACAGAAGACTTCTAATGAAATAATCAAATGATTTCAGTCCAGTCAAGTTCCAGTACTCTTCTGAGTGTGACATCAGAATAATTTATTACTCATAAAGAAATGTGGCCATTCAGAGATTGTTACAGAAAGCAGATTTTAGGTAAAGTATTGAGGTTTGGACAAAACAGACAGCAATGATGCCTTGACACAATTCTTAAAACTTTGGCTAAATCCAGCATGTTGTTCACCAAACACTATCTCAAAGATGTGGATGGAATTAATTGCCTTCATGTTACTTGGTGGGGAAAAATATCTGATGTCAATCTGATGTAAATGCAACTGTGGTAAGTCAGCTACATTGTCATGGAAAACACTGATTGACCCAGAGAAGTCACAGTATCCTGTTTTCATGCAGTCTTAATGTATGCTATATGCTGCAGGCTGTGTTGTATCAGTGCTCATTATCTTTAATGGTAAGAGTTTACTAAGTATAATGTACCAAAGAGTGATTTGTAATTTCAAGTCTGTTGTGTGCAGTGTCTTATTGCAGGACATTGTTCTGCTGAAACCACTACTCATGAATCATCACTACTCAATGGACATGAAGCACTGAATCATTTTTCTCTGAAGTGCAACCACAGACACGCCTATCTTCTTTTATTATTTATATTCCTGTTTCTTTTATTCTGATTAGATCATTTTTGTACCGGTAGTAACATGGCATAGTAACATAGCTTTATAAATGTCAGAGTTGTTTCTCCATTTAAAGGCCCTCTAATATGCAGCCTCCAGCAGAGGTAAACGTATTGGTTTGTGGACTGTGGTTGGGGATGATCCCTTATCCTTCCTGTGACATTTCAGTGCTGCCTGGAATGAAGGGGACCCCCTGTTTAGTGCAAACAGGGTCTGCCTCAGCACCCCACTGTCTCATTAATCCCAAAATACTCCACTGGAGAAATGTCAGTGAGCAGAGCGTAGGGGGGAAAGAGATAGCTAGTGCATATGGAGTACGGACAGACACTGGCTTTTTAATGTGAGACATAGATGACACTACCAGAGGTGGAGATCCTGGAGTCTGAAAGTAAAGATTATGCCCACATATTTCATTTAATCGTTCTCTTAATCAGCTGATCGTAATTAGCACACAAATCAGACAGGTCAGGTCATTTAATTACTGGAATTATCTGTGTAACGTGCACAGGCGAAGGAATACATGGCAGGGTTTTTAGCTTTCTGAAGCCTGAGTCTCCACCTCTATACATGTACAGTGTGTGGCGTACTAACAGATTGACAGCCTGTCTGTGTGAAGGACAGCTCAGAGTGGCTGTTTTGCAAACCACTGCCCGGCACAATCTCCCTGTACACCAGAACATTTGCCACTTTAGCAAACTCGCATAGTGCAGTTATAGCCCATGGAGGGCCACAAAGGGAATTCAGAAGTGCCGTTCACCCTGTTACACGCTGATGAATCACTAAAATGATTTTGGAAACATTGTTTCAAAGTTGAAAAAAACTATGTTGTGTTGCTTTAAACAGTCCAAATGCAAGATGGCCCTGATGCTGGTTTTACACACGGTGTAAACACCATGTGTGTCTCTTACATCCTCCAACTGCCTTTCTAATTCTTTTGTGTCTGTGACTGCATTCTTTATGTGAGGAGTAATTTCTAACTACAAATAATTGTAATAGTAAAACTCATTACAACAGTAGAGAACACGTAGACCTATGTAGCACAATGTGTTCAACTGGATATAAATATAAATGAAATGATGCAATAATACATTCTCTGTACTCTAAGATCTGTAGGGGTCTGTATACGATAAAGTCAAAGTCCAATAAAGTTTCAAAGTGATTAAAACATTTTCAGAGTTTGTCTGCGTTACAGCTGCTCCCTTGATGTACCGCATATGAAAGAAAGGTTGTTGTTTATTGGATCCCCATTAGTTTGGGCAAGTCTCCCAGCTCTTCACAGTACTACTCTGTGAAAATATAAGTGGTACTGAATACTCAATAACAGACAATACTCTTTTATGCTCTGTTTCAAGTAAATATCTGCATAAGCACTGGAGAAAAAAAAAGAAAGAAAGAAAGAAAAGAAAAGAAAAGAAAAGAAAGAAAGAATTTAAGAATAAATAAATGCACATGGCACATTTAAAAAACATTGCTTGTGTAGAGAAACATGTTAATGACCATGTCATTTACCAACATTGAAGGCAGTCCTAGTCAGACAGCTTATTGTGTAGTGTTTTGTGTGTAATGGGTATGAATGCGTGTAGTGTTTTGTGTGTATTGGACAGGATTATCTAATTGTATGTAGTGTGCATGATTATCGTATTGTGTAGTGTTTGGTGTGTAGTGGGCATGATTTATCTTCTTTTCTTCCCTCCTTTTCACACAGCCTGGTATGAAGCTTCCTGATGAGCTGCAGTACAGCTGAGTAGAGGGGACAAACTCCTCTCTCAAACCCCACAGGTGAGACTCTTCTCTCAAACTCTGATACATTTATACTATGATACATTGTCGGAATTGTAATTATTGTTGCATCTTACAACACTATGTATGACTGCTGTGGCATTACAGTTGCTCCATTTGGGACACTAGTTTAGCACTGAAGAGAGACTGAATGACTATGTATGCTTTGAGTGTAGCCTTCATGTTTGCAACTAATTGTATTACCACTAGGGGGCTTCCTCAGCACACGTTCATGCTCTCTTACACCAACTCAAGGCAGTCTAAAGTCTAGACTGAGGTTTCTCAGCAGACCACTGGCAAGCTCCCTGCAGTTGTTTGGAGATAAAGATTGTAAACACTGTCCAAGGAATTATCTAATCATTAAAAACATGACTTATATTTTTAGAAATGAAAATATTGTTTCATATATTACTGTGTTCGTGTTTATATTTGTAAAATACGTGTCAGCATGTATATCATGTTACTTGCAGTTGTTTTCCCAGTTTTACAGTAATTATCACTTTTACACAATTACAGTCTTATATGTCACTTTTGTGTGTTGATCACTACATGTCTATATATTGAATGTGTACTAGGGAGTCAACATCTGCCAGAGACAAACTCCTTGTGTATGTAAGTATACTTGTTACAATATATCTGATACTGATTTTGATTCTGTACAACATTTCTATACAAGTAATGAAAATGCAAGAAATTTCTCTCAATGCAGGTCAAAAGCTGTCATGCTATATACTCTATACGTAGCTGCGATAACATTGTTATTACACTAGATTTTTTAATGAAAATGTATCTTTCATAACATGAAAATGTATCTTTCATAACATGAAAATGTATCTTTAATGTGGATGAATATGAATTGAAATATGTTGGTCATTTAGAGAGTGAAATAATGAGTTAGTAACGTTAAAAAGGAATAGATCTACGAGACTTGTAATCCTTACAAAAGTTACATCAGTGCCTGAAAGTTCTCTCTGCCTGAAAGTTCTCTCTGCTGTTACATCACCCAAAAACCTTGGCAGCGTTTCTCCTCAGCCGGGGTTGAGGAGCCCATTTTTATCCACTCTCGCATAGCCACAGAGAAACCTCAAGTGAGGACGGCAGTCAGAAAAGCCCTGATCTGATCTGATCGGGAGAGGAGAGGAATGCTGCATTCACTCTCATGGCTCTAAGGGTGGTGTGGCTCGTGTAGGGGATTAATGAGAAGACAGGCACTTGCCAAGCTTTTGTGTAAACAGGAGATGTCCTGTTTAGCACAGACCATGACTTGAGTCAACAAGAGACAGACTGTTGATCTGCTTTTATGTAAATGCTTACAAGGGTGTTTATCGTGATCTGGTGTAGTCGCATTTACAATGGCGAAAGCTACACCTCTAGGGCTAGATTACTGGCCCTTGGCTTGACAACCGAGTTGGCATTAGTGAATATGCAGGAAGGACACTTAAAGGCAGGTCAAAAAGAATGCCACATGTCCTCCATGCACGTGCTTTTACATATTGTTCTTTGCTTTTATTATTGTCAAGCACATTGAACTGGCTTTGTGTATGAAATGCACTATACAAAACTTGCCTTGCCCTGCCCTGCCCTACAGGCCTCTAACTCCCTTTTCTCAGGCACTTGTTCAACACTCCCCTAAACCCCCCACACACGTCCTCCCAAATCCTGAAAAATCACAGGCTACACTGAGCTGATGAAACACCCTGAAAGGTTGCATGCAAGTTAAAGTCTTCTCTTTCAAAGAAAATTAAATGCATTTCAGTCCCCTCAGTATGCATTCACTTTTTTTGTAACCCATATGGCAGATTTATGTAGCTGTTGAGGAATTTCAGTGTTTGTTCAGTGTGGAATGACAAACACTCCCTGAGGCTTGCTTCACAAATGGGGCTGCTTGGGAACAGAGGTGTAGGTGCGGGGGTTGTGTTTTTTGGGCTTCCCTCCCCACCCCCACCCTCACCCCACCCCAACACTTGTGTTTATTAAAGCCCCAGGGCACTAGGCAACTGCATTTCACAGATGGCTACTTCTGCCTTCAGCTTGGGGGCATCGTTTGGCTGTAAAGCATAGGGAACAGGACTTACAGTGCGCTACAATATACTGTGCTCTAAGGGCATGATCAAGAAACTAAATTGTTAAAAGCGCAATATACTGGGCTACATGGTTTGCTTGATGTGGCTCTAAAATTTGCTGCTACTCTGCCACTTTGCTTCTGACACTATCTTAGTAATGCTGGCAGAATAACAGACGACTATAATCTGCATGTTTTTCATGTATCCAAATAAAAAAATGGTTGTTAGACTATCACAGTGATTATAGATACACTGTAAAAAATGAAGCTGTTAACTTTTTGTGGTGTACCACTAATAGCTCATTAAAAAAGTAGGACTATATAGGACTAAAGCAAAAAGCACAGCTCACAAAGAGCCAAAGGCCTTTTGGTCCATGAATAGTTTATAGCTGTAGTTCCGCCACCTTTAATCCACACCCAGAACAAGGCTGCAATCATGGAGTTAGGGGTGAGACGTGGCAAAGGGTGGGGGGAGGAGGTGGGGGTTAGGGGGAGGAGGGGAAAGAGCTCTAACAGGGCTACCAAAAGAAGTGCAGGAAACTGCAAATAACTACTTTTAAAAACTGCATAGCACAAGGATGCAAGAAGTCAGTATAGAATTTGATAAGAATGCCTCTAAGTATTGTTATACTCTTTAGATCCTGTCTTTTCCATTTAGTTAAATGTTAGTGGAGCATTCATATAACACTTTACAAACTTTGCATCCTATTAACAGCTGTGAGCAGCTGTGCACTGAGAGAAAGAGAGGGAAAGCTCTTTCACATGAGTAGCTTTTGAAATGCGGTGCACCTCTGCACTGATTTCTCTTTTTCCAGCTTGTGGACCTTAAAAGGGAAATGTTGCTAGGCAACTCAAAGGGGCTTTAGGACCTTGCAGAGGAAGTGGACTGCCTGTCTGATGTCACTTGATCCAAGGGGGAGGGTCTCTCTTCCTCCCTGCCTCCCCAGGAATGCTGAATGGTCCCGATTTGCATAGCCCTCTGCCCAACTTCCAGAAGTTTCTTTTTGTCTGTATAAAGGTCTGCAGAGTAGTCCACTGTTCCACATCTGCATTTCACCGATAAGACGAGAGGAGACCTGCGTTGGTGCAACGTGCCGTGTGTTTGTTTGCAAGGTAGGACAGCAGGAGCCAATGTATGCGTTCCCCTTCTTTCCTGTTTGTGGGGTAACAGAGTATTATATCCTCTGCTGTGAATGAGGTGTTTTTTTCTGGTTGTATGAGGAGGATATGGTCAGTGTTGAAGGGAGACTGTCTTCTATGTATTTATCCGTAACAGATCAGTGCTTGTTATTAACATTTGCCCATGTGCTTTGCAGAATCATGCAGTGTTATGCCTGCAAAGCATTAACCACTTGCTCTGAATGATTCACTTTTCTGTGAGGTGGCATATCTAGGGCATGTTGTCTCATGACCTACAAGAAACTATGAAGATCTTAGATGAAGATATTAGATACAGCACAGTGTGTTGCAGTAGTTATGCTGAAGATTTCTAACGGTACACTCCACCATTTTCCTTCTTCTTATGCATGTTTGTTTTTTTAACCTCACTGAGCACCTTTCATTTCTTACACAGAAAGTCAGTCAGACAACCTAGAAGGCAAAATTAAATTAGTTTAGGCAAGTTATTGGAAATATACTTTTATCTTTATATGTGTACTCTGACAAGGGAAAACTGGTGAGGAATAAGGTAGGGAGGGCTATCTATTTTTTCCCTTTCATGAGATCTTCTCATGTAGAACATGGATGCTGCTCCACTCTGGCAAATCTGATTGGCCAAAAAGTTTGTTAGAATTGTCTTTAACCAATAGGAACTGTCTACGTGTTTCTGTCTGAGTGCATGTGCCCATGCTGCATCCTGGGTCAGATTAAATCATGGCCTACTGCATGGGAAGAAGGATCTCACGATGGAAAAAAAAAACAATTCAGTGGATTTTAACTACTCTGCAATACTTTTGTGTAGATTACCCATACACCTCTTTTCTTTCAGAATGAAAATCGCAATCGTTGACATCACTATGAAAACCTGTCAAGGTATCTAAAGATATTACATAGCCATGGAAAAAAAAAAAAAAACGTTATATGCTCGTATGTATTGGCGTAGTCTGTGTGATGACTATGCTGGTGCACTTTCCAAGATGACTCACTGATAATGTCCCATGGCAGCTGCTACCACAAGCACACACCCTGTAACCCCCAGCAACGCTACCCGCTGTTGTTTTGTCAGATGTAAAATACTAGACTTTGTTTGTCCATGTCATTAATTTTTCTTTGTTTTATTGTTGTTGTTGTTGTTGTTGTTTCTTGTTCTGTTTTGTCTTTGTTTTTTTGTGTTTGTCTTAATAGCGCTCTTACATAATTACATTAGTAACCAACTCTCTGCTGTTTTTCCTCACACACTCTTACCAATTGCAGCTCGGACACAGCAGAGAGAAAAGCATGTCTGTAAAGAGCATGTCTGTAGCTCATCTGAGCTTAAACTGGTTAAGTCAGGAAATAACAGAGTAGCTTTCTCTACCCCAGCCCCCCCCCTCAGGGAGATGCTGCTGCTGATGTGGCAAGCTTGTAGGCGGAGCTAGAGCAAGCTGCACTCATGCACAGACATGTTTACACCGACGGCCAATCACTTAAGGACCACTGCAACTGTCTTTGGGCATATCTGTTGGTTTCATGTTGAAAGGTTACACTGTAAAAATGTGCTGCTAAAATAAAAATGAAGGCAACATGCTGCATGGGTCTTTTGTTTACATTGGTTTAACTCAACAATACCATTTATATTCATAATGTATGCGGCATTGTTAAGTTAAACCAATGTAAAAAGAACTGTGCAGCATGTTATCTTATTTTTTTTAAATCAGTTGTATGCTTCACGTTTTACAGTGTACATTAAAAATCTTAATGGTTGGAGAATGTGTTTTTGGTCCACTGCTTTAATTCATTTTTTTGTTTGTTTGTTTGTTTTGCTTTATTTTCATTCTGCCCATTTCAGACATTCACTGCCGCCCGCGTGCTCAGACAGAATGTGGCTGACGAATGCCGTAGCTCTGCTCCTGCTGGTGGCCCTGGCCACCTCTGCCTCCGCCGCTGATGACCCCAAGCTCAGCAGCCACGCCACCACCATGGCGGACAACAGCGCCAACCTGGCCTTCAACCTGTACCACAACATGGCCAAGGAGAAGGACCTGGAGAACATCCTCATCTCCCCCGTGGTGGTGGCCTCCTCCCTGGGCATGGTGGCCCTCGGGGGCAAGTCGTCCACCGCCACCCAGGCGAAGAGCGTGCTCAGCGCCAGCCAGCTGAAGGACGAGCACCTCCACAGCGGGCTCTCGGAGCTCATGACCGAGGTGAGCGACCCGGTCAAGCGCAACGTCACCTGGAAGATCAGCAGCAGGCTGTACGGCCCAAGCTCTGTCAACTTCGCAGACGACTACGTCAAGAGCAGCAAGAAGCACTACAACCTCGACCACTCCAAGATCAACTTCCGCGACAAGCGTAGCGCCGTCAACGCCATCAATGAGTGGGCCTCCAAGTCCACTGACGGCAAGCTGCCCGAGGTCACTAAGGATGTGCAAAACACAGATGGAGCCATGCTGATCAATGCCATGTTCTTCAAGCGTGAGTTGCAACATTTTCTGCCATGCTATTATTTCATCGATCTGTAATCATCGTACAATTTTAAAAATGCACTATTATGACTTCAAAAAATATTTTACAAATAACGAGCTTCTATTGCCCCACAACAGCTCACTGGAATGAGAAGTTCCATCACCAGATGGTCGACAAGCGTGGCTTTTTGGTGACCCGCTCTTTCACTGTTTCCGTTCCCATGATGCACCGCACTGGTAAGTCTCTAACCCTCATCCTTCCCCTGCCTTGACTTGTTTGAGAGCTTGTACCCATTGGTGGACTTGTGCAGATCTCCTGTCTCCTGTCGTGGTGCATTTCTCCTGTCCTCATTGGTGGACCTGTGCAGATCTCCTGTCTCTATTGGTGCATTTGTGCATTTCTCCTATTTCTATTGGTGGACCTGTGCATTTCTCCTATTCCTATTGGTGGACCTGTGCATTTCTCCTGTTCCTATTGGTGCATTTGCCATTTTTCCCATCGACCCCATTGATGGGCTTGTGCATCTCAAGGTCATAATTTAAGATTATTATGAAATATATGGTATATTCTGCTCCACCCCAGGTCTGTATGACTTCTATGAAGACACAGAGAACAAGCTGTTTGTGCTGGGCATGCCACTGGCCCACAAGAAGTCCAGCATGATCATCATTATGCCCTACCACGTGGAGCCTCTGGAGAGGGTCGAGAAGCTTCTGACACGCAAGCAGTTGAACACCTGGGTGGGCAAGATGGAGGAGAGGGCAGTGGCCATCTCGCTGCCTAAAGTCAACATGGAGGTCAGCCACAACCTTCAGGTAAGAAAAAACAGTTTTTGCTTTTATTTTTGACTAGTGCACAGCCCATTCTGAAAAGATTTCATGGAGAGGACACACACAGATACAACTTCTAAGTCAAAGTCAGCTTTATTGTCAAAAGCTTTATGTACAGGTTGCACACAGGATTTGAAATGGCAGCTGTAGAGGTATATAGGTGTTGTTTGTATAGATGAGTTAGAAATTAAGTGAGAAGACTAAATATGTGAGTGAACGTAAACTTTTCCTTTTGTTCATGTCATGGGAAATTTTTTGTTTTTTCCAGAAACATCTTGGTGAACTGGGCTTGACTGAGGCTGTGGACAAGAGCAAGGCTGACCTGTCCAACATCTCGGGCAAAAAAGACCTGTACCTCTCCAACGTCTTCCATGCTTCGTCTCTCGAGTGGGACACAGATGGCAACCCCTTCGACCCCAGCGTCTTCGGTAACGAGAAGCTGAAGAACCCCAAGCTCTTCTACGCCGACCACCCCTTCGTCTTCGTGGTGAAGGACAACAAGACCAACTCCATCCTTTTTATGGGCCGACTAGTGAGGCCCAGAGGGGACAAAATGCGCGACGAATTGTGATGAAATGCAAAAAAAACACTGTTCAAGGTGTTTGTGAAAGTATTTGAGTAGTATATGGGTATTTTTGTGGGTGGGAAATTTGTTGCGTTCACTTCATCACAGAGGAGGCTAATCTGGCGTCAGAGAGTAAAAGATCATACCACCCATTTCTTCGAACCATTTACAAAACTAGTTGATTCTGATAACCGTAACTCCCCATGCAGGTACATAAACTAATGAGTGAAATCACCTGTGTGAAATCACCTGTGATATATGCACACCTCGAGATAATACACGGTAGGACTTTTGTCTTTGATGCTAGAGTTACCCTCCTCCTCAGCTTTATCGGGTATCCCATTTACCTCAACAGCTCATTCCAGTAGATACATCTGTGGATTGTCAAGCTACGGCCTTTTGATCTGTGAAAGCGTTATGACATCTGATAAACCCCTTAGAATAGTTGTGCCATCATGCTCAGTACCCCCCCTCCTGTGTGTGAAGATCAACTCTTGAAGTAACAGTTTATTATTTTGACATTTTTAATCTGACATACTCCATCAGATCATTTCTGTCCCTATTATGTGTTGCAGAGTCAAATCCAAGACAGTATGCTTATATTAAGTATGGTCTCTTCTGTTTGCCTCCAGTGTGATTTCTCAACAGTATTTTAATATGTTGATTTCTGTCTCTGCTTGCTAAATTGTGACCTTTATTAGCAATCAATAAGTTTGTGTCATCAAATTTTGTGCCTTCTTACAATATCTTTAATGTTTAAAGACAGAGATTTTTCGCACATTTTGCAAACTTACGAGATCCACACTCCATTTTTTTCAGTTTTTCAACTGCTACCCTCACTCCAATCAAACTCACACCTGCATGTTCATTGTTGTCTGCCTGCATGCACTGATAATGTCCTACTCTCTCTGCACTAGAAACAACATACCATTGCTCCACAGACAAAGACTACTGTGACTGTATCTGATGAGACACTATGATGCCTTTGACTTTACCACAATGACTTTGATGGAATGGTGCATCTATGCAAGTTTGTATGTCATTTTTACAATAAACGATTTAAAAAAACGGGATTGCTTGGTTTTTATGTACAGTTAAGTCAGGCAAAATGATCCTGAAATTATATCTCAAACACAGACACATACAAACTAGAGATTTGATGCTGTAATGTAATGCAATGTGGTGCTGATATGGACATTTTTTATTCCCACAAAAAGGAAAAAAAAAAAAACGTTTTACTAGTTGGAATTGTTGTCTACCAAACTACCTAAGAATATAGTTTTTTATCGCTCTGCAATCTGCACTGCAGTCTACCTCTATCTCTGAGGGGGCATACCTCAGGATGTTTTGTGGAAAAGGCAGAATGAGTTCTTTCACGCCCTCATGGGGATATAGCTGCTGCATTGTTCTTATGACCTCTTGAGCTTTGTGTAGCAGACTGTAAAAAGTGCTGCTTAGAACCCACTTCAAAACATAAAGGCAATGTGCATGGATCTTTTCATGGTTGTAATTGCAATATTTCAACTGTACATTTTTTTTTCAAGTGCCATGAAGACAAGATGGAATTAAATAGTGCAAGTTTAACCAACATAACAAAACACCCAATGCAGCAAGTTGCCTCAATACTTATAAGTTTTTTTTTAACTTGGTTCTGAGCAACACTTTTTACAATGCATAACTATTTTCTATGTATATCTACTATATCTGAATGCAGACAGTGGCTCCCATAGCCCCAAGCAAACAGTGAGCAATCTCCCAGGGTTGGGTGTGGCTGCCTAAACAGGCAGCTGGAGTACAGGGTTCCCATGGTGCACTGGGTCTGTGGGCCTGTGAGTTCCCCACACCTTTATCACAAGCAAGGGTACAGTGGTAAAATAAGAGGTAAATTGTGAGTTTATTGATCACAGTGAGGTTGGCACATTATAGGCCATCAGATGTTTTCAAAAGGTATTCAAAATATGTTTGGACAGTACAAGTGGTATTGTAAATTGTCCCCAGTGCACAGATTGTAAATATAAATGATGTAGTGTGGTTCTGGAATGTTAAAAGCATTCGGTGCATAAACTGTATTATAATTGATAAATATATCAATGATAATGATAATTAATAGGTGGATAAACTCTGCTGAGAGGTGGATACACTGTATTTCTGAAATTTGAGAGGTGGCTAAACTGCTGTTTACTTGCAATTGGGAAGGGTTCATCTCAGCTGTGTTTGGGCTCACACTGGGGCAAGTCTGGACTGATCAAAAACTATTGTTGGGTGGGTAGGACATAAAAGAAACACATAAGGCAAAACACAACAATGCACCAAACATAGATAATTTGGTAAATCCAAAATTAGGTGTTGGGAATGGCCATTAAATCAGTGTTCCGGTCTAGAAACTTCCTTTATGCCAGGTGCAGGAGCATTTCCTTTTAAGTAATGCCTGCCACTAATCTACTGATTGATACTGTTGATAATTCCTTCAAAAGCTTACCAAAAGGAACATGGTTCCTGGTGGTTTTAGTGACACCTGCTGGTGACAAAAAGCACTGCACCATAAAACAATCATTGAAACACACCCAAATCTGCACCCTTTTCTTATAATATATAAACTACACATATGATTTCTTCTGATCACAATGAACCAACTCAGTCATCTTATTCCATATAAACAGACAGGGAAAGGTGATTAAACGAACGGTTTTATTTACCATCATGTTATTCTGGAATAAAATATCTCTGCGAACAATCACATCATTTTTTGAACGACTACAACACAGCCTACAATTATCTGTAGATTACTGTACATTCAAAATAAACATCTACCACATATATACCATCATTATATTTACTCTCTTGAACAATAATATACAATCTCGTTTGGTCTGAAAAATAAATACAGTATATATATAACCATATACATATACAGAGGGCCACACTGAGGTGCCTTCAAGTGCAACAGAGAAGAACTTCTCTTATATGTGGGCATGGCCCTAACAAATCTGAGTGTCATTAGTTATCAGTCGAACATTACTCTCTGTATAACTGACTTAACAGAACAAGAGAGCAAGTCTTATCTATGAGTAACTAATGTAAGGCATTGATACTTTTTTGTTGATGTTGAACTGTGCATCAACCAGTCATATACGTATGCATATTGAAGAACATCTAATAGTGTTGCCTATATCCGTTTCTAACTGTACAATCCAGTCTTTCTGTGTGATTTGTATGGACACTATGCAGATGTATTTGATATATTTTTTGTGTTTATCAAAAATGTTTTTTATCAAGTTTGTGCGCGCTGGAGCCCTAGGGAGAGATATTCTTGGCAACTCTATCCAGACATCATAGGGTTTCTCAAGCAATTCAGCCCAAACTCTAACAATAAACTCAAATATATTTTTTAACAGTTTAGAGAACAGCTCTCTCCTCCCTGTCCCTTAAGATCGTAACATAACAGTAAAGGGTCAGAAACTAAACCAGAGGTAAAGACGCATCATGATATGACAGCCAAAAAAAGCCCCCAAATTGGGCCTTTGCATTGTTGGACTATATCAGGGGTCCCCAACATGGTACACCTGGGGAACAGGTAAACAGGTATACCACCAGGACCTTGTGAGGCAACTAAGACGGGTTTTAGTACTACAGTACTACAGTGTTCCAATCATCTTTGGTGTTTTATACAAGTATAAAATTTCAGTTTTATGTTTTATTATTCTGATTTAAATACCAGTTTACCTGCCTCTCGTTAACTAAAAGCAAATAACCATATGTAGTGTTATTTTAAAAGGAGTGTTAAAGGGGTCCTTCCGTCAAAAAACACTTTTAGTAGCTCTAATTACAATGTGGTGGGTCACAACAAGCAGTATATGAATGCAGCATTCCAAGACGTGAAATTCGACCCTCATGGTTTTACTGGTCATTGAAGGGTCAAGCTAACCAAAACGAGCGGATCAGAGCAGGCTAAACCTATCTACGTCACTAGGTCGTAAGCCCCGCCCAGAGCGATGTATGGCACGCTCACATCCATTGAGAACAGTGGACAGAAGCTAGGTGAGCGAAAGACAGCGAATTTGCCCAATCAGAGGTGCCTTATTGACACGTCATGGATATTCACGAGGGACACCGGAAAAGCCAGTCGTTCAACCACTAGACCTGTTCTAGCTTACAGAAAACGGCGTCAAACAAGAGAACTAGGACATAATTTTTCACAGAAATGATGCACAATGCATTCAACCATAGTGGCGACACAGAAATATGAATAAAAATAACGATGGAAGGACCCCTTTAAGACTTTCACTTATGTTAAGCAGATTATCTATAACGAATAGCCTGCCATATAGTTTCTCATCTTTTGGGTAGCCCTCAGTCTAGCCCTCAGAAAGGTTGGAGACCCCTGCACTACATAACATGCTGAGCCACGTGGTGGCCAAGAAGTAGCAGCTTGCAACGTTCAGTCGACCTCTCGTGACCTGCAAGACAACTTTCATTTAATTAGCGCCCTCCCTTTCAGCTGTGCTGGACAGAGGGGGATTAGTCAGGACCGTGGCCAATCCTATTACAGCAGCCCATGTAAGCCAGGGTGATCAGGTGAGGATTTGCTGCGTGGTGTTCTCCTCGCAGGCCTACAGTATGTATGTGCCTTGCAGGTGTCTGGCCTCTCCCATATACAGTAGGCCAGGCAGGGGAGCTGTTAAAATGTTGGTAAAAGAATGAAAGAATGCAAAATTTTGGGCCCCCTTATTGGTAATCTCAGTAAACGTAATGTCCTCGAGGGCCCCCCTATCAATATTGGGCCCTTAGATCCATCCTAAGTCAACCCCCCCACTCCCCACAAACATCACCCCTCACCCTTCACCCTCACCCCAGTGGGGCCCCTGGAGCTGGGTGTTGGTGTCATGTCCATCACACTCTTTCAGCTGGTTATGCTCTTCTTTCATTTTGTCTTCTTTTTTTCCTCCTCACATTCTCAGGCCTTGGGTTTGTCTACCAGCCTGTTGGCCTTGCGGAATAAGGTCTTAATCTCTTCTGTCACCATGTCTTGCCAGTTGTCTCTGTAAGATACCAAGTTGGAAATGTGTTTTTGAGAATGGCTTGTGGAGAGGAGACTCTGTGGAGGCTTAGTTAGCCACAGTAATGACCTATGGCTTAAAAAAAACAAGCTGTAAGTTGGTGTATGACTTTATCATATGGGAAACACATTTCAAGCGATTTTTTAGGATATAACAAAAGTTGTGCTTAAATTAAAACATGTGCACTTTGTCTAACAAACAAAGATAAAAAAGCAGCAACAGAACACAAACCAAAGCCACACAGACACACAACAGCACCAAGGCACAAACGACACCTCCTTCACATTGACACAGAAAGCTACATTGGCCACCGTATCCCAGAACTGCTATCACCAGCTAACACTTCACAACAGGCCACATGCTAGGCTCTACCTCCTTGCTTTTGATTTTGAGACTCTGCTAGTCTTTTTGCTGCTTTCCGTTTCTTGTACGCGGCAATGTCCTCGGGATGCAGGCCATGATTATCTTCCCTAAGGTGGAAGTGGTGGGGTGTCATGCAGCACGTTTTATAAACAGAGTTACATGGCACACTGACAGGCAGGTACAGACAGGTTTGATCATAATGCTTCACAAACTTATGGTTAAAGTTCTGAACTAAAGAAGCCTTTTGGATGAAAGGTGAAACATCTTCAAGCTACTAAAAGAAGTTCAGTTGCTTACAACTTCAACTTTCAGTTGCTCATTTGACCAACATAACCTGGATTAATGAGAATCTTCACAGTCACAATGATTTCTCAGTTAAAGTACTTGGGACAGTAGGAGTTGCAGTAGAAATGCATTTCATTCTCAACACGTGAATAGTAGACCACTGTTACAGTACTGTGTTATAAATGAGTAAGTACAATTATTTATCTGGTGCTTGTCACAGACGCTGGTCAGAAAATGCTTCACATGGCAGGTGAAGATACAAATAATACAGGGGTGTGTTTATCGCAGATGTTCATCACAAGACTATCATTATGAGTATCTAGAGTAGAGATGCTTTATTTATCCCGAAGGAAATTAAGGATGTCAAATATCATCTTGAACATAAAGACTATCATTATAAGTATCTTGAACATAAAGAGCATTCTCTTACCCTGGTTTGATCTCTGGTGGCTTTGGCAAAGGCTTCGTAAAACTGTCTTGCCCCACAAGCCAGTAGGTCTCCTCAATACCTTTTCCCTGTGGAGGACATAAAAAAGTTTATATATTTTCCCCAGTTTCACCAAACCCAGAGTAATAATTCAGAAGAGAAAAAAAAATAGCGTAGGCACCTTCAACTCTGTCTTTCCCCTGACGTCGATTTTATAGCCCTCGTTTAAGGAGCGCAGGATTTTCACAGTGCTGATGTTCACATGGATTCTATAAGCTAAACATAATAATAATAATTGTTATTATTGTAATGTATTTCATTTATATTGTACTTCACATTCACCAGATCTCAGAAGTGCAGGATTAAGAAAGCAAAGGAAAAGAAAAATGTATTCATTCAAATTGACATAGACACGATATGAAGCATCTCAAGTACATGTAATAATGGGAAATGGTGTAAAAGTCAATTTACACTAATAGCTATAACAATAACAATAACAACAACAATAACTGTTGTACTGTTATTGCAACAGGTGTACTGTTATTGCAAAACTTCATTCATGTAATGTCTGCATCCCAAAAACTATCAACTTAACATTACAAAAAACGAATGACAGTAATGGCAACAGTCATAAACTCAAACATAAACATGTTATTAGTGTTAATAATATGTCATGTCATCTTTATAACATGCTCTTGTCACTCTTATGTAGACACCTTCGAACAAAGTGTTAACAGAATGACTATAACTATATAAGTGTGCATGGGAAGAATGATTTTTATTGTGAGTGTAAACAACTAGTAGAACATGAATGTCCTGAAAATTCTAATTGATTCTGATTGGTTGCAGTGTTCATCAAATCACTCTGAAAGTGATCTGAAATGACATCACTCAACCCTGCTGTTGTCATTATGGTTACGGTGGGGATCTGGTGTGGATGTGGCACCATGCACTGAAGTGGCAATAATTCTTAGAGAGATGTCGCAATAGTTAACATAATAGTTATTGTTTTCTGATGTGAATATATGTAAGAATATTATGTTTGTTTTTCCAGCCCTTATACTCAGCTGTACAGCTGGACAAGTTACTTATCATTGATATATGATTACATCAGAAGAGTTTAAAGTCCTCATAACCAACATTCATTGCTGACATATTTATCACATACAAATTATCAGATCAACAAATTGCTGCTTCCCAGTCATGCTGTGCACATTTACACAGCAGAGTACATGCAGATCATAACACACTTGAGCAGAGCAAATGAGACCAATGAGACAAAGGGTGCTCACGCAGTCCTGTGGATTCCATTCGGGAGGCTGTGTTGACGGTGTCTCCAAAGAGACAGTATCGAGGCATAGTCAGACCCACCACCCCAGCAACACAGGGACCTGCACACAGAACACACAGGAGCACACAGATTAATATAAGCTCCTGTTGTTTGCTTCAGTCCTCATCAAGGGGATGTGGAAATCACAGATATGGTGAGGAAACAAACATATTGTTATGGTCAATAGGACAAAGATATTCAAAGACATTGATATTTTATCATTAGTAATCATTAAATAAGCAAGTAAACATTTTTGCTCTCAATGAAATCACCACACACTGGTCTCTCCTGTTTTTTTAGTTTGGTGAATAATGTGTTTTGCCTTCACTTCATCATGAGAGAATTTCACAAAGAGAAGAACACATTGTTCACCAAAATAAAAAAAACAGCAGAGGCCAGTGTGTGGTGATTTCTTTATTTATAGACTTTATTTATACTTTTGCTGCACTTCATCAGCACATGCGCCACAAGACTGAGCACATGGTTGCCTTTAAGTTTTAAATATTTCTGCTCTTTTGTAATTTAAAGATGTAGATGCCTGTTACGTACATTGACCCTGAATTTGACTGAACTGAAAGTATTTTTACTTACATCCATTATGACTATTGTTCTGATTTCAAGACCTTCAGGGTTTGGTGGCTTACCTGAGTAAATGTGTATGCTTACATGAGTGAATGTGTATGCTTACATGAGTGAATGTGTATGCTTACCTGAGTAAATGTGTATGCTTACCTGAATAAGTACAGATGACTTACCTGAGTGAATGCCGATGCGTATCCTGACGGGCACCTCAGGCATGTGTCTCATCTTGAAGGTGCCCACGGAGCTGAGGATGTTCAGGGACATGTTGGCGATCTCCGCTGCGTGCTTGTTGCCATTGCGTTTGGGCAGCCCTGACGCCACCATGTAGGCATCACCGATGGTTTCCACCTGCAGGAGATATGTTGTGCTTAGGTTGTTAGACTGGCAGGAGGGTACACAGAGCCACCTCTCTTATTTTTTATGGCCGGGTTTATTAGCATATGCTGTTTTCTGATTGGCTGGCGGGGTATGCATTAATTCCGTCAAACAGTTTAACAATGAAAAGTAGTTCTTCATTTCTGGAGTAAAGTTTAAGCACCATTCCATATCAATGCCACACAGAATGGTACCTATAACAACCATATAGGCTAATTGAACAGTTGCCTTTTTGCTCTAATTTTTAATGACAGGTTACAGATAATGATAATAAAGAAATTATCGAATAATCTAAATAATCTGACATAACATTTTAAATGTTGGCTAAATTTGACTGTAATAACTGGGCTATAAGTGGGATAACAGCCTTCAAGACGTGCATTTGACGGAATTAATCAACTTGGCGGAGCGTAACTTCCCGACGCGAAGTTATTTGTCCAGCAGCGTTGATTAATTCCACTGAATGCACGCCTCCTTACTTGTCATATGCTCTGACATGTTGCTAACCTATCTTCCCAAGCCTACTCCACTCTAAAGCTTCATTCCCACTGCACCAATAAACACCGATAATCATCAGCATTTTCATGACACATGTTGGCACCTATCAGGTGGCAGTCTTTAGAATGTTCACTACACTAGCGTCAGTTCCACACTGCCCAGACAGTACCTTACAGAGATGATGCTTTTCAGCTAGCTATTACACCATCCACAAAGAACAAACAAACCCAGACTGATGGGCTACAACTGACTCAACTGTTGGTGTTTGCTGGAGTTTGTTGGCCTGTGTTGGGGCAGTGTGTAGGTACCTTAAGTAACATAATCTGCCCTAAAAAGCAACATACATTTGTTAATTTAATTTAAATTGACCACATGTTCCTCTACAATCCACTTGAAACCATCAACTACCAAACTCCTGTAGATCATTTGTAGACTAACCTTATACACATCGTGATTACTGAGTACGGCGTCAAAGAGTGTGTAGAGGTCATTTAGCAGGTCCACCACTTCGATGGGGTCACTAAGCGAGGAGATGGTGGTGAAGCCCACGATGTCACTGAAGTAGATGGTCACCTGGTCAAAGTACTCTGGCTCCACAGATGCACCTGTCTTCAGTGCTTCTGCCACAGAACTAAAGAAGAGAGAGAAATATCAGTCAAAGTCAGGGTGAACAACATGCATACACAGTCTCCAGGTCCAGGTGCTAGTAGATGAGTAGTAGGCAAGTAAACAGGTACACCAACAAGCAAAATAGACTTTCCCCTGTTTATTTTAAATGAATATTCTGCTTTATATGTAACTTCAGCAAGTCCGCTCAAGTGAAGAGAAATGTCATCTGTGTGTAGGCAACCAACACCAAAAGGGAAAGGTTGGAGTTTACTGCTCCATTACTCAGTTTTGAATGTGCTACATGAGACATATAGGGCAAAAAAGACCATAAAATGGTCCAGATATGTCACCAGAGATGTTACATTGAAATACCGATTTTAGTGACTACAAAACGGTATGTTCACATTTTTTACATTAATCTTTCGAGTTTGTGTTTTGCCTCTTGGCTCTGGAGGAAGAACAACGCTTTGCAGTATGTGAGTATAACTGCAGTACCATCTTCGGCCACAATCCTATATATAGCACATTTATGAGAGTGGAAAGTAAGTATAATCGCGGTAAAACGCTGGCAGCTGTTAGCTGCGTGGGCCTGCAAGAGGAGGGGACATGTTTAAAAAGCAAAGCAAAGCAAAAAAAAAAAACATATTAACGACCACCAATTTTACTTGTCCATTCACAGAGGCTGCTCAAGCCTGCACCTAATCCTCAGTGCTGCACAAAAGTGATTACAGAGTATGTCTAATCCACGGGTTAGCACCGTCCCAGGGGAGAGGGGAGAGGGGAGAGGAGAGAGAGGGAAGAGCGGTAAGCGGTGACTCACGGAGGAAGCATCTCGGCAAGGAGCTTCTCCGTCCTCTGCTTCTCCACCTCCAGCTCCTCCGTCCTCTCCCTGATCAGCTCCTCCAGGTTGGAGGAGTACTGCTCCAGCATGCGCAACATGGAGTCGATGATGTTGGTCTTCTTGCCCTTGTTGATGAGCTTAAACTGCACAAACATTGTAGGGTCTTGTTAAATTGTGTTTTGTGTGTAAATAAAACACATAATTATGTGTTTTTGAAAATTCTATTAAAAATCAGGCCTACATGTAGCAACCATGTTGGCCTTCTTCAGTGTCCTTTTTTTTTTTGGCTTTCTACTATTCTCTAACTATGACTGTTAACAAAAGAGCACCTGTTGAAAGCAAACAACTATGAAGTACCCCAAGTAGACAAGAGTCTACTTAACTCTAACTTTAATAGTAGAGTTTAAATATTACGATGAGGCAGACCAGTTACCTGATCGAAGATCTCGTCAAAGTTGGGCCGGCGGTCTGGCTGCTCGCTCCAGCACTGCTTCATGAGCTGGATGCACTCCAGCGGAGCCTGGTCTGGGGCCACCGTCGGCCTGCACATGGGGGGAGGCTTCTTGACCTTACGGATGATCTCTGATGGGTTCAAAACAAGAGACATTACAAAAAATCTTCTCCTAAAGTCTCTTAAGGAAATCACTACACACTGGCCTCTGCTGTTTTTTTTTTAATTTTGGTGAACAACATGTTTCTCCTTCTCTTCGTGAGGTTCTCTCCTGATGAAGTGAAGGCGAGACATGTTATTCACCAAATTAAAAAAAAACAGGAGAGACCAGTGTGCAGTGATTTCTTTGAGAGGAGAAATGTTTACTTGCTGTTTAATGGTTACTAATGATAAAGTATCAATGGTATATCTTTGTCCTCTTGACAAAAACAGTATGTTTGTTTCTTCACTACCATCCCAGGTCCAGGTGCAGGACAAACAGTGACAAGTACAGTCCAAGCAAGATCGGTGGGCACACTCAAACTCTTTTTGCACTGTTTTGTTGTTAGAATAACAGAATAACATTGTGACAATGTTGAGCTTCCTCGGTTCCTCCTTACTGAGGAGGACCAATGATGGTTGAAATGTTATTCTGTGTATATTTTGGTAGGTAATGAACTGCTGAAACAATTCAGCAATGAAGGATACTGTGTCTTATACGTTCTCTATCTAAAACAAACTTCCATCCAACTTTTAAATGCACTACAATTTGCCTCAAGATATAGGATTGGTTAAATACACACATAGGTTATGCCTAAAATGTTCACTCGTTCACCATACACTAGTACACTATATAAATTGTGAGTTACATTGCTTTGTTCCCTACATAGTGCATTACAGGGAACAGGTGAACAGGTGAACAGGTGAACATTTTAGATTCAGCAATAGAACAGAAGGATATGCAATGACCCACCCTCTGCAGGTAGCCCCAGCATGCAGTACGGCGCTCCTCGTACCACGACCTCCTGAAGGATGATGGCAAAACTGTAAACATCCCCTTTGTAGGTCCCTTTCCGTGAGTGCTCCAGGTCTCGCAGGAGCTCCGGGGCTGTCCAAAATAAATCTGCAGAAAGGACAATTATGTAGGCATCAAACTTACCCATCCCTCTGCTTTCAACCAAAGAATCTGTGCGTGCGTGCGTGCGTGCGTGCGTGCATGGTGTGTGTGTGTGTGTGTGTGTGTGTGTGTGTGTGTGTAAGAGAGAGAGAAAGAATTGTACCTCCTGGTGGGGGAATCTCTTTGGGGGCTTTCTGGTTGTCTAAAAGCTCATTGAAACCGTGGTCTGTTAATTTGAGGACGAAGCGGCCATCAACCACACAGTTTTTAGACTTTAGTCTCCCATGGGGAAAGTCCCTGTGATGTAGGTATTTCATGCCCTGAGGAAACACAAGAATGTCATCTATATGTTTCTACACATTCAGGTCCTATAGGTTTTCAGACAGAAAAATCATCTGCCTAAAGGCCAAGTTATAATTCAGTCGACAAGCAAAAATAAAGATGCCAACAGATGTTACGACACTAGAGGATTTCATAGTTTTGCACCGTTAAATGTTATAAACACGTTATTAAACACGTCTTTAAACTCATCCAATCCAAGACAAATGTCACACATAACCAAAGCAACACCAGAATGCAGAAGTTTAAGTTGCCATTTAGTCAAAGTCCACAAAGTATGCGCCATTTTAAAGTTTTTGATGTAAGTGACAAGCTCTGCAACACCTTCGCAGACATAGATGTTGTCTCGTTGACATCATATTCTGTTGAGGGGCACTTATCCCCTGGAATAATAATTATAATAAATAAATTATAACAAATAAATTATAATAATAATTTCACTCCACCTCACCTTTATGAGGTCTAGCAAGAGTGAAGACTTAAACATCCAGTCCAGCTTCACATCATCGTTCCTTAAAAGGTCATGGAGGCTCCCACGAGAACAGTGTTCTGTCACCATGGCGAACATGCCGCAGTCGACAAAAAAGCCCAGAAATGGGTTGACGTTCTCGTTCCTAAGGTCCTTCATCTGGTAAAAAACAGAAAGCACATCGTCATTAAGAACTTAATAATGGATTTTCTCAATCACATGTTATGAGATACGTACAGTAGAAAAACATTATATTCAGCGATGGACAACCTGGATTCAAAAGAATTCAACGGCACATATTTCAGATAACTTGGTTCTACCTGTGTGGTTAATATAGGGGATTTCACTGGTTACCTCTTCCGTTTGTTTTTTATCTGAAGAGCTGTGCTAATTACAATCAGCTGATTTAAGTGAAAGGCTGGAACAAAAATGTGGTACTGGATTGTACTGTAGCTTCTGATGTCAGGTTGCCCATCACTGCTTATATGTAATAATTCCTATTAAATGGTAGCAGAATTTACTTTTGTGAAGATCTTGGTTGTGCTCTGCTTCACTTCTTTAAAGTGTCCGCTTTTGAACTTTTTCATCCATACCCAGTCACCCTGCAATGGAAACAGAGATGTGTTGAGATGGCTGATCGCTCAGCTTACAGCCATTAAGGTAAAGTTAGGTTCATTATTGTGTTTAGAAGATACCATGTTATCAACAAAAAATAGGTGATAAATAGTCAGTATCAATTTACCTAATACAGTGCTAAAATAAATATAAATGTAAAACGAAAATTGTGTCTTTAAACATCCTTAATAATAACTCTAAGTTGTCAGACTGTATGCGATATATTCCACCACTGATGCACTAAGAAATAAAACCAAAACAGAAGTCATGTAAGCATGTTGTGACAGTGGGATGTTCCACATACCTCATACACAGCCACATTGGATGTTTCCTGTGCCCCTGATCCCTCGCTGTGCTCTGAATTTAACTGCTCAGCTGACTTGGTGCTCTTGTCTTCAATAACGCTCTTTGACTCATTGAGATCTTCTAAAGTAATTTTCTATGGATGGACAAAAGTTGTTCCAGTTACAACCCAGACAGAGTCAAAATAACAAGTGAAAGGATGTTGACTGAGTCTTGAATGAATGGTGATTTAACCTTTAAGGCTGTGGGTGTTTAAATATTCTATAAAAAAAAAATAGCCAGGCTAACGAGTCTGTAGTTCCTCTGCTCAATACTGTATTTCACTTTTGTACTATATCAGTACTATGACTGACTATCAACCAAGCATCAAAACAGAGGGCCATGTGTCGCAGTGAGAGGACTGAAAGCAATGATGTTGATGAAGTTAAGGACAAAGGTGTCAGTCCCAGGTTCAGCAAGTATAAACCCTGCCATGTTTTTCTTTTAACACAGGTGACTTCACTGAGTAGCTGATCTACCTGTCTTGAGGGCTCATTATGATCTGCTGATTCAGAGCTGGTTGGATCAAATTTGTGGCAGGGTTTTTACTTTCTGAACCTGGGATTGACACTTCTGGTTAAGGAATAAGGCAATCTGAAAAATGAGTAGCAAGTAGTTGAAGGCAGTGAAGCCAATAGTTTCTAAGTTCACAGGAAGTACCTGGCCACCATCAGGTTAACTTGTTGCCTATTGAGAGTAGCCAGACTCTGCACAAAATTAAGTGATACGAGTCCGTCCCACCAGGCTACAAAAAGAATTCATTCTACTAGAATGTAAGACAGTAGAATGTTCACATTGTGTAGTCTATCGACCCTGACAACCCTTTGGATTGTTTATGTTGCCTCCCAGCGTTGCCATGACACCGATGTGACTGCACACCCTCAAAGACCAGTGAGGGAAAGACCTGCCTGTCGGCTTAGCTGAGGGTCAATGAAGGTCAGATCTTCTAGCGTTAGCAAGATCCTGTTGGGCCCTTTCACCAGCTGGATCTGCTGGATTCTCCACCTGTCAGAAAGCAAAAAGACAGAAGGATGAGGCCAGTCAAGTCAATTTATTCATATTGTACATAAATACAAATAATATACAATAATATGCAAATAGTTAAAGTTCCCATAGATGTTTCATTGGCTTTTGTTTATCATGTTACGAAATAATTGGATTGGCAAGTACAGTTAAGAAATGTACCTTATGATAATTGTTAGACCCAGGGCTCCCAGTGCCAGTACCAAAATTACAACGAGCACAATGACAACGTAGATTATCTCCACACCTGGTATGACAAAAGAGAATTTTTTAAAATTAATTTGTGATCATGTTTGATGAACATTTGATTCATCAATGCATCCATTCATCCATTATCCATCCATTCATCCATCCATTCATTCCTTGTTTGTTGTTTATATGGCTAATATACATGTCATGTATTTCTTGTTTTATTTTACTGTTTGTACACATGTCATTGATTTATTGTTTTATTTTACTGTTTGTATTGTTTGATTTCTTAGTGCATGTTTTGAGTGAGGGAGTTGTTTGTGGTTGGGCTGGGTGCTGCCTTTATTCCTACTGTCCAGTACCTCCAGTGCAGACTGCGTCCGGGTCAAACCAACAGGCCGGGTCGGGCGAAGGAGGAGATCCGCCCGGAAAATGGATCGACCTTCCAGCAAGCCGCAGTGTCCCGCTGCTCAGCTCCAAGACATAACACTGATACAACTGGCTTCCCCAGCCATCTGTGTCCAAGATCACGTAATCGGCCTGAATGTCTCCTTCGCTGTCTATGCGTATGTTGTGATTGAAGCCTTCGAAGGTCATGTTTCGGGTGAAGTATGCGAGGTTGGAGCCACTGAGCCACTTGCCAGCTCTCCTGGAGCTGTCGATGGCTTTGGCAACGAGGTACAGACCATTGTAGATAGTTCCAAACAGAGGGGACACCTGTGGCACATTGCATTTATTAAATATACACGGACACATGCTTGTGTCCTCTAATGTATGTTTCTTTGGATAAAAGTGTCTGCCAAGTGTAATGTAATATAATGTAATAACACGTTACATACAAAATATATGAGTTTGATGGAGGTACACTGTAGTGTGGTAGTGATCATAAGCAAGATACAGAATGGTATAACATAGTGCTTGTATTAGCACACACTGCCAAAAAGTAGGATTTAAAACAAACATTGACATTAAGCAATATTTATCTAAATGTCACAGAATGATAACGGTTATTTTGATGTTGTATCTTTAATCTCATTTTCAATTCTACATTTCAATAATGAAAGTGCATTTGGACCTTCCTGATGCTCAGTTGACACAAAGCTTAGCATTTATGTGGGGGAGACAATGTGTGTGTACCCCCTTTACCTGCTCTGGATCCTGTGACACAGTGAGCTCGCCAGATTCTTTTGCCATGTCGAAAGCTTCCCTAAAGGACATCAGCTCGGACGCTACAGTGACGGTCAGCACGGCGTCATAGGCCTGTCGCAGCTTGGTGTCGTTTTGCAGCGCGAAGTAGGTGGTGTTGGCGTAGGGCAGGCTGTAGAGCAGGGCATCGTAAGGCACAAAGACATACTTCCCGCGCGTCAGGCCCATGTCGTAGGCCTTCAGGAGGAACGCTCTCTGCTTGCCCCCTCCCCTCAGGGCAGAATGCATGCACATTATGATGACTGCAGATACAACAATGCATACGGTTAATTATCAGCCCAGGAAGTGGTTGATCAGTGTAGTAACAGAGAAGATGGGCTAATCAGTGCACAGGCAGAGTTAGTGGCAAAGGCACAATAAGAGTCTGTAAAGATTATAGGGGTAGAGATATTGATCAGTCCAGAAAAAATGGATGCAATCTTGTGGACCATGCACACAGTCATGCAGGTGTTAATGGTATTATGTCATTAACCCATTGTGAATGTGCAGGAATGCGGTGGACAACGTTTGCTGGTTGTTTGTCAACATCTGTTACACATCTGATTAATTCAAGCAAGCAGCTTATTAAATCATGCAATTTAATTTAATCAAAGAGCAAGAGGGTTGCTGATGAAGGACAACAGTGCTCACCTTTACATTCTGTTCAACAAAGCAACAGGCCTATAAAACAATATAACATCACTAAAGGACTGGTGCTGGGATGGATTGATTTGATTACATCTTACTTACAACTTACTTGACAAATACAAGAGCAAGTTGATATGGAAACGCCCCATTTCATGGTTTGGATGACTAGGACTCACTGCATTCTCATGAGAGAATTAGTTGGCTAACGGTTGTCCCAACAAATAAACAACCAAAGCACTTACCTTTTATTTCCCCTGCCTTCTCAATTTCCCCCAGGGTGCTCCTCATCTCTTCCTCATTGCTCCCCACAGACGCCACGATGCCAACTGGGAGCCCCTGATTCCTTAGAGAATTAGCCAACTTGCCAGCCGTGTCTATCCATATATCCTCGTCGGAGGAGACTATGGCAATATTGGCCCACTTGAAATATTTCAGCACAGTGAAAAGTACTCGCGATGGAGAGGGTAAGGTCCGAGCGAAGGTTGGATATCCTTCCATCCTGTCCAGTTCATAATTAATGCAAGCCCAAGAGAAAATGGCCTTGTCCCAGTTTTTGCCCAAGAGTGAAGCTGCGTTGCAGTAACCTGGATTAGCAGGTCCGACAAAAGCGTCGACCAGTTTCTCGTAGTTCACAAAAGTCGTTAATGCCTTTGACGTTTCACACGGTTCTTGAAGAACCAAAAAATCCAATTTGCAACCCATATCTAAACTAAAATCTTCATTTATCCTGCTCACAGCCAACCTGGCTGCAACCGAGGGGAGCGATTTAGAGTGCATGGGGTCACAGTTCCACGGCCCAAGAACCCCAACTTTGAAAATTAAACACTGGACACAACACGGAAACGTCAGAACTCCTAAAAGTATCCATAATGTGAAGTTGTAAAATGGAATCGTTCCAAGGCTGTGTTTACTTCTCAGAACTGGACAACAGTGGTAGCCCGACAGGTCCCATAGTATATTCCCGAAATGTAGAGGAAACTGGTGCATTGTCTCTGGAGTATCCGTACTGGTAAACCTTGCCGTCACATTAAAGTCTCGTAAATCTGTAAAATGTATTGATTAATGATTACTTTTTCTGAAATACTAAGGTACAACAGTTGTAAAAAAACAATTTAGTAAACTTAATGGTGACAATAACGTTTAGTTTTTTTCTTCATGGTTAGCATATCTTGCCGTTGGTTTACTGTAAAGTAGATGGTTTACTGAGAATCTGAGGAATAAAATCACACTTACCGTGATAATTATTGGTCGTCCGTGATTTGAAATCCAGTTTGGTGATGTGAAACTCCGTGAAGTTCACTTGAGCATCTTCTGTTTCACATTTGCTTTCGAGTATGTAGCCAAATAACTACATTTAAAATTTAGATGCAAACCGAGATCGGATCAAACGTACTTCCACTCCATGGATATGGCACACTATAGCTAATTATCTTCCTTCCAATTGGATGATAGGGAGCAAAGGCTTCTTGGCGCCTACAACAATAAGGCACAACTTCAGCACCCTGGAGAGTAACAACTGCCCTCAATCATCATCAATTTTTGCGCCGTGTGGCTCACACGTTTTTCAGATTGTACTGAAAATGATAACTAAATGTGTTTGTAGACAAGACATGTATGTTACCTTGATTCCACTGCACCGTTTCCCGCCACATGATCACCTGGGATGCCAAAATCAAAACACATTTTTTAAAGATGTTTTATGTTGTCGTCATATGTAAAAAAAATAATACGATTTTAAAGGTATATAAACAGGCTAATGTCCCTATGTCCATACAGTGAAAGCCCTCTCAAAGTGACCTGCAGGTGATACGTAATTGCAACGCCCGGACCTAATCCATATTTGGTTAGGTGCACAGTAAGAGGATTGCAGTCATGCGCCCATACCTGTGAGTCAATATGGCTTTCTAAAGCCTGTTCACTGAGAATTCGTGTATATCAATAAAGTCGAGTTCTCACCAGGTATACATAATTTGTGCACATAGACTTATGTTTATTATTTTCTAGTTCAACGACAGACCGATGAAAACACGTGTTAAAATAGGACATACCCAATAACCCATGGTTATGGTATAACCTCAGCTGTGTCATGTGCCCTAATAAGAGCTGTAATTGGACAAATGTGTTGGCGTGGTGGTGACAGGCTCCACAGTTCAATTGAATGTGCAAACAGGTGAGGTGGGAATAATTAAGATAACGAGAGGGTTCTCCCAGGGAGTATTCCCTGAGTTCATGAGCAATTGCGTGCGTCAGATAAATCTTTTGCTTTGACAGTTTTTTTTTTTTTAATATAATAAATAGTTTTGCATTTCAGTTTAAAACACACATTGAGTGAAAAAGATAAACGCAGTTCCTAATTGGTGTGACATTTTGTTAGATAACTGTTTTGAAATTAGACTATTTATTAGCCTATTGGTGATTCCCATGTCGCATAAATATGGGAATATAGTCATAGATTTATTTGAATTCAAAACAAAAGGTTGGAAACGAATATATGGTCGGCCAGCTGTAACTGATATGTTTTTTTGTTTTTTTTGTAGAAGAAGGCAATTTCTCTAATATTAGCTAATATCACTGACCTTAAGAAATATGCTGACATGCTTCGTCAAATCAATAACATCACCATCTGCATCGTTTCCCATTTTTTTCTGCATTTTTCTTCCTTCTAGGCTATATATTCTAAAGTGTGCTATCACATCAGTAATGACCCATATCCCATAAGCCTATGAGCCTCTTAAATGTTACACCTTGACACCCCTGTCCTGTGCCCAGAATAGTGGACACAAAAGCGCAGGCTCAGCACGGGCTGCTCTCACATCGAGATAAGAGATAACTTGGAGACAGAAATCAACGTCAAAACAATGTATAAAAATGCACTGTCAATCCGTTAACTTAAAAAGAAAGTTTAAAAAGTACCGGACAGGCTATTATTTCTGCTCATTTTGTTTTATAACAGTGCACATAGTTCACCTCTTTGTTTGTTTGCTAGACTATCCTGGGGGTACTAATAGGTTTAAGCCCAGATAAGCCCCCACCTAATCATATGTCAGTGAAATTCGAACATTAAAAGGTAAGAGTTTAGCTGTATCCTATGGTAACATGTTCTCTTTACTGCTACCTAAGGGTGAGGGCGACTCATTACATGAAGGCAACGGGGGCGCTTAAATTGTGGCCGTGCCTGTTAACCAGCCTGCACACAGTAGGCTACATATTTTGCACATGGACATGTCCAGACAAAGATCATGAATCAGATAAATATCCCACCGGAACTCTGCAGATCATTCGTCAAAGTGACATGTCACATGGTCGTCTTGTAGCCTAATATGAAAATCTAAGGTGCTCTCTAAGGTGCATTTTGGGTACTGCCTACTGTTAAAGAGTACCGGTAGTTGTATGGGCCTACACCTACAGTGGCAAACATTGGAAGTATAACACATTATTACTCCCTGCCAATACTGTTTTTCAATGTGTTTGATGATGCGATTTGGGGGTCAGGACGTAAACTAATATCTGATGAGCAAAGTAGCAAAAACAAAATGTGATAGCCTATTGAACTCCTTGGCGCATGAGAAAGGTTTAGCACTGATAGTGACACATTAGCAAAATGGTTCAGTGTTACTTTAAAATCAAATAAATAAGCCATATATCATAGTCGAGCTCTTGCAATTACTGCAAGCTACTTGAGTTAAGACAAAATACCCAGTTTAAGTAGATAGGCCTACAGCTAATTTGACAAAAACACGAATGAAAACTTGTATAAAATGTAAAGCTGTAAAAACAGACACCACCTATAATTACTCCCAGTCGCATTGCTTACATAACCAAAGTCCAGCTGCAAACTCTATTTAATCCTGTAATGCTACATTCCAACAAACCTTTGTATTTTGGGCATTTGGTTAAGCATAAAGTAGGCCCTAATATGTGTCATCCACATCAACGCACAACACAAACATCAACATCAACATCAAGAACATTTAATTGTGAACTCAACAGAACCCATACAAAGCTATTTTGTTCAAAGTGGGCTACTTGAGAAGTTATTTTAAAAATACAAAGAAAGGGAGGAAAAGAAAAAAAGAAAGCTCGCAGTTGTAATTGCGACAGTCGCCAATGGAGGGCACCGCACACCACTTGCTAAGTGCTAAGTGTAAGGTCCAGACATTCTGGGCGCGGATAATCATCCTGAACTTGCTAAAACGTTCCCTGTCATGCTTGGTTGGCGTGCTAGCATTGTATCGGAATCCACTGTCTCGAGCTACGATTAAACGGAGCATCTGTGTTCAGTGGAATCTTATTTCAGGAAAGTTGTCGTGGAACGGTGTACCTTCGAAAATGGGAGTCGACTAATGCGGGGCTTGGGAAAAAAGCTCAGGCTTATTTCCTGAGAAGTCTGTCTACAATTGGACAAACTCTGCATCGTAAGTTATTTTACTGAATCCTTAGTAGAACTGAATTGGTCGTCTGTCCGATACGAAGTATCTAAATGTTACGCACACTCTTGAATCGTAACATTGTTATCTTTTGACAACTACTTTTAGTAGGAATGTGATCTGTCATCAGATTTCTTAGACTGTTAGGCTACATTTGAGAAATCTCTTTAGTGTTGCTCTGGCGTAGTAGTGAACCCTAGGATAGCTGAGCCCAATAGTCGTAGAGTTTTTTTCTCACTCTATCGTTGTTAGTCATGGCCAGTTTCTTTTCTGAAACATCTGTAGGCTACTCTTCTGAGCATACCATGCGAAAGACGTTGGGTTTTTATAGGCTACATGTGTTTGGACCGATTTGTCTGCCCATCCATGCCGATGGAATACAGGAACTTGAACTTCTCCGAATGGTGTGAATATGTCTTTGTTGTTACAACGACTAGTTTGACTTCTTGCTATAAGGTACTGACACACCTGATAAAACTTTTGAGCAACGTCGCCTGGCAACAACTTGATATTCATAGAGTTCTGATTGAATCATCGTGACAAGTAGGCTGCTGGTGATTTAAGTTCTCCTCGTTAAATGTCAGTGACCAAGTGCCAAAACCACTCATTATTTGCTCAGCAACATTGCTCAAAACGTTGTCATCTGTATCATCCTCTTAAAAGCCTCTATCAAACCTGTTTTGTAACCTGAGTAGATGTGGGCTGGTGGGTGGAGGTCTGTCTGTGGTCATCCCACAGTTAAATCTGACATACCTGTACCTGTTATGTCACCTCTTAAATAGGCCTCGCTCTTGTCTTAAATGAGACTCAAAATATTATGAATAAAGACCTTCCCTACCAACAATAAGCCAGTTTAAAAAGGTAGGTGTGTTTGTGTACAGGTGTGTGTGTAGAGGTGTGTTTGGGGGAGGTTGGGTGTTTTTGTGTTACTGTGGTCCTGAGACCTCAAGGTTGCTTACCTTTCAACAGTAAATGGCCAGGGACCTTTTTCGCAACTGTAACAGATGCCAGCTAGCACAGCTCAATGTGAGAACGTTGGCAAACCTTTCTCTCAACACCTCAAAAGGATGCGCTACTGACTGAGCTAAGAGCCCGACTTTTAGCTCACTTGGTAGCGTGTCTGTCATCCAAACTGGAGTTGTTGTGTTGTCGTGGGTTTCAGGCTGGGGCTAGACTGCGCAGTGCTGCACAGGAAGACCTCAGTTACACAACCAAAGAGCTGAGGCTTTGGTTTCCTATCCGTCCCCAGGGACAGGACACAGGGCACTTTCCCCAGCTGCACTCTGGCACTCTTCAGTGTGCAGTCAGGAGCTCAATGCTGTCTCCAGCCGCTGTGGTCAACATCTTCAGATCAGATACTGACCATGCCCAAACCACATTAGCCTTAAATGGGAGCTTTTGTGGAATGGCATTGGTCTCGGGGCAGGATATGCTGTATGGAGGTCACAAATGATTTTTTTTCCTATTTTTAGCTTTTATTGCGTCCTTAGATCATTTCCTTTTCTTGCATGTGTTTGTGCAATTTAGGGATGTAAATATGAAAAGTTTGGAGAGCTGCCCAAAGCATTGCCAAATTCATGGTGGTAACACCAGTCAAACTGAATGCAAAGTCAACTAAGTACACAGACTAAATACCCATTATTCAAAATGCACTAAAATGCTAAAATTATATAAAATATATAAAATTATCGACTGCATTTCCACAGAGAAAATGCAAGTGTGTAAACTCTCAGCAGATCAGCGAAGAATAATGTGTGTCTTCTAAGAGTAACTGCACCCTAAAATGTGTTTTTTTGAGTTTTTAACTACATGATATAGGCGATGAGTGAAGAAACACACAATTACTGATGTCATTTAAACTACCTAAAATGGTGTTTCGAGGGCATTTTAGAGCTTAGAAATAGCTCCCTGCTGCCTGTAACACTTTAAACTGACAATGACATGATGACAACTTATGTGCGACACTGTTCTGAGAGTACACAGAAATCAGAGGTGTTAGCCCAAAAAAGGAGTGAGATCTACCTCCAATAAAGGGTGGGCAGACATACTTCCCCAGCTGAATTTGACTCTAAAATTCAAATGTCAAATGTTAGCTGTCAGTGCATTCAACATATAGACATGTGCTAGTATACATTCAGTAGACAAATATAAACACCTGGACACAAATGAAGTGTGCTAAAGGTAAATGCCATTCCTTCTCAGCTTCTCTCCTTAATGCCTCCAGCCTTCCCACCCATTTTTTTTCTTTCTTTTTTTTCCACTTTAAGTGGGTTTGGCTAGGGGATGCAGATAGTCATTAATACTGACATCTCCCTGCAGCACCCATGAGGGTATTCCTAAAAAGGGGATTAGTAATGAGCCTACCTAAGTTACCGCAGAGTAAGAGTACGGAATTAAAGCCTGCCGAGGTCGAGGTGATCCGTTCTGTGAAAGTAATGGCAAGGGGGAAGCAAAGAACTGCGATGCAGAGCCAAGTGGCGTTCCCTAACACTGAGTATTTATTTTCTTAGAACAGGTCACCTAGAAGGCTGTTATTCCGCTTATTTCCCATTTGCATTTAGTAAATGTTTTACTACACAATCCCCTTTATATTTAGGATGAAATATGCGTTAACTACGAAAACAACCAGTTGATTTGCTACTTATAGCAAACATTCAACCAGTTAGTCGGCTACTAAAGCTGTTATGGTTACCATTCACACACCCATTGATATGGAATGGCAGTTAAGCTTTTGTTTTGAGATCTACGTCAAAGGTAGCCTGTTTGTTTTCTTAGAAAGTTAATGCGCACCTCATCAGCTAATTAGAAAATAGAATTCCATTGCTAAGGGAGATAAGCCTTTGAATAAAACCCTAAGTATACTTCTCTGGCAACGTGACCCACACCCTTGCCCACATCCAGTGCGTGACGAACTGTGGCACTGTGAGGGTGCTGTGCGCTTGCTAGATTATATTGCTGCGTTCTGTTCAGCACATTGAGAGTGCATGGACCACACCTGCGCAACATTGAGCTCCCACAAGTTCCACATTCACCTGTAATTCTCTCCACTGTTTCTGAGATGATGCTAAACAAACTCTGGTTTCCATAAAGCCTCACACACCTTGTAGACACACACACACAGGGTTGTAGACAGAAATCATAAAATGGGTGGGCCCAGCAAAAAATCAGATGGGCATAGCCCTAAACACATAGGTTATCATTACTAATAAAACAATCAATCAAAACAAAAGGAGCCTTCTGATTGGATGGGCCCGATTAACAAGTGGGTGGGCACAGGCCGACCCCAGGCCACCCATGGCTACACCTATAATGCATGCACACACATTAGAAATCCACCTGGATAGTGCTTTTTCATAGTGTTCACCTGTGGGGCTTCCAAAAGCCATGACCTGCAATCGTCTGGGCTACACAGGGGCCCGACATGCACTCTAGTATGCAACAGTATGTGACACTATCCCTATGCAGCCACATGTGCAAAAGAACAGTAGAGCTTTTAAGGACCACTCTCCCTTTATTCTCCTCGCAACACAAAGCCACAGGCCACAGGGCTCATCTGCTAGTAGATTTTACAGTGTACTTTGAGTTCAAGTAGATTCACCAGGTTCACTTTAGCTTAGGTGGTTAAAAAACACAGACCCCACCCACTCCCCCCAGGTCATCTATAACGTCCATTTAAAGGAAGACTGTGTGCATCAAAGACTCTAAGCTCTCTCCTAACATTTTCTCCTGTTCAGCCCCTGGGTAGTGGCTCAAGGGGTATTCCAGAAAGCCGGTTTGGTCACTTTCCTGTGCAGGGTAACTTAGACTAAATAATAAGCCTGCTAATACAGTAGAAAGGCCTTAGGTGTTCATTTTCCTAGTAAAGGTCGCAGGGCAAAATAGTCAGACATTTTGACATGCCCTACAGTTGTCATAAATTTACACTGTATTTTGTTGCTTTACTTGCTAATGGATGTACACACATTCTATGTTTGGCGTTATCATGCAACCAGGCAGCCAGGTAGTCAAATAAGGCCACCGTTTTGATATTGGCACACCTACTGTGTAGTACTCCTAGTTGTTGACTCTATTACACTAGTATTTGTTCTGTTCTGTTACACTGTATTACACTAGTATTTATTGTGTTGTATTACACCATATTTCACTAGTATTTGTTGTGTTGTGTTATGCTATGTTTCACTAGTATTTGTTGTGTTGTGTTACACTGTATTACACTACTATTTGTCACATCAAATGACTTCAAATAAACAGTAGACTTGTGACATCATTACTAAATCATGAAAGGATAGAAGTAAATGCTCCTGAAATTGATGTTTGTGTTCTGATGATTTTGGGCTCAGGACGGAAGCAATTCCGAAAGCATCAGGCTTTACAAAATATTGGGCTAACCAGCTCAACGAGCAGAGATATGAAACTAACCACTGTGTCATATATCAGCCATCATGGCCCCTAATGTACAAAGACAGCCAAAGGCATTTGCCACAAATAGAAAAACTCATATTGTTCAACCATTTTGATATTGTCACTGTGGCTTGTCTAAAAATCACTGAAGGCACAGGTTGCTTTTTTGATAATGCTTAAGACATATCTAGCTGACACATTATCTCTACAGGTTTGAAAACTGTTACAATTGCAATGTGATCCCAGACAACATTCTTGCTTTTTATCAAATCCTCGAGATTTAAATTGATGACCGAGTAATGAAATTTTTACAGTGAAACAAACCAGAATAGCCTTGAAGAAGGCCTACGTTGTAGTCGGAATATGTTGTCTGTTTTTATCCTGTTCTAATATGGACTAGCTTAATACAATGAGAAGCTTTTAAACTAAAAAGATGAAGAGTGCCTTGAACTTTCCTCCCATCTATCCATGTTTCCAGTGGCTCACGGGACTCAACTGAACCACAACCACAAAGATGACTCAATGTAGTATGTTTTAGCCCAAAACAATGGCTTGATTTGAGGCTTTCATGCAAGACAAAAAGGCATCATTGATAACTGTGACAGACTGGGTTAGTTTCATATGACATCTGTATTATTAATATTGTATTTTCAGCATGTAAGAGAGTTTTTCCCTATATATAACATTTAATCAATTTAATCTAATGAAAATTTATACCCAATAACAACAGTAATAAAACATTAACAACAACTATTATTATTATTATCATTATTATTATTATTATTATTATTACTTTTACCTCCGCCAAGGAGGTTATGTTTTCGACGGCGTTGGTTTGTTTGTCTGTTTGTGAACAACATAACTCGAAAAGTTATGGATGGATTTTGATGAAATTTTTAGGATAGGTCAGAAGTGGCCTAACTTAGAACTGATTTGTTTTTGGTGGTGATCCGGATAACCATCTGGATACAGGAACTTTTTATTCAGTGAAGTTACCAGTGTAGCATGGAATCTACAGAGACTTTTATTTTGAAAGGAGGGAATATAGGTGGGTATGGAAATGAGGCTCCTGTTGCGGGTCAAGGAGTTGTTGAGTTTTTGGTTAGAGAGTTCAGTGAAAGACAGAGGAGAGTTAGAGCGGTAGTGGTGAGCAGCCCAGTAGTTCATGTTGGCAGTGGAAATTAGATAAAGTACTTTCCTGCACCGAAGAGCCAACCAAGTTTGTGTGAGCATGAGTGAACGAACCCACTAGTTAACTATTACACCAGTAATAAAATGTTTTAATTTGATTAATGTCTTTTAATGTCTTAAGGTGAGAATGACAATAAGGTGGAGACTTAAGCTGCCTTGGCGGAGGTCTGCACTCTCTGAGTGCTTTTCTAGTTATTATTATTATTATTATTATAACAACAACAGCAACAAGAATACATAATGATGAAGTGATAAAAATTGCTAATAACTAAACAGTTAAGATGTCTGGCCAGATCTCCCTGAGAAAGTTTCCCTGAGAAACTCTGAAGAGCGGGTCGGTGGGAAAATGTATTTGCCACCTGTAAAAGTTCATGACCCCCTAAGCACAGCCCAGATGTCAGCACAGAGCTACCTAGCAAAAATGTAGGTGGTGGTGCAGGAACACACACAAAAAAGCGAAAGAAAAAGGATAAAAGGGACATCTGTTACGCTCCTCAGTAGGAAATTGGTTTTTTAAATTCCAGGGTTCTAGCTGGCTGTATAGCAAGCATGCGCATGTTCTCCAGAAGTACGAGCACAGTGTTGTCTGCAAGGAATTTGCAAGATAAGGTGGTGGTTGTCTGTGGAGGTGAACTTTTTTTTCTGGGAATGTAGAAGAAGTTGTTGAAAGAAGAGGAAAAGTCAGGATGATCTCAACAAAGAACAGTGATGTCATTGAGACAACAAACCCAAACGAGCCTGGCCTTTCTGGCAATCTATCACCCAGTCTCTTCCTCCTTGGAAAGCATGCTACATTCCAGAGTGTTTATCATTAAAGATCAACATGTCATGGTGTTCAATCCAAGTTAAACTCTGAGCTTCTTATTAAATTCTTAAATTCTTCTAAATTAATCTCTCTATTGTCCTCCTGAAGTATGTTCAAGACTACTGGATTAACTGGATTTTTTATGATGAATCAGACTTTTGGCTTTTGTAAACTCAGCACTGAAAAATGATTTCCCTCTATGTGTCTTCTTATTTATCCATCCATCCATCCATTCATTGTTTGATGGAAAGGCAATGTGAAAGATTGCTATTTCATGTATAAACAAGTTAAGCGGCCTGTGAAACTGAAGTTCACTTTGTCTATTGCATAACGTGATATTGTGTAAGAGAAAAAAACAGTGCACCAAAGGTCAGTGGATTGTGGATTAGGTTGCTGATATACGCTAACTTTGGCCTGGCCAGGATCGTGCTGCATCATGCTTATGCAGTCTCACACTTCAGCCGAGAGTTACCTGTGTGAGTGTGGAATAGACACGTCCTCTGCTTGCGATCGTGCACAAGGGTGGGTGTGTCTGTGCAGCAATGTAAAGCGGATGATTAGTCTAGTTTTGTCCAATGGTGGTATGCTCGGCAGGTTTTACAACACAAGTCCTCGTTTTGCTGATTTTACAGTAGGTTTGTTTGAGCATGGAGTGGGTCAACTGGAGAGCAAAGACTCAAGTAGGTGCTCTGTGTTATTGTAGACATGTGTTTTCTTTTTCCAGTAGTGAGTTTGTAGAACTGTGGCAGGACTTTAACTTTCTAGAACTGTGATTTTCTCTCTTTTTTGTTAAAGGAGCTGATCTTTTTCACTAACTAATACTGGAACTGGAAATTTGAAATTGGAAATCCCATGGAAAATCTGTCCCATGTGACATTGAATATAAATCCTTGCAATATCTTAAAGAAATCGCTTAATAAAGTGACTTGACATTAGTTGACACAAGTTGATGTTTGTGTCGTAATATGTTAATGATGTAATGGCAGGGCTGTTTTCCGGGCTATTGCTTATCTTGTTGCTCCACGTTGCAACACATTTGTGTGGTTCAGTTGATTTTTATTGTATGTTTTAATATTATTTATATTATACTATTTTTCAATTGTTCAATTTTATTGTATATTATTTGTTTGTTCAAGAGTTTACAAAAGGGAAAACTCAGAAAAAGGAGGTTGCTGTGATAGAGTAAATGCATGTCCTTATAACATGTAAATGTGCCTGTCATCATTCAATCTCTTATTCTGTTTTCTTTTTCCTTCTGCCAGTGTACCATGCTGTATTTCCTGGGCGTGAGTGTCCTGACAGTGCTGTCCCATGGAGTTGCGGGGGGACAGAACTGCCACCCTCAGTGTCGCTGTGAGGTGGAGAGCTTCGGCCTGTTTGACAGCTTCAGCCTGACCAAGGTGGACTGCAGCGGACTGGGGCCTGGCACGGCGCCCATCCCCATCCCACTGGACACGTCCTTCTTGGACCTGTCCTTCAACACCGTAGGGGCCATCACAGACACCATGCTGACCGGACCGGGCTACACCACCCTCGTCAGTCTGGACCTCAGCAACAACGCCATCAGTAAAGTAGGTGCCAAGGCCTTCTCCAAGCTGCGCTATCTGGAGACCCTGGACCTCAGCCACAATGCCTTGGAGAGTCTTCCTGATAGTTGTTTTTCAGGACTTCCTTTAGCAGAGGTAGACTTAAGCAACAATAAATTTCACGAGTTCAACCTTGATGTCTTCACCACCAAAGGCCAGGAGAAACCCTTGACTGTCGACCTGTCAAACAACCTGATAACTTCCATCACCAGGAGACAACAGGGGTCTCCTCTGTACATCAAAAGCCTGGTCCTGGCAGACAACAGGCTGAGGGATGTGCCTGATCTTACAGGCCTTCCACTGCGTTATCTGGGCCTGGACGGGAACTGGATCTCTGTTCTGGAGGAGGGGGTTTTCCAGACACTGAGGGATCTCTCTTATCTCAGCCTCAGCGGCCTTCCGAAGCTGTCCGTCATTAAACCTCGGAGCTTTCAAGGTTTGGAAAACCTTCAAGTCCTGGACCTTTCCAACAACAGGAAGCTGAAGTCTCTGAGCCCAGAGGTTTTTACCAGCCTGACCTCCCTACAGGAGCTTAACTTGTCAAACTCTGGGATGACTAATCTGCCCAGTGCCATTCTGAGCTATTTGCCAAATATCAAAAGTATAACTCTCAGCCCCAACGTTCACTGTTGGAAAACACTGAAGCAGGGCCAGTTTCACAGGCAAATAGGAGAGGCCAAGAACGATTATGTAATATCCTGTGATGATATCAGCACTGGCCCTCACAATAATGTTTTGCGATGATATTGGCAGCGCTGTGCCTCTGAAAAACAAACTGAGATGAGCCAGTTAAGAAGTGCCTTGGCAGAGCTTGCTATATTTTGAGAAACTTGACAAGATCATCATATGATGACACTCTTTATTTGATGGCATGTATTTTGCACATTTCTCGTTCAACTCACCAAGAATCTCTTGTGAAATGCTTCTAATGTGATCAGACATACTACAGCAAGTCAGTAACTTAGTAGCTTATTCATTATTTGACATTATTTGTCATTTTTTGACAGCTTTTCCTTTAACTCCACCTGCAGTTCGAGGGTTAAGCTGTTGTAAACATTCCATGTTGTGGAAGCACGAGCACCAGTGTGCTAGTGTATCTGTTACGTTAACAAGTGTTTAAATGCCAAAGAAGGTTTTGCAAATTAGTCCAAGTCCAACAAATTGGACTAGCTGCTCGTGGGTGATAATTGATGGATGCTAGATTTGACAAAGAAGGATTTTGTATCCACATGTTGTGGTCGTTGTATGAGGATGCTCCTTGTAAACTGGACCCATGTCAGGGATGCGTACTGCACCCAAAGGCTTATGCACATTTTCAGGCTTTCTCAGAGGTTAGCTGGTAAAACACTGGCTATCTACATCCACAAATTCATGCCTTTTTTTGCAGAAATGCTAAAAAAAAAGATCACAGTAAAAAAATTACAACTCATGCCATTTAAGTGGACTTAACTGTGTTTTTCCGGTGTAGTTTAACTGAGATTTTATCTGTTGCACATTTTCAAGAATTTTCCAGAGGGTAAGGTTTTGAGGGTGAGGTTAGTCTGCATGTGTGTGTCATGTTGATTGTTCTTACTGTGTGTGTGTGTGTGTGTGTGTGTGTGTGTGTGTGTGTGTGTGTGTGATGTACAGAGGTTCCCTTTTTTTTTTTTTCACTAATGGCTGACGATTCACAACCACTTGCAAAGAAAATAGTATCTCTGTTGCTCTTATAACTCTGTGCCTTTCACTTGAATTATGCAAATCAATAGCAGCTCACAACAGCAGTGTTTTATTTTTATAGTGGAAAAAAACAAATGCAATATTTTGTAAATAAATAAATAAATAATACATTTTTAAAATGCTGACCTTGAGACAATATATATGGCCAATAATTGATATTTTGATATTATTGATAAATTGATATTTGAATGAAGGCACGCTTTTTTATTTCATTTTCTAAACACTTTTTTAATATTTTAGATTTTATTTTCCTTGTCATTTAACTGTATGTAGACTACTTTTGTTTATAAATAAATGACAAGTTGTCCAATTTAGAACACAGTTTGTGTTCTTTCATTTGTGTTAGATTAGAACATTGTTAATTGTTCATTGTTAATTGCAACAAGACATCAGGCATATGTACTATTGCACATCATATGTACTATTGTTATCCTGACTGAGTTTTATTTATATTGAAAACCTGTATAGTCAAGGACACCTTTCTTGCAATCAGTCATATGTTAAGACTGAAACAATACAATGTTCTTTTTGAAGGCTTAAGGCCAACTGTCTGATCTTTATAGTTCTTCAGTGTTGTTTGTTCTTGCCTACTGCTGGCCAAAAGAGTGCTGATACAAACAAAGTACGTTGTGTTACACTTTAAACATTAAAACATTTAAAAAAGTTCACAGAAATTCTTTGATGTTTTATAATGGCCCTTGCTGCACCACAGGTTCCGTGGCATTTTTTTTGTCATTTCAGCCGTATACAACAAGCACAAAATACATTTCTCCAGGACCCTGCCTCCCAAAGGAGGACAAAGGAGACGGCACAGCAACTGACACATTTCAGTAGCTGTAAAAAGTTTCAAACATCTGTAAGTTTGGCAGTGTATCACTACCACATTTTGCAGATGTAAGCCAAAGTTTATGAAATAAGGAGCTCCATGGAAGGCAAATTATGTTATCTCCACAACAGCTTGAGCTGGGCTAAACATTACATTGTGACCTCAGAGACACGCTGTGTGATTACCACATGAAGTCACATAGACATTACATAACACAGGCCAGTTTTTTCTGCAGTTTCCAACTTATTTCCATCTAGGTAGCTAATTGGACTTGATTAAAATGGATAGTTATGTAGTTAGATATTACCTATATCAGGTTTGCTGTACTGTTGTCTGTTAGTCATACGGTGCTAATATTTTGGAGTCTAACAATACAACAGCAATAAAGACCTGACATTTGTTAGGTTGTTGTACAATATGCCCATTTCTCACTTAGCTGGTGTTACCGTTACTGGGTGCGCGTAAATAACATCAATCTGAGAAGTCACTCCCTGTGAATGTTTATAAAAGGCTTTGTTTTTCCATTCATAAAAACAGCCAAACACTCCCACACAACCCCTTTGTAGTCGACTGTTAAAATCACAGGGTGTGCGCAATAACAACAGAGCGTGTTGAAACTGTGACTCTTTCTTCAGTATTGCCATTGCATAAAAAATAGAGCAAGAGAGGGGGTGTGTAGCGAAGGAGTGGAAAAGTCACCCCACCTGGCTTCGAACCCAGGACTTCGAGGGACCAAACATGCACTTTGACCAGCGCACACCCACAACCCTAGCGATGGTCACTCCATCACAGGGTGATTTTTTCCCAAAAAGAGTGTCACAAAGCACCACAGCTGTGGGAGGTCTCCTGTAGTGTTGTCTACCGACACTTGGAGAATGCTAGTCCAAGCAAGCAAGAGGAAGACGGCTCAAAAGCTCTGTTGATGGACGTGTGAGGATTTAGTGCGGGCAAATTGACATGAAATGTCACCAAATGTTTGAAGTCTCTGAGCTGCCCTGAAAAGGCATTTTTCGGAGTCTCTTCTGAGCTATAAAGCTTATGTTTGACCTTCTGTGCATTTGCATTTAACACACTTAGCAGATTGCCATACCTAAGTGGTTAAACCTGCTTTCTGAAATGCCCCTGAGTGCTGTTTACTTATGTGTCTAAATCACCTGTGTTTGGAGGTTCTAAGGAGATAAATCTGTCAACTATTAGCTTACAAGGTAGATAGTTATAGACTTCTTGAAAACCTGAGCACCAACAAGTATACTGATTCATCTCATGCAACTCAAACTGTTGCGACACTTTGAATAAATGAAACACATTTTGTATATTGACTGCTTATGACATACAAATGGTCTGTCACCCATCTCCATTTTTGATGTGTACCGCTAGTGTAGGAAACTCTTTGTTCTGGTCTGGTCTGGTCTAGAGAACATTAAGTTCCCAAATAAACATAAACCTCTCATTATTATTTACTCCCAGCTGGCTTTAACCAGTCAAATGAGATACTAGAACCAAAAGATCGTGACCTTCAGACTGTGGACTCATTTGACCCTGTACAGGCTGACCGTTTTAAAGGTCATTCTAAATACACAGAATTCTTGCTATTCAGATTTTAGATTACGTTTTTATTTTCCTATGACTATCAGTTATTCAGTGCACACATTAAGCTGTACAGAAAAAGTCAGTCAGTAATTATCTTGTTATTGATAGAATAAACACTTTGGCACACCTTATCTTTGGCTGACTTGATGTACAGTTGTTGTTGTTGTGTGTGGTGTCTCACTAAAGGCCAAGAGAATCAGTGGTTCATAGACATAACACGCAGCTATGTACAACTCGAGTTTTGAAAATAAAACCTTGAGCACTCTTTAGAAATTGTAAAGCTAAAACGGCAAGACCAAAAGTATGATCTAGAAGACCAATCGTGTCAGATTATTATTTAAATCTAATTAGTGAACCAAACAAACAATCACCAATTTCACTGCATGTCCTACTCTACCCAGTATGCCTATGCATGTGACAATAAATCATCCTTGTATCCTTGTATTCTTGTAAACCAAGCTCACTTAGTCACAATGTTATATGTTATAATGGTATAAACCTGCTATAATGCTTACCCTCATCTACAACATTTTAGCTTGTTATTAACACAGCTCTTGACCACAACCTTTTTATTTATGTATGAGCTGTGTAAGTCAATGATGCAGTGACTGTGTAGCCCAAAACAAGTTCCCCCTTGGGAACAGTACAGTATACTTTACTTTATGTACTTACTTTAATTAAAACATGTCCCGTATTTTTGGCAGCAGACATCAGACAACACCAGACATTCAAAAACAACATGGTAAAAAAGACAGTCTGATTTAAGTCATTAAATGCTTTAACTGCTTGTGGGATAACTTAAATGTGGACCATTTTTTTGGTCAAAAGACAGAGATGGAAACGACTTCTAGATGGTAGCAGTATGACTGAGGAGGGCAGTGGAAAGAGTTCACATGGAAACAGTGGAAGCCACTTCTCTCCTATGTATTGTTTTATAGGAAATTCCAAGATGGCAAATCTAAATTTTCCCACATGTGAGCTGAAATATGTTCATGCATGGCCCTGCACACACAATGCACTGGCAGTGACTACAGGCTTCTTGCGTTCATGTGAACAGGAAATCTGATAGCTATCCAGCCTCAGGCTAAAGAAACCAAGAGCTGCAGCCTTGTAATAGGTTCAAATGGGGCTCTTTGTTCAACTAAGACTGCCAGCACTTTCTACTGATGGCCTTTAATGATGGCCTTTTGTTCAACCCTACCCCACACATACACACACGCACACACTCTCTCACATACACACCTACATGTATAGGTTTGTGCCTATGGTGTTGGGCTGTATTTTATTCAAACTTTTGCTGTTCTAATATTTATACCCAATTGTGCTATTTGAGCGAAGGCGTGCTTTATAAATAATTTGGGAATTCTTTTATAGAAATAACTTAAAATATTCTCAGAACATTGCATGGTCTCCTTATTTGTATAACTGTAGTTTTTGTACAGTGTACATATGCTTCTGTAGAAGTCATACCTAGAATGCGTGTTTTATTGAGAACCAATGCTCGTCAGATAAAAAAATTATTTCGCAAGCTGCCTGCCTGTGAACACCCAGCCTAGACATGCTGTTGTCCAGTCCTTCCCTCTAGCCAGAATAATGGAACATATAAATCAAGTGTACAGACATGGTATACTCATATGGGTGTGATACACTTACGAGAAAACCCTGTGACTCATGAAACAAAAGAAAGAACGATTCAGTTCATTTAAGGCACGAGCCTGTTAAATAACAACACACGTGTAAGACAAAGCACTCAGACAAATCCCCAGATTACCTCGGTATACATTCACGCAGTCATTGAAACAATAACATAACCAACCCTTCTTCAAAACGTGCCATGCAGGAGAGGGGGGGGGGGGGGTGTGATCATGTCGTGGTATAGAATGCTTGTCCTGTGTGTCAGAGCCAGGGCTCGGGACTGACAGCATCAGATCAGTCTCACAATAGACGCCATGTTGCAGGCGCTCAGAGAGGACCATTGTTGAGCCTCAAAGCCTTTTCAGTTTCAGTCGCCTGCTTGGGTTTCAAGCCAAAGTCTCCCTCAAGAGTTTACAAGTCTCCCTCAAGAGTTACAGTATGTAGGGCACTGTATTATTATATATTATTATTATTATTATTATTATTATTATTATTATTATTGACCTTTCAGTTTCAGTCGCCTGCTTGGGTTTCAAGCCAAAGTCTCCCTCAAGAGTTACATGTCTCCCTCAAAAGTTACAGTATGTAGGGCACTGTATGGTTTTTTTTGTGTGTCATATTATAACTCTTCAAAGTGTTGCAGAAAATTCCACTGAACTGAACATTTTGTGTGTTTAATGCACATATATATTATTATTATTATTATTATTGATTAAAACTGCATGACTCTGTGACACAAACAAATGTGATGTAACTGTTAGATATTGACACCAGAGCTGTCCCTGAGTCAGCAGTTATTTGAGTCGAGCTTTCATCGCTGCAAAGCACCGGGGCCCTTGGAACTGTACACAGCCAATGGACATATCACATAATCGCTAGGGATGCCCACAACAGGGTTCCCACAGAGCCTGCCCGCCCGCACACTCCTACTAATGCAGAAAGAGTGACCTTATCTGATCGGATTATACCGTCTGCTTGATGGGAACCACTGAAATCATCTTGTCTGGTTCACAGAGTTAGTCTTTGGAGATGTCTAATGTATACCTAAAACATTCATTGTCATATATATACAGTACATGTTCAGTCATTGTTCTAAATTACAGTAGTTTGCAGTAGAGCTCATATCTTATAAAATATTATACTGTGTACTGTTACACTGTAGTTAGGGTGATATTTCATAAGATAAGGTAATCACAGTAGCGTACACATAATACAAAATTACATATTTGATAAGTGCAAAATGGGATAATGTATGTAAACCCTACAGTGACTACGGTAATGAGAAGGAACGACTGAACCCTTTAACCTCTCTAAAGTGGTGGGTTGATTTTTTTTCAGCAATGCTTTAAGGTCTCTCAAGCAGAACAGAGGAAAAGAGGGAAGTCTTTTCTAGTGGACTTTGCTAAATCTATTAAGGCAGCGCACAGCTTTTAACACTGTACTGACTGTGCTTTTTGTACATGCAGCACTGCCTGGTCTGTCTGCTTTGCTTGCATAAGTCCTTGGACGGACCGTCTATTCTGGGGCTTTGTGTTCCTCTGAAGGAAAAGAAGCAAATCCAGAGATTGAAGACTTTGCCTGCTCTGATGCTCTCATAACACATCTGGTTTCCATTAGTGGATCGACAGCTCAAGTTACTTGTGGCTTGAGACAATAGCACGGCTCGAGTTAACAGTTTGTAGGTCTCTGCCTTTGAGTCTTTCACTCACTCTCACTCTTTCTGCTGGTCTGGCTTTTTCGCCCTTTTCCTTTTGAGGTTTTTTCCTTCCCCTTATTTCTTACACAACAACAGAAAAAATGCTTCATAGACTAAAACTTGGTCTTTCACCTTTTTAAAGTACTTTTGACAGCACTTCATGTCAACACCAATCTCATCAGACTGTGGACTAGCACAGCACGTCAGTACTGAGCAAAAGGACTTTTTACAAAACTGTACACACTGGTGCCTTATCCAAGACAAAAATCAGTGAAACGACACGGGTCTTTTAAAGTGCAGCTCATCTGAGCAGCAGTTACTACGGACTGTTCCGTAATGTTCATTTCTCTTCTCCTGGGGGTGTGAAAAGAAACAGGAGATCAATTGAGAGGCTATCTCACGCTCATATGTGACGTCCCTCAGGAGGAAATGAGGCGTCCAGTGGAGAATGCCCTAATTACCAACACATGTCTGTGCCTCCCCACAACTAACTGGCCCACATATGTCAATCGAGTTTGAGTTTTGTATAGTTTGTATACCCTTCTTTTCTGAGACTGCTTCCCTTCCTAGAAAACTAACATAACTAACAATCACTAAACCAACTTTCTCTCTCTCTGTCCCTATGCAGAAGTACATATGTCTGTGTGTCCCTACTCGGTGTCCCTTTACACCTCTGTTTGCTTATGTCCTCCTTTGTTTGTAAGTCGCTTTGGACAAAAGCGTCTGCCAAATGCAATGTAATGTAATGTAATGTTATGTATAGTGAGTGAGTAAACATTTTGGAATCGGGCTTAGATTTTCTGTTAAAAAAGCAATTATTTATTTTAATTCCATATATTAAACACACCAATTAAAAACTAAGCTTTGTTAACCCTTAAGCCTTTTTTGTATTTAAATGTATTACTTTTACTGATGTGTTCTTTTTGAATGTTATTGTTAAATGACAATGTAATGATGATTAACCCTTTGAGGAGTGAATTATTTGTCTCTGCTCTTCTAGAATTCTACATGAACACTCTATAGCTCTTTATGTTAAAATCTCTCAGAGTGTTTATTACATCACAGTGAGAAATGATTCATAAAGTCTTGTCAATCATTCTGCAGCCACACCCACAGAGCTGATGAAAGATGCTACTGGCCCAACTCAAGGCCACACCTTTTTAGACTGTTGAATCACTGCTGACTGTCCCAACTCTCCTTCCTTGTCAATCACTCAACAGATAACAAGCCAGAAAACTCCATGGGACTGTAAATATATTTTGTGCATATTGTATGCCAATGATCCAACAAGACCTCCTTGCCATGGGAAAGCTATTTAATTAGTGTACACACTGACATTAAAAGGTAATGACATGAGACTCTGTATTATGTGTTTTAAAGATGGGTGTATATCATATATTAGTGTTGGTTATAAATGTGCAGTAATATGCTAGGTGTCCAATTAATATACTGTGTGTATGTAGGGGAAAAACAATAAAAATGTGAAATGGTCCCAAACATTTTTACATAATGTGCCTTTGACCACTTCCCTGCGACTGCCCTGTGACCACTTCAGACCAGCAAAATAACTTGCTCCTCTCTAGTCAGCCTCATGGGCTACCTGCAGCATAATCAAAACACCAGAAATCTCTGTAGGTCCCTTGTGGGCCGCCCTGTATATTGGTGCCTACAAGGTGAAGATTTGTATTGCTCACTGTTGCCACCCTGTGGTGTGAAAAAGAAACGTTGGAAAAAACGTTTGGCTTCTCCACCAAAAACAAATGAGAACCTCAGTTCAAATGTTCCTCTAAGAACACAAAACCTTTGAGTTAACCTTCAAAACGTCATTTCTAATTGAAAGTTTTAAAATGCCTGTGTTTTTGTAAAATAATTTGTGTCATGTCAATGCCTTGTTGGGTCTGTATATTCGTGATGTTTGCCTCCACCCAGTGGCCAACAAAGTCGTAATAAGATGTGATCCATCCACCTGAAATTCTTTAGTTTTAACTGGGATATTTAACTAACAATAAGTGTGAAAATATTTAACTTAGGTAACACTTTCTATGAAGCTTGTGTTCACAAGACTCTATAAACACATTCATAAAGGGTTATAATGCCTTCGTTAAGCTTAATAGTAGTTACAAATTAGTATTCAGGACTATTTTTACATACTTATGACTATATGTGTAGGCAGGTAAAGCTTTATAACAATGCACTGTGCTGGGATAGGGCTTATGATAAAGCATTATAATGCCTTATAAAGTCATGAGTATGTATAAATAGTTATGAATACTTCACATACTTTATGAATGCAATATAAGGATTTATGAATGTGTTTGTAGAGTCTTATGAATACAAGCTTCAGTATTACCCCAACTTTAACTTGTTTGTAAGCTGTTCTGTCTCCTAGGACAGGGTAAAGAACATCACACATACACTCTACCTCTACCTATGGTTATTTGTGTTATCCTGCTTACGATAAAATAGTAAGGGTCTATTATTTTCAATTCTGGAAAGAGTAAACCCAGTTATGGGTTTTGGCATGTTGCTGACAAGTATCTGAGTGTTTGGTGAAATACGGCAAAGGTTCCAGATGTAGGATTGTGGCTCAAACTGGTACTGTAATCAAAGTCAAAATACTGTAAAGACACAGAACCAATGATAAGCAAGATATGTTAAATGTGTAGTGTATGTGACCTAGTTATACTAAAATTCTTGTGGAAAAAATATTATTAAAAGGGTATGGGATGCTTTCATATTTACTGATCTACTGTTGGGCACCAATAAAATACACACACTTTACATATGCACACAGACAAGTTTATTTTGTATGAACAATACAATTAAATAAGTAATAAAAATATTCAGTCCATAAGACGTCAGTCTCCATAGTACCCTGGTGTGGGTTACAAATCACATTTCCATTCCAGCAAAGAAGCCTGTTCCAGCAGATGTGTGTATAAATACAGCATTTTCATAAATAGAGTAGTATTGCCCTGCAAACTTCATTCTTTTAACCTTTAAAGGTGTGAGTTTTTGAACATTCTAAAAAAGATAGAAAAAGATTCTGAAATTCCACATTATATTCTATGGAGCCTGCCACTCTAGAACTTTCATCCTCCTGACATTCCTATGACATCGCTGTGATGAAATACCCTTAAAGGCACGTAGGTAGGTAAAGTAGTATTGGCCTGCATACTACATTCATTCAGTGGTTAACACACTGCGTTGAGAAGAGTGTTCGGTCTCAGGATCCGCATGACTTTTCGTGAGCTGTAGCTGTACTCAAACTGTAGACTGTCATGGAAGAATTGCAAATATCCTGTGGGGGAAAAAAAAGTTAAAGTTAGGTTAAATATGACAATCCTTAATGTCGTCTGTGTGTGTGTGTGTGTGTGTGTGTGTGTGTGTGTGTGTGTGTGTGTGTGTGTGTGTGTGTTTGCGAAGCATGTGAGGAGATTTGGGCTACCGTAATGGTATGCGGCAGCGTCCACTTCATCTCCGATTCCAGGGAAGTCGTTTTCGATGGATCTCGGGTATCCGCTGTCCATCTTGCCTGACTCCTCATCATAGCTGTAAATAAGATAATTAGTACACCGAGTAGTAGAGGAAACACATTTTTATTACCTATAGCCCATGAAAACGAGACGAGAATACAAACGAGAAATAGGGCCAGGAACATGAAACGGAAAAGCCTACCTCCAGTACTCTTCCTCAGTGAAGAGGAGAGTCTTGCCTGTGTCTGAGATGTGGACCGCAGCGTCTATCTTCCTGATGGTCTTGGGCAGGCCCAGCTTGTGGATATATTTTGGGTAGCCCTCCACCAGGTCGTACCCATTCAGGGCCCACATACGAATACCTGTTATATTTCAGAGCACAGTCATAGAGTTACAATGGGGAAGCTCAGTAGGCTTCTGGGTAGTCTAGTCAGACATGTTAAAGGTGCTGTATGTAGGATTGTGGCCAAAACTGGTACTGCAATCCAATTTAAAATTACTTTAAAGCCTTGCTTTCCCTCTGGATACAAGAGTCAAAACACGAAATCAAAGTATAAACAGAATTGGCACGCTATAAGTTAAGTTTTAAAATGTATGTTTTCCTGGCTCTACTGTTGTTGTCAGTGAAACCAGTATTTCAATTTAACATGGTTCCCTAATCCCTGGTGACATATCAGGACCATCGTATGATTACTTGCTATAAATGTTTTACAAAACCTACAGCACCTACACCTTGAAGAAGGCTGATTTGTAGGAAATGAACATGGGCCTACCGCTGAAGATGAAGACCTTGTCGTTGTGTGGGTTCTCATACGCGGCGTCGACTTTGTTAGGAAGCATCGGCCATGTTGATTTGATCAGAGTCAACTCGGGTTCTGGCATGTTAGGATGGATCCTCCAGTAAAACCTGAGCAAAGATGGGGGGGGGGTCAATTCACGGCCTTGAAGTATTGACATTGACCAATGAATACACAAACTGGTCACACTTTATTTGAAGGTGTCTACATAAGACCGAAAAGAGCCCTTTATAAACATGACATGACACATCTCATGAACACTGATGACACTTCATCCATGTTTATGAAAAAAAATCAACTTAACAGTACAAAAACCGAATGGCACTTAATAGCAACACTCATAAACATGCATGAAGTGTCATATATGTTCATGACATGTGTCATGTCCTGTTTATAACATGCTCTAAGTTATATTAACATTTTATTTTCAACAAGGTTTGAGGACGCACCTTCCTTTGAAGACGATCGTCTCCCCCCTAAGCTCCGTCACAGCATCAAAGGTCAGCTCTGGGTCACACTTGTTTGGGGCCACTGGCTTGGGCTTTACTTTGCCAGAATCGGGGTTCTTTCCTACAGTGTGAGTGTGTGTGTGTGTGTGGTGGGGTTGCATTGAAGTTAGAGTGGCAATGTAGAAACGTCTTTCTCAAAACATCAATAAAACCTAAGACACATTACTAATGAAATGTAAGAAACAGAGAGACTGCGACTTACCGTAGAGAGACTGTATCCCATCCACGTCGTCCTCAGACAGGGGGTAACCCTGCGTGTAGGAGTAGATGGGGAACATCAGGGCTCCAGGGTCGTTAGAATGTGCGAGGCCGAGGGCGTGGCCAAACTCGTGGACCGCCACCCGAAACAGATTGTACTCTGGGTAAGAACAGGGCAGGAACAGAAGGGTCATTTGTAGTAGTGTAACAGACGTCAAATGCGTTGTGTTGTAGTCATCACTTTGTTTTATTCTGCACAAATAGATGGGTTTCGGGTTAGCCTATGGCATATAACAACTTCTTCAACATGGCGCTTCTGTGCCCCAAAACGAACTGGGCGACAGTGACACACAGTAGACTAATAACAAAGACATATTAACATTTAAAACATTAACAACATGTACCTGCACAAATAGATGGGTTTCGGGTTAGCCTATGGCATATAACAACTTCTTCAACATGGCTAAAAAAAATATAAAGACATGCATATTAGCATCCATTAGCACCATACATTCACAACAAATGCACCCGAACACACAATGGTAGGACATCTAAATCGAGGTACATAGCATATGTCTTGTTATAAGGGATCTATATATGCAAATAAAGTAATACAAATATTGTTGTATCTTTAGCGTGCCAAAATCATGACCTACCGCTTCTGTGCCCCAAAACGAACTGGGAGGAACCCCAAAGCGGCGTTCCCATGATCCCTACAGTCCCAAAAGGGCAACGCCCCATTACACTACCATTAACCCACATTGGCAAGTGGAACCCAACTAAACCCGTTACACTCTCCCCCTCTGAATTCCACTTGCCCAAAGAAAAAAAAAAACATGAGGCAAGCAAAGCCTTGCAATCATATGTCACCAAATATTCCTGTTTGCATTTGAAACATTCCATACCAGAATGAAGGAGTATACACATCCCCAGGTAAACATGCCCATTACATGTTAAGTACACTTGGTAACAAAATAAGTAAAAAAAATACCTCAATGGGGAAGAAAAAAAAATTGAAGAAAAAAAACAAAAAACAAAAAGAAGACCAAAATGTAACATTGAACAACGGAAATGACTGAAACCCACCAGATCTATCTCAGTGCATTAACTCAGCTAGTTCTAAACCCATACAGCAATGCTTCTAAATTCACCACCCCACACTCTCTGTGTCTGCATCGTCTCAATCAATCTATTAACTGGCTTAATGAACCGCCCGGCCTTAGATACCATGCGTGAGCCTACTGACCCACAGTCAGAAGCAGGAGCCTGGGCAGCAGTTAGGCCCAAGTCATGGTTATAGCAAGAGTGTGAGCCACGTTTCAAGTCACAGGCCAGATTCACAGAGCCAGCAGCCTGTGGCACAGACAGGTCAAAGTTTGTCTGAGTGGTATCCAAGTTAGGACTCCTCATGCCAGCATCCTCATCTTCCCCAAGTAGTTCAGGTGTAGGGACCAGCCCCTCTTCTCCACCCAGCGTGCCATCCCTCCTTACAGACTCTGCATCCACTTCCTCTGGTAAATCACTAGGTAACCCTGACACCCAGAGACTAGTTCGTTCTTCAGTATTCATGTCATCCATAGGCGAATCACTGGATGCCGAGGAGCAGACCCCCTCAACCACCTCCTCTGGTGTCTCATACAATGGCAGGAAGTTGACGGGCATAATAAGATTGCGATGAACAGTTTTCTCTTGTCCAGTTGTAGGGTTGCGGAGCTTATACACGTGAATGTCAGTGCACTTGTCAGTGACGATATAAAGGGAATTTTCCCACCTGTCAGCCAGTTTCCTTTTTCCCCGTTCACCCTTATTCGCGAGTAGTACATGGTCCCCAACTTCCACAGGGGCCCCCCTGACTTTCCTGTTATACAGGTCTGCATGTCTCTTCAGTTGTTTACTTGCATAACACTGAGCAGTTTTAATGGCTTCCTGCAGGTCCCGTCTAAGGCACTGGACATACTCGTTATAGTCCACCACGTTTGAATCCTGCAAAACCTCCCCAAATAGCATATCCACTGGCAACCGAGGTGTTCTCCCAAACATAAGATGGAAAGGGGCAAATCCTGTGGTCTCATGCACAGTGCAATTATAGGCAAAAGTGAGGGATTTTAGCATCCGGGGCCATCTGTGTTTCGCCCTAGCCGGCAATGCTCGAATCATATCGCCCAATGTCCTATTAAACCTCTCAACTCCACCATTGCCCATGGGATGGTAAGGTGTAGTATGGGACTTCTCCACCCCAGCCACACTCAGAAGCTCTGCAATGAGAGTGCTCTCAAAGTTGGCTCCCTGATCTGAATGAATGCGGCGTGGGAAGCCATATACACAGAAGATGTTGTCCCACAGCTGCCGGGCAACAGCTTTTGCAGACTGGTTCGGGCATAGAAAGGCATGAGCAAGTTTCGTGAAATGGTCCGTGACAACAAGGACATCAAGAGACTTGTTGGAAGCATCCTCAGCACACCAAAAATCCACACAGACCAGATCAAGTGGTTCTGTACTGACAATGCTACCCAGGGGAGCTCTTGCTTCCGGCTCTGGGGACTTGCTGAAGACACATCTACGACAGCCCTTCACATACCCTTTAACATCAGCCTCCAAGCCCTGCCAAAAGAACCTCTGCCGGGTCAACCACAGTGTTCTCTGTTGCCCTTGATGTCCAGCCTCGTCATGGACACCCTTGAGGACAGTGAGCTTCAGGGAGGTAGGTACAACAAGGCGGTAGGACTTCCTTTTTGACACTGGGTCTGTCGACATACGATACAGCACGCCCATGCGCAGAGACAGCTTCCCCCACCCTTTAAGCAGTCTTATGGCCTCCTGTGGTTCATGGCAGCGCTCTCTTCTTGATGGTCTACGACCCCGTTCAATATAAAAGACCACCCTGGCTAGCACATCATCCTCACGCTGTTTCGACATAATGTCCTCCCTTGACAGTGCCCCAACAGCAGCAACTTCAGCTGGTACTAAAGTCTGCGGGAACTGTGGCAGTAGAAGTGCTTGACAACGCAACTCTGATTCTTCCTGAATGTGAGAGGTTAAGACAGCAGACACTTCATCACACGACAGGGGTTGTGTAAAAGAAGGGGCGGTAGACTGACCATTCACAGCCACTCCAGTCTGCAGTCTGGTCACCACAGACGAGGTGTGGCCCTCCAGGTGTTCCTCGTGTGGATGGTTGGACCACCGGAAAACATCTTGCACCCTCCAAGTTTGAACTCTGGCTGCCTCATCCAACAACTCTTTGTAAGGTACTCGAGTGAGTCTATGTAGAGCACTGGGCTTTGCAAAGGGCTGCCTGCTTAACGCATCAGCCACAATATTCTTGGTTCCAGGAATATATCTGATGTCAAATTCATAAGGCGCCAATTTGGCGACCCATCTTTGCTCACATGCATCCAGCTTAGGTTTGGACAAGATATAAGTGAGTGGGTTATTATCAGTCCAAACTGTAAATGGCCTCCCTTTTAACCAGTGGCTAAATTTATCGCATATTGCCCAACGCAGAGCAAAAAACTCAAGCCTGTGGGCAGGATACTTTGACTGTGCATAAGTGAGTGATTTGCTCGCAAAAGCCACAGGCCTGGCTTTGTCCGCCTTATCAGCGACCTGTGAGAGGACAGCACCCAAGCCATTACTAGATGCGTCCACTGACAACAGGAAAGGCCTATTGAAGTCAGGGTGGGCTAGGAGAACCTGATCAAGAAGGGCTTGTTTTAACTGTGAGAAGGCCTGCCTACAGTCCTCAGACCAATCATCTGCTGTTAGCTTCCTTGTGACTTTCTTTTTGGCTCTCCCTTTTCCATGACGTGCAATTCTAGGTCCAGTCGTCAGCCTAAATAAGGGCTTAGCAATAACTGAGCACCCCTCTATAAACTGTTGGTAATAAACGACCATACCAAGAAATGATCTGATCTTGGACTGAGAAGGGACATTTGAATCGTCTTCCATGAGATCTCTTTCTGTCATCCTAGTGATAACCTCAATCTTGTCTGGGTCAGTGGCTATACCAGCTTCACTAACAACATGACCCAAAAATCTGACAGACTTCTCCATGAAATGGCATTTCTTTTGCGCCAGCTTAAGATTGTGTTGCTGCAGGCGACTAAAAACCATCTCCAACCGTTGCAGCCCCACCTCCTCGGTGGGTGCAAAGACAAGCAAGTCGTCAAGATAGCAAAGCAGACTTGAAAAATTTTGGTCCCCAAAGATACTCATCATCATTCGCATAAATGTTGCTGGACTATTGCATAGGCCCTGTGGTAGCCTATTGTATTCATAGAGTCCAAACGGTGACGTAAAAGCTGTAAACTTACGATCATTTTCATGGACCTCCACATTGTAATATCCAGACGTCAAATCCATTGTAGAGAAATAGGCATTACCGCCCAAAGCTGCAAGAGCGTCAGCCTGGTGTGGCAAAGGGTGTGCATCCTTAATTGTGCGAGCATTGAGCCACCTGAAATCGGTGCACAGCCGCAAATCACCTGACTTTTTCCAGACAAGAACAAGAGGGGAGGCATATTCACTGCTGCTCTTACGTATTAGTTCACATTCCTCCATCTCATCTAAAACCTGCTTAAGCTTGTCATACTGGTTAGGTGACAACCGTCGGTACGGAAGTCGAAAGGGCTTATCATCGCTCAGCCTGATCCTGTGCACAAATCCCGTAGCTTTCCCACAATCAAGTTTGTGCCTTGAAAAGATGGACTCATAACTAGCTATAAGTCGTACCAGCTCAGCACGACCCTCAGATGTCAGTTGAGGGGAGTCAATGTCGATGTCTGTCAGCCCCAGTTCACGCAAAACATCGCTGCCCGCTCCACAGCGCTCTGGCTCACTGTTTATGGTTAAGCTGTCTGCGCTTTTCATGTCACTTCCCAAAACGCCGCCCACTTTTAACACCTGGAGCTGTTGCATGGGTTTTGTAGCCACAGACGGCAAATCAAAATCCTCCAACGCTGCACACGGGAAGACGTCTGCAATCTTAGCATTACGTCTCAGCGTTACTGATCGGGCTAACGGGTTGACAATTTTTACTGGAAGCCAGCCATCCTTTCTCAAGATTGCCACAGTTCGCCCAATGAGGATGTTTCTTGGTCTTGGGCGGGCGCGGGTGGGTTCAATGACTACAGCACTGCCGGCTGAAATGTTCTGACAATCCTTGAGCCGTGCCCATACTAAATTTTCCTGCAGAGGCTCCAAAGTAATCGCTTGCTTCAGTCTCAGTGTCCCCACCACGTCCGGTACGTCGCCCCCCTGCCATCTCTCCACGTTGGCCAAGAGCGACAGAAGCCGTTGGTCGTCGTCAGTACAAGCTGACGAGTTCGTGTCAATGACATCATTCTTCTTCACGCGTATGAGGTGTTTAATGAAATTGCTCCCAATGATCAGATCATCAATTTGGCCATCCACTATCAAAACCGGGACAGAGGCTCTATGGCCGAACACTGTTAAAAGTAAGTCACATGTCCCTGCTGCTCTGGTCTTCATTCCGCCACACCCCACGAGCACTACATCGACTGGGTGGAGTAAGTCATTTGACAAAACACCCACTTTGCGCAGACGAGACACAGCTTTAGAAGACAGTGTACAAGCCATCGAGCCACTGTCGACCATCGCCTGTAACTTCACCACATCATTCACGCAAACAGTAGTATAAAACAGATCATCATTCGCTGCCACTTTGTGTATATTCTGATAGATCACTTTTACATTAGGCGCTTCAGAAGCACATGCGCCTGAATAAACAGACATTACATCATCAAAGTCAGTCCTGGGGACATTATCAGGCCCATCACTCGTCCCCTCCCCGCGTGGGCCGTCTATTTTCCCTGCACATTGTTTGTTCCCCGTGGCGGGGCACTGATGTTTGGGCTAACCCGATCTTGGGACGAGGTCTGAGGACAGACTGCTCGAATATGCCCAGGAGCGTGACAGAGGAAACACAGCTGTTCATCCCTACAATGCTGTGCTGTGCTGTGGCCGGGTTCCCCACACAGTGAGCAAGGTGGAGGTGGGTTCATTCGCCGCCTACCACGTTGTTGCAGGCGAGGGCCTAGGCTGTTCATCCCCTGCTGTGGTCTCTGTTCAAGGACACGCTCTAGTAATGCAATTACTTGTGCAAGAGGCTCAGGTGTAGTTGGAGAAGCGGTCACCATTGCAGCGGCCAGTTGTTCAGTGGCTGGCCCTGGTTGGTTCATTGCCACAGGCTTGGTACTCGGTGAGACTACGGGAAGCGACACCTCCTGCCTCAGCATAGGGACATATGTCGATGAACATGACAGTTTTCTGGCTCTGCTTTCCCTCTGATGCTCCTCCAGTCTCTCATGCACCTCACCAGCAGTCCATTGATGCAGGGGTTTGCACTTGAAAATCAGGCACAGACCAGGGTCAGGGCAGTGTCGGATGAACATAGCAGTCACTTCACGCGCAGGATCCTCTAACTTTTTCCCCTGCCTCCTGACACAGTCCTCTGCCACATCAATTGCTCTGTTCAACCTGATCCAGTAATCAAATGGTTTCTCGCTGGCCAGAGGAAGCGTTGAATAAAAGTCAGCCAATGGCATGTCTGAGTAAACTACATCACTGAAATGTTGCTTCAGAATGTCAAAGATCGGGCCAGGGCCTTGACTCAGATCTATGGTGGAGTCGCTACGTAACCCAACCCTGACAACATCCCGTGCCCTCCCCATGATTCTACTCATCACTTCCTCAGACTGCTCCTGGGCACTAAAGCCCTTCTTACGTAAGTAAATTGACATAAGTTCCTCCCACTCCTGCACAGTACATTTCTCTGAGCCATCTCCCCTGAAAAATGTTGGTGCCTTCACATCAGATTTCACCACAAAGTTCATGCTTGAACCCTCCCCAACCTTAGTATGCTGCGGACCAGGTGTTTCATGCACCACTTTGGTTGCCCCTAGACAGGCCACAATGCTCTCGCCAATAGACTGTCCCACCCGTTCAACAATATCCGTTAATATGTCAGCTGAAAAACCCCTGTCAGGCGACGCCAGCTCAGGGCTGGCATGTTGGGTGGCATCATCATCAGCACAGAATAGCTGTTGTGGATTAGGGTTCTGAATTGGTGTGGAGGTGAGAGGCTGCATTACATCCGGCCGATCTGATAACTCAGAAAATCTAGGCAGTAGGCCCCACCCTCTACCCCTACTAATACCACCCAGACCATTTGGATTATCCATTGTAAGTCAATACAGTTAAAGTAAGATAATAAGCAAAGCAGAAAATATTCAAACTAAAACTGCTTATGTGAAACAAAGGATGAAAAAAAAATTATAGCAATTTTAAGCTCAATAAAGTTGACCTACTCGATAACTCTCATTTGGCAGGACAAAAAAAACAAATCACACTTCAGTGCGCCAACCAGAAAGTTAAAATAATGTGTCTTTCACGGTGCAATACTGCCACCGTCTGCCCAACCTAAAACTGTGATCCAACGTATGGCGGAGTAACAAAGAAGAAAAAAAACAAAACATAAGCAAATCGATCTCTAACAGTGAAAGCAAAAGTCAGCAAAACTCCCGCTGAATATCCTGGAATTTTAGACAATAAAAAAAAATAAAAAGTACATCAAAAGACAAAAACTCAAGCGCAACAAAAAAAATCTACCTTAGAACACGTGAATAGCTATCTGCACCACATGGAAGCAAGTAACCCCGGTGATTCTTGTAAGCTGCACAGCGTCGGTTTTCTTCCTCCTCGACGAACAGCATGCACAAGAAGACCGTCACGGCACCAGTGTAACAGACGTCAAATGCGTTGTGTTGTAGTCATCACTTTGTTTTATTCTGCACAAATAGATGGGTTTCGGGTTAGCCTATGGCATATAACAACTTCTTCAACATGGCGCTTCTGTGCCCCAAAACGAACTGGGCGACAGTGACACACAGTAGACTAATAACAAAGACATATTAACATTTAAAACATTAACAACATGTACCTGCACAAATAGATGGGTTTCGGGTTAGCCTATGGCATATAACAACTTCTTCAACATGGCTAAAAAAAATATAAAGACATGCATATTAGCATCCATTAGCACCATACATTCACAACAAATGCACCCGAACACACAATGGTAGGACATCTAAATCGAGGTACATAGCATATGTCTTGTTATAAGGGATCTATATATGCAAATAAAGTAATACAAATATTGTTGTATCTTTAGCGTGCCAAAATCATGACCTACCGCTTCTGTGCCCCAAAACGAACTGGGAGGAACCCCAAAGCGGCGTTCCCATGATCCCTACAGTCCCAAAAGGGCAACGCCCCATTACACTACCATTAACCCACATTGGCAAGTGGAACCCAACTAAACCCGTTACAGTAGCATTGATTGAAAAGATCCAACACTTTATTAAGGATATATTGGTCTACTGCACTTACTGTATTTGATGTGCTACTGCTCTTTACCAGACTATAATGTGTGATGTGGGGTTACCTACTCTAAGAACGGACTAACTGTGTGTGTGTGTGTGTGTGTGTGTGTGTGTGTGTGTGTGTGTGTGTGTGTGTGTCTGTCTGTCTGTCTATCTATCTATCTATCTATCTATCTATCTATCTATCTATCTATCTATCTATCTTTCTTTCTTTACCATGTGAGTCTTGTGTCCAGAGTTCATCTTCATCAAAGTGGGTGTCTCCTCCAATGCCTGGCCCAGGGGGGTATGCATGGGCCAAGAGACCATCGGCACCATCAAAGGGATTGAAGTCTCCGTGCTCTGAGGAAGAGATGTTGATTTTGTTAAAGTTACACAACAATGCCATCACTAGGAGAGCATAGCAAGACATAACATGTTTGATTTTCTTGTAAGCATAAGTGTTTCCTGCGGTGAATTTGTTAGTTAAGTTAAGATGATAGCTGTGTGGGGAATTGCAAAGCCAATTAATAAACTTTCTGAACTGTCTATTCTAATACATATTTCTATAACACCATCACCTACGTAACTTTAAGCTCAAGCCTAATGTCCTATTGGGACAAGGTAGCTAAAGTGGGAGGGATGTATTATTATTTCAAAGCACTTGGGGAAACACAGAAGTCTGTAAATAAGAGGAATATCTGACCTCCACGCCCAAACTGGATCATGATGTCTGCAGTGCCTTCATCTATCTTCTTGAAGGTCAGAGGGGTCACGCCACTCCACACTTTTAGAGCTTTGTTGAGCATTTTATCCACTGTTGATTCGGGTAGATCAGGAGTGTAGTTGACAATTCTGTACATGAAGGCAAAAACAACAACAACAAAAAAGCGTGTTACGTACAGTATCTCATGTATGTCTCATTTGTTTTGTTGTATCATGTTCATTTTTTAACTATTGCTCTCAGGAAAGTCAGTGTAGTCCTACTGCACTGGAAAAAGTCTGGTATAACCAGTCTAAAACATTTAAGGCAATGTGCTGCATTGATCTTTTTATGATGGTTTAATTTAGCAATTCCTTGCTGTATGTTAACTACATACATGCCATAGTTAAGTTAAACCAGTGCGAAAAAAATCTCACTGCCTTGCTTTTTTAAAGTAGGTTCCATGCTTCACTATTTACAATGTGTAGTACACACTATACACACATGTAATTATAAAATTAAGTGCTTTTTTTTTTTTTTTTTTTTAATTTCTGTCTTTTTGCTTTTTGTGTGTCTATATTGTTGGTGTTGGTGTGGAGATGTATGTATAAAAAATAAATAAATAAAATGAAGTGCTGTATGAGTTACCTGTATGTCAGCATGTTCTTGTTCCATTTGAGGTTTCTGGGGAAGACGTTGTATTCGCCAACGTCGGGCACTCCACACCTGGGCTGCTTCATGATGTCCAAGGTGTTACTGTCCAGGCTTCCTGTCACCTTCAGTCCTAAAAACGCCTGCATCTCCTTGACCTTGGTCTCAAAGCTGCCCGTGGCCTGAGGCTTTCCCTGCAGCCCAGCTGGCAGGTTGTAAAATCTATGGAGGTACCTCTGAAGACAAGGAGGAACAACAAGGTCATGCCATACATTACAAGGCTGTGACTCTGACAGAGTTATATATTTTGCTGTGTATAAAATATCATTTTGCAACAAACATCAATGCCACTGCCAATGTCACATTTTTTAGATTTATGTTTTTATGTTTATTTATTTCAAAAGAGCCAGTGTACATTAATTAACATGCTGATTTACATCAAGCCCTGTAAATGTATCAGATTGAGCTAAAGACTTAACCACCGTGAAATAACATACATCTCACTGCCTTGCTTTTTTTTAAGTAGGTTAAATACTTCACTTTATACAGTGTAGTACATATTATACACATGTAATTATAACATGGAGTGCGCTAGTTTTCGTCTGTACTCATAAAGTTTTTCTGTTTTATATTTTTATGTTTTCACCTGAATTTGACAAGTAACCGATTCAAAAGTCCAGTCCCAAAAGAAGGCTTCACTTACCTCAGCTAACAGGCGGTTGTCTATCTCTGTGGAGGAGAGTGGCATTCCAGAAGAGAGGGCGGCTAGCCCAGACAGGACGAGCAGGACACAGGTGAGCTCCATCATGAGAGGTCTGTTTGCTGTCTGTGTTTGCTGTCTGTGAGTGTGTGACAGAGCAGGAGACGCTCTCAGCCTTATATCAGGCCTCCACCAATCGGGGGAGGGGGGGAGTTGATGAATCATGAGAAAGTACCTAACCACTTCCATAGGCCAAAATGTGCTTAGCTTGATCCTGGGATTTCTGTGGTCCTGGAGAAAAAAAAAAGAAAAAAAAAACGAACGCCTGCAGGACCCCTGAGTCTGCAGTGATATTACCACACACTGCAAAGCTGTCACAGTGTTTTTTTTGTTTCTTTGATAGAACAACTATGACGCACAGCCAGGAAGTTGAACATCTGAAATCACTTTATGAACGTTTACAATGGCCTGTACTGGCATTCAGATGACCCAGATTTAGTATGGAAGAGAACTGCGCTGCATGTATTAACATATCTTTAAGGGAAGCTGTGGTGCAGAGGCCAGAACCCCTGACCATGAATAGGTAAGTGCCTGTGGTGACCCAGGTTCACCTCTGGCCTGGGTCATGTCCCACCCCTACTCCACCTCTGTCACCCACTCATTGCCTGTGCAATATTCACTGACCTGTTGAATAAAGCCATAACAATACTATATATGTAGTATTTTTTATGGCTTTATTCGATATATAAAATGTTCCAAAAAAAAGGCAAGAGCAAGATTACCAAATCAGTTAGTGTACTCAGTGACTAATAGTGACTAGTGACTACTGGTGTTGTGAAATGACCATGAGAGTTTGTGAATGGGAATTTACAAATGGGGAACTCTGTATAATCTGTATGTAACTACTATCCTACTGAATCTATCCAGTACATTTTGCTGCAAATGAACAACTATTCCCACAGTAAGCCATAAGATTAAACAACCAAAAAGCAGAATGCAACATATGAAACCTGACACGTCTTACAATAACATGAGGTTCGAACCACTGTAGAGACCAGGGCCTTGTTTTTAGTTTTTAAGTAGAACACTTCTGGCATTAAAACGTGTCTGCTTATCCATCTTGAAAGACCACCTGAAATGAAACAAACATAGTGGTAGTCAGTAAACCTTTCCTCCAATGCCTTATCACGGGCATATACCACTGCTGGAGCTGAAGTGCCTGCTTCTCAGCAGGTCGTGTTAGGCCATCTTCCCACCACATCTGACGGCATGTCAAACCAGCCTGCACTGTAGCCATCCAAGTCATATTCACCCGCTGGACGACGGTGATGTAACGGTCGGTAGATGTGACATAGCGGTCAGTAGATGTGATGTAATTGTCGGTAGATGGCTAACCGGAACGCTAATGGGGAGGGCGTTAAGTAGTCTGCTGTCTACCTCACTTGGTAGTACCTCCAGCCAATCAGTGCTGTTTCAGGTCCGAGTCCAGGCCAACGCCTGGCTGGCCCACGTGGCCTTAACAACGCAGGCTACGCATACATCATTTCTCCTTTATAACTTATTAGTGGCCATTAGATTGATAAATATCAGATTGTGATGCCAGCTCACAACAGAGCTTAAGGAATCTCATAGCCTTTACACTGAAGAACACTTTTTCAGCTGTTTAATCAAAATGTTGCCATTATGATTTAAGAAAGCTTTACTGATATACGGACACTGTTTTACATTTTCTCTTTCAAAGATAAAAAATTAGCCCGTATTTATGAATAACAACAAAAAAGGGTATTTAGTGGTGACGTCTTTAGTGGTGATTTATGAACAGTTTTAAAAACAGGGCTAGACTCATGAGGGGCATGTGAGCTTACCTACAGGCGTTGTCTGCCTATTTAGGGGAACTTGGTTTTCCAGACATGGCCGGCAACCCATGATGATGATGTGGCTCAAGGCTGTTTTGAGGAAGCGTTCCACAGCGCGTCCGACTCTGGCTGGCATCCGCTGCGGATCCGGCGCAGATCTGGCCTGGATCGGAACACCAAGGACTCGCAAGCATTCTGTTCCAGCGTCAGCTGGTGATGAGGGGGTAGATTAGGACACAGATTCAAATCGGGACGGGTCTCGTCTCATCCTGCCCAAAATGATGTGGAAACACAGGGGTAAAGAAACAGTGATCAAATACAACATGCAACTATACGACCTACAGTAAACATCCTAGGCCATCTTCAGTACTGTAATGGAAAATGCCTTTGCAACAAGCTGCACTGGTGTTTTTATGTGGGTCTAATTTTCACTATTTTTCTTGTACTACTTTAATGTGGAAATGGTTAGTTAGCAATTTCATAATATTTTTATAAACATAAAGTGCCATTTAAACCAAGGTGAAAAGATCTACGCAGCACATTGTCTTTATATGTATCTTCTATTTTCAATTAATTTTCAATTCAAGTTGGTTGTAAGCAGCACTTTTTTATGGTTATGGTTTTATGGTTATGGTTTTATGGTTAAAAACTGGTTTAGTCCCCCTATCATCACAAGTTGCCACCGTTAACACAACACACACTTTTGACCATTTTCTCTCTGTTTCTGTCTTCTTGGGAAAAAAGACTACGCAGAGGAACAACAAGCACAGGCAAGACCTGAGTAATACGTGCTTCGTGCCAAAAAAATAGAATTCCTGATGCGTGACTGTGTGCCTCGAAAGCTGTAGTTTGACAGTTAGGCAGTCTTATTGCACAGGCCACCATATATTTATGCAGGTATGTCAATAAAGCCAAGCCACTTAGCACCACTTAGGTCCAGGCGTATAGGGGTCGGCAGGGCCAAGGTAAACTGGCAAATACACTACACTATTTATAGATAAAGTATAGCATATGTGTGTGTGTGTGTGTGAGAGAGAGAGAGAGAGAGAGAGAGAGAGAGAGAGAGAGAGAGAGAGAGAGAGTGTGTGTGTATGTGTCTGTGTGTGTGTGTGTGTGTGTGTGTGTGTGTGTGTGTGTGTGTGTGTGTGTGTGTGTGTGTGTGTGTGTGTGTGTGAAACATGTTGATTGATTTGGTCTGACACAACTTTTTATAGGTAGGACATCTGAGAATGATTATGTTGATTTAAAATGTGGAGCAAACTGTCCCGACTGTGCGTCACGGGCAGGTCTCTTAAATTTCGAGGGAATTAGGGGGCCATTTTTCTCACTAAATAGGGTAGTCAGGCTATGTATTGCAGCTTAGCCACCCAAACATTCCAAGAAGTTAGGACTGGTCAGTATGTCACAAAAGTGAGTACACCCCTCACATTTTTGTACATTTTTTTTATTATATCTTTCCATGTGAGAAGTCTGAAGATATAACACTTTGATACAATGTAAAGTAGGTGTAAGCTGTACACTGCCTACTTTACATTGTAAAAGTGCTATGTGACTTCTCCCATGAAAAGATATAATAAAAAAAGTACAAAAATGTTAGGGGTGTACTCACTTTGTGACATACTGTATATCTGGGCATACAAATGGCCTGGAAACAGTTCAGAAACAGAACATGTTTGACAATAACAACTAATTCCACTGTAAATGAAGACCATGGCGGTGGTCTGTTTGCTGTGATTGTTATAATAATGACATGAGCGGCTCTAAACAGGCGTAAGGACATGACCTCCTGCTGATAAGCTATACATGTTTGTGTGTGTGTGTGTGTGTGTGTGTGTGCGCGCGTTTGTGTTATTGTTATAGTAGGTTAGTCTGCTGTGTGTTTCAAAATAAGTCTGATTTCTTAACTACTGAACTCTAAAATGTCTGTACTTTCTGTTTCATTGTGTGTGTGTGTGTGTGTGTGTGTGTGTGTGTGTGTGTGTGTGTGTGTGTGTGTGTGTGTGTGTGTGTGTGTGCGCGTGTGTGTGTGTGTGTGTGTGTGTGTGTGACATGCCCATGCATGATGCCTTGGATCAGGTCATCTCGGGAGTTTTATTGCCTCATGCACACCCACGCACATGCACAGACAAACACATAATCAAACACACTGACATTTACACACTAACATTCACACTGGTGCACACACACACACACACACACACAAACACACACACACACACACACACACACACACACACACATACACACACACACATATGCCCACACACTCAGGATGCTCTTTGTCATGAACTTCTTCAAAAACCTCAAGGAACCTTATCTATTTTCAGTCCTTCAACGGTCACAACATTTCTTCAGAATCAGATTGTATTTAAAAAGCACTTTCCAAGTCACCCAAAGGGGCTTTACAGTGAAGGGGGATCTCACTAACCACCACCGCATATAAACAAACACACTACATCTTGATAGCATTCTTAGTCCTGTCGATAATGTATGCATTCCTGTTCGTACATGAGAACCTACGTATTTTTCCCCCATGCCTTTCCTGTCTCTCTTCCCCATTTGGACAAACACTTGTTTCTAGGCCATGTGTTTCATGCCTCAAGACAAACATCCAGTCGTCTTCAGACATTTCTTCATGGCGTGGCGATCAAGAGGCACTAAGGGTGGTACTTAAGGACAGGACTGTTTGCTTATTTACTTAGCTCAAGTGCACTGGTATGTACTTAGAGGAAGACAACAGCTTCGAGCAAGTGCTTAGTGCAGACAATAGTGTCAAGTGATACCTACAGAAAAAAAATGTCCTGCATATCTGCTGTCGGAGGGTGGGGGGGCAGGACTGACAACACAGGGCACGAATGTTAGTAGGGGGTCAGCAAAGCCAGACACAGAAGACACAGAGGACACAGAAGACACAGAAGACCCAGGTTCGTGTCTTAGTTCGAGTTTAGTGTCCCAGCCCTACCTGCTGTTATATTTTGTCAATTTTTTAAAGATTCAAAATGAAAAAGAATCCACCTTTTTGCTTTTATTCTGCCTTTTTGTTTTTTGTTTTTTTTCCCTCAGACTGGTGTGCTGCATTGCCCAACTGCTTCCCTAATGTGAGGGTGACTCAGACTGTACCGTACAGCTCTGCCACGATGACTTGATTATTGCAGCTTTCAGAAAAACCAAAGATACGCAGTTGTACGTCTTTGATGATCATTCATAAAAAAAGGGGGGGGGGGGTTTGAAACCTAACACTGTTTGTGGAGAAATGCCTGGGGGTATTTCAGAAAGCAGATTTAGTCATTTACCTGGGTATTTACATTCACTCAGAGCAAGTGGAAAACGTCCTCATCCTCAAGAGGGGTCTCTTGGCTTCATGGCTTCATTCTCCTGTTTATCACTTCCTTTGAGTTACGCTATATGAATTACTAAACCACTTCCTCGAAACACCGCTCACGCAAATAAGCAAATGATTAATTGAAGCTGCTTGTCTAGAACACCACTGCCTCCCTTTCATCAACCTCTCCTGTCAGTAACCACTAGTCTCTCACAAGCAGTAAAGTGCTGACCTTGGAATGGCCTTCCCGAAAGATAAGCTAAACTTAGATTTTACTACTGACGACTCACCAACCAACAGCCTCCAGCACCTGAGTTGTCACCCACGTCTGGCTCCACAGAGACACATGACTTCAATCAATTTTAAATTACTAAACTACGGCGCATTTGTACCACACTTGGCTGGAGAAATGGTCAGAAGATATTGAAAGTATGTACATCAGTCTGCACTGCAGCACTCAAACACAAGCAAACTAGAGGCACTGGCAAGACTGACAAGAGAATAGGGGGTAAAACAAGACCAGTGGCGGTTCTATACTGTTTTACGCCCCGGGTGAGACCACCTCTCAGCACCCCCATTTCGTGGCGCCCCCCACGAAATGGCGAACCGGGCAGCCTTAAACCACTACTGAACAAGATGCAGGATAAACAATACAAGGATGGGTGCAACAAGTCATCACTCCTCTGATTTGGATCTGGAGCTGTGTGGCAAAGTCCTGACAACATGCCCTTAAAGGGTTAACAAGCCTCATGCCCAGTGGCATGAGTCAGAGGAGGCACGCCCAGCGAGACCATGAGTTCAGTTCCAAAATAAATACATGACTTCTCCACAGTGTGAAGTTATACATGATTAAATGTAAGCTAACATGAAAAAGGCTTAAGCGGTGTAAGCTAAGCTTGCTCTCTTTTCTCTTTCTTTCTCTCAGTCTGTCTGTCTGTCTCTTTCTTTTTCCCCTCCTCTCTATCTCTCTCAGTAGACTATGTGGATATCTATCTTTAGTAAAAGCATACCATATATGGTAACACTTTATTTGAAGCTGCCTACATAAGGGTGACATGAGCCTGTCATTAATGTTAATGACTTGTGATTAAGTATCATTCGGTTGTTGTCCCCATAATGACTTGACATTAACCAAGATGACGTTGCCTGACAATGTCTTTGTCATGACAACTTGACATTAGCCAAGAAAATGCAACCTGTTTATGATGTTGTCGCGCCAATTTCACTGTGAAATCCACTTTCCTGGTATTGGCATACACTGGTCACAGTTTCCAATGAACAAAACTTTATGTGTCAGAGAGAAGTGCCCATACCCAACACATTCAACATACACCATTTGTTTATGATGTTATCATGACAACTTGCAATCATTTTGAAATCCACTTTCCTGGTATTTGCATAGGCAGTTTACAGCTTCCAATAAACGAAACTTAATGAATCAGAGACAAGTGCCCATACCCACACATACCCCAACATACGTGGCAGACATTTAAAAATCAAATATCGTGCCTCAGGGAAAATCAAACCCCACGAACCTCCAAACACAGCTTAATATTATTGAGTGGCATTATTGTTGCTATTATTACTATAGATATAGTTAGAGTGCATAGAATGTAGTTTGGAGATGACTGCCTGATGAAGGGCAGAGGTGGAATGGGAAAGGGGGGGGGGGGGGTCATAAAGTGCAGTTGGGGTTGGGAGGGAGGATTTGCTTTGGTGGCCGACGATGGGCTGTGTGTGTGGGGGAGAGGTGCAGCCGACACCGCTGAGGTGGGGATGGGGAAATTATAACAGATTTCATTATTGTATAAATAAAAATGTTTAATTAAAAGAAGTGGGAAATGAAATGGGGTTGTGATAAATATTGATCTATGAAATGTTTTTTTTAACTGTGTGTTTTTTTTACTTTTTTGTTGTTCATATTAGTTTAAATTGGTCTCAGTATTACAAACCAATTTGGTCAATGTAAATGTTCAGAAATACATGGCAGTGCAATGACAATTAATGACATCTTAAGGAAGAATCCAAAATGTTCCACTTCACCTTGGGCCAAAGATAAGTATTCATGACACTGTTTGGCGCATAATAAGTCTTCCTGATAGCTTAATGACAAGTAAAAACTGTATCACTTTACTTGAGGTCATGAGTAGTGTTCATGACACAACTATAATGCTGTCATGACAGTTGTTCAAAGCAGTCATTATTACAGGTTTTTTTGGACACAAGAGGCTATATCATTTCTATGCAACATCAATGACAATAACAACACATCAAAATAAAATACAATACATTTAATCATTTCATCACAACTGTAGAAGTCCAACATTGTCATGATAGGCCATACAGTATCTGGCCCAGTGCTTTGATTGGTCCGAAACTCTCAGGTGCTGAGTTCATGTAATTTCACAATTATGTCAAGTTGTCATGACAACATCATAAACAGGTTGCAATTTGTTGGCTAATATCAAGTTGACAAAGACATTGTCTGGCAATGTCATCTTGGTTAACGTCAAGTTGTCATTATGAGGACACCCAAAACAATGTCAAGCTGGCATTAAAACAACTGAATGACAGTTAATGACAACGGTCATGAACATTAATAAAGTGTCACTAATGTGTCATGACGTGTCATGGCATGTATATGACAGGCTCATGTCACCCTTATGTAGGCACCTTCAAATAAAGTGTTACCCCATATATTATAACAGATGCACTACTAAAGCAGATAGATGCTTTACACTGAAATGTCATTGGTGTTGAAAAGTATGGTGTGTTTGATTTGATATGGTTTATCATACAGTGTGCAACCATACTGATATGGTATATTGTTCTGTTTTAATGTTTAACTCATTTCCATATATATTATATACATTGTACTTGTATTCCTTTCCTTTCCATGTTAATAACATATGCTGTAATAACACTGTATATGAAAAATGTTGCCTCCAGAGGGCAGTGGAACGCCATCTCTGGGGGCTATACTACAAAGGCTGTTGATGGGCAAACCTTGTTTGTTTAACCCAGAGGTAGTTGTAAACCTGATAAAAAAAAGAGCCCATTGCCATTTGTTTCATTAAGAGAATGAAGCCCTGGGCTCAAGATTTACAGCCACCCCTGGCTGACCAAACCAAGATTATCAGTAAACCATCTTTGTGTACTCCACTGGCTCGTGGTGGATTTCCTCGCCTTGTCATGGAGTTGGAAATGAACAATTCTGAGATGAGATGTGCTATTTATAAGATATGTATGACAAGTACCATAGAATTACACCGATATATCACCAGACATTAAGGAAATGTAAAAAAAAATACCTTTTCATCTACAACAATAGTCCAACCAGATCATTTGAATTTTAAAACGTAGCCAGCAAAATCTGTTTGTGTTGTTTTTTCATCTACAAAAATAGTCCAGCCAGATCATTTGAATTTGAAAACTTAGCCAGCAAAGTCTGTTTGTGTTGTCTTTTCATGTTTTGTCCTGACCACAGTCCTACATATAGGACATTCAAAGTCACAATAGACTTTGGGGGGAAAGGATATAAATAATATCTGAATTCGAACTTAGAATTTCGGAAATTAAAAAAAAGTTATATTAACTCACAAACGACCTTGAGTCAAACTATCTACTCATACGGCCTTTCAATTCAGTGCTATGCAGTTATACCTAGAGGGCCTCAAGGTCTTGATGTGGATCATGGCTTGCCATCATGGCCAATTAACCTACCGTACCTCCTTCGAAAGTGGCCAGGGCCTTTTTTTACTTAGGCAGCAGAAAGCCTAGGCCTTTATTTTGGTCAGACTGATGTTAGAGGCAGGCCCATTTTTTGTTTGGATATTGTGCTTTCTGCATACTACTACTATTCTAATGGTTTAAAAATAGCAACGTCTTCAAGCTTACTTTGTGCCCTGGTTACTAGCATTGTGAACCTTTTCGACAGTATAAATAGTAAAGTTCAAAATGCAACAGGCTAGCGTAGTTTTGCTCCTCAGCAAACACACCAGCCCATTATCATGTTTAACATACTCTAAGTTTATTTTACTACGAAATTCTCCTTTAAGCAGAAATGGTTGTAAATCACAAAATATATGGAGTTGCTAACCAAGCTATTTGTATGCTTTCAGTGAGCCTTATGGGTAAAGCACACATCTGGTTTCAATCCTAAGTCACTGTGTGCTCCTTTAATGTGTCATGGCAAGGACAACTGTCCTCAATCCGTTGCCTCTCCACAGGGGTTCCCCCAAGGGTCAGTGCTGGGGCCCCTTCTGTTCACCATGTACACCACCTCGCTGGGCCATGTTATCCACTCACACAAGTTCTCGTATCACTGCTATGCTGATGAGACACAGCTGTACCTGTCGTTCCAGCCAGATGACCTCACGGTCTTGGCACGCATCTTGATTTGTCTCTCCGAACTGTCCACATGGATGAAGAAACACCACTAAACTCAACCTGCCATAATATCAACCTGAATATTGGCTCTGCCACTGTTGCTTTGAACAAGGTTGCAAAAATCTTAGTTCAAATATCATTCTCTGACACATTGCCTCTCTATCCCGGTCCTGTCACTTTGCACTGTATAACATAAAAAAAACCGATTGTACTTGATCCAATATGCCACTCAGCCTTGGCTATGGTCATCTCTCGCCTCGATTACTGCAATTCTCTCCTGTCTGGCCTAACTGCTTGCGCAACAAAAACCATAGCAAGTGGTCCAGAATGTGGCGATGTGTCCCCTTGCTAATCAGTCCGGCTATACCCCCAATGTCCACGCCCCTACTAAGGCCTATTCTCCTTTCCTGCCTCTCAGTTAAGGCTATTCTCACTTACTGCTTTTCATTCACAGCTGGGCTAGAACCGGCCAAGTGCCCACGCTTACTGTTGTATTTGGCTACAGCACTAGGTCACTGTCAGGGAACTCCTCTAATGCTTTGATTTCTTTAACCAATTTTTTTTAGCAACCAATCAGTGAGCCTAGCTTTAAGCCGCAGCCAATTGAAAGTATTCTGCCCACCAGGAAGTAAACATATGTGAGAGTAGCCAGGCTCTTTGCATGAGGAAAAATAGTAAAGTTCACATCTTTATCTACGTGACTGGGGACAGAAGTTCAGGCTCAGTCTTAGGAATTTTTTATTTTAACCTTAGTAATTCTGACTTTCACTAAAAAAATCCAAAAAATCCACCCATATCATGCTATGGGTACCTCTTCATATACTACTATACACATTGTAAGTAATATAAAATATCTTTGCAATGATTTAAAAATGTTATAAAGAAACACAGGTGCACTGACCTTCAAGTCACAAATTAAAGGTAGGACATCACCACACTATGAGTCAATCAGCATTATCAAATAGTGCTTGGAGGAAGAACTGGTACTAGAGGTTTAGCATTTGAACTGAGAACAAAAAATCCCTTGATTTCCTCTTTTAACCAAAGAATGTTTGCAGAGAGTGCAATTGTATATCTCATTGGTGTCACCACAAAGGGACAAATTTGGTTTAGGGTTTCTGCAGTGCTCCAGTAACACTTCTCTTCCCAACTAACGCCCACCACGATCATGTAGGACGACAAAGCTCAAGAAATCCCTGAATGGTGAAAAGTGATGTTACAGCGAAGCAATACATGAAATCCTTCCATGGAACTGACAGAAAACCACATCAGACGTTTAGCGAGACAAAAAAAAAAGGAGCCAGCGAAAGCTTCTACCCCCTGATGGGTTGCCCTGGGATGCCGACTGTTTGTGCCACCAGTGCTGACGCTATGCTTTCATTGCACTCCCAATCATGGCTAATTACACCCGGAGAATGCCCACTGGCTTGCTGCCCGTGCCACAGCCTGGGAGTGGGTCCTGCCAGATCCAATCTGGTCGCAAACCTCGCAGTCAGCCACACAATTAAGATCTACACTTTGCATTCTTTTGAGGATCATCCACTGGGATTATGCAGAGGAAGAAGAAAAAAATATTCATGTCACAGAGGAAAATTACATATTTCTGCCCTTGAAATATGCCACATCATTGTTCCAGTGCACAAATGTCACGAAAATAAAATGCTAAAGAAGTCAAAAGAAATTGTGTAAGAAGAGCTGTAATTGGTTAGATTACTACTGTGGGATTGCTGTTACAAGCCCCGCGAAACTAGAGGGGAGAGGAAAACACAGCACGAAAATATTTTTGTTTCTTTCTATTTTTACAGCGCCTCTCGCGTGCGTTGGCGGAGTTATGTTCATCTGAGTCTACCCCTAGCAATCCTGGGAAATGGCATGAGATGTAGGTTAAAACAAGGTGTTGAAATGTGTCCATACAGACCGAGTGCATTTAAGCAAGCCTGGCGAGGCTTCTGTGGTTTTTATGGTGACTTTGGTCAGAGTGCACTTTAGGAGACCTTCATTTGACCACCTTTCAGAGTACCCTCCTTCAGAGTCAAGCTCTATTCAGATTTTTTTGTTATATTATATTTAGAAAAGAGGAGAAACGGTTGATATACTGTATATTCGAAATATGTGTGGTCCAAAATCATTTTTCAATCTCCACTGACATATTTCACTGTGACCTGCCCAAACCCCTCCCTAATACCAAGCCTGCTGATTGAGGTTTTCCTGGTTTTGGCGTCATGTGAGACATAATGACATGTTTAAGGACATACCCATCTAGAATGACTTTCCTCCTCAAGTTCTTAAAATAAAGAGGTGCAGTGCTTTATTCTATAGTTCCCAACATGCAGCTTGTGTTTTCTTGGCTGTGTATGTTTGCCTTGGGGTTCTGTGGTGTGTGTTCCTCTGCACCATCAGTACCCAGAGAAGAGGTTTCTAGGCAGACCGACGAGTCCTCCAATGACCTGTCCCTGGCAACCGTAAGTCTGCATTTTTATCCTTATTATCGCGGTGCAGGTAATAAAAGTTCATATACCAATGCTATACTACGTTGGTCAGAAAGTTTTAAGACCAAGGTGTGGCTGTGTGTGTCTTAGTCTATGTTATCATCTTATGTATGACATGCAGATAAAATAAAAATAAAAATTGAACTAGTACGGAAATTAAGTTGCTCATTTTAAGTGAACCGTGAGGAGAAATGAGTCACTGTCAGGGTGTGAGTGAGACGCTACCATGCAACCACATCTTTGCCAGCTTTCGCTGTCCCTTTCTGCAATTTTCATGGGAATAGCTTTTTAAACGCATTGTTTTTTCCCTCTGCATTTTGTGCATGTGTCATATTTATATCAGTGCTCACAGAAGCTGTGTAAACCGGCACTTTCTTTTGTTAATTAAAACAAGTGTGTAGTATTACACCACTGATTTCTGCAGGGATCCACAGGGAAAGACAAGAACATTCACAGTTGAGCCATTTGTTGTGTGGTATTATGTCCAAACCGAGCTCAACTATGGAAGGAAGTTAAGAAACTAATATTGGATAAACCCATTACCTTACTACCTCATGGATTACGTATTCATAGTCTATTTTTTTCTTAACTATGGTGGTGTTTGGGAGGAGGATGTTTGTGAGACATACGATTTTTTTGCTCTTGCATTAGATGCACATATAACATGACATGCAGATTGTCTCTTGCATTAGATGCACATATACTGTAACATGACATGCAGATTGACATGTGACCACTTCCAGGAGTATCTCCGGCGCTTTTACAACTTTGAGAAGGAGCCACCCACGCGCAGAAAGCGCAGCGATCCCCTCTTCTCCTCCAAGCTGACGGACATGCAGAGCTTCCTGGGGCTGGACCTCACAGGGAGCCTGGACGCCCAGACGCTAGATGTGATGAGAACGCCTCGCTGTGGGGTCTCTGACGTGGAAGACTACAGCCACGGCTCGCTGGCACGCTGGAAGAAGAACAAAGTCACTTTCGGGTGCGGACAATCAGAGGGTTAGCCAGTTACAGTGAACAGAGCTCAAATTGAGGAAGGCTGGGGGGTGAGAGTTGGTGGGTGGTGAGGGTTGTTGGGGGGGCTCCCCTTCACTGAATACCAACTTTTACATAACCACAACATAGCTGTGCAATGCCACATGATGGATTTGACAGAACATGAGCGGATATCATATTAACATTTTGTACATTTTTTTCATGTAGCACTACAGCCACAAATAGCACATGCTTAAAATGTATGTTATTATTCAAATCATACCAAAACCATATCATTTTATTGTGTCATGGATGTGACAAAAAAGGCACTTTCTGTGGAATTGCCCGTTATAATTTACTTTTATTGTAGCGCAAACCTCTTTTGCTAAATATCTACTTTGGCGTCACAAAGGACACAAACCTCTTTCCTTCACATCACCACTTTGTGAAAATAATAGTTATTCTTACTTTTTCTGCTCTTAGAATTGGCAGGTACACCAGCGATATGCCTGCTCATGTTGTGGACTCTCTGATCAGCTCTGCATTGGCTGTGTGGGGGAGAGCAAGCCAGCTGACTTTTGTGCGTTCGTACTCTGACACAGCAGACATCATGGTGGAGTTTACCCGTAGAGGTACTGTGAAGAACTGCATCAGACAGCTGACCCATGATCCATAGATGTGAGAAAGCAAATGTTCCAACAGCACTTTTGTATGTGTGTGTGTGTGTGTGTGTGTGTGTGTGTGCGCGCTATGTGTGTGTGTGTGCGCGCGCTGTGTGTGTCTGTGTGTGTATATGTGTGTGTGTCTGTCTGTCTCTACAGAACATGGTGATTCCTTCCCTTTTGATGGTCCAGGAGGCACATTGGCTCACGCCTTCGGGCCTGGCGAGGGGTTAGGTGGGGATGTGCACTTTGATGATGAAGAGTATTGGTCCGCTGGGTCCAAAGGTGACCACACTGAAATTCTCGATGGATTCTCAGATGTATGAACATATAGGTCAGCGATGGGACACCTGGATTCAGAAGCTGCAATGTAGCACCACATATTCCAGATCACCTGGTTCCACCTGTACACCTGTGGATAGGAAGCCGCACTCTCGGTTGTAGTTCTTGTTCTTGTTTTAATGGGTTAGCATGAAGACAGACGTTTCGGCCCAGCGGCCTTCCTCAGTGTCTTACGTAAGACACTGAGGAAGGCCGCTGGGCCGAAACGTCTGTCTTCATGCTAACCCATTAAAACAAGAACAAGAACTACAACCGAGAGTGCGGCTTCCTATCCACAAATGTACTATTTCCAGTTGCCCGCACCCGAAGACGTTGATAAAAAAACTTTTTGGAGTTTGAGCGCACTTTTCAAAAAAGACTCCACCTGTACACCTAACTGTACACGTAATTGCAATAATTAAGTCCTCTATCTGACTGAAGAACTGTGTTAATTAGAATCATCTGATTTAGTGAATGGCTGGAACAAAAAATGTGGTACTGGATTGTAGCTTCTGATGTCAGGTTGCTCATCAATACTCTAGATATATGTAGATATCAGATATATCCGCATAGAACATTTCCATGAGGTGTGAAGAGTGTTTGTTTATTGACAAAGGCGTGCTGTTTCAAAGCTAACCACTATGGCAAAACACTAACACAGGTATTTCACATGTGTGGTTTTGGATTAGCAAGTCTTGTTTTGTTCTTATTTGTGTTTTGTTTCCTTAGGCTTCAACCTGTTTTTAGTGGCAGCACATGAGTTCGGGCATGCCTTGGGCTTAAGGCACTCGCGAGACCCCAAATCTCTGATGTACCCAGTCTACAGGTCCCAGACTGACAGAGCCTTACTCTCCAGTGAAGACATTATGAACCTTAATGCACTATACGGTAAAGGCACTGAATGCACCATCCTTTTCCAAACCTAGCGCTTACTGAAATTTCAATGTCATTGCTTTCAGCCATCCCACTGGGCAATATAGACCTCACTTGTTCACTGATTGGTAACCAAACAATTTGTTTGTGAAAAAACAGTCTTAGTCTTAGTAAAGTTCCCTGTTTCCTGACAGGGAAGTGCTGCAGTGACATACAATATTCTGCAGAGATTCTACAGTGGTGTTAGCCTGGAAAGAATATACTGTAACATGGAGTAACACTTTATGCTTGCCCTTTTATTTTACTGTCCCAGTTACATCAATTAGGTACAATGTAACAATTGTGTAACAAGTGTGTAACAATTGTGTAACATTATGTAACATCATGTACTTACACTGTACCATAGGGTTAGGGTTAGTTTCAAAGTCAAAGTCAAAGTCAAAATTATTTGTATAGCGCATTTCATACATAAATGCACTTCAATGCGTTTCAGGTATGTACGGTGTATGAAGTAGGATTTGACAGGTGGGGGAACCCTAAAATTAAGTGATGTGGTGCAGGGGGAAAAAGTGACATGCAAGGCCTTTCCTGTAGGGGGCGTCTGGGGGCATGGTTGGCCGGGAGAATATTATGTGTAAATTGCATGCAGGTTCAAATTATGAGAGAAAATGATTAAATTAGATTTTGCTTTCTGACACAGAACATTACATAGATTCTTTGACCTTTTTTAACCTCATTGCGGTCATTTGTGGTCGTGGTCAAAATTGCTTTATAATGCACTGTGCCACTTAAGGTTGTAAAGGCTAATAACATAGCATTATAATGCTTTACAAGTGCAGTCATGAGTATGTATAAATAGGTGTCTATACTTATGTCAATGATTATAAAGCTTTATGAGTGCATTATAACCGTTTACAAATGTGTTTATAGCCTCTTGTGAAGACTGGGTTCATAGAAAGTGTTACCCCTTATTCTTTACAGGGCCGCAGAGAAGAAGGCCATTTTCTTCGTCCAGGTTTATCTGGCATCCTTATTTTAGCCCCTTCCACATGGGCTCGCGTTCACCTCAGACCCTGCAGGACATGTGTGACCCCAACTTGTCTTTCGACGCCGTGACAGATCTCAGGGATGCACTATTCTTCTTCAAAGACAGGTTAGATGGGGGACTTACTGTAGTCCCATTAGTCATCATGTTTTATTGTTTTGTCATCATGTTTTATTGTCTTTACTCTGTGTTCCTCTACACCTCTGTTAGCTTATTATGTATTCCTTTTGTAAGTCGCTTTGGATAAAAGCGTAATGTAATGTAATGTAATGCTGGTTTGAACCAACTTAAAAAAAAATAAGGCAAGCGCTTGCATGGATCTTTTTTAGTTCAACTTGTGTCATAACATAACATGTACATGTCATTGTTCAGTTTAAACAACGGAAGACTCATGTTTACTTATTTTCGCTTTACATTTTAAAAATGATTACAAAAAAATGTTTTTTATTCAGGTATCTCTGGATCAAGCAGGATGACCGATACGGAATTAAAGACGGACCTATCCAGAACTTCATGCCCAAAATTGACACAAATATCAATGCTGCATACTCTCTGCCACAGAGATCAACTGCCTACCTGTTTAATGGTACGCACCGTTCTCTTCATGGGTCATAACAACTGCTTGAAGCTTGACTGATGCTTAACCAATCTGATTTCTAAGCGACCTATTTAGTCCCTTAGCAGCATTGTGCACCAGGAAGCTTTCAGTTGGGCAATAGAGAAGTTTTAACCTCTCTAGTACCATAACCAATAACATAATTATGTAGTCATATTATGGTAAATACTGAGAATTTGTTTATAATTGAATAACTAAGCTACAGCTTCAAAAGTCGATATTAAAGTCATACCTACATAAATAGAGGTGATGAGATAATGACAGCCTGTTTATTCCTTTAGAAGACTTTAAATCCTCTCTGGATGAATGGTCTAACATCAGCTAATATCTAATATTGTGTCTGTGTTTGTGAAGGGACCCGGTACTGGACCATGAGGGGCTCCGTAGTGAAGGGCCGGTCGAAACACATTAGAGGCTACGGCTTTCCATCCTCGGTCAAACAAATAGATGCTGCTGTGCACATCAGGAACACGCCACATACCCTCTTCTTCACACAGGATAAGTACTGGAAGTAAGAACAACATCAGTGGATATTAACGTTTTGCAGCATCACACAGAAGCAGGTTTTGGAATGGTTTTAAATATACATGTTTATGTTTATGGTTCTACGCTAACAGCTTTTTTTCCAAACTGATGCACAATACTTCAAAACACCACATGGAAAAAAATACTTTGCTTAATTTTTAAAAATAAAACAAACATTTTAGGAAAAAAACTATAAGCATAATATGCAAAGGTTAGTAATAAAAAGAAATATATTTAATTAACTTCACACCATTACATTACACTTAGCTGACACTTTAATCCAGATTGACTTACAGTTATTCAGGTACAGGGTTTTAGTTACAGTCCCTGGAGCAATGTGGGGTTAGACAACTTGCTCAAGGGCACTTCAGCCATGAATAAGGGTGCAGGAAAGCACTAGTTGTTTATTCCCCCACCCCCATTCTTCCTACTGAAATGGGATTAAAATCTGCGACCCTCCAATCCCAAGACCAACACTCTAACCACTAGGCTGCACCACACAATAAATGACTAGCATCTTATAGTTTAAAGAAGGAGGTATAACTGACGACTGTCACACCTTTGCAGGTATAACGAGAATCGCAAAACCATGGAGGATCTATTCCCCAGACCAATTAAGGATGATTTCCCTGGAATTAACATCCCTCTGAACGCTGCGGTTTATAAAGATGGTATGTAATAATGGTGTGGTTTGGACCGGCTCCTCTGTTGGGTTTTGTTGAGTTGCTGTGAAAATGAGTAACACTTTGTGTGAAGCTTGTATTCATAAGAATCTATATACACATTCATAAAGGGTTATAATGCCTTCATAAACCTTAAACATGGTTGAAATTAGTATTCATAACTATTTATACACACTCATGCACTCTGCACTCGTAGGAAGGTGAATGAATACAAGTTTCATAAAAAAGTGTTACCTTTAAATGTATGTTAATGAAACAGAGTAAGAACCACAATACTGTCAAACTCGTGCAGTTGTTCAGGACTAATCAGCCCACAATGTTTATGTTTGCAGGTCTCATCCATTTTTTCTCTGATGCAGAAGTACACAAGTACAACTACACAGCAAAACAGATCACTGGGGTTGATAAGGCAAATACATGGCTTGGGTGCCTGGAACAGTAGTACAAGCCCTTTATCTGACACAACTGGAATACTCCTCAACTGTATGTCATAATGTTTTTTTAAATTATATTGACATTTTACCATGTCAAACTGGAACAAAGTGCCTCTGACATTTACAAAATATTAAAAGAATGTCCTGTTTTTCAGATAAATTAAAAATCAGTAAGGTGTTATGGTTTTCCTTTATCCACATCTGTAAATGCAATAAATGTAAAGTGGTGGCTGAACATTTGAATGCCTTGCGTCTGTGCTCTGTGAAGTTTTCCTGTTTTCCATTTCCTGGATTTATACACAAACACACAAGCTTGCTGACACTTCAAAAAAACGGCTGAGATCAAAATGCAGATATGTCAGAATGTGGCTTTGGCTAGTCATTTACTTCGCCCTCACAATGTGGACCAAGACGGCTCGAGGGAGGGAGGGAAGGTGCTTTTTGCATTACATTACATTAGGCCGACACTCCAGCGTGATTTACAGTGAACTAAGTGCAGGGACAGTCCCCCCTGGGCATCTGTGTGGTTAGATGCCTTGGTCAAGGGCACCACAGCCATGGATGAGCATGCTGGTTATTCTCCCTCTCCTCTCTTTTTCTATACTGGGGGAGGAATTAAACCCATAACCTCCTGAGCCCAAGACCAACTCTTTAACCTTTAGGCCACAGCCAGGCCAGGTGTTTAGTGTTTTTATGTTAAAATCACAAAAGTTCCTTTAGCAGTCAACTTTTACCCCACTCCAGAAACTGTATTCAAATTTCGGGTAAGATTAAGATTGCCGCGCTTAACCTCTGGAATTCACACTGTAGTAAACAAGACATGATTTCACCAGCTTTTATGAAATGTAGCAATATTAGTCTGACCACAGGGGGTGTCACAATCTCTCAGAATCTCTTCAGGCACGTTTGTACAGTAAACATACAAACATATTTTTTTCAGCCTTCATGTAAGAAGTCATGTGACACAGTGGTACATGTCTCCCTCTACAAAAGAGAGGTGAGAGGTGGACTATCCAGTAATGGCAGCGTTCAGGGGATGGGTGGGCGCTCTCTGCTTTGTGCTGCTGGTGAGCATCATATGGACTCTACCAGTCATTCATAGGCCGCAGGATGTGCGCTTTGCTGAGGTCAGTGTGTCTGTTCACTTATGCTCCTACTTAAACTAATATCTATCTAAAATCTATCTCAACTAATAACAGTAATGTAAACTAGTGTCAACCCTACTGTTACCCTGTTTTTATCATTGTGTGTGTGTGTGTGTGTGTGTGTGTGTGCCAGTTTAAGCATTTCATTCATGAATGTTAGAACATATTTAATAAATAAATAAATAAACCCCCCAGCCACTTAATGTCTAGTATTTACGTTTGCCATATGGTCTTTTTGTTACTGCAAGGCATAATCTAATTGCTATGGTGTACGTAAAACAGGTGTACTTAAGGAAGTTCTACAGTGTGCCAATGAGCGTAGGTCTTCGAACACCAAGAGCCTTGAAAAGCCCAAAGATGAAGTTGAAGGAAATGCAGAGCTTTTTTGGGCTGAAGGAGCAAAGTGGGCAACTGACCTCGGAGACCCTCCTGGCGATGAGGGAGCCTCGGTGTGGGGTACCGGACGTGGAGAACTATAGCTTTTACCCCAGCAAGCCTAAGTGGAAAAACCATACAGTCACATACAAGTGAGCTATTTAACTCAGCATCTCACCAACCACTAGCCTATGCGGCTACAGGTTGCTTTGTGGTCTGGGGACATTACATTGTATATACAGTACACATTGGCCATGCAAAGCCTCCTTTAAACACAAGTTAAATAAATAAATAAATAAATAAATAAATATATATATTGTAGCTGGTTAGCTGTGCACTTAACACAGGTGATTTTACTAATTAGCTAATTTTTGATCATTTGTGTGGTCATTAGGATCAGGTAGTTAAAAAAATGGTTGGATCAATTATTTGAACAGGGAACAGAATTTTACAGAATGTGCAGGGTATTTTACTTTTTGAAGTGATTGGCTAAATCAGTATTCGAAAAAAAGATGATGACATTGAACTCATTTGATTATGTCTATGTAAAGTCCCTGAAATAAGGTACTTTCCCCCTTCACCAGAAACACATCTTTACAAATTGGCCCTAGTCAGTAGGTTTTAGGACACCATTTATATGTAGGCTAAAATGGGCATGAGTTGCTTAACTGTCAAAGAATGAGGAGTAACATTCATCACTTGTATAACAGTGGTTGCTAGTCATTGTTCTGCCCCTTTGTTTCAAAGGCTAACACATGCTAGCTATAACCTGGGGTAAAGGAGCCTGGCAGAGTGGTTTACAGAGTGTGTCTTCATCAGTCATCAGGCCTGCACATGTTTGACTGTGGTACATTTGCAGGATTGCAAAATACACCACAGACCTCCAGAAGGAGGAGGTGGAGCGCTCAATCCATGCGGCGTCTAAAATGTGGAGTGATGCAGCAGATCTAAACTTCATCAAAGTGGACCAGGGCAAAGCAGACATCGTCATCTCTTTTTCCACCAAAGGCAAGTTTGAGTAACCTGAGAATACATAAACACATATTTAGCTTTACCAGATAGTTCTCTCCTAGAACAAAACATTGCTTTTGAGAATTGTCGTGACTGTCTTTTAGAAACAAATAAGCTGATTTTCTCCAAAAGGGAAAGAAAATAATTCAGAATTTAGTAATATATTAACCTTGTCTCGAACTTCTGAAAGACAAAGAAAATCCAATTGTAAGATATTTTTGTTGTGCTGTTATGTTCTATCTTTCATGTCTTTGGGGATCTGTGTATTAGGTAACACATTCTATAAAGCTTGTATTTACAAGACTAAAAACATTTATACAGAGTTATAATGCCTTCATAAACCTCACAAATGGTTGAAATTAGTATTCCTAACTATTTATAAATACCTATGACTGCACTCGTAGGAAGGTGAAGCTTTATAACCAAGAATGTACTGTGTCACTTGAAGCTCGAATAGGCCGTTAGACATAGCATTATAATGTCTTAAGAGTACAGTCATGAGCATGTGTAAATAGTTATAAACACTTTACATATTTTACACATTATAAGCCTTAATGAATGTGTTATATAGTCTTATGAATACAAGCATCATAGAAAGTGTTACCGTGTATTATAATCATCACCATGACACTGTTCTTCTGTGTCATGCAGTTCACGGAGACTTCTTCCCCTTCGATGGCCCCAGAGGAGTGCTGGCTCACGCCTTTGAGCCAGGAGACGACATCGGCGGAGACGTCCATTTTGATGACGATGAAATTTGGACAATGGGACACAATAAACCAGGTCCGGAAATGAGGTTTGACAGTAGCAGACAGAAAGGGGGGGAGCAGCATCAGGAAGTGAAAAAAAACCCTGCCAGGTATTCTTTCTGCCTGTGCTGTACACTTAACACCCAGGTGACTTTACTAATTAGCTGATCTAATAATAATAATAATAATAATAATGCATTTTATTTATATTGCCCTTTACATCCAAAGATCTCTACCTGTCTGATCATCTGTGTGCTCATTAGGATCAGCTGGTTCAGAGAGTGGTTGGGTCAAATATGTGAAAGGGGTTTTTTTACTGTCTGACGCAGGAATCGCTACCTCTGGTAGTAGAGTTGAGTCATTAAAACTCCCTTTTAAATGATTTCTTCCTAAATGCAAATTGGCCTGTAGGAAGTTGTCCTCATGCCCTACTGCTTCAGAGGGCACCCAGTGCTGAGCTACTTCCTTGAATAATAATAATAATAATAATAATAATAATAATAATAATAATAATAATAAATAAGTAAACGAATAAAGAATGATAATAATGATGATGATGATGATAATAATAACGATAACAATAACAATAATAATGATAATAATAATAAAAAAGTAAACGAATAATAATAATAATAATTATAATAATAATGGTAATAAGAATAAAAAAGTAAACAAATAATAATAATAATGATAATAATAATAATAATGATAATTAAAGGCTGACCAGTTTCTCTCCCCCTACAGGCTATAATCTGCTGAGTGTGGCTGCCCATGAGCTTGGACATTCCCTTGGCCTGTCACACTCCAAAGACCCTTCTGCCATAATGCATCCAAAATATAAAAAGCTCTCGCTAACCAACCCCAGACTGCCTAAAGATGACACTCTGGGAATTCAGACACTTTACGGTAAGTTGCGGTTGATATGACAGTGTTGACAGCAAAAAAATTGGGTAACACTTGATACCAGCACTATGTGCTTTCACGATACATACCTGACTGTAACGGACTCAGGCTTAAGCAACAGGACTTTTCATCTGAGGTAAGACAGTACTAGCAGACAAGCAATAGAAAAATAATGTCCAAAATCACAAAGCCCAGAAGATACTGAGTGAATGGGGCTATTGGGCTATAGCCAAGAGAGAGTCTGGTGCCAGTGTGACATTGACACAAACCCTGATCGTGATCTTCACGTGTAGTTACACACTTTGTTACACTGTACTTGATGATGTAGATACACTCTACCTGGATAACGCTTTATTTTACGGTTCCTTTTTTTAGTGTTTCTACGTGTAACAACACTGTACATACCTAACACTAACCCTAATCCTAAGGTACAGTGTACAGTAATAGTATATAATGTAACATATTGTTACACACTTTGTTACACTGCACCTGATTGATCAAACAGTGTAATCATCAAGGGTAACTAAAAAGGGTTGTGTAATAGTAAAAATATGATAAACTAAAATATGTTATACTTCTAAAATGGGCTATGTACATTTTATTTTCTGTAGGAAAGCGCATCAACAAACCAAATGTACCAACAATTCCCAAAAAGTGTCATCCCGACTTTTCCATTGATGCCGCGGCAACGCATGGGAATGAGATTCTTTTCTTCAAGGGCAGGTTCACAAACCTCATTGGATGTGACTTATGGACTCCTGTCATAGAAGCCAAGTAGCAGGACATAGCAAGACAAGCATAGGCGTAGCCACGGATACGCTGGGGTGGGCCTGTGCCTACCCACTTGTCAATCAGGCCCACCCAATCAGAAGCACTATATGTTCAATTGACTGTTTTAGTAATAACAATCACCTATGTGCTTTTGATAAGGCCCACCTGATTTTTTTTTCTAGGCCCACCCATTTTATGATTTCTGGCCCCTGAAGACAAGCACAGCTGTTCCTAATGAAATTAAGTAAGCATCTGTACAGCTGACCAGTCCACCTTAATGGATGTCATTATTAACACCTGTGCTTACCTTGCTACGTCCGGGAAAATTGTCTGCTGTGACATGGGTCCATGGGAAATAAAACTTTAATTTTAAACTTTATTAAAACTTAAATTTTAAAAATAAAATAAATAGATACATAAAAAAAGAAGTCGTCTTCGCCCCACAGCCCTGCTTAAAATAGCTACTCATGCCTTTGCACTAGTTACATGTGGTTCAGGACATCGTGGATGGTGTACTGGGGAAGAGTGGGCGGAGACTTCATAAGGACACTCCTCCCCAGCATTACTACCTCTGTGGACGCTGCGTACAACATCCCCGCATTGGGCACCGTCTTCATCTTCACCGGTAGAGTGGCCTAACTAACCCATATGAAAACCTTCATAAAGAGTTATAATGCCTCCATAAAGCTTAAAAAATGGTTGAAATTAGTATTCATAACAATTTATAGTTACTCCTCCTCCATACTCCTCAACAGCAATAGAGTAGATCACAGAATTGGCAAGGTGGTGGGGGCAGAAAGCAGGTTTGGTCACTAATGTAATTAATGTAAAACATAGGTAGTACCCCGCAATTATGGAGGGGTAATTCACACTCTGCTTGGAATGCCACTCAGACCAAAACAAAGAGCAGATGAAAACCCAGCAATGCAATCTGTGCATGGTGGGATATATATTATATGCGCTGTGGGTTATATTATTGTATGTATTGCATAGGTAGCAGTGCTGACACAACCTGACTTTGTGTTTCAGGTCCTAAATACTGGATGGTTCAAAACTTCAGAATGAAAAGTTACAGCGGCTCAATCTATGATTATGGATTTCCCACAACAGTGAAGAAAATTGATGCGGCTGTTCATTTGAGAGAATATAAGAAAACCTATTTCTTCACAGACGATGTCTATTACAGGTATGCAGGCTTTTTTACTGGAGGTGATAGGAGATGTGAAGGTGAAAATAACACTGAAAATGGGACTTCAATGTTGTTGGGCTATTGCGCTCACAGTCCTATGCTTCAGATGTTAACATCTAACATCTAGTGGGGACTATAAGATCCTGCAGTCAAGATGAAAAAAAAAAGAACAGGGTTGCACTTTAGTTGGGTTTCACAATGTTGGGTTTCACAATTCTGTGGTTTAAATGTTCAAGTCTGCCATCTAGTGGGAGCTACAGGCTCCTGCCACTTAAGGTCAACATTACACTTAAGTTCAACATTACTCCTTTGCTGAACAGATATGATGAAGCTCTGAGTGCAATGGATCCTGGATTTCCCAGACAAATCCAGTCTGACTGGCCAGGCATCGGCAATAGAGTTGATGCAGCCATTCAGTTCAGAGGTAAGAGTGTTCTGATCTCTACCATCCTAATGTACAGGCAATATCACACTGCTTCATTAGGCTAACTCTATGACTCTAACATATAAAGGTGCTATATGTAAGCAATTAACTGCTAAGTAATCCTAAAACCAGATATGTCACCAGAGATTTTATATTGAATTACTGATTTCACTGGCAACAATAGTACAGCTGGAATACTTGTATTTTAAAACAAAATTTACAACCCACAAATTCTGTTCATGTTTTGATTTCGTGGTTTGCACAGGGGAAACAATGTTTTACAGTATTTTGAATTTTGCTGCACCTGTACCTTTAAATGTGTCTAGCACAGTCTTTAGCACAGTGGTGTCTTGTTGTACTGACTGCATCAATCTTATGGGTTTTCTTTTTTTTTCATTCCAGAGGGAAGCATCCAGTTTTTCTCCGGGCCAAAGGCATATAATTTTGATTACAGAGAGCGAAGAGTAATTTACACCACCAAAGCAAATGCATGGCTTGGCTGCTAAATCTGTTTACACAGAAATTTATATCCTGTTTTTGGCAGTGGTTGTGACATTTTTGTTCATCTTCTACACCATTTTAGATTCAATAACTAATCTCTATTGTTTTAAATAAATAGATGTTAATGTGTATCTGTTTCAGAATGTCTTGATATGTAGAGAATAATATTTTCAAGCAAAAATAATTTAAAAAACAGAGTACCAAATGGAAAGATGGCTGTTGCTCCTTGATTATATCTAACTGGCAGATCTCCCACATATCCTGGTTACACTGTCAAAAGTGTTGCTAAGAACCATCTTTAAAAATTGAGGCAATGTGCTACATGTTTTCATAACTTGCACTTTTTTCTAAGAATCATGGGCCTACAATATGTTAGTGAATCTATTAGATTAATGGAAAAAAAGATCCACGCCTTAACATTTTAAAACATGTTTATGTTGGTTTTTAAGCAGCACGTTTTACAGTATATGTGACATCTCTTATTTAGCATGTAGCTAATACCTGCAAGCTTTGTTCAAGCTTCTCTGGATCAAACAAGATAAGACGCACTTTCAGTGCCTGATAACCTGTGATTTGGCGTGTCACATCAAAGTCTGTGCCTGACCCCCCTTAGCAGATACAAATCTGAACTGATCCTTGACAGGCTAGCCCTGGGGCCAGGTGATGCAAACAAGGAAAGCAAGTCAAAGCAGACCATCCCAGAGAAACATCATGTCAGGAACGGTTGGCAAAACATACAGAATTGAATGTCCTCTGGAAATGATTTATGTAGGCATGGGTGTGTGCAATGTGTGGCAATCTAACTTCCTTGTGTTTGCCTGCTGTTAAAACACATAAATATGGAGGTCGAATGAACCCGCCATTTATGAGCTGCATTTGTCTAAAAACTTCCATTTCTCCATACTCACACAATAGAGATTGCATACATAACAATCATATTGCTCTTTAATTTCCAACAACAGTGAAGAAAATTGATGCGGCTGTTCATTTGAGAGAATATAAAAAAACCTATTTCTTCACAGACGATGTCTAATTTCTTGATAAGGGAAAGCACTGCATGCCATAACCTGTACTGGCATTGATTGTTTCGTGACCCAACCTACTAAATGTTGCTTTGCACTGAGGGCAGTACTTATTAACCTGTTTTTAACAAAATGATTTAACAATCTTTTCTTGTTTTGTGTTTTCATTGGTGTAAATAAAAGACAATTTCATGACTGAATCGAATGATATCACATGTGAATGCTTAAAAAAATATAATTTGTGGACCATCCGTAATGTCGTAAACAGAGGACGTATAATAACAACGCAGAATGCCTCTTGTCAATAGGTCAGTTTAGATGATGGATATTCTGATGGTGCATGTGGACTTACAGACACTATTGGAGCAAACAAACAGCAATTAGTCTGTATGTATGTTACTGCAGCAGGTGTTCTTCCAGTGTGAAGTGATCAGAATATACAAGATAATTGGAATTACAGCTATTAAATACTCTGCAAAGCAATGAACCACAGTGGAAGAAAGGATAACTGCACTCTTTTACCTTCTGTTCTTGCATAACACTGCTGAATCACTTTTGCTTTGAAGAATCTCCTTTCAACCGTGCTGACAGAAAAAACAAGAGCATTTGAACAGACTGGATTACATAAAGGCATGTCGGTAATGAGGTCCTGATGAGAGAACAAATGAGAGACTGACAGATGATTAACTTCACTGATTTAATCTGGGTGCTCAAACCATCATTACACCCACCAAATCATTTATTGAATAAAGAAAGCATTCAGCAATTCCTTCAACTATGTTTAATCACCTGACAAAGAGGTGTGAGATCATTTAAAAGGTAAAGCCATTGGAGCGCTCGCTTCTTTCTATAGCCGAAAAGGTCAGATTTCCCCATCAGCCTAAAACCTGTCTCAACAGTTCGAGGAATGTACGGACTCTCTTGGCGTCTTTGTTTTTGCTGTTCTTCTTCCATGTGCACCCCAGGCCATGCGCTCAGCTCCAGCTATAAAAGGCGGATGGGCGTCTGGAGGTGCAGAAGCCAGCATGGAGCCATGTGGGATTCCTCTGCTGCTGCTGCTGCTGCTGCAGTTTGGGGCGCCCGGGGAGCCGGCCCCTGTGTCCATCACCATGCCAGAGGCAGCCATGTCTGACGCTGACCAGACTTTCGCTGAGGTAATATAGTATTAGTGATATATAGTACTATATAGTAATGTAGTAAACATCGACTGCTTGACGTGATATGAGGTCTTTTTTTCCAAATATGCTACAAATCTTAAATTATAATTGTTTTCAGACAAATTACATTTATGCACCCAGCACCACACATTTTGCAAGTATTTAGTTCATCTGTTAAAAAAAAAAAGTTTGTCTTAGTCTGAACATGTTTAACAATAACTGTCACAATAATGTTGCAACAGTGCAAGATTGTCTTTTTTTAACGTGTATGCAAATAAATGCATTCATCTCATTTTAAAAAAGCGCTATTCATCACTTCAAGTAATGCAATATGTATGCAACTGTACATTACTGAGTACGAGTACTGTTTATCCAAGGCAAAAGGCCCCTAAAATAACCTGTTGTTAAATGCATTCACATTTTTTTTAAATCTCACTTCTCACAGCTCACTTCTTTGTTTTGTGACACATCCATGATTGTTCACATAATTGTACAGGGAAACATGTTTCCTTATTTATATGACTATAAATGCTGAATACTGATCCGTGGGTGTTGCCTTGTTATGCATTGGCCTTTTCAACATTCACACACACACACACATTGCATTGTTTGTGCTTGTTCACTTCTGCCCAGGAATACATTGACCTCTACTTCTCAGATGTGGGGACCCTGAACTCCACGATGAGGAGCGTAACAAACTACTCCTTCGAAGAGAACCTGGAGATGATGCAGTCGTTCTTTGGCCTGGAGGTGACGGGAAAACTGGATAACCAAACACTTGAGGTGATGAAGGCCCCAAGGTGTGGCGTCTCTGACATCAGCAGATACGGGCACTTTGCTGGACGGCCAAAATGGGAGAAAAGCCATATTACCTACAAGTAGGTCGCACAGCCACTTCTCATAATCACAAACATCTGTGAAGACATGTGTACATACATACTTGCACACACAAATACACACATACACACATGTAGCACATACATAGTGACATGCATGTAGCAGCACATACATACTTGCGTGCATGTAACACATACATACATACATACACACACACACATACACAGTTTGCATCACCAGAGGTCACAGAGCATATGACAAAACAGACTTGTGCAGACAATGCAGCTTGTCATGCATTTCACATGTACACAGCTAACTGCATGTGACTGTGGCTTATGGCTATGCATGTGACTGTGTTGCAGGATAACACACTACACTCCTGACCTGAGTCGGAGAGATGTGGATAACACCATTGCACAGGCCTTCAAATTATACAGCGATGTCATTCCCCTGGACTTCGAACAGATCACCAGTGGCACTGCTGACATCATGATCCTCTTCAAAGGCGGATGTGAGTATTTCAAAATAAGAGCAAGATACTACAGGTGAGCAATGGTAAAAATGTTGAAATGTAATTGTGGAAATGTTGCTTAGCTTGCCTCCTTTAGATTTTTCCCATTTGTACAGAATACAGGTAAATACACAGAGTGTGGTAATCCCGATGTTTTGTACAGAATACACATGAATGGCTGGGGTAATCCCGGTGTTCTGTCAAACTGGGCTACTTGTCGAGTTGGCCTGCCAGGAGAGTGCTGTCAGGGAAAGTTAGGATTGGGAATAGTGTTGTGGTTAGTAGCAGGGTTAAGTGGGTTAAATAGTAGTGTTGTGTTAAAGTCAGCCACACTTACTTAGCTTGACGAAGCAGAATACCATAACATAGCCTTAACCTTCATCTAACATTGCACCTTGACTGCCCTTCTTGTGTCCTTGCAATGCTTCTCATTGTAGATCATTGGGACTTTTACCCGTTCGATGGGCGTGGGGGGGTACTGGCCCATGCCAACTCCCCTGGTAGGGGCGAGGGTGGGGACACCCATTTCGATGACGATGAACAGTGGACTCTAACCTCACGAGGTGAGCAACTCTGATCCACCGTCTGACTTGCGTCTGACCAGCAAATGGCTTCGCAAAATAAATAAATAAATAAATAAATAATAATTTGCTACTACTGTATTTTAAGTGCTTAGATTACCATACTGGTCCTAAAAAAAGAAAGAGAAACACCAATCTGGGTAAAAAAAAATGCTAAAAAGAGAAAGAATAAAGGGCGCTCATTTAAAAAGGGCCTCTAACACATTGGTGCAAAAAGCTGTGTCATAAACAACTGTACAATTATTTTGGCTACCTAAGCTGAAGCCCTGCCAAAATCTCCTGCCGATGCTGTGGCAAGATCCAAGGTCTTGATGCTTTCTGTGTCCGCTCTCAGGAGTGAATCTGCTCCTGGTGGCTGCCCATGAGTTTGGCCATGCGCTGGGACTGGACCACTCCAGAGTGAGGGGTGCCCTCATGTTCCCCACCTACCAGTACGTCAGCACCTATGGATACAAGCTTCCCGATGACGACCGGCAAGGAGTTCAGGCTTTGTATGGTACTTACACTTTATTCTATTCTATTCTATTCTATTTTTCTCTAAAATATTCCATTCTATGCTTTGCTATTCTATTCTATTTTGCTGGATCTGCACCAACCAATTTTAATATGATATGATCCAGCCTGACACTCTAGTCTGTCTACACCAGTTCATTTGTTGAATGAGCACTAGTTGTATGCGCTAACTATCAATGCCATGTGTTGTCAGTCTACATTGATTCTTTTCTTTTAAGTACCTTAATGCTTGAATAAACTGGATACAGTCATTCGTTGTTATGACAGTTTTGAGATTTTAAAAATGTTTAAATATTTGTTTTCAATTTGTGCTTAGTTGATTAATTATCTGCCATTTATTTTTTGCAGTGAAGTTTCTGACTATTATTTACCTATGCAAGTTATGTTAATTGTTTTCCCTAAAATATTGTTATAGTTGAACATTTTGCCAAGTATTTTTGTTTACAATGTGGCATTTTGAAAAAAAAAGCATCTGCCAAATAATATAACACATTTAACACATGTAAGACGTTCTATTGTATTTTATCATTTTACTTTTATGTCTTGGGTAAATTTTAAGGTGTTAGGAGAGGTACTGCTCCTGACCCAAAACCACCTCCTAAACCAAAGCCCAAGCCAGACCCAAAGCCAGACCCAAAGCCAGATCCTGAGCCGGACCCAGAGCCAGAGCCAGAACCTGGGCCCAACCCCAAAGACGAACGGTGCAGCCGCAACCTCGTTTTCGATGCGGCAACTTCCATAAACGGCGACCTCTATTTCTTCAAGAATGGGTTTGATGCAAAAACATTATTATTTTTTTATTATTTTTTATTATTTTGATGGTAAAATCAGTTTTGTGTATTTGTTTTCTAAATGCATGCACCGATTTTTGTTTTTAGATACTACTGGAGAAAAAGTACTATGCTGTCAGGAATTCAACTGACCAAAGTGAAAACCAAATGGCCTGCGATCACTTACGTGGATGCAGCTTTTGAAATTCCTTCATCTGCAGCGTACCTCTTCCAAGGTGGGCATCTACATTTCACATAATACACTGTAAAAAGTACTATTTTGAACCAACTTATGGTTTATTATTATTTATATATATATATGGCAACATGCTGTATGGATGTTGTTTTTATTTATATTTATATTAACATATATTCATGATATAGTGAAAGTTAAAGTAATGTACTGGGATGAATAAAAAAGAAATCTTTCTGTTAAGTCTGATATTTGTTGACACTGTGTTTTGACAGGCAAGCAGTACTGGGCGGTAAATTCACGTGACAGAAGCTTAATGCCAGGGTATCCAAAGACATTGACCAGCCTCGGCCTCCCATCCAGTCTAACCAAGCTAGACGCTGCCGTGTATGAGTCCTACACAAGGTCTATTTTCTTCTTTGCGGGATCACAGTATTGGAGGTATGTGATATCAAACAGTTTTATTTAGAAGTAACTCTAAAGAAAACAGATCATTGCACAATACATACCACCACCATTGGTGAAGTGGTGGGTAAATGCACCTTTAACACCAATTTACACATCTTCAAAAAGCAAAATAGGTCTTACTTGGCTTTTTATGATCATTGCTGTTGAAGATATGCATGGCTTAGCCAACTTTACTACCTCTGCAAGTATCATTTACTGTACCTACCGTTTTTTTTATTACCACTACACTAATCACCACACTGTAAGTGTATAACTAGTGCTCTCCTGCACCCTCATCCATGGCTTAAGTGCCCTTGAGCAAGGCATCTAACCCCACGTTGCTCCAGGGGGAGTGTCCCTGTACCTAAATAACTGTAAGTCCCTCTGGATAAGGGCGTCAGCTAAGTGTAATGTAATGTAAAAACACTGTTTTTTTTAGCTATGACGGCACGAGAAGCCAAATGAACTCTGGGTACCCCAAGGCTATATCCCAAGGCTTTCCTGGTATTGGCAACAAAGTGGATGCCGCTTTCGAGAATTTCAGTAAGGAATACCTAAAATCCACCACCATTTAAAATTTAAAATACATTTAAAATCATACACCATACATTTAACTCCATATACCTCACATTTAAAATTACCTTGTGTGCCTTGTTTGGGGCTATAATATGTAAACGTGTTTCTTCTCTGCAGACTACCTTTACTTCTCGAATGGAGCAAGACAGGTGGAGTACAGCTACTACTACAAACAAGTGGTTCGCACCCTTCTCAACTACGGGTGGCTCAACTGCTACTAGTAATACACTATGCTGTGATTAACAATACTCGATGAAATCACATAATACACAGCCTACAAAAAAACTGCATAAAAAGGCTGTAAAAACACTGCGCTGATGTCAGACTTTATATGCACTGGACAAACCCTCTGTGGTGTCATAGAAATTTACAGAATTTCTCTGCAGCCAGATGATGGCAAAATTGGAGGCTCTGGGTGTTATAGTATGTTGAGTTAAGCTACTGCGTCGAGATGAGACACCCTGGCCAAATTTGATTGAATGCTACTATCTAACTCGCTACATCTAAGCCTAATCCTAAACCTTAACCGTCACTTCCCCTGACTGTGCTTGCATGGTAGCCGAATCGGACAAGTAGCCCACTTCGACAGAACATTGGTATTGTTATCTTGGCCAATTCATTCATTCATGTTAATGTCAATGTGGATTATTTATATGTTAAACTATCAGACAGTAACATTTTTAAAATCACTCCACCGACAATTGTCATGGACTTCAAAACTACCAAAACTGTTATTTCACCTGTGAAACTAGACTTTTTTTACATGGAGGTCTATTGCAACTGGCTCCCTTCTGTAATCACATAAAGAGTTTTTCCCCCTTTAGAGCCCTAAGGCAAGCACAAAACCAAAACATAGACAAAATTTGCAGACTGTAAAATACGTTTTTAAAATGCTGGCTGTACTGTTTTCAGTGAAATACGTATTTCAACTTACCATGTTTCGTACATTTCTGGTGGCATATCAGGATCATTTTATGATTACTTGCTGTAAATGGCTTATATGTGAAACCTTTGGAGAGGAAAGCTAGAGGGATGGCTATAATTTCTAGCAAACATGTCAGTACTGCCTGTATGTGCTGCAACCAAATAAACCCCCAAGCTGTGATTACCAAAGGGAGTGGTACTAGGAATTTACTATGCAGGGTGTCCAAACATTTGCTGTGAACCTTTTTCCTTTTCTGTTATTTTAAAAATGTAAAAGATGAAAATAAAACGTGATTTTGTTTAAAATGTAAAGGGACTGTATCATCTGTAACTTCATGCTTGGAGTATGTGACCAAGAGGGATGATGTAAATGATGAAGAGCAGAGGACTTAGGACAGAACCTTGTGGGACACCATGTGAGAGGGATGCACTAGGGGACCTGAAATCCTCCTAGCTGCAAATTAAGATTGTTCAAATGACCAAATATATCCAGTAATGAAATTTGCAGATGAAATGATCATATTATTTGATGATATGGTATTTTAATGTTATAACGTGAACTTATCATATTATGCATCCAGCTCAGAAAGCAATTAAAGGTAGCAGGGAGTAAAACATTATGAGTTCCTTTTATTTCAACAAATGAAAAACACTACAATCGCAATTTTGGTACAAAACAATGCATTGCTGAATGAAAAAAGACTGGCACCAATTTCTATAGTGGAATGGCTGAAACGTGGACAGCTGCACCTTAGGCCTTGTGGCTGAGGTCTGTAATCCTTTGGAGCATCTCCTCTGACTGGAGCTGCTCCAGGGTCAGTAGGGACAAACCCAGCTGGTCCTCCTGAACAAAACACAAAACAAAATTCCTCTTTTTAAACCACCAGCATTCATGAGTTTTATTTAATCTTCCCGAGTGAACAGAATACAGTAACAGACAGTTGCTAAACGACACATCAGCAAACAAACAGCACCCATTTGTCATTGTGATTACATGGCACACCACTGTACAGCACAGCACACAGTGTACACAAAGAAATGAACACTGCATTTAACCCATCACACACACGAGTAGGGGGCAGACGTAACAAGACGTGACGCCTGGGGAGCAGTGTGTGGGGACAGTACCATGCTCAGGGCACCTCAGTGGCACTACTGGCAGTTGGTGAATTCGATCCTTGGAACCTGTGGTCACAAATCCGTTAGCTTAACCACCAGGCCACCACTGCCCCAGCACCACTGCACATACAGTGGGGGAAACAAGTATTTGATCCCTTGCTGATTTTGTTGGTTTGGCCACTAATAAAGACTCGATCAGTCTGTAATATTAATGGTAGGTGTAGTCCAACATGCTGAGACAGAATATCACAAAGAAAATCAAGAAATCGACTTTAAAGAATTTTTATATTAATTTATTTGCATTTTATTGAGGAAAATAAGTATTTGATCCCCTAGTAACCATCAAGAGTTCTTGTTAATGCAGACAAGTTAAACTCTCCAAATTACCTTGTCACCACTGCACATAGACGTGTGGAAGAGAGAAGATGTTATATGAAGTCCTAACCTGTTTGAACGGCTGAGCCATCTGTCGCAGGAAGTGTTTGGACAGCTGTATGGTCTCATCGATGGTGAGGTTCAGACTGCCGTCTGTGATGTGCTCCTGGATCCAGCGCGGCAGCTTCCCTCGTTTATCGCTCCGCGCATATCGCTGGAGAGAAGGGAGCAGAGAAACAGTCTGACTCTGGGGGTTAGGACACTAAAACGAATACACAGACACAGACACAGACGCACACACACACACACACAGACAGACACACACACTGACAGACAGACAGATAGACACACACACACACAGACAGACACACCTGACATACACTTACTTTATCTGCAAAGATCATGATGCCGTAATCGGTCTTCCCACGGATGGCCCTGCCAACACACTGAGCAGCATGACGCATGGCATCAAAGGTCAGGAAGTCATTCTCCCGGATTTGAAATTGGTCTCGTAGGTACTCTAGCCGAGCCTTCAGAACATAGATAGATTCAGCAGAGTTATCCACAGGAAGCTTATATCATTATTATTAATAATAATAATAATAAACAAAATTAGCTGAAATAAAAGTAAAAAGTGAAAAAAGTGTCATACCTTGAGAATGCGGCTCTGTGTGTAAACATATGGGACCCCAAACATGATCACAGCTCGCCCATAATGGTGAACTGTGGAGAAACCAATTTTAGTAAACAATAATTTCTAAAAGTGTTCATGTTTAAGTGCTCTAGGAATTTTTTGGTTTTTAAAAAAGTGGTAAGAGTGAGGGAAAAACCACCGAAATCAATTCCTTCAGACACTTTTCCTCGAGCAACAGACAGCAGGATTGCACCACGACCATTTTCACAAGCCTGCAAGACCAAGTCAGATGTGACCGTAAGGAGCAGTGGATTAGGTCATCACTATGTTGCACAGTATTTTGGAGCATTACAAGGCCTGCCAACTCCTAAATGAGCCATTAAAGGAGTACCCCTTAATGTCAAATGTTTCAGGCCATGCAGAAAAAAACATGAATAAATAACCTATTCATTCATAAATGTTAATAATCTAAATTATAAACCTGAAAATATAATGTAAACATGACACTGAGTCATGAACAGACTGCTACTGTACTGTATCTGCTACAAACATATGTGTGAACAGGTTGGCAGGACCGTTTTAAATACATGAGTATAGTGGAAGTGTGGTAAGATGATAGGCTGACTGGGGACTTAGTGGTTCACCCATACCTCCTGATACTTCTCCAGAGCCATGCTGGTCTCTGCTGCATCAGGTGTCTCAATAAAAATAAGTTTATTCCTCTGCACATTCTCCAGGATCCCCTATTACACCAACAGAAAAGTGGACAAAGACTTTACTAAAAGGGCAGCACAGCTGTTACAGTAATTTCATAAAAGGATCGGCATTTTCCTTGGTACTAAAATACCACTGATGAAAAAGCACATGTTCCCTACAACTGTTTATTCACCTGGCAAACACTTTCATCTACCATGACTTACAGACCCTAATCTACTTATTTTGCAATATGTAAACAGAACAAGAAACATCATTGTGCATTTTGGTATCAAACAAAGATCTTGAGTCAGTGGTTAAGCAGAAATCTCAGAGAGCTTTATTCTTGATGTGCCATCTACGTAACTGTTATATATTTTAACCGCCTAAAATACCAGAACACAATGATCTTTCAAACGTACCTGTTCATACCATGAGGCCACAATATTCTCCATGTACACATAGCTGGTGAAGAATGCCACAATGCCATCTGGAACAATGGCCGAAATCTCAAGTAGCAGGTTGCCGTAGTTGCGAATGACCGCTGCGAAAAGTTAGCAAACCAGGTCAGTGCACCCTCTTTTAGCTGTGTACAGAGGCAGGCTGAGAAAGCAGAAGTCCTGCCATATATTCCTTCTGCCTGTGCTTTTAACATTGGTGACTTGACCTCACTAACTAGCTCATCTACCTGACTGAAGCCTGATGCTAATTAGGATCAGCTGGTTAAGTGAGTTGACTGGAGCAAATATGAAGCAGGAATTTTACTTTCTGAACCAGGGATGTCCGCCTCTAGCTACATATAATTATAGGGGTTAAATATGCTTTGCAACTCACCAAAATCTTCTCGTGTTTCATACTTGGAACTCATAGCCACTTGGTCATTGCCCTTTCCAACAATCTATGGAAAGACAATCACAAACTCATAAACTCACTGGATTTCAGTACAGATCATTGCATATTGGCCTTGCAGTAACAGCAATGTTAAGGAAATATCATTGTACTCCCACAGGGTTGAAAGAAGAGGTGTATTACAAAACTGTGCAGTTGGACATTCCAATTCCTATTCTGCATAGCCAGATCTTTACAAAAAAAAACGTTGTGTTGTTGGGATGGGCGCACTGTTGGCCCCTTGAGCCTGTCGCCCAAAATGCACACAAATTACTGCACATTTTAGTAGCTAATGTCTCATATAAAGTATTGTACAAGGAAAACAAAGGTTACAAAATATGAGCCACGTCCTCTCTCTCTCTCACCATCATACTTTCAATAGCAGGAAACTGGTTTCAAGTAATTCACCGATGGATGCTACTCACCAGGGGACACAAGCAGGTTCGCGCCAGTGTCATTGTGAACGATGCCATAGTGACTGGCCGGAAGTCCAAAATGCGGGGATAGATATCCAAAGGAGAGAGTGTCTTGAAAAAATATGCGGCAAAATAAAATGTGATCAGAAACAGCGCTGATGTGCAATATGAACTGAGGCATTGACTCGAGAAACTTAAAACACAAACTGAGCTGAGTACAAATAAGAGAAGTATTACTCATTACTCTACAGAGTACAGCGGCTGAAGTATTACCCCTGAGGTGATGATGACTGTCTGGAAGCGTTCAAACACTGGCTTAATGGCAATAGAAGCATCCATACAACTGCAGACAGACAGAGAGCTTTAAATTAATTGAAGTAAACCAGTGGAAACCTGTAACCCAGTTACTCTTATAAAGACAACAATCACATCAGTGTACAACAGAAAATGTTTAACATAATCATTACATTTACAACATGTTTCTACCATGTCACTTAACACTTCATAGTAATTCTTTATATTCTCAGCAACATCTTTTCTGACAAACCAATAACATACAGCACTTCACATTCACTACAATTTGTGTATTAAAGGGTTATAATAAACAGGCCAAGCCTGTCTGAATGGCTGACCCATCTGAGCCACACTCACCTGAAGTGCAGTACTGGATTGGTTATGGTGGGGGTCTTATCCTCAAAGGGCTCAATGATGATGGTAAAGCCTGAGAGGTCAATATAAATTGCTGTTCAAATCATTGTGCTTGGCAATGTTCTTGTTTTTAATTAACACGTTGCTTCAATTAAGTAACATTAGGCTGATACACATTTAAAGCAAATCATTGCACAGTTTCCTTTTCTCCCTGCTGCTCAAGCTGGGATTTGGAAGTTCCTGGCAACAAAGACCCGTCTGAGCACTTTGAATGCATAAGGAGGTCCGACAATCTGACTGTGTGGCCACACAATGGCGGAGTAAGACAGGGGTGCCCAAATTCTTCTCAGTGAAGGACCAAAAATGAATGAATGAGTGGAGTGGCATGGGCCAATACGCAGTAAAATTTGAACATGGGGGGCAAAAATAATTGATTGTGGGCCAAAATCCTGTGGCGTGTCTCAAGGTCAAGGCTTGCAACGCAACTTGTCATGTCAACCTGCCTGACTTAAACACCATGTTGATTTCTTTAGAAAACAGAATGCATTTTTACGGGCCAAAAATGTTGAGGAATTCTCACATTTAGTCCTCAATGTGTTAAACTCACCTTTGCTATAGGTACTGACCAGGGTGGCAAAATGTGAAATGAGTGTAATAGCAGAAAAGTCAGCAAGGTCTGCTATCTCCAGTGTTCGTAGCAAAGAGCTTAGCCTTTCAGCACAGAACCTTAAAACAGAAGAGGAGATGGGTTTTGCAAACAGGGATGTCGAAATTGCCATCCAGTAGGAGTAAGTTTCAAGAAAACAACTGACCTCATAGGTTTCCGATCGATGCACACCTTCTCAAAGATGTCCTTGAGAAACTGAGGAGCACTTTCCTGAACTACATGGTGAGTGCGTAATCTGGCCTTCAAATATTCCAGGAAACGCTTCAGGAAACCTATAAAGTGTTCTGCAGTACGAATGCTACCAGGGACAGCCTCTGTTAAAAGTGAAAACAAGAGAGAAAAATATCAATGTTAGAGCTGTATATTTTAGGTGACATATTATCTTAAACATGAAAAACAAATCAAACTTGAAACCATTAACATTCTGAAATTATTTCCACAATATATTATTCTAATCTATGATGTGTTCAGTATTTAAAATGGGACATCTGGGCCACTAATTTTGCAATCAAATTCTGAATTCTGCCTGGAATCAATATCAACATCAATGGCCATCATCAATGTGCAGTGGGGTTGTGGTAAGGTGTTATGTCCCCCATCCTTGGTGTGCGCCTATAGCCATACCCACACTCAGCTCCCCCTGCTGGTGGAGTCAGGTTTTTGCATTGTGTCTTGGTTGGTTGTGTTGGAAGGAACTCTACTTTTAACTTTTTTACCTTTTGGCTTGAAATCTTTTTTGAAGGTGTTTGGTGAAATAAATCTAAACCCCTTGATTGATCAAGCCACTTTGTTATATTGCACTTAGCTTGTGGTTTGCTGTAATATCAGGTGACTATGAAAGAAACTTTATAAAAGAAACCTTCAGCATAGCCTCTGTACACACCACATAGCACTGACACAAACCACTGCATACACCCATGTACTACCATTTTATAAGGCCTGAACAAACCTTGAAGAATTTCGTCTGGTAGCACTGGATTAGACAAAAACACGTCTGTTTCTCTCGCCACACCAGCTTCTTTCAGTCCCTCCAGCAACTGCCTGTATTCCTGCTTCAGTTTAGCTGCATCTGTTTCTTTGATCCTTAAGATAAAAGCAAAAATGCCTAATAAAGTCTGACAGGAGTTTAAAAAAAAACAGGAGTTCACATGACGTGCTATTAGCTACAAAAATATCTGTGTCAATCAACAACAGACAAAGGCTTAACATACCACTGCCCCAACCTAGCCGTTTAACTATTTAGTCATTCCACTGGGAAAGCATTCAAAGACTAGGAAAGTACCCATTTTACCCCCAACACACACCGACACATACTAAAGTTTGTAAAAAAATAAAACAATGCCACAGGTATTCCTATGACAAACACATGGAAAACATTCAATATTCAATTCATCAAGTAGCAAACATTGCTACTGACTTAAGCAAACATTGCTACTGACTTACATTGCTACTGACTTACACTGTTACTGACTTAGGCAAACATTGCTACTGACTTAGGCAAATATCACAGCTTGTAGCCCCCTTGGTAGCATGTCCTCTTCCCAATCTGAGGGGCCGTTATGGAGTTATAGGTTGGTGTCTCATCTGACGAGCTGAACTGAAACTAAAAAAACACATAGTGCTACTTACCTCTGAATCGTGTTGTGCAAAGTGTCCACATTGAGTTGACTGCGGTCCAAGGTCCTGCGTGTGATGTTGACACTCATGGAATCAATGCACACACTATCTGAGGAGGAATCACACATGCTTTACAAACAGCCACCAGCTAAAACTGTAACTGCAACCATTTCTAACTGCGTTTGGAGGATTACTTAATCACAGTTCTAATTACCTATGTTGTGGGCTTCATCAAAGACAACCACAGATTTTTTAGCCAGCTCTTTGGACACCACGTCTGCAATCTTTGGGTCCAGGAGATAGTGATAGCTGTACACTATTATATTTGCATGAAGGATCTGGGAATCAGAAAGTGCAATCACACTGTTAAGACTAGGCCATCATGGATGACAAAATAAACAAAGAAAAAAGATGTGAATAATTACTGATAGACAGCAGATAGCCCTTACTCTAACCTGACACTGACCACAGTCACATCAAGCCACATTTAGTCAAGTTAAGCCAAGCCACATTCTTGTTTTTCTATTTCAAACGCAAGTTACAGTAATATAGCGCCTTTCTCAAACTAAAGGTTGCTCTTTCTTTATATTGTGTGCATTCAACTGTGTGTCTCATGTACTGTTCCTTGAAAGCACACTACCCCATGTTTTGTCATGTGATTCTACCCAGTCCAGTCAATTAAAGACAATTTTGATTTGAAATTCTATCGTCCAGCCTTAATCGTGATAAAAATCGATATCAGTCAATATGGAAAAATATATTGTTATAATTTTTTTCACCATATCGCCCAGCCCTAACACAATGCGATTGAACTTTTATTGGGGAGCAAAGTTGTGCTAATTGGATGCATTCCAATTAAGCTGTCTTAAACCAATTTCACTAACCCTAACCGCCTTTGTAACAGACACCCGACCCATAGAAACTGCTCGGTGTGTACTGTAGTGCCTAGGGTTCAGCAGACAGCCCAGGGACTACAGCTAAAATGACATGCAATGTAAACACAGGAAGGCTATACAATCTAGAGCACTGCACCTTCATAAAGTTTTCATACGCTTGTCCTTGGGTTTATGGTTAGGGTTAGGATTGCTATGATTGCTATGATTGACACTGTGTGTGGGTAAAACTATCCAAAAACAGGAACTGGACTGGACTGGACATGTGTGCCGTAAGTCGTTGGCATGGCACTTACTGAGTATCTTGCCATGTAGTAGGGACACCACCCTTTTCTGCGCCCAAAATCCTTCAGGTCATCGAGGTTGTACACACCAGGTGGGATAGGGACCTGCCTGCCCACTGCATCAAATTCCTAAAGCATTCAGAGAGGAAGACTGAACTTATGTTACAGTTTCAGACTTAAACATGACCGGTTATTTCTGGGTCCAAAGTTGAAAATTAAAATTGTGTCATATCAATGGCAGGCAATTCATGTACATTACTGGTAATCAGTTATAATAAGTAATAATAAGTAATAATAGGTAATAATTTTACCTCATAAAAGCAGCAGGAAGGAAGGCTGGGGTTGCTATCGTGTTGGGCTCGAATATACGATGCAGTCAGACTGTGACACTTGCCATCCACCTCCTTCCCAAAGCGCAGTGAACTGACCTGAACCAATCAATCAATTTATTATTTATATTGCAAGATCACCAGTGAACTTTTAAAAATAAACATAAAAGAACACAAAACAAAACAATTAACCAATATGTACAGTGAAACTTAGCACTGCACTCACTCGTGCCATTAGGAAGACACCTACCATATTTGAGCTCAGTGGAACAAATGTTTTGTGCGTGGAACAGACAGTGTGACAGGCGTGCACACACACAAATACACACACAGACACGCAGACACAGACACAGACACACACACAGACACACACAGATGTTCCTTGCATTTATAGATACATGAAAATCCCAACGTCCCTCACATTGTTCAACTAGTAGTAGCCAAACTTACTCATCATATGATTGGAAATGAAGTCACTTAACTAAACCCTAATCCAGCAAACTTTCGGAACTGCAATAACAACAGCCATTTGTTCTTTAGAGAACACTCCTTGGAATTACGACTTACAGCCTAAAGAACTGAGACTTGTTATTTTTGATTATAATAAAAAAAAGAAATGTAAGCAAAGCCTAAATCTCAGTCCTGAGTCAAAACTTTAAGGGGCAAGTCCCAACTCCTGTCACCAGGTGTGCAAGTTAGGTCTGAACACAAGCCCTCATTCCCAGTGACGACCCAAACATGAATACACACCTCTGGATGGACACACAGGTTTTTGCGGGAGGAGAGTGCCAGCGCTACAAAGTCATTTTCCTTGCCTGTCTCCTTGGCGTAATATTCCAGAAGTTTCCGCAGTTCCTCTACCACCTGTCAAAGAGCAAACAAACACCACCACATTAGAGGCCTGAACAGAAGCCAGCGGATATACTGGGTAGAGTAGGACATGCAGTGAAATTGGTGGTTGTTAGTCTAAAACTGTGCATGGGGAGGGTGGAGTAAAGTTTGCAGAAGGCAGTTTGGGGATGGCTACATGATGAAGGGCAGAGGTAGAATGAGTGATGGGGGGGCGGGCTAGGGGGGGATTCATAAAGTTGGGGTTGGAAGGGAGGATTGGCTTTGGTGGCATGAGAGAGTTGAAGGAAAGTCAGCAGCTGCTGGGAGCCCTGACATTATGTGACCTACTGTCGTCTCACCTTTTCTATTTCTGGCACTGTCCGTGAACAATAAATGAGCTTGGTGACCTCCAGAGGATAGGCCTACACATAACACATAACAAAGAAAGTGTGAAGTTTAGCGTGGTAAAGACTTTAACTTTAAGACTTTAAGACTTTTATGGTCATTGAACAGAATCACAATTTAGGCAGCAAGTCCACTAAGGTACAAGATCAAAAAAAGTGTGTGAGGTATAAAACGTACAAAGTACAAAGTGTCAAGTACAAAAAAGAGCAATTATGTGCAAGGCCATAATTAATAATAAAAATAGGTGGTGAGAAGGGCAAAGTACAGACCAGTATAGTGGTGATAATATTGCACTGTGTAGTAGACAACAACTTCAACATCACAGGAGTACATGCAAGGTATGGGTACTCACCTTCTGATATGCAACAATCAGGGAGAGAAGAGAGACTGTTTTGCCCGTCCCTGACGGCATCTCCAGAACCCCATGTCCCTACAGAACATGTGTAAGTTAGAGACCAACCAAAATGACAAAATGCATTCTATTACATAGGTTTTCTAGGTAATTTCCTACCTTAGCATCAAGTGTTCTCTTCAGCTCCAGCATATACGAGTATTGTTCAGGGTAAATATAGTCATATGGAAAGTGGACCAACAGTCCTTCAATATTTAACCTTGAAGAGGGAAAAAATGAATTATTAGCTACCCTTACACATAGCCTAAACATGAGCATGACACATAGTTGCTGCAAAGCAAACTTGCCAAATGTCTATAGTACTATGATGGGTCTGAAAGACTTTAAATTTGTTGCAAAATAATTTACAAAGTAACTACAATTAGCAAGGAAATACAATATTGGTATCAACACTAGCCCAGAATTGGTATATATAAATAAATACAATCTCTCTCATACTTTACATGCCTTGCTTTGTATGCACTTGAACGTCACTGTCAAGTAATCAAGATATGTATTTCTAGCGTTTATGAATGTGTCAGTGTTCGTACATAATAGTAATTGTTCTGAGCATGACCCCACACATTTAGGAAAGTCTTTTCGACTACTGTGGTTAGTGGGTAAAGTTATTTGTGCACATCGGCTAGCATTGCCTGTGGACGCACGTTGGGACGTAATGTCTGCATGCTTCTGAAACTATTTTCACATGAAACTTACTTCATTTTTCTTCTACTGAAGAATGAGAATCAACGTCTCCACTCCGACATAAGCTGATTTGTCTATGCTCCTAAAGGCAAGTGTGTGCTGGTGGTGGTAAACTTCCACTGATTGTTTTTACAAATACCGGCTGCAATCAGCTGCGTGAAGCAAGCGACAGTAGCAAAAATGTCAGTATGGCCGCCACTCGGTATTTTTTCAAAATAAAAGTTTTCACCAATGCTTCATTTTCCTAAGTTTTGAACAGTACTGTTTGCTACCTGGCTGTACAAAAATAACAATGCACATTTATGCAACAGTACACATTTAATGTTGATATCCAATGAAATCCTTGCATCATGTCCTTTAAGAATATAAACAGCCAAATGCAGAATTTGTCAGTGTAGATACCATGCCAAAGAAAATGCCAGCCCAATGTTATGCATTACTTATTGCTACCCCATGTAAAAAAGAAATAGATCCTTAATGTTTACGTCCTCATGTATGACCTACGCATTATGGCCACTTTATTTCTCATATACAAAAGCATAACACTTGTTTTATATTTATTTATATATGTTATATATATATAAATACAAACCCCAAAGTTTCCCTTTGAAGAAATTTGCTAAAGATCTTTTATGCATTTTGTTGCCATATATTTTACTTGCAAGTTAAAGGTAGAATCTATACGAATTGTGTGCAATTGAACAAATCTGCATGCCTTTTTCATGTGGGGCACACTGCGTGTGGCTGTGAAAACAAGTTGTGCACATCTGATATGTCTGTCTCACTCTCTCAGGATTTGTCACTTGTTCTCTGATTCTCCCAGTCGGTTAAGACATTTTGGCCACCTGCGTTAGATGGTGTTTAGTCGCTCCTTACTCCCTGAACTTCTAGCAGACTTGGGGTGTCTGATTGTGAAGCCCTAGAAGTGCAGTCCTTGTGATGCACTGGTTAGTTGCAAGATGAGTCTGCTAAAATTGCAAAATTAGCCTGGGCCACACTGTAGGCCACATTCACGTGGGCTAGTTACAATGCATCCATGCCGTGAAAACATAGAAATATTGAGAAAAGCAAACCTTTGTATGAACTTTTATTTTGGTAGTTTTCGGCGTCCTTTATATCCTTATTGTCATGTACTGTCGCAAGCTACACTCTACTACAGAAAGCTTCTTCTTCTGTAGAATTTCGTGGCGGCTTGCAGACTAGGTGCATTACCACCATCTACTGTACTAAGGTGTAAAATTATTCGGTTTAAAACTGAACAAAACAAACGGGGGGAAAAAACAAAAAGACAAATACTTCTAGTAAGTTGTGTTTGTTTCAGCAATGTTATGACTGTTTCAACTATTACTGATTAACTGGGTAGAGCTAATAGCCTATTTAATGTCATTGCATGAGTTCTTTGTTATTTTCCTAATCTTCTCTCTCTCTTCAGAGTATGCATGATATATACCATTTTCTATCTGTTTGCAGTGTGTAAACAAACCATGTTTGCCTATTATGTGTAAGCCATTGTTTAGGTTTCTTTAGGTTTTCATACAAGTGCCTTGCTTTTTTCTCCCTATCCAATTGCTTTTGCAAGAGACTATTATTGCCCCCTTTATTACTTTGATGTCTGACCTTCTCAGTGGAACCTGGATTTCCACCTGTTCTGCCCCCAGTGTGTCCTTTACCCACCTGTCCATCTTTTTAATTGCTGTACAATACTGTTCAAATAATGCTCACAAGAAGGTATGGTCATACAAGAAAGTCTCTGATATGGTATCAAGTGTGTGTTCCAATACTACTCTTACACAGAAAGCAGGGGTTGTGAGTAATAATGAATGGTTAGAACACTTATACGGAATGTGTCATTAACTGTAAAGACTTGATCACCCTCTATTGTGACAGGACAGCTTAAGGTTGTTAACCCTTTCTTGTTCCCTCAAATTGGATATTTTGCACAATTCTGTAGATGTACATTGGCTTTTTTTTTTTTAACTCTACCTTATTTGATCTTTCTCTATCTTTATCTTTCTCCACTTACCTGTAAATTTATACAGAAACAATCAGACAGGCATCCTGTTTAATTTATTTACAACCAGGAACAGGTATGTTACAAATAGTACAAACGATCTGAGGTTATTGAGACTAATCTAAGAGCATTATACAACCATGATAACATTATCCTATTAGAATACGATGCAGTTTGAAGGCAGTATAAACAAAGTGAAACCAGTATTCCCCCCCACCCCCATTATACAATCACCACAAATCCATTACAGGCATGCACCAGGATGGCAGCAATCACAGTCTTTAGTCTTCATCACTTATGGAATTACATATTATATTGAGCAGAGCACTCATAGTGCAAAACAGATTTAAGTGCTTCCAAGTAATTAGCTGCAACTTGTTCATTGTGGATCTTGCAGGGTGAACCCTTAGCTCTGCCCCCCATTAACATAATCACCACAAATCCATTAGAGGCAATTGATGGCAGCAAACTCAGTCCTCTTAGTCTTCTTCACTTGTGTGATCCGATGAGCACTCGAATTGCAAAACAGATTCAAGTGATTTCAAGAAATCACCTGCAGGTTGTTCAGTGTGTATCTCGCAGGGTGGACACTTAGCGTGTGTGCTAGCATGTGTGCTATTCCTGTCCCTGATCTGGTGAACATAATATCAAACAGTAGTTATGTTGTTTTGTTTGGGTACAAGTACATTATGCAGTTTCACTGATACAATATGTAATGTAAAATTAAAAATATGAAAAAAGAAAAAAATAACGTGAAGATGAATATAACTGCTTACCCTGTTACCCATTCCTTTCATACCCATTACACCCACTTCTCTTGCCTTAAAGTATTTTCTTTTAGCTTGTTATTATATTTCTAGCTGTTTTCTTTTTTTATTTCTATTCATACCCATTTTTACCGAAACCTTACATCTCTTATCATCTGGATAGGGTTACATCCCAACCAAGTTTCATGTTCCCCGGTCTTTTTAATGTCCTCACAAATCCCCAACACAAAGTCAGTAAAAAAACAAATCTGACTGCTACATATAACGGTGCTACGCTAACGCCAGCAGCGGTCATAATAATATAGCTTGCAGGGTGCAGGTCAGGCAAACACATTGCTGGGAAAGAAGTGCTGAGCCCTATAGCGAAAACAGTTTACTGGAAACATTTTTTACCTTCAAATTGTCAATTGACAAAAATATAATTAATAACAATTAAATATCACTATCACGTAGTATTCTTCAAATGTATACTCACATTAGACATCAATTTCTTCAGTCTTTTACTTAAAGCCAAGACTCGCAGTGATTTGTCCTCCATCTCCATATTCAGGACTGCCACCTCTTCTGTAAAACAATTCAGCGTGGACAAAGTGCAGATCTGGTGAGAGAGGGCAGCAAACCTCACCATCAATCATTATGCCCCTAGCTCTCCGTAAATAACTTCACCCAACGTGGAAAAAAGAAGAAGAAAAAAACACACAAACACACAACAAAGAATTTGTCTCAGAGTGATGTGTTAAGATTGAATGTTCAGGTTCAAAAGAAAAATCAGAGAATAAATAGGGTCAAGTTAAAGTAGTCAAGTTAAAGTAGCTTAGGACAGATAAAAACAAACTTCTAGCAAGACCCAGCAATCAATTCTGAACAAAAAAAAGATGTATTCATATTGTAATTTGAGTCTTCCTGTGCAGTGCAGAGCAGACCCAGTCTCGAACACGCGACTTCACAGCAAACTCCAGGTTGGTGGACAGACGCACTACCAAGTGAGCTAAAAGCCTATTAGCTCAGTCAGTAGCATATCTTTTTGAGGTGTCAGGAAAGAAGTTTACTATTGTTCTACACCGAGCTGTGCTAGCTGGCATCCATTACAATATCCGAGCTCTAAAATATGTCTTTTTTTTTTAATAAAGAAAAAGTAACAGTAACAAAGCAAGTAAGTGACAGCGCTGGTCATCTAAAGCAGTTATTATAAGCCGTGCTTGTAAATATGGTAACTTGGTCTTTGAGTACAGTATTTGTGACACAGATGTCAAGGTCAAGGTCCGTGTAGTTGTATTTGCCAAACGAGATAATACATCTCTGCTGGCCTGTTGTAAAACCACTTAATCACAGCCAGTTCTTTGTATGACCACCATTTTTTAGTGCAGACAAAACTCACTTGGCTGTTGCATTACTTTTTTTTTACCAAACACAAACATGGACAACAAACAAAACAACTACAAACACACAGACTGTAGAAACACTACTCTAAAACCACATACCTTGTAGTCATCCACAGTTGGTGTGTAAAGGCGGCAATCAAGTGCTTTCTGTTAAGGAGAAGAACAAAGAAAGTGACTGTTCTATGTACCTATTATTTTGAAATTGTATTTTTTAAGTAAGATTAAAAATATCCTTGCAAAGCCATTACTAATAGACATCACTACTACCTTTTTTAGAAACTGTAAAACTTATGCACAAAATGTTTGACACTCTAATGGAAATCAAAGCATCAAACACAAAACAATGACAGATTAGGACAATTAGTAGTAATTGTGGCAAAGGCAGAATTTTAAGCACTCTGAATCACGCTAAATCACCCAGCCATTCTACCTCCCTTTTTAGACAAACAATCTACTAATTTCACTAATTTCACTAAAAAAAAATAATTTCACTGCATGTCCTGCATGTCCTACTCTACCCAGTATGTCTATGCAAGTGACAATAAAACATCCTTGTATCCTTGTTTGCTAGCTCGACATCTCATTTCGCCTTTTCAGCACACCTGCTACACCTTTTCTTGTGTCACTGTCTTACCTTTTATTGTCTCTTCCTGTTTAATGCCAGTCTGCTAATTGGTCTGCGTATTTCTTACCCTGCTGTTTGTTTGTTTGCCTCTGGTCAGTCTGTCTCACGTTTTTGTGTCATTTTGTGTTTGTTAGTCCCTGGTCGTTGATCCTTAATACCTGACCTGTGTTCCTGCAAGTTATATATTTTTTCCTGCTTTTGACCTCTATCTGTTTTTCTGGGTTGAGCTGTTGTGTTTCAATTGAATGGTTCACCTGCCTATTCGTCCAAAGACAGACACAAAGCCATGTCAGCCAACTTTGTATGTTGTATGGGCTGCACAAATAAGCACTATTTACATACATATTATGTTGGTCCTAATGGGTATGTTGGTTCTTTCATTTTTTTTGGGGTGTCTGGAACAATTAGGTGCTTTTAAATGGTTGAAGTACTATATCAATGTTTGAGAAAAAACAATTTTCAGACAAAGCATTCCAAACACTTGACAACATTTTTGATATATAAAAAATACTGAATAATTTGAAAATGGTTTACCATTGTTGAGTGGACACAGTTATTATAAGTAGCTATTCAGATGTAGTAACATCAGGAATATTGCCGTCTCACACGTGCTGTAATTTTCCACGGCTGAAGGCCCTAATATGCTGCCTTCCACTATGGCTATATTGACACTGTCAGTTAAAAATGTTCTCCCGCTGTGATCTCTCTGGTGACCATGTTAGGCGCAATAATTGATGGCGCAGTAATTGATGGCCCTTTTGTTCTGTCTCTGCCAAGAAACCCTGCCAATGACATTACATTACGCCTAAGCTGACACTAAAGCCAAAACCAAAGCGCCTTACAAAAGGAGGACATAATAAGCTTGCCTCACAAAAGGAGGACATAGTAAGCTAACAGAGGTGTAGAGGAACACAGAGTAAGCAGACTACCCTCATACGCATGAGGAGATACATGTACCTAAGTAAGTTTCCCGGAGCAAGGGCATTACAGACACACATACCTCCTACACAGGCAGACCTGTATAGTCATGAGGCACCTATGGAATGTTTAAACTAGTGAACTTCTGATACATCTGATACACCACAAGGCTAACATCAAGCCAATTTCGAGGTCCTCCAGTGTGAAAGTACAGTGAGCACCTCTGCTGTAATAGGAGACAATGTAAATGCGAGAATCGGATATAGGTCACAATATCAAGTTTAACTTCAAGTTTATTGTCATATGTACAGTAAGAAAACATGTTTTCCTGCACAATGAAATTCTTTCTGTGCTGTCCATGTGAATGCCACACATAATAGAAGACATTACAACATAATAAGAAGGCATAAGATCCATAAAAAAACTGTGCCACTTTTAAGGCTACTGCAATTCCCTGTAATATATATAAACTCTTTAAACTCTATAGGTTACCGAGAGACATTTTTGCCTGCACACTTTTGTAATTGTTTCTCACTTTGCGTATGTGATCCTCGTTGGCTGCTAAGAGGAAAAGCTCTAAGTAGCTCCACACTTCATTGGTAGTAAAACAAGGGCCCTGACATTAAAAACGTAGCACTTAAAAAGACTGGCTGTACCTTGAGGTAGATTCCGGTTGCCGCCATGTTGAAAGTGAGTCCCTACAAGTCGACTGGCGAACACGAACAAATGGGCAGAAAAGAAGAGAGACAGTAAAAAATTAATTCTGTGCAAATGCATTGTTTTCATCTGTGGTTGACAATATCTGGTCATTGTTTACAAGGGAATGAATAACCCCATAAAGAGGTCCTGTTACATTGAGCCCATCGACTTGTAGGACTTGGTCACAATATGGAGGTGACTGGAAACTAGGCTATCTCAGGGTACAGCCTGTATAAACAGTGTTTTTAATAAATGAACTGTACAAAGTTCTCAATGCCTCATTTTAAATTCCAGGGCCCTTGTTATACTACCAAGGAAATGTGGAGCTAATTTGAGCTTGACACTGACAGTCTGACCTGATAACTAGCATGCTGAGACCTCTTGATAAATCCGATAAGAATAAGAAAGTTTGAAATCCAACAGGCCAGCATAGTTTTCCTCCCCAGCGAACATACCAACTCGTTATCACGTGTTTTAACATACCAAAAGTTCATTTTACACCAAATTTCTCCTTGAACATTCACATTATTGCCCCTCAATATATGTCCAACCTCCTCCATGTTGCCACTCCCTCTCCTATCTTTAAACATCCACTTGACCTGTCCCTGCTTAGTGTCTGGGATGTTTCAGTCACTGTTATCTCTACCGATTTGTGACTGATTTGTCACATACTTTGCTGAGTGCCTCTGAATGCTGAAAGCAATGGCAAGACGCACGTTATGCTTGGTTAGAAGCAGTATCAAGACGTTTTAAGTAAAATGGACTGCTAGTGTTATGTGCTTACTACCTGTTTAGATAGTATAGCATAAAACCATTCACACTTGTTGTCAAAAGAACGTACAGCCTCTAGCTCTGATGGGCCAATTAAAAACAAAACACGGCATAAGACATCCCAAAAGTGCCACTGAGGTACCCTGAGCATAGTACCATCCTCACACACTGCTCCCTGGGAACTGTTGTCATGGCTGCCCTCTGCTTATATGTGTGATGGGTTAAATGAAGGCATGCAATTTCATTCTGTGTTTTGCTGTTCTGTGTACTTCTTTGTTTAGAAATGTTATACAGCTACCAGGCTCAACATAGTCACAAACACCACAATGAGTGGCCTGTTGCACATAACTTATTAGAATTGGAAATGCAAAAAAAAAACCTTTGCTTCAAGAATGAGGTCTCAATGTTTTTGAGGACAGATGTGTTCTCTGGGAAGTAACACTGGAAGTACAGTATCTCATAAAGTGAGTACACCCTTCACATTTCAACAAAAATGTGGTATATCTTTTCAGGGGACAATGCCACAGAAATGAAACTTTGATATGTATGTAATTTACTGTCCTCTGACAACAACTTTACACACAGGCATTTTTGGTTTAAATAGCAGGCCACAAAAGTGAGTACACCCTCAATGATAACGGTACATATTATTCAACCCTGAAAAGCCGCCTGTTCAATTCATCATTTTTGGTTTTGGGTCTGCTCCACTGGATCATACAAATATGTGTGTCATGTATTAGAGCTATTCATTTCAATGTCTTGGCTATAATTCTCTCATACTAGCCATTGGATGCCCAACATTTTTTCTCATGCCAAAAAACTGTCTGAGGATTTCAGAAATGGAATTTTTGCTTTACACAATGATGGCCTATCTATAAAAGATCAGCAACACCATGAAACTGAGTTACATTATTGTGACCAGATCCATTAAATGGTTTTCCAAAACAGGTTCCAGCTCTGGGAGGAAAGACTCTTGTAAAGCTTGATCACAAAAAAAGCCTGAAAACTGTTTCCTGAAGAGACAGTCTAAAAGGATGAATTCCTGAAACCATGTCCTGTGGTCCGAGTAGAATAAGATAAACTTGTTTGGCTTAAATGGTGTCAGGCATGTGTGGCAGCAACCTGTTAAAGAGTACCATTGTAAGTGTGCCCTGCCTAGAATCGAGTCCAGTAGTGGTAGCATCATGGGTTGGGGCTGTTTCAATGCTGCCAGAACTGAGGAACTGCAATTCATTGAAAGAATCATGGATTCCGACATGTGCTGTGACATTCTGAAGCAGAACATGAGAACATTTGACACAATTTGGACATATTCACTTTGGAGTGTACTCACTGTTGTGGCCTACTATGTTTACAAAAATGATTGTGTGTTAAGTTATTTTCAGAGGGCAGGAAATCTATACATGCTTTATGCTAACTACTCAAAAATATATCCAAGTTTAATTTGTGTAATATTGCCCGTTGAAAAGATATTTTGCTGTATGTGAAGGGTGTACTCACTTTTGTGAGATTGTATATATATTTTTAGTATTATAGTGCCCCAGGAAGTATACACCAAGCTGAACCACCCTGCACAGCAGCCTTTAAAACACAAAATAGTCCGTTTGCAAAATACATGGATGATGTTTTTTTGGCTACAGGTTTTAAAAAGAGAAAAAAAGCAATACATTTTACCATCACCAACAGAGTCAAACACACAAAGTAGCTGTCACAACATGCACATACCAACACAACTATCCACAACTAGGGAGCAACATCAAAGAGAGGCAAGCCCATGCTTGCTCAAAATAATGAAATTTGTTTTCTTGATCGGGCCTAGCTTTACATGGCAATGAAAGCCATCAGGGTAACCTTTTTTTAGCTACTTCGAGAGAAAGCTGAAGATGATAAGGTGCCAGTAAGCCCACAAACCACTACACAAGTCCAAAAATTCAGAATGAAGTTTTAAATATTATGACCAATACAATTGTTAGGACCATTTTAAGCACTGTGCGTCAGCTGCCCACATTGCAGCACTCCATCATTATAGATGAAGTCCAAGACATCTCTGAGCAATGTAGATGGTGACCTTTTACCACAGGAAGACTTTGTAGGTATGTACGAAGTGTCATCAACCACAGAAAAGGACTTGGCTCAGGTGGCCACTGATGTCCTTACATGGTTGAACCTGCACGTGTCTTGCCTTCGAGGACAAAGTTATGATGGGGCTGCAAATATGGCAGGTGGAGTCACAACCTCTACTTCTTTATGTTCACTGTGGGCCTCACTGTGTGAGTGTTGTGACTCAGGCAGCCTGTAGCTCTGATGCCCTGTTGTTATAAATGCACTGGATTAAGTCCACACGCTTGCCACCCTCCACAATCAGTTTAGCAAATACAAGACAATAACAATACAATGTTTAAGGGTATTGCACAGTCTGAGGACAGGCGTTTCACATGTCTGAAGCCCCCCTGCCCTACACGATGGATAAGGAAAATAGCAGCCATCCAGGCAGTTGCAGGACCATATGAGGAGGTTTTGCAGAGTCGAGAGGAAATGATTGCATCAGGCTCCTCTCACTCATGCACAACAGCAAACAGCAAGAGGTCTTTCTCACACCTCTGAAGTTCTTGGAAAGACTTCAGTGTCTAAACCACTCCCTTCAAAGGAAGACTGGTCGCGTCAGTTTCAGTAAATCTATTTTTTATTGGATTGAATGTAATTTTGACCTTGGCACGTAACCCAAGAAAACCACACATCTAAACAGGGGGAAGGGCGTAGTAGACAAGGCAGAAAAAAACAACTGGCATGGACCCAAAAAGAAACTAGCTTGAATCCACTAGTTTAAAAGGCAATTATGCCTCCCATCACTACATATAAATATTAGCTATATTAGTACACTTTGATGGGCTATAAATTAAAATGTTATAAACGTGTTGCACAAGAACATCTCTTAATGTGTGAAAGCAAGAAAAAAAAGAAGCTCTTATCAGACACTTACATTCATGCAAATCTTTGCAATACTTCTTGTGCAACACTTTAGTGTTGCCGGACCATTTTTGTGGGCAACCAAAATAATCCACCAAAATAAAGTAGCTACGCTTTGCTTTGCTTTGCCTTGCTGGTACCTTGCTGGTATAACAAGGGCCCTGACATTAAAAATGAGGCATTGAGAACAGTGTTTGTTAAAAAAAAGAGTGTTTTTACAAGTAGTACCTTGCCGTAGTTTGTAGTCATCGCTCGGCATTCTAAATGTCACATATTAGTTGCAGCTATTGACTTGAATAAACTAGTTTGTTACCTCGCTTGTTTCAAAGTCTCACTCAGAGTGACTGGCTGATATCACACACAATTGTAAACAATATTATAGCACATCAAGTTACATTCATATTATTTTATAACTTATTAAAATAAGAAATATATGTTGTGATGTATTGTGATCATAAATGTGGAACACCCAATCATCTCTGGTGAAGGTCTGGGAGCTCCAGAGAAGCTAGTGTGAAGAGAAAGAGGACTGAGGCTCCAGCAGAGCCTAAGTGGACCAGAATGAGGACCCAGGCTTCTTTCACAATGTGAACACAAACAAAACTGAGTTCGTTTTCGGTTGGTCCACTTTTTGGGAGTTTGATTAATTTAAAGAAAACCACATGTGAAAACACCCTACAGTACATGTGGGCAGCTCTGCGCAAAAATGCCAGGGACAATTATTTGTCCCAGTCCCAGTACTTGAACCTTGCACTCTTTATTTATAATATTTATTCTGATCTGGCCTGCCTCTTTTTGTACTTAGCTAAGCCCTTATAGCTCTTACCTTTCTTGATATTTACTTTTTCTGGCTATTTACTTTTTCCCTTTGAAGCTCTCCCTTTTAAACCTTGCGATCTTAATTTACTTTTTGCCCCAACAGTAAAAAACTCTTTGAATTTGGCATGTGTGACATAACTGTGTTCATACAATAACCCTTGTTGAAGTTCTGATCACAACTGCATATTTAACTGCAAATCAGTACTGAACAATGTCACACCCTGCTCGAAAAAAAAAAAAAAATTGTCCATATTTCATCTCATTTCATGTAGCTTATTTTAATTGTCAGACTTTATGCTTTAATATTATTCTTTACACTAAATAACTGCTAAGCCTAGGCTACACAGACTCATTCTTGCGGTACTTGCATTGTTGCTGAGCATAGCGACCACAACCTCTGTACATTATTTAAGCAAATATTCAGACTTGTCTGAACGACCAAACTCCAAGTGTGCTATGACAATAAAGATAGATATATGATAAAGATAGATGTAATCAATGCCTATTAGTGAAACGTTTTCAAAGGTGATCGGATAGGAACAGAGGCGGACAAACTGGATTGAGAAAGTAAAAGTCCTGCCATGTATTCCTTCTGCCTGTTTTCCTTACACAGGTGATTTCACTAATTACCTCATCTACCTAGGGATCAACTGGTTCAGTGAATCGGCTGGAACAAATATGTGGCAGGACTTTTACTTTCTGAACCCGGGATGCCCGCCTCTGAATAGGAAACACTTTAAGATTAAGGATTTTGGTTTTCAGATTTTGAACAAAAAGGCAGTCTAAACGATGTTTTGTGCATTCCTAAAATTATTTGTACCGTATTTCATACCATTGATTGAACATATCTCTGAACCTCACGCGCCATTTGGGCCGTGCCATGGCACTGACCGATAGTCTGCTTCATCACCATGGTGACCGCATAGAGTACCAGGAGAGCTGAAGACAGGCGACCCTGCTTGGATTCTGATCTTGGCATCTCCAACATGGCACAGAGGTGAATGGGTGGCTAGTGTTTTAAAACACAGGGGAAACACAGTTTAGCTGTTTTTCTTTAGTAGAACTACATGTTGATGTCACCAGTGTCGTCAGTCAAATCAGTTAGATAACACTAAAAGTAGTTGCTAACATTACATTAGGGTAAACTAGTTGTGAGATAACGCCAGACATTACTACCGTTACTTATGCCAACAACTTGCAAAACAAATGGAGCTTCAGCTTACCCAACTGCAGTCAACGATGGCAAAAACAGTCCAGAAACTCGTAACATAGCTTCACGCCACCCTACTAGACTCCACACACGAAACTACTACTACCAGAATGTTGAGGGAGGATCCAAGATCTTCGCTCCTACCCACTTATAAGCATAGACTGCATATGCCTAAAAGTAAACTGAGTCAGCTCAGTCACACCATAGTCACACACGACGTCGTTCAAAATGCGGAAGCGACGTATGTATGCGTGCACGCTCTTGTGAATAGAAGTAAGCCAGAAGTTTGATTTTCCGATAGGAAGGGTGCGCATGAAAGATTCCAGAGCGGAGTTTTAAAAAATTAAATAAATATAGGCTATAGGCCTACGTAACGTATTTTAAATTCTTATTCTGGAATCTAAAATGATAGAGAGTAACAAATATATTTGTTGGAAAGCTGACATTTAGGAGTTTTTGATAGCCTATAGGTTAATTTCTCTGGACAGCACTCTGAAAGCATCTAAAAGACGTCTAGAATTGTAAAGGTAGGTAACATTTCGAACTATATTATTATTATTATTATTATTATCATTAATATTATTATTATTCCTACTAGAAGGGGACCTGTGACCCTCCTGCAACCCTCCCAAGACCAACTCTCTATCCACTTAACACATCTGCTCTCGGACCACTTGGGCGAAAAGACTGGTTAATTAGTTATGTTTCGCACCTGCTGACCGCCAGAGCAGTCTGCACTAGTGGATATATTTTTGTTGTGCATGCCACAGACCGAGAGCTTTATACCAAATGTCACTCCGTCACCTGTCATGTGACATCATTGCGTGTACATTATATTAACCCGTGTCACACACCTAGAGACTATACACGTCGGGTGTTTGAGGCGCCCTTGCAACCCACCACCCCCTCCCCCCAAAACTCCAACTGTCTATTATCCGCAGGTCAAAACATGTAAACATGTGATCTACTCAATGTTTCTCTACTACTACCCTTCTCACACTATGCTCCCCATAGAAGCATAGTCTGGGGGTTGGCTTTTTTCTCCTCCCCTTTCCTCATGTGATGCTGTATTTCTTTTACACCCCTGTCTTCCCATCCTGTCTACCCCCTTGTCATATTCATGTATGTTGGATGGCTTCTATCCCCTTGTCATATTCATGTATGTTGGATGGCTTGATGGCTAACTTCACTGGTACTTGTGACTAGTGACAATAAAGGGCTTACTACTACTTACTTAATGTTTTTTTTTTTAACGTTTTCTTAAGAGGGTCATGGTCCCTTATTGTAAGAGATTTTCAGTGTGCAGTGATTTACCTACACAGGACTGAAATGGTCCTGATCATGCCTATTTAAATTTCAGTTTAATTCTTGCATGGGTGTGGCAATGTCAATGGTCTGATCTTGCCCATTCATATTTTCAGTGTAATTATTGTATGGGTGTGGCAATGTCAGCGATCAGATCTTGCCCATTCACCTTTCAGTTTCATTTTTGTATGGGTGTGGCGTTAGTTGTGTCGAGTCAGAGTGCACAGCCAATTCAGGCCAGTCACGTCACAAAGCAACACATTAAAACAAGAGCTGAGCTCTACTTGTCCTCCGGGTCTTTAATGTACATTACTGTGCATACTGAATTGCCTTTATTAAATAATTGACTTTATCTACAGTGACGACTTACAAAATGTAGCTTCTTCTCAAATATTGACACTATTTATTATACAAAAGTCCTTCTCCAAAGGGCAGACAATAGGGAAAACCAAAAACTATAATAATAATTTTGAACAGTCATACACCTGACTATTCAAAGAATATGTAGGGATGCTTCTTTAAAATAAATGAATCTTTTTTCCCCCCTGTTCTCTTGACACACAACCAGTGCATTCCACTAGTCTTCTCAGAAATGCAATTGCAGAAAATATCTTTACACTTTCCATAAAATTGCTTTGTTTGTGACGTCTCAAAAGAAATAAACACATGTGCAAGTATATATTAAAAAAAAAATAAAAATAAAATGGTATTTCACATGTGGACGACAAACAGCAGCTCTACAAAAGATTTTCAGAGTGGCAAACAGGAGTCAAAACTTGAGTTACAGAGCCCCCATGTGGGCACCGTACCCCATGAACACACTGACAAAATACACAAATAACAACAATCGGACTAGGAGTTAATACAGTGCAGGTACAGAAAGATTAAAAGACTTTAAAGCTAAGAATCTGCTCAAGGCAACACAGAGAAGACACCTGGGCTGTTGGTTTACAGGTAATATAAATCAACAAAATGATTATAGTACTATTTATTGTCATAGTCTGATGAAACAGCAGTGCACAACTTTGTTATTGATATTTTTGCTCCCCCAGTGTAAGTGAACAATGAGACTTACATCAATAACTGTGTTTGTTAAACAAAACTTAATATAAAAAAATGTAAGAAATCTGAAAGGGCTTAATATAAGGGCATGGAGATTTTTTTTCAGAGGACCAAGAAAGGCTTGGGGTAACATTCGAAAAACAAATGAAATATTCAAATGTCTTATATTCTAGCGGGGTTGCCCTGGTTCTCTGCTGGTGCTGTCAGTATTGAGCATTAATATATTTGAACCTGATTTGGTTACATTAAAAAAAAATTGATGTACTCAAAAATTGATGAACTTGCCAAGTTTAAGAATTCCAAAAACAGAACTTTTAAACACAGTTTGACAAGGTGGCCTGCAGTGGACAGTCCAGACCAGAAAAAACTGCATTAAGCCCAAACGACAACACAGAGGGGGTGGGGGTGGGGGGTCACTGGCAAAAAGGGGAGGCTGTGGGATCAAAGCCTTTGAATACATCTTTGAGGGAAGCAGCGTCCTGCTCCGAAGTGTCTAGTTGTGCTGGGCTGTTGCCTCCGAAGGGGCTGCCTGAGCCGGGTTTGCTGGCCTGTTTGACCATGTGAAAGAGAGACGCAGAGACAGGTAGGTTATGGACGCCGGGAAGCTGCTGCTCAGCTCCAGAAGCCAAGTTCACAGCAGCGGCTCCCCCCTGGGTCCCGGGAGCGGACGGGGGCTTAGGTCGTGGACGATTATAACTGTTGTAACGATCAGTGGTTGGCTCGCTAGTTTCCGTTTCGGGCTGATCCAGGGCAGACTTGCGCACAAACAGTGGCTCCTTAGGCTTGGCCTTGACGACCACCACCTCGGCAACACTGGGTTTGGGTTCAGTTGAGGAAACCGAACTACTCGTTACCTGGCCCGAGCTCTCCGTACTTTCCGCAGTCCTAGGGTCGTACAAGCTGATACTGCTTAGCACGCTGCTGCTAGTACTGGTAGCTCCTGCGCCACCTCTGCCCGCCCCACCCGCTGACAAAAACCGTGGGTCGTAGGGTGCAATAGTTGAGGCTGAGGGGGGTGGGGGGCTCAGGCTTGCTGAGGGGGCAGGCGGAGGTCCAGCTGAGGAGTCTGAAGGGGGCTTCAAGGCAGATTTCTGATGCTGCAAGCGGGGGTCTGCCGGCATCTTGCGGGCCATACGAGGGTCCACTGGTTTTTCAGGCTGTGCGGGGGCAGCAGAGGCCACCACTGATTGAGCAGCAGCAGGGGGGGGCACAACAGCAGGAGTATTCTGGGAACTAGGAGACGAACTAACAGTCTTGAGGATACGTGAAAGCAGTTCAAAGTCTGGTAGGGATGCGGAGGAGGAGGACTGGCTGTTTTCTACAGGAGCGGGAGGAGGGGCTGTGTGAAGCTGCTGCTGGGCCCGGGAGAGGCGAGGGTCCAGGGACGCCACGGGGGGGATGCCTGGAGGAAGCGGGAGGAAGTCCTGCTTGGGAATGGGCACGGGAATCAGATCCTCAGGATTCCACAACACAGTCTTTGCAAAATGTGGGACAACGAAGCTGAAGTCTTTTTTGATGTGGCTGAACAGCTGGAGCTGAGAACGTGGGTCGCGCAGAGCCATGCCCATCAAAGGGTCCAGGGGGATGGGGACAGGCTTTTCCCGCAGAACCCTCTCCACCTCCTCCTCCTCAGCCGGCGCTGCTGCAGCAGGGGCTGGGGGCTTGTACACAAGCACAGGGTCAGATTTGGGTTCTTGCGAGGTGTTACGAGCCAGACGAGGGTCGACAGGAGCAGAGGTGGAGGATGGCAAGGCACTAGGAGTTGGTTCGGAGGACTGCGTCGGCTCTGTTCCTCTGGAGAGGCGGGGGTCGCGTGCCAAACGCGGATCGGCTGGACGCGACAGCCGCGGGTCACACACGGCTGTGGGAGGGCACTCGGGCTTGCTCGCGCTCTGGCTCTGCTGTCGCAGTGTTTTGATGATCGAAGAAACGCTGCTGCCTCCATCCTCATCTTCACTGGAGTACCAGTTTGCAGAGTCACCTGAAAGCACCACATGACCACATTAATAAGCGAATACGGCTGTATGGTTATTAATGACATCTTTTTTGCACCCAGCTGGCACAGATCAAATAGCGGTATGGCACAATTGTCAACTCTCAAGAGTTTATTATGTACACTGCTGGCCAAAAGTATTGGCACCCCTGCAATTCTGTCAGATAATGCTCAATTTCTCCCAGAAAATGATTGCAATTGCAAATACTTTGGTAGTAAGATCTTCATTTATTTTGCTTGCAATGAAAAAAACACAAAAGAGAATGAAAAAAAAAATGAAATCAATTATCATTTTACACAAAACTCAAAAATGGGCCGGACAAAAGTATATTACTACCAAAGCATTTGCAATTGCAATCATTTTCTGGGAGAAATTGAGCACTATCTGACAGAATTGCAGGGGTGCCAATACTTTTGGCCAGCAGTGTATATATGACCCATCCCCTGCCCCTTCTCTTGCTTTTTGGCTGTAATCAGGAGACATGTGTTTTGGATTTGGATTATCTAGACTGGTTTGAATAATAGTGCCTGCTAAACAGTCCAGGACCTGGACCATGACGAGGAAAGTGATAAGATCATGCTCTTTTTGATAAAAGCACCAAACGTCGCCAAGTTTTACTTCGAACCATAGTAAAAGTAAAATAAACATGGGTACCACAGAAATTGTTCATTTTTGAAGGAGGGTGGAACTAATGAAATTCATAAAATAGAGCTAAAATCCTAGTACTAACATGTATTTCATATCACATTATATGCACGGTCTTACTTTTGTGTCAAATTATGAAATTATCTAAAAATAATTGTATGACAATTACATGAAAAAAATGTTTTAATCTATGCATTTGTGTGACTGTCCAGCCTATTAGTTACAGTCCAAGCCTGAAAAGTCAACCCCTAATATTTCTGGCACCAGCATATTTTTTTTAACCCCATTACCTGGACAAAAAGTTTAATATTTAGTTTTGATGGTTTGGATGTGGCAGTTTAAAAAAAAAATCTCTCTAAAAAATATGTTAATGTTAACATGTTAAGACATGTTTGTGTAATTAAATGAGAAACATATATATGACAAGGGTAAGAATACTTTGAGGTTAACTGAAGGTCTGGGACATTTAAATGAAATGGTTTCTGATGTGAAATGGCTGCATTCAGACCTTCAATATCTTTCTGAGCTCCGACTTCTGCAAGCCTCTTGGCGTTTTCCTCGTCTTCCTGCTTTTTCTGATGGATCCTCATGAACAGCACCCGCTGTGCTGGGGGAAGGAAGTCAGGTACTGGTATGTGACCGTCTGCGGCTCCGTTAGAGGAACTGTCCCCCCCGTCAGCACTCTGGGTCCTGGAGGATTGATCCATAGCTCCATCTGCCATACATTCTTCAGATGCTCCATGGTATTCTTTACCTGAAAGCACAAAAGTGATGCAATCAGGACATTGCTGTTTTGCTCTTGCATGTTGTGATTCTCCGTAGCCCTTGGTTTTTTTTTTTTGCTTTAACCATGGCCCTATGAAGGGTATAGGGTCGGGTCTTCATGGCCCCATACACAATTTTTGCTGATCCCGCTGCCAAATTTGGGAAGTGTACCCAAAACAAACGGGTCATTCTTGTTCCCATTCCCATTTTTTGGTACACATTTGTAGGGGTACTAACTCCACATGGCTGTGTCTTGAGTCCCCTACTCGACTCCCTGTATACTCATGACTGTGTGTCGTCTCAAAGCAAGTTTGCTCATTTTAATACAAGTTATTTGTACAAACCACTCTTCATGGGACCCTTATAATGAAATTGTTTAAGCTTAACTATGCCTGGAGAAACGCCTCCACACTAGAAAACAAACTTTAAATCTCTAACTGTGCATACCCATCCATCTATAATATCAACCGGCGTTGCAATGACATAGAGAATCCTTAATGTACTTTCAAGAAAAAAAAAGGAAAGGAATTCAATACTAAGCTCCTAATTCTCAACAAACAAACCTATACCACTGTCTCCACCTCCAATCCTTTTGTTGTTGTTGTTGATTAAAGAGTCCATCATTAAAACTGCTACTAGCTAGTGAAAGCGAGTAACAAGTCATCATACCCTGAGGTCCCTCTCCAGGCCCATAACTGGACATAAGCACCGGTACTCCTTGGCCGGGCATGTCCATGGAGCCGGGGGGCATCATGCCGCTGGGGTTGGGAGGGCCTGGGAAGCGAGGTAGAGGAGCTCCCTGCGGTACACCTGGGGCACCAGAAGGGGGCGCTGCTCCAGGGCCTTGACCCCTGAAAGATAAATAGTCACATTTTTTATTTTCCCCCCTCAAAGTCAAACCTAATTGATAATTGATTACAAGTGGCCTACTCATTTATTTGAAAAATTTGTGTATAATGTGTTTGGAGTGGAAGGGTTCACAAAATCCACAGCTGGGTTCATGGATTCATGGCCACGGTTTTCAGTTCTGTTCAGTTGGATTACATTTCAAAACTACCATACCCTGCATGAGTTATAATTTTTTATTCTTAATACCACACAGTGTCTGGCAGCAAGATCTACACTAGGCCTATGTAGTGCACAGTAGGTGCAGCTGTAACTGTGCATATTTTCCATATGATTAGCTATTTTCATATCATATCATTATTTATACACACAGTATGAACACTTCTATTTTACAGTGGTTATTTGTTAGCCTGGGCACGCCCATACTTCCTGTGCCGCTGCATTTGCATTTTGCATGCAAGTAAGTCTGGCCAAGCTGCCTGTCTACACCGTTTCTACATTAGCAGAGAAACTTGGACCAATGAAAATCTAGCATTTCAAAAAGGCAATGACGCGGTAGTTTAGCGACCGGAAATCTACCTGTCACTGTCAACATGGCGAACGTGGAGCAACGGCAAGATTTCAATGCAGCTGTAGCTGCTGTTTTGGAAGAATTCAAAGAGAAGTTCTCTCTGAAAATAGAGCAAAGGTCAGGCCTTGAAGCATTCCTTACAAGAAAGGACGTTTTCGCAATGCTACCAAGCGGTTTTGGTAAAAGTTTAATTTATCACACACGTTAAGCCCGCCTTCTGAGAAATGGGTTTAGAACACAGCTTGGCCAGATCAATGTTCGCAGAGCATTGATAAGTCGCGTTAGCCAGGCTAGTTATTTGTGATTCTAAATTAGAGTGTGGCTCGGGCCATTTTTTTCTGTGCGAGACCGGCCCGCATCCGACAGATTAGTTCCCGAATCCGACCCGAGCCCAGTATGAATTAAAATATTTGTGTCTGAGCCTGACCGAAGCCTGACACAATTCAAATCACACTATTTTCTGAGGCCTGTTAATAACACACATATGATTTTGTTCGTGTGGAAAGTTTATGTGGTTTAATCTACCAACTAAACAGCATTCTGAACTTCAACACAGCGCACAGGAAGCGCATGAGCCCATCAGCGCACGCAAGGAGCAAGTGCACGTTCGCACAAGAAGCGATAAACATAAACACACTGTACATGCCCAGCAGGTTCACCGTCGGCCTGAACAACCATTTTGAAATGTTGCCAGACAGAGGATTTCCCTCTGTCATGTTCAATGGCTTTCATTTCTCCAGCAGCTAATTTCTTTTTTATTTCCTCCATCGCGCTTCCATCAACTGCACTGATACCACATGTTTCATTAGTGGCCTGCGGTAGACAAATCTCACGAGCGAATAGCCTACTAACATTTTCACTTTAGGCCTATTCAATTACTTATTTTTTATCACAAAACTAATGTTTGCATAAAGTGAAACATGCCCTTTGTCTGTTTATAATTTTCACAATGTCTGGATTGCACTGATATGTTCCGAGCCCGACCCGAGCCCACACAGATATTATAAATATTTGTCCGAGTCCGACCAAGCCCGTCGGGTTCCGACTGGGCCCGACGGGCTTTGATCGGGTTGCCATACTCTATTCTAAATGCCAAAAGTCTGCTTAGTCTATTTCAACACAAATGATATTTCCAGCATGTTTTTCTGGGCAGAAATGAGTTCTTTCTTTTCACATGCATCTATTTTTACATTTATCACATTAAGACAGATTAAGAGAAAATAAAAGCTGACCTGACTCCCAGTTTCTGAGCCAGCTGTCCAGTGGGCTGCACAACAATCTCGAATAAGGATGGAATTTTTTTCCCTGCAGCTCCGGGGCAAGGCGGTGGGAGACCCATCGGCGGTTGAGGAGGGGTGCCAGGGTTCGGAGGCCCTTGAAATGGATTGCCGTCAGGAGGACAAGGAGGTGGGGGTCCAGGGGGGGGAGGCCCGCTGCCAGGGGGGCCCAAAAGAGTTCCTGGAGGACCGTTGTGGGGCATGTTGGTTGAGGGCTGCACAGACATGCCAAATTCCGGAGGGCCTGCACAGTCGCCGGCAACGGGCCTAGGCGGCGTTGGGAGCAGGCCCACGCCTGGCGGTGGCTTTGGTAAAGGGTTAATACCCTGCTTCTTCAGCTCCTCCACCTCCTTCTCGTCCTCAGCACCGGCCTCCGCGTCCTCCGCTAGCATCTTTACAGAAAACACCAAAGAACGTAAGTACGGCTAGGCGATATGGCAAAGAATGTTCGATCACAATATATTTTTCCATATTGACCAACGCAGATTTTTATCACGACTAGGGCTGGGTGATAAAACTTCAACTTAAAATTGTCTTTAAGTGACTGGACTAGGCAGAATCACATGACAACACGTGTGGTAGTGTACTTTCAAGGAACAGTACATGAACACAGTGGAATGCACAGAATATAAAGAAAAAGTTCACAAAACAAATAATAACACCAATAATAAACAACAATTATTAGTCATGTGCTTGATCATTGTCGATTAAGGGTTACCATTATGGGTTCCATTAATTTGTCGATAAATTGCCCAGCCCTTGTAAAAAGTCATTCACAGTTAATGGGCTTTTCAGATTTGTACTTCAGACGGTATTGGGTAATCACCTTGTCTAATAACTCTTGAGTGTCGTCCGTCAAGTCCTTGTGAGAGAACATACATTCTTCTCCATTCACACAATTTCCAGTGGTATGAAACAGCTTGCAAGGGAAGTCACGTGCTAATAAGTTAAGGACAACACAAACACTGAACTGTAATGACCCTTCTCTTCCGAGATTGCTTCCCTTCCTAACAAAACTAACATAACTAACAATCACTAAACCAACTTTCTGTCTCTCTCTGTCCCTATGCAGAAGTACATATATTTGTTGTGCCCCTACTCTGTGTCCCTTTACACCTCTGTTTGCTTATGTCTCCTTTTTTGTAAGTCGCTTTGGATAAAAGCGTCTGTCAAATGCAATGTAATGTAATGACCATAGGTCTTACTATTACTTTGGCTTCTAGGCTATTCCCCTTTAAACACATTATTATTAGTATTATAGTATTAGTAGACAAAACTGTGGAAAGGATATCGTGCATGTACGGACAGTTCTCTGCCCTGGCACAGAAACCAGTGATGTAGAATTTGCAGAGCTCTTTTCTTTTGGGTAGTTCGATGTCGTGGCTGAAGTTGCAGTGCTCACCCTGTCAATAAAAAAAGGGAAAATTCAGAGATGATTACGCTGAACACCTGAATCTGACAAATATCTATGTTTAAAAATGACAGGAATAATTGTTTTATTCTGCTACAAAGCATGCAACATATGACAGCTTATTGTCCGTCGTACATGTGCCCCAAATGTGTTTACCAAAGCACAGAAACAAATACAAGGAAAATCATTCACACAGAATCTCAAGGCCTTTATACTAAAACATTTTGTTAAAACATATAAACATATTTAAAACATAATGCCCCATGAACAGACACTCTGTTAATTAGACCTTAATTGATAATTAATTATTATTCTGAGCATAATTTCTCAACAAGATGCTGAAGATCTTCAGTGAAAAAAAGACTATACGTACCCATGTGCAGCGACCCTCTATATAGTATTTGCAAATGGCTTTCCCCTTCTTCTCTTGGCCATGCTTTTCTTGGTCAGGCCGTCGCGGCCCTCCTCCCGTATCCTGCAGAAACAATGCATCACACTAAAGAGAGGGAAATCTACATATTGTACTAAAGAGAAGAGATCTATATACTGTATTAGTGTTAGGCTAGAGAAGTGCAATTTAAAGCCTACCAATGCATCATGGCAATACTTTTTATATGCAAGTACAGGGTGGGCCAAATTTTAAAATGCTAGTAATAAAAATGGCATATAGTACAAAATACTGCACATTTGTTATATATAACTGATATTCAGATGTCTTCCATATTTCCTAAGATTTAGCTATTTTACTAACCTCTGTCAGCTGCTTTATTTAAAACTCACCAGTCAGTCATCTTATCTCAATCTTTATCTCAATTGTATGTCTACTTTTCTGAAAAAGTTAACTGAAGCCAATAGGTCCCAGCCAATGGCCAATCTAACTTTTCACATTTTTTCTTGAAGGGAAGGCTCCTGCAAGTTAATCTCTGTGGTAAAGGATGACCCAGGGTGACTAACTATCACCAGGACATAACTTGTTTGGATAAAAAAAAAAAAAACAGGGACCGTTCTTGTGTGTTGAACATCAGATAATGCATTAGCTAGTTGAATATGTTGTCATTGCAGGAAACTGAACAATTAACTCATTTTACGGTCATGTTGGGGAAACCGTAAAGGAGTTTCTATGAAAAGTCCCAAAAATAGTATTGTGTGAGCTTCAAAAGGTTGTCCTGTACAAGCCTGGGAAAACAGATATCAAAAGTGAAAGGTGGTGGTTTTGCTTACTCCTGCGTCCATATCCCCATTGTTTTCTTCATCATTTCCCAGGTCAACTCCACGTCCTCTTCCTCGATTTCTTCCTCTGCCACGGTTCATGCCACGTCCTCCTTTACTTCTGCCACGTCCTCTTCCACCCTTACCACCTATATAGAGCAATGACAATATTGTGCATACAAAAATGAGTTTTCCAACCAGGGGTAAAACCAATGACACTGCTGCTTAAATGCCACCATTTCAGCTTTATCACGTTGTATTTGTATTATATATAAGCCTTACTGCACTTTTTCTTATGTTTATATTGTTAGGTTTTGTCATCATGTTTTATTGTCTTGTTTATAAGACATTTATTATTCACTGTGGGCCTAGGGAGCGCTGCGATTTTAAATTCTGTGTGAGCAACCTGTACATATAGTTTTTGACAATAAAGCTGACTTTGACTTTTGACTAAAACATACGAAAGGCAGCCAACATGCTGTAACCAGAGTTAAAACGTATGAAAGGCTCCAATGACACAGCATGCAGTCACTTCCCTACAACAGTGAAGTTAACATTTCGAGACTATGAAAAACACCCCAAGTCATGTTACAGAGGAGAGTGGAAGAAATTGTGTACAGAGTCTAAACTACAATTAAATTTGCCCCTATGACTACTTCAAAATGGTCTAAAACTATTTAGCAGGGTCCAAAGTTCGCAAACATGAATGGGCCCCAGGACAAAGAAGTTTGAGGAACACTGTTCTAAACTACAGAGGTGCAGTGGGTGACAGAACAGAAGGTAATTCATCAATTCTATTCAAACATTGAAACTCATATTATACATCATATATAACATCTACATTAAAAAAAAACAGAATTTAGGAACTCAGAACATTACAATATTACATCAGCTACTGCTTAGGGCATGGGGGATAAAAAATGACTCCTCTGTCTGTCCGTAATGACTCAACACTTTTGCTTTCATTTTTGTTAAGCACACTGAACTGTCTTTGTGTATGAGATGTGCTATACAAATAAACTTGACTTGACTTACCACGTCCACGGTCTTTAGTCTTTCTATACTGGTTCAGCTCCTTAGAATAATCTTCAAAATCGTCATCCCCCATGTTTTCAAAGTCATCATCACCAAACTGAACCAGAGCATAGATAGTAATTAGAGAAACAAGACTTATAACAATATAGGTCTATTCAGGGATAATTTAGGACAAAACAAAAAAAAACAAAAAACAAAAACATCCAAAACATTATGTACTTACCTCCATCTCGTCTCCGTATGAGAAGTCATCATCCTCCACATTCATCTTTACTCGTCCTCTTCCCCTGCTTCCTCCACCTCGGCCCCCACGGCCCCTCATTCCTCCCCGTCCTCGACCTCTCTGGTTTTTAAGTCTACCTTTACCCCCTGTCAAAAGAAAATGGTACCAATTTGATATGATTTTTTTCCTAATAAATTGTGGGACTTAAGACAATTGTCATGCAGGACATGGCAAAGTCTGTTTAATGGAATTCAGATCAACAATGCTGTAATTATATAGTAAACTGGACAGAAGATGCTACAACCCCAAGTCAAAAACAAAGCTCATTTTAAATTTGGTGGCATCAACAGGTCTCAAAAAACACTGGAGGTACCACCAACAGCTGGATATATAGTTGACAACTAATGTTGCAGAAAACTTTTGTTTGGTCAAAGTTGCACTTAATTCATGGGGATTGGCTAAATTCTCGTTAATAGTTTTCCCAGAATATTATCATTACATTACACTTAGTTATTTAGCTACAGGGCTCCAGTTACAGTCCCTGGAGCAATATGGTGTTAGATGCCTTGCTCAAGGGCACGTCAGCCATGGATGAGGGTGCAGCATTCATGTTCATAATCATGTTCATACTTAGAAGTTAAAAGGTTATCTCTGGAAATAACTTGTTATAAATATAAATTAAATGTGTTTGTCGCCTCACCTCTGCCTCGGGCACCCACACCTCCTGAACACATCGTGCTACTGCCCTCCTTAGCCTTGCGGTACTGATTGAGCTCCTTGGTGAAGTCGTCATAGTCGTCTTCAGCCATTTCATCGTCCTCCTCACCCTCATAGTGTTCTTCTTCATACTCATCGTAGTCTCCATAGCCCTGCTTCTCCATCTTTATGTAACTGCCTTTCTTAGGACCACCGTGGCCAGAGGACGTAGCAGCAGCATAACCTCCATGAGACTGCAAACAGTGAAAGAGCGATTGTAAAATTCAACAGATGCATCAGGTAGGGCTAAATGAAGCTGATTCAGCTGAGCTCAGTTACTACACAGTGGGACTCCAAAAACAGAATAAAGGTCCATTCACACCAAGAACTATAATGATAACAATTACAACAATAACGACAATAAAGAATGACAGGCCTCTCATTGAGTAGAAACAACTATTATTGAGTGACGTTTTGTAAATTTTGATTCAAATTAGCTACATTGTTTTTTTTAGTTCACAAAATTGCTCTGAAAGTGCATTTTTTTTACTTATTTTTACTGTATTTATGCACGGTGGTCAGCTTCTATTAGATAAAGTGGGTTCTATAAATACACTGAACTTGAACTTTAATGTTTCTGTTTGTACTCACTGAGGCACTGTACTGGGGGCTATACTCTCTATACTTCCTCTTCTCATTGGTACTGTAGTCCGAGTCATCGCTGTAGTCAGACCGGTCATCACTGGACGATACATGACGCTGTAATGTAAAGAAATGAATTATGCACATTGTATAACTACACACAATTTAAACATAACAAATTTAAGGATGTTAGCCACAATACAAAAAAAGGAACAACAATGTGACTTAATGACATAACAAACACCTACTTTGTGTTTTGATGACTTGCGCCTTTTCTTTGCTCGTCTTTTCTCTTTATCGCGGTCCCTTTCCTTTTTTCTCTTTCTTTTGCGCCGATGACTTTTTTCATCATCTGAGCCACTGGCTGGGTAGTCCTTGTTGTGGTGAGCTTTCCCCACTGCGTCAGACTCGTCCCTCTGAGGGGACTCTGGCTCTGCCCCATCGTCCTCCAGCTCACCCTCCTCCAACTCACCATCCTCACACCTGTATACGTAAAACACACAATAATAAATAATAAATAATAATAACAATAATAATAACAATAATAATAATAAATGGTGTAGTGACATGAAAACAGCTTCAGCAAAACTGAAGCAAAGCCACCAGCTACCATATCTATCGTGCAGAAATATAAGAATGTTTTACACAGTGGTTGGTGGCCCAAATTATTAGTACACCACACAGATCTTAACATTTTGACTCTCTGCCACCATAACATTATTAAACATCTTGATGTTAATGAAATTTGAGCACCACAAACATAAGATGATTTGAATCCTTCTGGTCTTATCCCGTTTTAATGATCGGTATCCATTATGCCAACAGTTTTCACATCACCTGTTGCGGGAGCTGAAATGGCACCCCACACCATAACAGCACCCCCTCCTTATTTAACCGTTGACACTCATAGTGTTACAAATGAGACTCATTTTGATGTCTCTCCCCCTTTCTCCATCGACCATGCATTCTCTACAGTAGCGATACGTGCCCATTGTAACAGGGGAGGCCTGGCATGGTCATAATAGCTGGAATTACATATATGTAGCAACTACTGGTGTCCCGTTTCACAGCAACTGTGTGTTTTGTAACTTTGTGCTATGATAACCAACATGTGTAAAATAATATTGTTCAATTAAAAATGACAACTTAATAATATGAATCAAATATGTGTGTGTGAGGGGGGGGGGGGGTACAATTAAAGTAAGAAAATCCAAAGGTACCCAACTAACAATTGAACTACCTTGGTAGCACACTAATGCAAGACAACAGATCCAAAACTAAAAACAGGTTGCAGTAGCAAATAAGACATTGTCAAGTACCTCAAAAAATAAACACAAAGTCTCATTAAATGCAATATAAACTAAAGACTACCTTGAAATACTGATAAAAAATAACCTTTGATTGCAGTCCATGTGGATACCGACAATAGGAGTAATAAACTAGAGTGGTAGCAAATCTAAGCAAACACTGGTCAATCTCTGCTCTTGCAGATTGCCATCAGCTTGCTTTAGAGCCCAGGTCATTACTGACTATGCTCACAGAGACTGATACTTGGCCTACCTTGTAGTAATCCTTTAGTAATCCTAACTTAAGATAAGGGAGCACCGAAATACACACACCTGTTAAAAATCATTGCCTTTCCGCAAAGCATATAATATAAAATAAAACAAAACAAAAAAACTTGTCCAGTGGTTGTAAATGTATGTAATGACCTTCTAGCCACTACTGCATTCAGCTGTGTCATTGACCAAATCTAGTTTCATTTTAGCATTTCTACAGGGTGGAACAAATACAGAGCTACATATAATTCTCATGTACCTTTTCATACTGTATTCATTTAACGTAGCTACTTTAATCATTTAGCTACTTTGATCACCAGAATGCAAGGCTTGTGCACTTGATGGGAGAACTGTGCACTTGTGAGAATATGATGAACAAATATTTAATCTTCTATGTTTCTATTTTTATATGCACTGAACATATTTGTAAGCTTTGGGCAAAGGGGTCTGCTAAGTGTAATGTAATGCACATTGAATTTAGAAAATAATTCTATAAGAAGAATATTAACAAATATGTAGACTGATATTAACATGAATAGAGTGACAGCTACATTCATAATGATAGATACAACCAACTTAGTGATTGTTACTTTTACTATTTTTTACAATAAACGTAGCAAAAATAAATTCATACAATTTGGTATGTGTTTTTTTTTTTACAGCACTCCTACTTAGTGTGTGTGTTTTCATGTATATGAAAATAATAATTAAAAACTACAAATGAAAATATTTGTTCTACAAATTCACGTTCTCGTACACGCTTTCGCGTTTTAGAATATAATTGCCTTTATGAATGGACTTTTGCCTCACAGTTGCACTTTGGACTGAGTGTAGTCGTTACCTTGTATCTAAACTTCCCTTTGGATTATTGGAGTATCAATGTAAAAGTGCGTTGCTACTTGGTACGCCCAAAAAACGTCGGATTAGAAAAGTGGTCATAGAACCTGTAACGTTAACTGACCTACAGTTACATTAGTGTGGCCCTCAAATGTATTCCATTGATTGGATTGGATACATGCATCCTGAAATTGTGTGTTCAAACTGTTCAAGCCTGTGGGTAGCTTACACCATTCACAACGTGAATGACAAATTGCAGGCGTACAATCTTGTATCACTAGTTAAACAATGTGTCGATTTTGGCTTTGCGCAATTGGACACATCTTAATAGACATATGATTGTGTGAATATTTTCTACAGCTCAGGTAAAACTGTGCATAATTGCAACAAATGTGCATTTAATTATGGCACAGTTCGTAATACAGCTACATTTCCTTCGGGTTGAAATTCGACATTTAGCAAATTGGCTTGACACACCAACCTAGCAATAGATAACGTTACCGTACATGTGTAGCTTGCTAACATTTCCATGACCAAGTGACAGGGCAGCACAATGAACAGATTTCTATAAGAGTTTGCTTTGTAAAAAATAAAGACTAATATTGTTTGAGCACGTGTCTACTATACGGTGGTTAACATTAACCGTAAATTTGTTCGCTTGTTTAGTGGACGGGCCGATGCTAATTTGTGTCAGCTAGCAAACGATGGCTTATAGTTTCATGTAACGTTAAGTTGTTTGAAATTCTCAGAGGCCTAATGCTACATTAAACTGATCAGAAGTTTTAAGTGGTCACCCCCTCTACAAACTGACCTCGTTTAAACGGCCCATTCATTAGGTTAGTTGATGTAAATAGTCTGAATAGATCATGTTCATCACAGTTGATGTTTGTCTTTCCAGACTGCTGTGCAACGTTTCAAGATGGCGTTCGTTACCTCTGTACTTGTTCCCCAGAAATGGCGACTTTAATCCCTTTTGTAAAAAAAAATAAAAATAAAAAACAGGCTTTTCGTTTCTCGAAAGCCTGTGGGAAAGTAATAGTTGTACAGAAATATGATTGTAGAATTACTCGACCTTTCGTCAGTGAGGCTGTTGTGTTCGTGGTTGGTTGTTGGGGAGTTGGAGTTTGGATGGACAGTCATGCTTTCCACAGCCATTTCCTCTCTTTAACTAGCAATTACATTAAAGGCTAAAATCGAGACAGGATTCTACTGGATTATGCGTAACTTGACGTGGATCTAGTTGATTAATGATTTAAGGAAGAGCTTCAGGTCATAGGCAGGTCCCTAGTTATGATTTAGAAGAGAAATTGGTTGAATTGGTTCCAGTTCTCCGTCCTATGCGCTGAAAATTGAAACTCATTGACTTAAAATGGCGGCTGTACCGCCTCGTCAGCAAATGGGTGGAGTATCTGAAATGACGACATCACGCTTCTTTTCTTCCTGCGGAAAGAATAGATTTCTGTAATTTGCATGCATCATAAACTGATTGTCGCTTCCGATGTTTGTTTTTTATTTTAAGTCAAAGGCATGTTGTTGTGATAAGGGTACTAAACGATTTTAGTGTCGCTTCTACCCGCCAAACTGGTTTGGTCGGAGCTTTTGAGACCTTGCCCCACTTCTCCATCTGGTGGCTAATAAAAGTTCCTACACCACCTTTGTAATTTAGATATTCTTCAGTGTATTGCCATTGTTGTATATATTCATCTTAAAGCCATTGGGGGGCATGCCCTTTTATACGTTTCATGTGTAATATGTAGTTTTCTTAACATTGGTGATATTGTTACATAAAGTTTATTTAACATTATCCAACCTGCCGCTGACTTGTTACCGCTTGTCCATCGAGGCGTCTGCTGCTGTTGACGTAGTTACTGTATCACAGTAATGGTGGTAGGCTACGGCAGCTGCACCATGATGGACAGGGGGAGGCTTCAGAGAGTAGTTAAGACAGCACAGAAGATCATCGGCTGCCCTCTCCCATCCCTGATGGACATTTACACTTCCTGCTGCCTCAGCAGAGCTAAGAACATGATCAACGACAGCTCCCATCCTGGTTTTGATTTGTTTGACCTGTTGCCCTCAGGGAGGCGCTACAGGTGCATCAGAACAAAGACTAACAGACTGAAGAACTGTTCGACCCCTGGACTTCCTTTTATTACTGTGCAATATTAATTCATGTGCAATCACTCTGTATAATTAATGTGCAGCATCAGTATGTAAAACCTAATTTATTACTTTTGCGCCATAACTGTCCACTCTAACCCCCTTGTTTTTATTCTTTATCTTGTCTTGCACTATTATTTATTTATTATATGTTGTAAATAGTATTCATGTCTGCACTGGAGAACGAGTTGCTTTCAATCTCATTGTACATGTGTATGTCTATATTGTACATGTGTATACTGACAATAAAAGGCATTCTATTCTATTTATCATAATTTGATATGCATTAATACAGAAATAACAGTGAACCTAAACAAAAACAACGTAATAAAAACCTGCGTATGTAACAGTCATCAACTTTTATTAGATTCTGTAGTGTTTAATGGATCACAAACAGAAACACTGCATAGTATCAACACACACTGAAAGCAGCATATCAACATTACCAATCTCAAGGCTATGAGATTATTATAATATAATAAGTGAATGTATGGAAATGGAGAAGTTCATAAAGTGATTAAACCTTACTGATTTTCTGGATCCTGTCTGCATATGTTTGTGTGGGTCAGTGGTGGCCTGGCAGTTAAGGTAACACATCTATCACCAGAAGGTCACAGGTTTGAATCCAACTGCCAGAAGTGCCACTGAGTGTGGCACTGTCCCCACACATTGCTCTCGGGTGCTGTTGTCATGGGTGCCCCCTGGTCACGTGTGTGTTAAATAAGTAGTTGTATATTGTGCTGTGGTGTGTAATGTAATCACAATGACAAATGGGAATCGCTTTCAAAGGAATCACAACATCAAACCTTTAAACATTCAGCACTGAATTGATTGACTGCTTCAAAACATTCTATGAAACCAAATCATTTATAGCACTCATAACTTGTAGCTCAGTGTGTTGTGTGAAAAAAGTTTGCAAAGTTTCCCATTTGCATCTTCAAATGCAAAACAGGAATAAACCCAAAGAGGCCCTAATCCATTGGGCCCTAATCCATTGACACACTGGGATAAATGTAAATGTAATGCCATTCACAACTTGCCTGTTTTTGGAGTTTCAGCATCATGGATACTTTGTGAGAGAATGTGGGGGGAATTATGGGATTATATTGGAAAATGTGTATATGTCCACCATTTTCTGTCCTTGATCTTTCCCCACACTGTAAACATTTGTGACATATGAAAGCTCCATTGAAATGATTAAGACTGTGTGAGGCTTTTAGTAGGCAGGTCTGCTGTGCCCCTTCTGCCAGTATACAGGACCCTGTGGAGTATGCTACCTGCATCAACGGGGCATTGCGTTGTTGTGACATTGCATTGTTGTGTCGCGCAAGAGCCCGCATCAACGGGGCATTGCTTTGTTGTGACATTGCATTGTTGTGTCGCGCAAGAGCCCGCATCAACGGGGCATTGCGTTGTTGTGACATTGCATTGTTGTGTCACGCAAGAGGCCGCATTAACGGGTCATTGCGTCATTATGTCACTACGCCATTTCATTATTGCGTTCAATTACTCCGATGCCATTGGACTGCATGTCTGCATGAAGACAAGACTGCATAAATGCTGTCTTGTTCTGACCTTGCCAAACTGTAAAGCACTTTGAGCTGCATCTTGTATGTATGAACTGTGCTATGCAAGTAAAGCTTATTATTATTATTATTATTATTATTATTATTATTGGCACTTGCACTGACACCATTGTGCCCAGCACACAACTCAGGAAGCTCCCAAACCAGAAGTCCTAGATTAACAGTCAGGTACGACACACGCTCACGTGTTCACAGTCTTGTGTTTCAATCAAACACGGGGAGTAAGCTGCTAAGTATAGACTGAGGACAGCCCTCACAGTGGTGAAGAGGTTTGGCATGTCACCTATAAGATCCTAAGCAACTTATACAGTTGTAGCATTGAGAGCATCTTGACTAAATACTGCAACTGCTATGGGCCGCAAATGGGTGCAGAGAGTGGTAAAGATTGTGTACATGTTGTGCATTCTGCTGTGTTAGGAAGTCCGTATAAAGGAACAAACTGCGTTTTTAATTTCGTTGATACATGCGCAATACGCGAAACCAATCTGATCCCGTACACATGGCAGCACCAAGTGGTTTAATACCGGCCCAAGCCTGGCGTTCCAAGTGGTTTCGGGAAACCAATCTCAAGCCGATCGTTATCCCGTACACATGAAGCCGGTACGATCCCAAACCAGTTCCAATCGGTTTCAACTCGTCCATGTGAACGCAGTGACTGAAAAGATCATCAGGAGGACTCCACTGCCCTCTCTAAAGAGCATTTACAGTACCACCACAGAGTCCACACCAGAGCTGCCGCCATTCTCAAAGACCCCACCCACCACCAGCAGGGAATTTTCACACTTCTACCCTGAGAGTGTGAAATATTGAGCCCCTTGAGAAACCCTCCCACTGCCATCAGACTCTTAAACAGCTGACAGGAGTTAGTGTCACTACCTCATGGGCTCGTTGTCTTTGAGCTGTTATTAAACTCCTAACTCCTAAATATTTATTGCTTTATCTTTGTCATATGTTTTTTTTTCCATTATGTTTGAATGTCTTTTATAACATGTGGCATTCGCGTGGACAGCAAAACTGTACATAACAACAAACTATGTTTTGAAATAGTAAAGACCTTTAAACATATGTAATGTCAGACAGTGGCAACCTGTGAGGATTAGCAGGTCAATCAGTTGGTTTCCAGTAAATAAGAGTCATTAGCATGCTGGTAACAATGGACATTATGTGACCAGAATAAAGAGAAATATCCATCAAGAATGTCTCATCAAGCATGTCACCGATCATGTCCAATTCCTTTCTATGATCACTGGAGATGTCACCATTTTGGCCACTTTCAGAATCCTCTTCTGTATTGCTGTTGTCAGTGTCACTAACAGTCTCCTCATATGTTGGCACCTGGACAAAACATTGCTGTTTTTTTTTTTAATAAAATGTTTTTCTGCAGCAAAACTACATTTCTTGCTACATTTCTTTGTGATAAAGACATGCAATTTGCTACAATTATAACCAAAGGCAGCAGGCCATTGAAAATTTTCAACATGGCAGCTATGGCAGCCATTTTTCAAAATGACCGCCAAAAACAGCTCTTGTTTCTTAGAAGTGTGGAATACAATATGATGTAGGTGATGATAATAGTTATTTTATTCACCATACATTTCTTATAGTACTCTGTACAAAGTGAAATGAAGGGCTACTTTACCAGGCTACGCCCAAGTTACAGGATACACTCATCTTACCTGCATTTCCTCATCATGTGAACATTCAGGTGACTTTCGTCAGGTGACTTTCTAGACTTTGCTTCTGCATGCATTCTGATTAGGTGCGACTAATTACATGACTTGACTCCCACCGGCCACTCAATAATGTATGTAAATAGCTTTTCGGTCACATGTTAGTACAGTTTTATATAATATATACTATAATATAATAGCCTGAAAGACCCAAATTAACGGCCAATTTATAGTCCAGGTGACAAGTGTTGCTTATCAAAAAAATAAGCCCCATGTTCACACAATGGCCAGCTTTGTTTTGCGATAGAATGCCTATTGTGTTACATGCCAATTACGTACTGTATACTGAGGAGGGCTAATAACACATGGTCAAAGAGTACATTACCTTGCTGCATGTTTAGTAAAATCACAATTCTATCATTTTACTGGTAGTGCAAACACAATAGCCAAAATGTTTTTTTATATTGACTGATGATTACAACATTTTTATCTTGCAGTGCACCTTTTTTTGCAATTACAACAACATCACACAAGTCTTTTAAATGGGGCTTTTATTGTATTTAATTACTTTACATCCAAATAGGTTTTAACTTAAGTAAACACAGAACCAGGGGAGTCCCGTCTGTGTGGCAGTTTGATCCCAGGGTGTTACAAAAAGAATGGGAAGAGGTACAGTAAAAGTGAAAGGACTGAGAGAAACTTAGGAAGAGACAAGAAGTGGAGCAAGGCTGAGTGTCTTAAAACCATCGACAGAAAAAAAAAGAGTTTGTCGTGATTTCTGCAAAAGGGAACAGAAACAGGTGTGTCTATGTAACAGTAGAAATACCTTTGGAGACTCAGCAGGGAACCAAATAGGTAACAGTGCTTCCAATACCAAATGTGTTTACTCTAAGTCTGGGCCTTGTTCCGAAAATGGGTACAGGTCCTATTTCATACTGTTGAATATAGGTAGACAGAGTAGGTGTATTGGTCAGAATAGTCAGGAACAGAAAAATCATCTCCTGCTTACTCCTTGCTTATTTTGGGGGGTTTTGTCAGAAAACAACAACTTCTTATGTGCTCTTTTGTCTGATGGTTTGATGATGTTTTACACAATTTGAAAATACAAAAGATGAAATGAACTGTTGTCCATTTTACTTCTGGGCAGGGATCATGTCATCGATAGACTCTCCCTTCTCCAGCTTCTTCTCCATCTCAACCATGAGCTTGACTCCGTCAACCACCAGCTGAACCTGCTGCACCTCTGAGGAACCGAGACGGTCAGCGTTGGAGATGTCGAAGATGCCACCCACGGAGGCAGTGTCCACACCACCTGTACAAAGAAGACAAAGGGTGTATATTCATTAACTTAACGCTTACTTTGGCTTTGGTGACTTTTAGGGATATCTACAGGTAGGCTACATAAATCTGCTTATACTTGGTTAGATTTTTCCATAGTGAAGCATTTTTTAGAATGTCAATTAACTTTTGATGTGCGCACACCCATGAAGTAGACCCTGTTTTTTTGATCATGTTACAGTTGTGTGTCAATCCCTCCAAGTTCATGGTGGACTCAAATTGAACTGCAGTGTTGCAACAGCTTTAACAAATGATGAAGGGACGGAAGCACAGTAGCAGTATATACCTGTTCCACGTTTCTGCAGACGCAGCCTTGTCAGGATCTCCTCAAACTTGGCGTGTGTGCTCAGCTTTGCAAGCTTGACGTGGACACCACCACGCAGGCCAGTGCCCAGGTTGGATGGGCAGGTCAGGACGTAGCCCAAGTGCTCGTTCCACATGAATCCGTGGTTGTGCTTCTTGAAGATGGCCTCAATCTGAAATAGCAAAGTGCCTATGTTAGAATTTCTGTAAATATAAACAGTGTATCTGAATGTCACTTCCCCTGTTTCAGTTATTGAAAGATTTAAAAATGGCCTCATTTACCTTGGTCAGACCAACGCAGAAACGTCTGAAGACCTCCTTCATGTTGCCTCCCTTCTCCATGGAGATGACACGCAGGTGATCCTCCTCATTCACCCACACCAAGAAGCTCTTCTTGTCGTTGTGCCTGTAAATTTGAGGAAAATATCAAGAAGTCAGAAAATTACTGTTACTGACACATTGCACAATGTAATTTATGGTGCTGCTTTCTTAGTGCATGAAGATTCATTTAAGAAACATGTAAAAATATAAAGATAAACACATTTATGGTCCAGTCAAGTAGAAAGCTGTTTTCTGATTGGCTGGTGGGGTATGCATTAATTCCATCAAACTGTTCAACTATGGAAAGTAGTTCTAAAATTCTGGTACTAAGTTTAAGCACTGTTCCATATCAATGCCCCATAGAATGGTAACTATATAGAACCATATAGGCTAATTTAACAGTTGCTTTTCTGTTCCAGTTTTTAACGACAGGTTGCACTAAACAACCGACAATGATTCCTAATTGTAAAGAAATTATACAATCATTTCCGGCTTAAAGTTTTAAATGTTTCCTAAATTCTCAAGTGTGGTAACTTGGCTATAAGCAGCATAACAGCCTTTGGCACATGCCTTTGATGGAGTTAATCAACTTGGCAGAGCATAACTTGCCTTACTGTTTTTTTTGCAGTGTTGAATATAATTGTAAGCGAATAGTTGTCAGTTGTTGCAACTCTTCCGATACTGCTTCCCTTCCTAACAAAACTAACAACCACTAAACCAACTCTCTCCCTAGGTGCCTCATGCTTGTATAAATCTCCCTGTGTAGGAAGTATGTGTGTCTGTAGTGTCCCTGCTCTGGGAAACGTACTTAGGCACATGCATCTCCTTGTATGTAGGAAGGTAGTCTGCTTACTCTGTGTTACTCTACACCTCTGTTAGCCTATGTCCTCCTTTTTGTAAGTTGCTTGGGACAAAACACGTCTGCTAAGTGTAATGTAATGTATTGTAATATAATGTTAACTCTAGCGTGCTGTTCTTATTGTTTCCACTGGTTTGTAATTTTTCTGCTTGGAGCAGGCTTCACTCTTACATAATTCACAATGTGACGGTGCTGGGCCAAATGTTCAATTTGTTCAACTGCACAAATGCGTTTCGGCGTGTGCCGTGTGCCGTTTGTGCAATAAAAGGACACGATTCTTTGAAAATTCCAGTGGTTTGTGACACGTACCAGATGCCTCTGCCGTCGGGCCAGTCACGGGCCATACCGGCGCAGGTCAGCAGGGGGGACACGGGCTTGTCAAACAGGAAGTGGTCAGCGATGAGCTGATCCTGCTCGGCGTCGGTCATACCGCTCAGGGGATAGTACTTGCCCTTGAACTCACCATCCAAAGTGGACAGAGCTGTGAAAAGACAATAAGACAATAACTCACATTTTACAAGAGGAAAATGAGGGGAGAAAATGTTGTGTTTGATATCTTTTTGAAAGAGCTAAAAGACTTTGATATTGGATATATGTTGATGAGCTTGAAGACGGGACTCACCCTCAATGGACAGCTTCTCCACAGCCCTCCTCTCGCCACGGCTGTTGTGGGGGGGCAGGGTGTATCCCTTGATGCTACGGCCAGTACGCACACGGCTGGACAGCACATAGTTGGGGTCCAGATCGTCACCTCCCTAAAACAAGAGGCAGAGAACATCTGCTTCATCATACAGTTCCAACAAGGACACAAGGATACAAGGATACAAGGATACAAGGATGTTTTATTGTCACATGCATAGACATACTAGGTAGAGTAGGACGTGCAGTGAAATTAGTGAGTGTTTGTCTAAATCATTGTTGTTATGTAGTGAGTTTCCTCACTGGGGATCAGGTAAAGTCTTGTCTTGTGTTATGTTATGGTTAAATAATATCACACTCGGAAAAAGACCTACCTTCAGGTTCTCGAAGTTCAGGTCGGTGTTGTGCTTGTCAGTGGGCTTGTAGCCTCCATGACGGTCGGAGATGATTGGGTCGAACAGGTCCTTGAAGACCTCATAAGACTCCTCATCACCAGCAACACAGCCGACAGTCATGATGAAGGGATGGCCTGTATGTTTGTTAAGGAGAGTTGTAAGATAACATATCAAACATCCTAAATTTGCTTTCTTTTTGTTTTGCTTTGTGTTTTGAGCTATGTCCTCCTACGAATATTATACTGAATATACTGGAATTTTAACATGGGCTTTGGATCTCCCTACCGGGGTTGTCTACACCAGTCTGAATGCAGTCGTCCAGGGTGAAGCCACTGGGGGTTGACTTGCTCCTCAGCTTGTCATAGAGATCCCTGGACAGCACTTTGGCCATATGGTTGTTGTGCTGGGAGAGGTCAGGGTACTCCTCATCCGTGGGGAACTTCATCTTGTAGTCGTTGTGGACGTTCTTCGACATGATTGCGCTTCTCGCAGTCTGCGCAAACACACAGGGAGGGACAGACCTTTATATATAAATCCAACTTTACATCACAACCCAAGAACATAGCACACATTCCATTGAACTAACTTTCACAGTTCCTAGTAGACACATGAGGGCACTAGCACATGTATCCTATTTTGTGATCGTTTTTAGCATTCTAGACCAATGGTAGTCATTTTCAGTTCTGAGCATGCTCGTCCTCAATCATCTGTTCAGTTCAATTCATTCATGACTTAATTACTATGGCATTAGCAGCACAACAGTTCTCCATTACTGGTAGGGAGGTTTAATAAATGATTCGCATATACAAAATTATATATTAGATATTGCAGTTACACTACTAATTACATATCACCTGAATCCGATTCACTTCATTTATTTAGTGTCAGTTTATATTTGTTAGAAATTGTTTCCTGTTCCAGTAATACATTATTTATTACATCATCATACTTCTTTAGTTTATACAATATTAGTTGTGACTATCCATTGAAAATGTTTTTACTTCCACCTTATTTTATAAGTATAAGTATAAAAATGAAGGTTGGAATATTTGAAGCTTTGAGTGGCTGCAGACCAGAGGTCAGCCTCCGTGCTGACATACAGCCAACAGCTGATGGTATTTTTAGCACCTCCACTTATGTCATGCCATTCACACCGAATACTTTTGCCCTTTTGGTCACATGTCCCGATTACACAGCTGCGAAGCTCAATTCAGCAGGATCTACATGCGAGATATAAGTCCAGAAAAATCCCTGTCTCTGAGCTACCTACAAAAGCACACTTATCATACACACACACATCAGCAAGTGATAGGATTTAGGATAGGTGTACTTAAGTTACAGTAGGTAGGATTTAGGGTTTATTTAAATAAATGGATGAACAACTACTACTACTGAAACCAACCACAAAAGTCACCGGCAAACTATGTTAGGGTCACAGCTCTTATCAAACACTAGATACACAGAGCCCTCAGCGTTGTCTATTCTATTCCAAGCTTTCAGATATTTCAAAATGAAGATTGGTAACACAAACCACTCATCCAAACTGCAGTTGAAATTTCATAATGGTGAATGCTAATATATTTAGTATGATATGGAATGCAAAAAAATTATTTAGGATGATGGCTCACACAATACTGTCCAATACTGTGCACACCAAAATTGTGCTTAACTTTCACAGCACTCAGAATTAAGGTTTTTTGTGGTGCCGTGCTGACCATCATCACCACACAGTTTCAGTTCAGTTTCAGTTCAGTATAAAATAACCCTTTCCCACAGTCTCATGCCGAGTCACTAGTTTGATTACCTGCACGAAAGAAAGGAAAAGGTAACAGTCCTGGGGATCAGATCCTGCTCGACAAAGCCAATGTAGGGGTTGCCCAACTTTCTAAGATGTCAGCCCTAACCTTAAATACCCAGACATCCGCGCTCATTGGCGGGCTTACGTCTATCAGCTCGCTGCTGATTGGACAGCCCGTCTCTCTGATGGCTGATTTTAGGTTCTAAAAGGCGACAGCCTGCCTCACAAAACCCAAGAAGGGGTACCAGCTGTGCCTAACCCATTACAGTAGGCTGTCTTCTTTGGTTTAGGGAAGGGTGGGGGATGGGGCCAAAGGAGCAGCGATAGAAATTCACGAGGACACACTTTTCACAGTTCAGTTTAATAATCCACAAAACAAATATCAACAAAACATAGTTTGTTTTTTTATTGCTAGCCCGTCGGTGCACTGACGCTTTTTCGTGGTATGTGAATGTGAAGGGTGGTTTATGCCAGTGTCTTTGTGCTGATTGACAAACCAATTATTTTGATATTTTCTCTATGTTCTGTTTCAAGTATAAAATTTGTTTCCAGACAAAATTCAAATGAGATGACAATAAAAGATCTCAAACAAAGCAAGTGTCTTTATTGTCGTGTCAACATGTGCAAACTTTGTTTGAATATAAATGTTGCATGTACTATATACTACTACTCTGACTTGTATTAAGCTGTACACTGCAGTCAGCTTTCTGATAACAGTTGCCTCCTATCCTGTACTGTTGCTTAAGGCTTACAATTTAGAAAATGAGATGTTGTGTTAATGTTATGTAATGTTAAATGTGAATGAGCATAACTGACTTGACTGGCTTGAATTAAGTTGAAGTCCTCACCCTGTGATTGGCCCTGCATCACTCTAGCTACCGTTATGGTTATAGTATTTCGCTTTTCTCCAAAGTGCTGTGCAAGTCTAACATCACTACATTTTAGGAAGTATAAACAAAACGTACATAGATTTAATGTCCACATGTTAATAACAGTAAGAGACAATTAATATAATATACTGCAAAATCAACTGAGACTACTATCCCAACTTCTATTTATTTATTTTTTGGCTCAGTCTGTCTCTGGCTGTATAATGGTTTGTATCCCACCTATCCCAAGAGTGCAGGTTTGGTCTCAACATTCCTGGGGACACAACAATTTGTCAAAATCTCAAACATGGCAATCTATCTTTGTGTTGTGTTCGGATAAATTGGTGGTGACAAATGGGCTCATTGAAAAATTCCTGGAGTCCATAATATAAATTACAATAATACAATTATGCCCATGGCCTATGCTATTAATGAGGCCTGTTTCAATGCTAAGTTGTGTAGGAAAGGTTTGCACTGCATCAGTGGCGGAATGGGGCTTCCTCTATAGGATTAGCAATACATAGAGACTTAAACAAGATTTCTTGTGTCTCCTTACTTTCTGGTTGCTCTAGTAGGATCTCAAGGTGATGTGAATTGCTTCTTTGATATAACTTGACTGATGTGGATTTGTTAAATAGGTGATGAGAGTGTGATTTGCATAGGTGTTCATGAACTACACCCTATATACTGGAGGTTAAGGATCTAGAGCTGTTGATGCATTTCTTAAGTATATTTAATTGAATAGAGGTTTTAGTCCACTCTGGTACATACCAGAATTGTTGCACTACACAAAAAAAACTGAGAGCATAAACATTGGGTTACAACACTATGATGTGCTCAGTTGTTCTAGAACACTCTGTTTGTGTGTTCAGTGTAATAAACTGGTAGCTGTTCCTTTGGCCTAAAAGAATATCTATATATTTTTTTTACAATGTCTTGTCTTCTTTTATGTATACTTAATGTCCTAAAGACGAAATGAAAATATTATGCTTGCAATGCTTGTAAAAGCACTCAATACCCCTGAGTGTCACCACCGTTTTCTGGCTTGCAAAATGCCCTCATTTTTTGCCAACGTGTATCATATTTCTCTAGGCTCTCTAGTTACCCTGAAACTTAACTGCAAAGGAATTTAAGTTAAAAGAAATGAACAGGGACTGAATCATTTTGCAAGTTTCTGTGCATATTATTGTGAACTAGTTGGAGCTCCCTTGGCAGTGCCCTTGCTGTGTCCTTGAGCTGGTTTCCTTGCTAAATGCTACACTTGCTGTTAAGGTGCTACATAACTTACATATTTAGTGTGCAACCATGCTCTTCTACCCCCCTCCCCACTGTCCTTACACTATGCACATACTTAGGCTTACACCCATACGTACACATTGATCACACTTACAAGTGTCATCAATTAAAATAACTTGCACAATCAGTATAGTTGTTCCTCCAGTGTAGTTACAATATTTATTGTGTTTTATTGTGAGGGCCACTCTGCTTGAGAAGACTGTGAGAATGAGAGAATGAGAGACTGAACGCGAGCACTTACCTCCTCCAAAAATAGCGCGGCGTGATAGCCTAAGACTCCACCTGCTTGGTTATGGAGTGTGGAGTACAGTTATGTAAGTGTGAATGCAGCAGCCCATGCAACCGGAATCCTGGGCTAGCAGCCACACAACACTGAAAACTAAACGCTGGGAAAACCATTTTTATTTGTCGACATTCTTCCTAACACATTGCAACACTGTGCAAAACAAAAAAAACATAACAATGTTTAAGCATGTGAAACTGTAAACAATGCTGTGTTTTCTGGCTAATGTTTTCGTCTCACAACACTGTTGCATACTCATAACAAAAACTGGACAAAATCGATGTTTATAATGTAGATGCTACACATGAAGAAGCTTTAAGTTGGGCAGAGCTATCTAAATTAAAGTTGAAATTATTTTGTAACATAACCCAGCCCAGTGGCATATTAACTTAGCTGTTGTGTTTGTGCTTGATTTTGACATCTTATGTAATCATACAGAACTGTTGGCAACTTTCTTGCAGCAGTTACATTGACTATCAGACCTGTGGACACTAGTGCATTGTTAATGCAGCGGCGAATGTAACATTCAAGATGAAATTAGATCTGATCTTGGGAGCGAGAAGAGTGAATTAGTTGTTGCACAAAAAAATTTCAAAAGTCAAACATGACAAAAATCTTGTCTCCACCCACAAAACAGGCAACAACGAACACTCAGAATTATGTAATATTTGGAGCAAGCCTCTGCTTTGGCTGCCCAACGACTGACAGAATGTCCAGATTTAAATATCTATTTATGTAATCTGCAAGTATCTCATATGTCTGTATGCCCCATTGGGGGGAGGGGGGGGGGTTCTCTGTGTCTGTTGTATTGGCTGTAAAGTTGTGTGTATACCAAAGACTCCATGGTCAGATAGTTTTCATAGTGTGGACAGTAAAGATTTCTGTATTTCTTAAGCAGGAACCTTTGACCTGGTTTATGACAGTCCATATTCTAGAACATCAACTGCCCTCTCAGTACCACTGTTAGTAAAAGCTACTTGAATTTACCAAATACAAGAAAAGAACAAAATCTAATGAAAAAATGTGGTTATGGGTGCCTGTGTCTGCAGCTGAAATCTCTCTCATTGAGAAGACTTGAGGGTCTCTGGTGCTTTAACAGCTATGTTTAGGGCTAAACTCCCCGCCTTCCCAGGATACCCTGGTTCAAATTTCATTGACTCAGCGTTGTTTCAGGCAGTATTATGTGCACTGAAGTCTGTCCATCGACCTCTGAATACCCAGCGTGACACTAAGTTACCAGTGTACCTCCGTGCAGTCATGTGTTGCTAATGTCATTTACGATGTTTGCACGTATCAGTCATCTGATTAGGCATATGCCGCATTGTCACTGGAGCAGCAAGAGCATGTGTCACCTGCTCAGTGAGATACATAAGATAAGTTAATATCTCTCATAGGCACAGGCCGAAAAGCTCACTGCCAAATAATTACTGTATATTGATAATGACTCAACCCAAAGGTACATCGTGAACAAAACTGCAGTGTTATGCAATTTTATGAGTGCAGAAGGTTCTAAAACTGCAATGCTATGAATACACAATGTTCTAAAATAGCAATGTTAAGAGAACCCAATGTTCTAAAACTGCAAGGTCCAACTTCTGTGAGTGCATTTTGGATATGAGGTATATAATACAATAAATTAGGGTTCCTTTTCATCCTGAAAACACCTGTGACCACCTTATTCTGACAGCTGTGTTTGTTTAAGCCTCTGCTCCCCGTCCCTTGTCCCATGGGGGCCATGAGAAAAGACCACATTCCCTCAACCTGCCATAATGTCTGCCTTGGGTATCCTGTGGTGTCGTGTCCAGAGCTACCATGAGCTGACACCTCCGTGGTGTGCATTGTTATGACTTATCATGTGCTTCCTGTGCTTTGCTGCACTATATAACACACTGGTGCCGCACATTTAGATAGGGCCTGTGTGCCCTGCAAGCCAAGCATGAGGCACAGAACCATCCAGGCTGGCTTTCCTTATATGGTGGGAGCGAGTGTTCACACTGAGAGCCACCAGACAGCTGGAACATAAATCACTGTCAACTTGGAGATCTTCCTGGATGGAGTGCTTTCTACATCATCATGTTACAACTTTGTCGCCTGTATTAACTTACATGCTGGAAAATGTGCAGACATTTTGACAAAATATAAAAAAACATTATTTAGTGTTGTGGTATGTTTTAACACTACCGTCCTTCATGGCCATGGGCACTCATAAAGGGGTATAAGACTCCCCTGGGCCCAGCCACTGGGGTGGGGGAGGGGCACCCACCTGAGGGAGCATACTCAATTAAGAATGGCAGCAAAGTAACCAAATTAGTCTTTTTAATAAATTTTACCATAATTTAATAAAAAGATCATATCGCTATTTATTGTTACTAATTTTTTTGTAAAAAAAAAAGTCAATGTTTGAAAAATGAAAATGTTTTTTAAATATTAAAATAATATTAAAGCTAAAATATATAATAATAAATAATATAATCAATATTTTGAGTTGTGTTTATATCCTACACAATAGTCTGAAGTCAAACAAACCACTACTCCAACCTTAATGTTAGAATAGAATAGAACAGAATGGAGTCAAATAGAGTAGAATAGGTAAGTTATTGTACATGATACAAAGACACAGGTTGGCAAACTTCACTATACATTGTAAAAGGTTATAATTAATTTAGCTTACACCCAGATTTCAACACTATTAACCTGTTTTGTATTATTAACTGTGCTTAGGAATTCTTAGGAATATATGTTAATTAACATCATATTTTTTAATGTTTAACACAAATAATGCATTCATACAGTGCTTTTTTATGTGAGAAGAAAGGCTCATGTCCCCGCCAAGATTGCAGGGGTGTAGCCAGAAATCATAAAATGGGTGGGCCCAGGAAAAAAATCTGGTGGGCCTATCCCAAAACACATAAGTTATTTTCATTACTCAAATCAGTCAATCAAACTTATACAGCCTTCTGATTGGGTGGGCCTGATTGACAAGTGGGTGGGCACTACCTGTGGCTATGCCTATGCCAGATTGTCTCCTTTTTTCATCTTGTCAAATAGCAAAATCTTTGTTGAATTTAAGTAATATTCTGACATACATCTGGTTTGTCCATAACATTGTCTGATGACTGGGCTAGCAGATAGCAGTGGTGCACAAACATTTAGCTTCTCCATTCACATGCCAAAGGACACTCATGATGTGGTTTACTTCTGCTAAATCTTAAGCATGGCAGGTCTGGTATATCTTTGAGTAGACAATTGGGGCTGTTGTGCTGCTGTGCAGTTTTTAACCCCTTCCCAAGGGGTCACCACAAATTTGGTGCAGTTTGGCCAGTAGGGGGAGCAATAAAAATGTCGTAGGGACAGGTACATATGTTTGGGTTAGCAACAAAATTTCAGTGTCTGGTCATACAGTGGGTTGTGCTATTGATGGTCCTTGCCAACGTTTACTGTCAGCCTAATAACATTGCATTTTTTTAAAAATCGAAACTGAAATATTTCACAGGCCACATATTTTGTCCGATTATCATTAAGCCTTGGCAGAGATGATCTTCAGACCATGCCTGACAAAAGGTATGGCATGATTGTTTTGTCTGCCTAAGTGCTCAGCCATCACAGCCAATCGAATTTGATGGTAAAGCCCCCCCCACACACACACACACGCCCAACATTGGTGGGACTTTCTTCTCTCGTGTTTGTCCTGTAAAAACACCATCCCTTCCTTCCAAAGAATGGGAAAAAATGGAAAAGCTGGCTGATATTTTGGTCTAATTTCTTTTAAAAAAAATAGCAAGACTTTTAACTTAACTTTTCTCTGTCATTGTCCCTCAATGGTGGAACAACCTACCAGTTGCTACACGAGCAGCGTCATCCCTCTCTACCTTTAACAAGCTTGTAAAGACCCTTCTCTTTTTACCTCCCTACCTAACTAAACTAACAAAACCAACAACCACTAAACCAATTCTCTCCCTAGGTGCCTCATGCTTGTATAATTCTGGCTGTGTAGGAAGTATGTGTTTCTGTAGTGTCCCTGCTCTGGGAAACTTACTTAGGTACATGCATCTCCTTGTATGTATGAAGGTAGTCTGCTTACTCTGTGTTCCTCTACACCTCTGTTATCTTAAGTCCTCCTTTTTGTAAGTCCCTTTGGATAAAAGCATTTGCTGTAATGTAATGTAAATTCATCTTTTATTCGTCACATACAATTAAAGTTAGTGCTCTCACCAGCTCTGTTTAACTTATACATGGATGACCTGTCCACCTAACTGAATGCTTGCTGTGTGGTTGGTAACACCTTAATTAATCATTTTCTGCATACCGATGACTTCGCTATTCTCACTCGCTGGCTTTCAGCAGCTACTAAACACCTGTTGTGAGTATGGAATAACATTTGAGCAATACAGTGCCAAGAAGAGTGTTGTTCTGATATGGTGTAGTAAAAGTTACAAAGAGCTTTGTGCAACAGATTTCTTTTTGTCAGGGCAAGTGTTGAAACCAAAATACCTTTACAGGCAGTAAAAGACATTTACAGGCAGTGTCACATGTTGTATGGTCAAGCTAATATTTCAACTAGGAAATTCCATATGAGGATTAGATTGAAAAACAGTCACAAAATCGGTAGTTGCATTGAAACCCCAGCTTTTTCAAAAGCAATTATGTGATTAAACCAGCATAGTCTAGACCTAGACGTATTTTAATATAGTATTTATTTACAAAATCAAATCAGTTAAATCAGTTTCTGCATTTTGTGACCATGCCATTTTTCCCCATGGACTCCTCATATGTGATCAGCTAAAGTAAAAATCTAACTTTTTAAAGCATACTGTACTCCACTGTATACTGCACCCTTGTGGCCAAAGTTTAAAAAAAGCAAACTTACAGAAGTTACAAGTCTCCTTTAACGGTTGTTTAAGAATTCTACTCAGGTGACCAAGGTGATGATTAGACGGATGGACGGACGGACTTTATTGATCACAAGGCAGGAAATTAAAGTGTAGGTGCAGTACAATGTACCTATAGTGCCACATAAAGTGCAAGAAGACATTAGCTGTGTCTTGACCAGAGATTAAATAATAAAAAAATAAAAAGGAGGCAGTGTATTTCCCTCCTATCATGGAGAGGAGATCAGCCAGCATTCTGGTAAAGGCTACAGTGATGAGTTCGGAAACCATAACCGGTAATAAATCTTAAAGCCCTGTGATAAACCTTACCAATTAGTAGAATGATGGAGAATCACTGCTCATCTGTAACAAGGTGCAAGATCTAGTTGTGACCTCAAGGATGAAAAGGAAGAAAAGTCTACACACTTGAAGTCTGTGCAATAGATAAAGCTTTACTGGTCTTGCAAGCTTTCGGTCCTTATAAACCTTACCAAGAAATTTCAAGGTGGAAGGGGCTGCATGCATATACAAAACATCACCATAGTCAACACTGACATTAAAGTAGACTAAACAATGCAGACAGAAACATGATCTTATTCTGTATAAAGCACCCAATTTCAGCTACATGTTTTTAAAGACATCTTGTCATCTAACCAAATGGCAAGATATTGGTATTGAGCAACTTGCTCAATTTGTGTTCCATTTAGAAAGGCAAGTGATCACACTTTCTTCATTCTTAATAAAAATCATGAACTTAGTCTTAGATTCGTTTAAAACCAACCGAGTTTTTCAGGATTTTTTAGTCTCCACGAATTACCAGCTTTTTTTAAACAAACATTTTATTTAATTATGAGCACTCTACACAGATTAGTGACCATCACTAACGCTGTCATACATCAACTGAAACTAAAAGGGTCATTATCATTGTAAAGTGCCTTTTGGACATTGTAATTTGGATGAGAAAAAAGTAAGATTTCTCATTTTACTTTCTAATCATGTTATTAAGCAGTCTCTAGGGTGTTCAAAATACATGTCGGTCAAGCTTAAACACTTTTTATTAATTAAATACAGAATGTCAAAATATGGGCATGTTGCAAAATATGTCCACCCTGTCAGGGACAATTGCAAGCTTCAGCTATATGTTTTTTTATTAGATAAATATAATAAAACATACTTTTTAAGAGAGGTAATTTGTCCCTTTCTACATAAAACATTTAAAATAATGGGAAAAGTCTTTGGGAAATAATGAAATTACAGTAAAAATTCAGTTTATCCACAGCGATCGCCATAGGTCTTCTTTGTTTTTAAAATAAAATAAAAAAAACAAATGTATTGAGCAAAACTTTTTAATGCTTCGTTTGGTCATCATTTAGACATCAGGAAATCACACACAAGGTTACTGTATATTCAAGAAATATTTAGTTTTTTTTCATTACACTTAAATTTGACAGGGTGGACAATGATACGATAGGGTGGAAAATTACATGACAGGGTGGACAAACACAATTCATTAAACGCATAAAAACATTAAAAAGGATGATTTAAGTAAAAATTGCATAGGCTTCTCAAGAGAACATCAGAACACATATCGAGCCTACTCATCAGAACACATATCGAGCCTATTCATCATCAGAACATCAGTAGATATGTTCTACTGTAACTGGTCCTCCATGTACTTCCAAACGGATGGCTCAACTGAGAAAGCACGCCTGTTAACAAGTTGTGGCTCCGGCATGAGGCACAGAATCTGCCAATCCCCATACCAGTTGATGTCATCACGAGGACTTGGCCAACAGAATTTGTTGATACCTTTGTTGTGCATGCATTTAACTTTCACATTATGCTCCTGTATATCGAGGATGATACCAGGGTATCCATCATTGTCGTAGTTGACAATACACCATTCACCAATGTGCTTCTCTTCAATGACCTCTGGCCTCCAACTCTTAGTTGGCTCTTTCAAATGTTCTTTCAACTGACCAGATGCCAGCATGGACACGTTTTGAAGGTTAAAACATGAGCAATCCAGGGTGCCTTCCTCCCATTTACAGAGACATGAAATGTCTCTATACATCATTTGGCCAGATTGCATGCTGATGGCTTGGTGGATTTTTGTAGTGCCTTTTACAGCAGTCACAGCAGGTACCTATGACAGAGGGAAAATAACTGATCAAGAGGTGTGTGTGTGTGTGTGTGTGTGTGTGTGTGTGCTCATTCATTCATTCATTCATTCATTCATTCATTCATTCCTTACCTCAGGCCTTGCCTCAATGGCTGATTCTGGGATGAAGTGCAGGTCAATTAAACTGTTTTCTTGGCCTTTTAGTTTCTCATACATTGTTTGCGCGTTTGGAATGTCTTCTCCATGGGCCACAATTTTGTCCGCTGCTCTCTTGAGGGCCCCCCCTACCCCATCTGGGGCCCCTTTGCCATGGCTGGCTTCAAAAAAATGCCAGGAAATTTTCTTGAAGCCATACTTGAAGGGTTCTGTAGAGAGAAGGAAAAAATTCCCCTTTTGGCGATACTGGGTCGCAGGGGCATCACTAAAAAAATGGAGTGTAGTGACCTCGGGGTGTTGCCGTCTTACTTTTGTCAGAACTGGGTCAAGGTGGGCCCAGATGGCCACTGGGTCGTGTCTCCTGGAGGGAGAGATTGAGCAAAAACTCTCTGGTGCCTGCTCACCTGCTACGTATAAAACACCAGACTGTATTTCCTTGCTATATTTGCAGCTGTAGTTCTCACTGAAGTCAATATGTATAAGACATTCAGTGTTCCTCAGGTTGCTTCTTATGTTGCGGTAAGTATCATACTGCCATCTGATATTAAAAATGTGGCGCCTGAAATTAAAAAGACGGTTGTGGAACTCTGTGCATAGGTCATCCTCTGTCATTTTGAGCTCCTTCTTGACTGTAATTCTTGACGTTTTGTCATCATCTCTCTCCACCTTCTCAGTTGTCCACTGGTAAAAAGTGACATCATCTTGCCCTGGGGACCTCAGCATTGGCTGACATGTATAAAGGCATTCCCTGCACTCCCCATATGCACAGGCCTTCGCTTTGGAATCACACATGGTTTCCTGAGTGAGTTGTTCAACATCCCGGTGAGGCAGCAACCCACAGCTTTGTAAAGCATCAGTCATGAATTGTAGGTTCTCATGTTTTTTGCATAAACATGAATCCCGGTCAGAGGGTGAAGGGCTTACCACCCAAAATGGTTTGTAGCGGCAAAATGTGGTGTAAGACACATTTCCAAGGTTCTCAGACAAGAATTTCTGGTACAAATTTTTTCTTGTGTCAGTTAGCAACCTCCTCTGCATCTTTTTCTTTTGCAGTGTAATGGTTTGTTTGCGACCAGTTGTCATTCGGCCTACATCATCGCGCAGGAAAAAAGATATAATTTTATTTCTTAACTGGTTTTGATGGGCACTTCTTCTTCTACCACTGTAGGTAAGATCATCAGGAGGATATGCAGCTCTCTTCTTGGAGTACCCAAAAGCTGAGCGGGCATAGTTTTGAAGCCTGTACCTTTTCACTGCATTTCCACTGACAACTTTAGCGATCAGCTGCTTTTCCTTATTTGCCCTTGCTTTTTTGTATTTGGATCTGATGTCTTCCAGTAATGAGGTATGGAAAAGTAGGGCCTTTTTCACAGGCGACCTCACCCTCTGACGACCTAGCAAAGCTTTCACAGATGTACGCGGTGATTTTGCAGTATCTTCTTTCTTAGCCCTCTGATATCTTTTCTTGTATTTTTCTGCTCTCGCTCTTTCTTTTGCCAGGATTGCTTCTAATTCTTTTATCTTCCTTTGCATTTTCTTTTTAGAACTCCTTCGAATGCTTTCCCCTTTGCGTCTTTGTCTGGAAAAAGATAATTATAAGGATTTATATACATTATTATTTTATATAGTATTATTTGTTTATATCATGACTTTCCATTTCTATACATTACATTACATTATATTACAATTATCACACACTTTTCTCCCTTCCTTATTCTCACTTTCATTCCATGGTGTCATTTCTGAGTGCACCTGTTTCTATCTGCACCATCCCCTCACACTAATCTTCCTCTCATTCCTGTTACTAACTTAACAACTTCTAACCTGGAGGGCCCTGGCTCGGGCTGAGTTTCAGGTGTGCTGGGTGGTGTCTCTGACAAAAGCCAAGCACTGGCCCTGAACTTTGCTCTCGCTGCTTTTTTTGCCTCTCTCCACTTCTTTCTTTTTGCCCTCTTCTCTCGCTCACTCAACTCATCAATGCCCTTTTTCTTTCCAGTGTCTCTGTCCTTCTTCCACCTGGCCCTCTCTTTCTCAAGATACTGTCTTCTTCTGTCAGGGTCAGCATCACGGCGCTCCCGGTAGAGTTTCGCTATTTCAGCTCCTCTTTTACTCATAACTAAAAAACTCCCTTAAAACATCAGTCTGACATTACTTGTCATAGTTAACATGTGTGTATAACATTATTATTTTATTATGTAATTATTGTCATTATTGTTAAAAAACTATCCAACTGTCCCCCCTGTCATGCATCATGTCCACCCTATCAGAGAAGTATCTATGACAGGGTGGACAATGATAGGGTGGACATTTTTAGCTAAAATTAGCAATTGATGAGCACATGGGAGGCCCTTAGCAAGCAGAATTAGCATTACTGTAGGAGACCTCAAAATTTAAATGACAACATTTAACATTTCTGAAAAACAATTATATTTCTTAATATTCCCCCATGACAGGGTGGACATGTTAAGCTTGACACCTTGCAACAAGAAAGACAATATGAAGAAAAAATTGAAATTAAGGTGTAAATACTTACTGACAAGAGGTCACATGTGTCAACCATCACTGAAGTGCGTCAAAATGGTGGTCATGATGTCACTGATGACATCAGCTACCGCATTAAAGGGCCAGTTACAACATAATGACAGGGTGGACACTGAATTCAGGGACATGTATTAAATTGTTAATATTTATATTAAATATCTGTTGAAAACGACCAGAATCATCCATTTATGAAAGCTTTTGTTAATTACAATAAGACCATGTCAAAATAATTTAAATGATGTTTTATTTAATGACTTCTTGTACTCATAGGTGCTCCCACAATTGTGCGAGGGACATGGCAAAATCGCCTACACACACTTTTAAAAATGATACAAAATTAATAAAAATGAATCCAAGATAGTAAAAAATAGTATAAATGTATGTCTTAATGTTTATACATTTGTAATAAAAGTTCAAAACATCCATATTTTACATTAAATTGAAAATAAATGTGTGGTTCTGACCGGGACGTTAAAAGGCACTTTATAATGATAATGACCCAAAAGGATTAAGTTGTTGATACCTTGACGACAAAGGACAGTGACACCCCCTGCTGGACTGACATGGTATTGCAGTCTATTTATAAGACCAGTAAGTCAGGATACCACATCTTTCCCCCCTTAAGAGTAAACTACTAGGCTGCCTCTAACTGCTCACTTCTTATACTGTAATTATAAAATTGTAACTTACTATTTTTTTCTGGAGACTAAATCAAACATTAAACACAATTAAACATTCTTTATTTCAGTTTCCACAAACATACATTATTATGACAATGTTCACAGATGGTATTATTTTTTAAATTTATATATGAACACATCATAATTCGTTTTTTTACTCTGAATTGAACTACCTGGAACTCACAGCAGCTTTAGGGTCTCGAGGTGTACATATGACACTGTCTCACACAGAGACACATACACTTACCTCATGTGTCAATAGTGTATCTTGCAATCTTTGTTTGACCAGTAGATGGCAGTGGTGGGACTGCCAAGGTGCGTCCCAGACACACTGCTGATGGAAATGGCAGAAAGTAAAAAATACTGCCACAAATTTGATCCAACCAGCTCCGAATCATCTGATCATAATGAGCACTCAAGACAGGCAGATCACTCAGTCAAGTCACCTGTGTTAGAAGGAAAGCGTGGCAGGGTTTTTACTTACTAAACCCAGGACTGACACAAAGTTTCTGGGCGTACACATAATAGACATCCTCACATGGACTCAAAACACCAAAGCCCAGCTGCATCTGCACTTTTTGAGGAGGTCGCGAAAAGCTCACCTCCCAGCCTCCATGCTGACAACATTCTAAAGAGAGACTATTGATCACATCCTCAGTAGCATCACAGACTGCCACAGACCTAAAGGCCCTGCAGCGGATTGTAAGGATGGCCGAAAAAGGATGGCTGGAGTCCCTCTGCCGCCCCTCTCAGACATCTACTGTAGACCTCCGCTGTCTGCATGAAGCCAAAAACATGTTCAAGGACACTACTCATCCCTCCTTACTACCATCAGGAACACACACACACAGACACACACATACACACACTACTACTCATCCCTCCGATGAACTCTTCTCCTTACTACCATCAGGCTCACACAAACACACACACACACACACACTACTCATCCCTCCCATGAACTCCTCTCCTTTCTATATATATATAACAATATCCCAATCATAACCACTAGCTAACACAGCTCTGTTACAGGCCATGTTCTGTCTAGCGTGTTTGCTTTATGTGACTTGTTTTTTTGCGCAACATGTGTTTTACATGTGTATCCTAGAGTGTGTGTGGGTGAGCGGGCAAGTGTCTGTGAGTATGAATGTGTGTAGATCTCATGATTGTGTCTGTGCACACTGTGTGTGTGATTCTTAAAAGTGTGTGTGTGTGTGTGTGTGTGTGTATGTGTGTGTGTGTGTGTGTGTGTGTGTGTGTGTGTGTGTGTGTGTGTGCATTATACTGTATCTGTCTTGCCTATACTGTGTTAAAACAATAAAACGTTGTTTTGTCACACTATATGTACTGTGTATATGGTTGAAACAACAATAAAAAACCTACTTGACTTAACATGCTTAATGTGGATTACTATCCCGGTGTAGGCGGAACACTGGTATGCTTTATACAACACACTACAGTCTTCTCTTATCTTATGCAACTTTACTGTGCTGCAATTTTCCAATACAGACTTCTTCCAAAGAAAAAAAAGAAAAAACATTTTTGTTGTTTATATGACAACAAAAACAGAAAGGAAATAAAACCAAAACAAACAAACAAAATGGCCTCCAAAACAGTACTGTAGGAATGCTGGGGTGCAGGGTTTTCTGGTCCTGCCGTCTGTTTGGGAATGGCCACATGATTTCTTCAACATCACGTGCAATGTTGCCACAGGCCAGGCAACAGGGAAATTTCACCTTGTGTGCCGTTTCCAGCAAACACTAAAATAAAGTTGAGAAATGGGGAGTAAGGGGGCAGGTGTAAAACTGGTAAATCATGATGGTCTGCAAACCAGTCTCAAACCAGAGCTTCCCAGGGGACAATTACATTGTGCCAGATATCAAAGTCAAAGTCAAAGTCAGCTTTATTGCCAAAAACCATATGTACAGTTTGCACACACAGAATTTGAAATTGCAGCGCTCCCTAGGCCCACAGTGAACAAGACAATAAAACATGATGACAAAACTTAACAATATAAACATTGCAAAAAGTACAATAGGCTTGTATATAATACAAATAAGTAACACTAGATGACAAGAAACCTGGGCTGCTCTGCTTGCACCTGTTGAAGTTCAAGTATTCAAGGCCTTTATCCATAGGTGTCCCTGTGCACAAGCCTTTCATCACACAATAATCGCTCTTACACTGACTTTTCAAAAAAAGAGCAAGGAAGAAGGACGTATATACAAATAATACAGATAATAGTACAAGTAACACAAATAATTAATAAGTAATGGATGATCTTTATACAGTAGTAGTAGTATTGCACTGTGAAGTAGGTATTGCACATTATGCTGTGGGTGTTGCACAGTTAAACATAAACAACAGCAGCAGTGGAGTAACAGACCCAAGTTACACAAACACACAGCAGAGTGACAGAGTGAGAGAGCTAGTACAGATACGTAGGGCCAAAACATTTTTGCTATGTAATTACAATAGTGTTACAATAGGCTACTCCAGGACTGTTGGACCATGGATTACTTTAGATAAGGTACAGTACGTCTGTGTGCGAACAACAGACCGATATGTGTAGGCCGAAGTTGCAGTGGGCAAAGATGCAAAAAACATAACTAACAAACACAGAATTCCTCTGCACAGCCAGGTATCTCTGACGGCCAGGTGCTGGTGCGGGTTGCAGGGATACCATTTTTAAAAGTAAAGATATCAATTATAAACAAGGCAGTTTGTGGCTTATTTAACACAGCAAGTAACATGGCATACTATTCATGAAAACTAGATGTTATGTAGGTCTAGCCTATTAACAGTATAATAGTGAGCTATTGATATAGGCTATAGGAACAAAATAATCAGTTTTTTGTTCAAACTTAGCACAGCAGCAGAACTTTGATGGGCACATTACCTCAGTGTGCAATGAATTGAAAATGACTACAGATGACTACAGATAAACACACACACAAAAAAATTGATTGATTTTAAAATTCAAATTTGTCCGTGCATTTGAGAAGGAAAAAATGGAGAGCCCCGATATCTGTGACTTGACTTTAATGCCATTTGCCAAGTCATTAAAACAAGGCTTTAAAGTAAAGCTGAGGACACAAAGCATTTTGTTCACTGTGTACTGTGCAGCTATTTCACAAATGGCACGTCTGTTTGCACCGTGCTTACCATTTGGCTACGCACTGAGGGGCTACACCTCTACGTTTGTATGTTGTCACCTTCCTCTGGTGTGCACGCGTGCCTCTGTGTGTTTGGGGGGGGGGGGGGGGGGGGCTAAGGGGTGTCACCGACAGTGCATGCGCTATGACACCTAGATTCCCGCAGGCGCCACCGTCAACTACTACTCTAGAATGAGTTTAAAGTTTTGCACACATGTTTAAAATGAAAAAATATTTCAAAATGTTAAAGTAGCCTACCCTACACGACTTAATATTGTTATTTAACTGCATCATTGTATCAACTGTCCATTGCATGGAGTGTGATATGTAGGCCTGTGTTGATCAAACGTTTTAAGCCTCGTGCCCTAGACAAGTATGCAAACGGTAAATGGGAAAATTCAACTTAACACCTAACTGTGAAGCGCACGTTCACAGTTGTTGACGCCTTGTGTCGAGGCCGCCTTGTGTCGGTGACACCTGTGTCGTGTGCCTTCCGCCTCTCTAATGTTTTCTCCTACATACGGCATTTTCGCACCCAAGACCAGACACACGCCACGACTCATCAGGGGCGAGAGTTACCTCACCATTTGTGGAACCGTGACACGCGCAGCAAAGGTGTTGAGGTGTGAATGATTCTCAGGCTCGAGCGCTCAGTGCGCCCCCCCCCCCCAAACACACACACACACACACTTTTTGCAAAAAAATGATTAGTAAACTAGTCAATCCTGCTTCTCTCTTGTTATGAAATGTAGTGTAAAGGAAATGTTTGGTAAGTTCTTGTGTCATGGTCTGCTGCAGCGTTATGTGCGGTTGCATTAGTACCGCTCGTGCCTTGGTTGAAAGCAGGCCAGGTGGAGAGGTGGAGAGGAGGCACGCGTCGAGCTTATTACCATCTCAATGACCAGAGCATGAGCAACCATTACTAATCCGGTCGCTCAGTCCTTCCAACAATAACCCAGTAGGCTATGTCTATTGACATTAAACAGACTCATCGGCTATAAGCCTACACTGATTTTACCAACGGTAGAAATCGATGCCTTTGGCAAAATATCGGTGTTTTCAAGCAGACTGGAAGACTGAAACAGCATAGGTCACACTACAGCAAAAGACTTGTGCTATGTACATGTTCGGTATGTTGAGTGGTGCGTCATACGGTGTTTTCCGACATGGCTTTGGCACTGAGGTAGTCTGTCCAAGTAGTGGGAAGCGGTGGACAACTAATAGCTATAGTCATCATTTAATCGTCGTTTATCTATCCACCAACCACACACACAAAGCGGTCAGTCAAAACCATCATATGTGTCTGCCGCACGGGCCACATCCGATCCTTAGACCGAGGCAGATACCACCCCGGATCTCTCTGGAGCGTGCTAAAAGACCTTGGCAATTTAACGACTCACACGCGCCGGCACAATTAGGCTCGCGATTTCTTAACACTCCAACTGCCCCCAGGAGGTTGTCCAACAAGTTGCGACACGCGACAACGTGATAAACGAACCTCTATCCACATAGGCATTTTAAGACTAAACGTCTTTAACGGCATCACATCTCATTCAAATGTTAGAGTTAGGGGTATGCCGTATGCATCTGTACCATGATAGAAGACATTGAGATAGAGGTAGAGGAAATTGATAGAGGAATTTGAATACTGTCGACGACTTTGCAGCCTAGGCAATCCTATAAGTGCTATTGAAAAAACAAAAAACAAAAACAAAAGTATCTGGCCCCGTATGCTTTATTATAGTAGGTCTGGACTACAGCGACATACCATTAACATTGTTTTTACACATTATGCCATGGACAAGTCCGATTTCAGATACAAACAATTTCCAAATGGACACAGGAGCTTCAGGGAGTCCTCTGATGATTTAAAAGGGGACATAGCCTGTGTCAAGACTACACATAACATATAGCCCGAGATACTAACCTACTTTCAAAAGTTTTATCAAAAAATATTTGTTTGCATTGATTATATGGGGCACCAAGAGCACCCCATAATCTGCTATCTAGTCTTAGACTTTGTGGGTATGTGCCAAATGAATCCTTTTACGCACAGATAAATGCCATGGTAATTAAAGACACATTAAGCTGTTTGACTCGTGTCTGTTGTCCGTTTTTTTTTTTGGTAAAAAAAAAAAAAAAAGAAAAGAAAAGCAACCATAGGTGCATAGGCTGCTACAATTCTCACTGCCACTCTCACTGCACTGGTAATAAACTGCTCATTTGCATAGCCAGCCCGCCCCCACCAGGCAGCATATATTTCTTGGCATCGGCCGGACTTCTGCACTGAAGTTCAAAGTACAGAAAAGAAGCGGAGCGGGTCGTTTTTGTTTCGTTTAGCAATCCAAACAGCACTCTAGTTTTTTATTTATTATCTTATTTATTCGTTATTTTAGTTAGCTGTTAAATTAGTGAGAAACACGACTACTCTTATTCCAGTCCTGTTTCTGCGCTATTCTTTGGGGTACACATTTTTTTCTCTATTGCTCAATAGGAACAGTGCTGTTGCATATTAGGATATAACAGAAAGGATGGCTTTAACATTTTTGTTGCCGTGTTTTTTAACTCTCCTGTTGGCACCTCTGGTAAGTTGGCTGGCTAAGTTTGTTGTTTGTATCTTTATTTACATCACTTACAACTTACATGTTGGCGCCATGTATTTGTTTGCTAAACCTATACTGTTTTTGTTGTTTGCAGGCGGAATCATCCGGCTTGTTTGAGCTAAAAGTACACTCTTTTTCAACCACTGGTAGCGTCTGCAAAGGATCGGAAAAGTGTCACATCTTTTTCCGAGTATGCTTGAAACATTCTCAAGATGTTATTTCACCTGAACCCCCGTGTACCTACGGAACTGGTGAAACGGACGTTGTAAGCGCCGACGAGGAGTCAATCTCCAAAAGCGCATCACTCAAAGTGCCTTTCCATTTTAAATGGCCGGTAAGTAACCTATGCAGTAGCCTATAAAATATTTGAACCTTTCCTTCAGTACGTCACTGAACCTTTCATTCAGTCTGTCATCCAGGAACGGTATAAAAACAATTTTCACTTTCCTTCCACAGGGAACGTTTTCACTCATCTTAGAGGCTTGGAACGTAGAAGTCTCCACTGACCACTCCTTAGGTGAGCAGACTAGGCTGCCTTTATTTATTTTGTAAAGATAACATAATTTACACATTAATTATTTCTTGCTGTCATTTTGCTTGTTGTTTTCTGTACACTTGTCATGTAATGTCAATTATTAATAGTCGTGGAACTAACATGTACTTATTCTGATGCAGAAAAACGGAATAATCTGATAAGTCGATTGGCTGGTCGACGAAGACTGATCATCGGTGAGGAATGGTCGCAGGATGTCCATTTCGGACAGCAGAGTGAAATGCGCTTTTCCTACCATGTTGTTTGCGATGAGAACTACCATGGAGAAAACTGCTCCACGTTTTGCCGTCCCCGCGACGATACGTTTGGACATTTTACCTGCGATGCGGCTGGCGCCAGAGTGTGTTTGCCTGGATGGAAAGGGGACTACTGCACACAACGTAAGTATATGCCGCCTCTCCTGTTTCAGGCCACAAAATAACGCATAACACAAAGTTATTCATTAACAGTATTCATGTGCCATTATCTTTTTTACGTTCTTTTTTATAATTATAATTTTATAATTTTATAAAGCCACTTGTTTTTTTTACATTGGTTCAAAGCAGCACTTTGTACAGTCAATGATCAAATTAACTTAACAGGATGTACAGAATATACATGGTATTGTTAAGTTAAACCAATGTAGAAAGACCCATGCAGCTGCTTGCCATGATTTCCTAAGCTTGCTTCAAAGCAGCATTTTTTACAATGTACTTAACACTTGATGTTCCTGAGTCTAAGCATAGGGGAAGGGGGGATGTGTGGTAATCACTGTAGTCTAAATGTTCCTCTGTCTCTTCTCAACAGCCATATGTTCGTCTGGCTGTAGCGAGAGCCATGGCTTCTGTGATCAGCCTGGGGAGTGCAAGTGTCGACTCGGCTGGGAGGGCCCTTCCTGTGACCAGTGCAGTCGCCACCCGAGCTGTCTGCATGGAACATGCGGCCAGCCGTGGCAGTGCAACTGCAAGGAGGGCTGGGGGGGCCTGTTCTGCGACCAGGACCTGAACTTCTGCACCAACCACAAGCCCTGCAAGAACGGAGCCACCTGCACCAACACGGGCCAGGGCAGCTACACATGCACATGTCAGAAGGGCTTCACTGGGGACAGGTGTGAGAACAAGATCAACGTCTGCGACAGCAACCCATGCAAGAACGGAGGGAGCTGCAATGTACGTTATCAACAACCTTTACCCTGACTAATAACCTATTTACCGACAGCCATATTGATTGGAATGCACCTACTCATCGAAATTAACAGAAAACCTTTTTTTATTTCCTTTTCAGGACATGACTGAAGGCTACACATGTAGCTGTCCTCAAGGTTTCCAGGGGAAGAACTGTGAGGAGAGCAGCAGTGTGCCGAAGTGTGCTGACGGCCCATGTTTCAACGGTGGTACGTGTACCGAGAAGGACGAAGGCTACAGCTGTGCCTGCCCTGTGGGCTACACCGGATCCAACTGCGAGAAAAAAGTGGACCAATGCAGCAGTGCGCCCTGCGCTAATGGTATGCAACAAACCCTGCTTCCCTACTTAACTTCATGGAAGAAGAACTTTGTTTTTTGAGTCTGTCAGAGAAGGGTTGTGAAAACCTTATCTGGCATCACTGAGTCTGGCAGCCACCACATTCTTTGCTTTTTCTTTCTCCGCTCCACAACAGAGAATTCTGTTCTGACATGATTTTTCTGCTGCCTGTGTGTTTGTCTGTTCCGATAGACGGGCACTGATAGCAAAACTGCCCGTACTGGTCTTGCATGAACTTATCATTACACCTCCCACGGGATCTCATTACTGAATGTGCTGAGTGCTTTTGCATAGTGTCAAGCTGACGTTTGACTTATTCTCACTTCTGTTCTGTCTGTTCTTCTCTTTGCTTTCTCCCCAAAGGTGGCCAGTGCATAGACCTTGGACACAGCCTGAAGTGTCAGTGTCGCCCTGGCTTTAAGGGTGCCTACTGTGAGATAAACATTGACGACTGTGCCCGGAACCCCTGCCGCCATGCTGGCACCTGTGTTGATGGCATTAACGACTACACCTGTACCTGCCCTCTCGGCTACACGGGAAAGAACTGCCAGATCCGCGACGATGTCTGCTCCCAGAACCCTTGCGAGAACGGCGGCACGTGCTACACCCACTTCACCGGGCCTATTTGCCAGTGCCCGCCCGACTTCATGGGGTCCCGCTGCGAGTTTGCAAGACCCACTGTTCCCACAGTTATGGCGGAGGAAGTCCTTCCATCGGCCCTGGCACTGTCCTTCACTCTGGCATTCATCACCCTCACCATTGCTGTGTGTGCGGTGATTATGATCCTGCACCAGATGAGAGGCAATCACAAAGCGAAGGCCTTGGCCTCGTCGGTTCGCAACGACTTGGACGCAGCCAACAACCGCAACTCCATGAACACAGCTGCCAGCTGCTGGGAAAAGGAAGCCTTTTTGATCACGCCTGGCCAGGAGAAGGTGTCCAACAAGGACGTGGTGCTCATCCCCAATGCTCTGGAGGTGCCTGAGGACAGAGTGCACTACAAGAACATCCTGGCAGACAGCAACCTGACCAAGGACAAGGAATTCACCAAGAACAAGTTGGAATTGTAAGTATCGTGTCTTGCATCATGTTTTTTTTTTTTTTTCAGAGTTAAATGTCACCATCACTGCCTTGCAGATACAGCACTAAAACTGTGTTTCTCAAACTGAGGGCCCAGGACCACTGGCAGATTATGTGTATAAATATCATTATTATTATCATTTCTTATGCTACCTGTGCTATGCACAGTGTCTTTTAAATGGCATTCACTGATATTATGTTCATGCCATTCCCCATTCAAGGGTGTGATACTGCACCACATTGTGTTTAAATTGGTACACAAAAACAGGTTAACACAATAACAGCTAGCATGGTTGGCTAGATTCCAGACAGTAAGACTGACATAACAAACTGACTGTAGGAATTACACCACCTCTAATATCTCCAACTCTGCCAGCATTGCCATCCCAGTGAAAAAATACAATGCTGTTCTGTGGAATCTGTACATATTGCCTCATTTATTTCAGAAGAAAAGACATATGCGGGTGGGATGGTGTGGGGGGGGGGGGTGTCTTGGGAGTTGATCCTTGAGGTTTTTTTCCCCTCAGTCTGAAAATGTTTGAGAAACACAGTGCCAACACTAATATGAGTTGTTAGTAATTAATCATGGTCTGGACTATGCCCTTTTTATGGCATGATTGCAATAGTGATTGTGCTGGGGATGTGGGGTTTGTACTATTACCTCCACACTGTAACTAACAGAATTTAATTTTTTTCTTCTAGAAATAAAACCGAGACAAGCATATTTGTCCCCCCGATGAACATTCCTAAGGAAGGCCTTTACCATCCCATCTACATCATCTCCCAAACCGATCAGTGTGTTTTAGCAACTGAAGTGAGTATAACTACCTCTTTTATTCCTCTCCAAATAGAGTGTATTTTCTTGGAAAAAAAAAAAACAAAAATATTTTACTAAGATGAAAGTATTAACCGTTCTGTTCTTGTTCTTCTCTTTTGTTTACAGGTCTAACAGTGTACACTATTCTGAAGCACCTCGTCTATCCAGGGGACCTATTGAAATATGTTTACACATTATTTAAAAAAAAAAAAAAACAAGAAACAATGGAAGGAAAATATGAGAATATATTGTCAAAGTATAATATTTATTTATGCTGCTCATTTATTATTGATCTGGGTAAACTTTCTTTGTTGACAAATCAAAATGACTACGAAGGACTTAAAGCATTTTTGCACTACCATTTAAAGTTTTGGTATATAATATAATATAATATAGTATAATATATTGTTTGGATGGAATGATACGTTTAAATCGGAGCGCCAGAGGGAATTAAGGACCCGTCCACCACACTCAAGACTGGAACATCTGTTGTTTTCCCAAAAAAAAAGCTTCAATCCTGAAACATTCCTACTGACAGATGAAAAAAGACATCTTCCTTCAGCCTGGCCCAGCAGCTATGCAGTCATCGGTTGGACTATCTGGAACGAGCGTCTACTATTTTCTGGGAATGCAAGGAATAACCAGTCAACCAGTGCTGAAAAAAGGGATACCCTGTTTATGTACAGTGGAATGGACTGGATGAACTATTTAAGTGCTCTTTGGGTACTTGGGATTTCCCAACACCAGAGTGCATGATCTTGTATTTCTACAGTGGCAAAACCGGAAGGTACTGCTCTACACTGAAACATATTTTCATACGGATATCTTTCTTTTGACACAAGTTTTTGTCAGTTTTCGTTTTTTTTTTGTGTGTGTGTCTTTGCACAATGACTTTGTTGGATGCCTTTTCTTTTCAAAGTTAACCCCATTGTTTGCTCACAAGAACAAGCGAAAACACTTCATTTCAAAGGGGATAGACAGCCCCGCTTGCTGGATATCTTACTTTTCAGCCAGGAGTTTTAAAAAACATATATTTTTTCACCAAGTGAATTCCTTTTTTTATTTTTACATGTTTATGTGCCTTTTAAATTTACAATGCAATATGTACATGTTTATCTATTTTGTTCTATTTAATTCTGTAAATAATCCGTATTTATGAGAATTGTATATATGTTTATGAGATATATTAATTATAAAGAAATTTATCTACATCTTTCTATATATTTTTTCATAAATAAACACTAAATAACTCAAATAAGATTAAGTTGTGTTGTTTGTTTGTAACTCAGTGATCTTAACAGCTTTTGACTCTTGCCCAAAATATTGCACTGGTCCCACTGTTGTCATAGGGCATGTCGTCTTACCTGACTGAGAGGCTTTTATGTGTTTCCCTATGTCTTTAGTGTGTCATGGTGCTTTTGTGCCAGTATGCAAACCTCCAAGCATCCATTTCTTTCACTTTCCCAGAAATGCTCCATTGCAACTCTGCTATTTTTCTCACTTCCGGATTTAGTTTCAAACAAGCCACATCTGATAAGCAATCATGACTCCATCTCCCATTATCTTTACTTGGTCCATTTATGATAGTTTAGTGTCCAATGAAAACAAAATTCCTTTCAGTTTTGCTGTAGTTTCATGTGATTGCGTGCTTTGTAAAAAACACTTTATGTTTATGTTAGATCACTTAGATCACTCAGTTTGCATAACAGAAAAGTGGACTTCCATGGAAGGATTTTAAAAGTGTGGTGAAAGAATGACGGAGGTGAAGAGGCCTACTGTGGCAAATGTGTTTCCTGGTCTCTTAGCTAATGTTTATGTCATGTAGTTTTTTTCAACTAGCTAATGCTTAAAATGTCTGAAGAAGCTAAACGTCCCTTATACCTAATGAGGCCAGCTTCATCATAGAATGACGTCCTGAACCACTATGTGAAATGCAGCTCTTAAGCCTGAAAGTAGTGTTGTTTAGTTATCCATGTTCACTCTCAAGTGACTAACAACCTGAAACTGGTCTGAGTGCCATTGTGATGACAAAAGTTAGATGGGACTGATGGGAATGACTTAAACTTGACTTGTAATTAGTACTAAACAATTAAGGTTACTTTTTAAGCTTTAAGTATTCTGTAAGATGGTACAAGTCAACAGGAGTCAACAGGCCATCTTCTAAACAACTTGATACAGTCGTAAGATTAGAAAGAGGTCTGTTGAGAAGGTGGAGGGTTTCGATTGGATCCACTTTTGTGAATTGTATTAAAAGATCATACATAGTACATAGAAAGAGTAGAAAAGCTCACAGATGGATGCTCTCACACGTTTTTTTTTTTAAGTTCAATGTAACGTTTAAAGCTGTTCATTGGAAGTTCAGTCTGGATAGTTGACTGTTAACAGCTTTAGAAAAAGCATGTAGAAACTACAGTCATGGCCAAAAGTTTCACAATTGTTAATGGTTTATTACTCACTGTAGAAACAACGAGTTCTTCATAAATGCCAACTAGGCCGTCTGTTTTCAATCTTGAACTTGCTATTAAAATAGCTGACTCTGGGTCCATTATGAATATGATTTATCAAAGCTTTGGCAAACTCAACATCTTTCATTACAATCACCTTGGTAACAAAAGTACTGCTAGTGCTGAAGAAGTACAACATGTCGCTGTAAGATGTAAATGTCGTCCTTCAAAACTGTCAGGCTGAAAGATCTCAGGCACAGTGCCTGAAATCAGGCATTGGAGTATAGGCTACATTTAACATTTGCCAGTCATAATACCTTTTGAAACGTTTTGCTAATTTCAGGAATAGACAGGGCATTACTCATTTCTTGATTAATGCCCTGGAGATGTCAGTGCAAAACGAATGTCCAGTATTGATCAACACAAAAATGTGAAAGACAATGAAGGGGAGAGAAGCCGAATTCAGATGCAGCAACAGTATGCTTTTGTTGTCGTTAAGAGGCCATACACTTTGTCCTGGGTGGTGTTTCTGGAGTTGTTGACTGGTGTCTGACAGGCCAAAGGGAAACAGGATGTAGTTGTATACAGTAGGTTAGGGGGGTCTGGGGTCGTTGTCCATTGTTCATATCCTGTTTACTGAGTGATGCTAGGCAGTGGCATGCGGCGCTTGCTAAAGTCGAGAGCAAAAGAGAAACGGTAGTTTCCTAAAGAGATGACACAAGCAAGCCTACTCGGGACACCTGGGGTTAGAGGGTCAGATGCAGAGTGGGCAGTGCCCAATGTGAATAATAATACAAGTGAATGATAATACAAGTGAATGATAATAATGCATGTCAACAATATGTTTGTAAAGAGCATCGTTTCAATGTTTTGCCTGTACTCAAAGGTGTTTGTGTGTGTGTGTGTGTGTGTGTGTGTGTGTGTGTGTGTGTGTGTGTGTGTGTGTGTGTGCGCATTTGTGTGTGTGTGTCCCAAACCCTCAAATGATTAGATTAGATTAGATAAAATAGCTTTATTGACACTGTATACAAGACACAATGAAATCACAACTGCCCAATCCATTGGTATTGAGGGGTAAATAAACACACATACACAACCACATAACAAAGACACACATCATCATATACGACAACAGTGACAGAGAACAAGATAAACTGCTGAGTAGATAAACATCAAAAATACTAGCAACAGCAATACTAGCAATACTAGTTAAAATATTGCACTATGGTTGTGGACCAATACAGATAGGACCAACACAGGTACGGGGTGTCACTTAGCCTGGTAAACCAGCCCTTTGTACTACACTGCATTTCATATAGAGGGCCTGGCTGTTGTTTTTATTAACATGGTTGTCTTAAGCAGCATCTTGCCTGACCAATCAGCGAACAATTTCTTCCTGGAGGTGTAGACTCTGCTGAAGTTTAAAATGATTGGATCTGCCTTTACCCACTCGCGAACACTCTGTCCGTTTGACAGAGATTTCACAGAGATCCGAAATCCAAGAAATTTATAAAACTATGAATGATTTCCACGCAGACTTAATTGACGGTGACAGGTTGATGGTCGGCTTTGCTCCTCCTATAGTCCAGGATCAGTTCTTTAGTTTTGTTTGTGTTGAGTGACAAGTTGTTTGATGGACACCACAGCATCAGCTTGCTGACCTCATCTCTGTAGTCCGACTCATCCCTTCCTGACCGAGCACTATGGTGCCCCCTACGTATTTAATTGTGGAGTTGGTGGGGGAGAAGGGTGAACAGTCATACGTGTAGAGTTAGTATAGTAAGGCGCTTAGCACGCAGACCTGTGGGGAGCCATTGCTGAGTGTAATGGTGGGGGAGAGGTGGGAGTCCAGCCTGACCGACTCAGGGCAGTTGGTGAGAATGTCCACAATCCAGCAACATAGATGGGAGGAGAGACCAAGGTGGAGTAGCTTTTTGATGAGTATGTCTGGGATGATCGTGTTGAAGGTGTAGAGAGCTGTAGTCAACAAACAGCATCCGGACATGTAGGTCCCTCTGTGTTCGAGGTGTTGTAGGGTTGAGTGGAGAGCGATGGTGATGGCATTCTCTGTGGACCTGTTTTCCCGGTATGCGAATTGTTTGTGATGAAGGGTGGGAAAGAGCCTGGTTTTGATGTGTTCCAGTATCAGTCTGTTAGGGTATTTTGTTACAATGGGGGAGAGGGCGATGGGTCTGTAGCAGGGGTGGAAATTAGTCTTGCAAAATGTTAACTCTTACTAGCCACTGAAAACAATAAATGATCAAATTTACCAGCCACTCAATAGTAAAGTATTATTTTCTGTCCGAAGTTGACCAGCCACTTTCAAATTTTACCAGTACTTGGCTGGTGGCTGGTGGCTGGTGGGAATTGCCATCCCTGGTCTGTAGGCATTTAAGGTGGCTATGGCAGACTGCTTGGGGATACCTTTTACTGTAAACTTCCCTACTGCATTGGTCTGAAGACTGAGGGAAATTGAAAGTCACAAATCCGTAACAAAAAGCATGCACCCACCTTTATGATTTACAAAACCAAAAGCTTAACTTACTGTAACAATCACTGTACACTCCTAATTCTCTGAGGGGAAAGACCAAGGAGAACCCCATTGTTTAGGCTGTGTATGAGAGGACTACTTATGTCTGCTTTTCAGAGTCAATTCATAATTACATGTTATGTTGTAGTCTTTTAATTATATGTGTATCTTATTGCATTTTATCTGTTTACTCAAATGTAACTTTATAATTTTTACTTTATTTTTTACTTTTACTAAATATAAACTGAACTTTAGCAGTGTTTGATGGATGCTCTTGAGAAATGTTAGCTATCTACCTTGTTCAGTGAAGCGAAACCAAAAGCAATAAAAATTCATACTGAAACCTTCCTAGCATCATGATGGTTTCGCTAAATATAATTACACCATAGGAGATATTGTTTTGATGGCATCTGGGATAGTGATTCTGAACTAGACTTATACAGGAGCACCCCTGTGTAGCTGGCAATTAGGTTATCAAGTAGCCTACTTTTGTCTTTACTTATAGACTGTGTGGATCCGAAGAATACAATCATAGAACCCCTTAGACTGTCTGTGTTCAACGGATTCTCTTGTGACCATGATAATGTCTACAACACCCATGGTTAAGCAATGACAGCACTGCCTGTTATCAGATGAGAAAGCGTTTTTTGATGTGGTACCGGATATAAAGCCTGAAGCATTAAGCAACTTTTTTCATGGGTAGTTTTTTTTTTAATGGTGATGGTGACACTACCATTGTTTGCATGGTCATAAATCACATCACTAGAAAGAAAAGTGAATGAGTTTTAATCTGTATGGTTTGCATTGTGGTCGGGGGAGTAGCCTCACTGATTGAGTAGGAGTTATTTAAAAGGATCCAGTTTTCTTTATAGTTTTGTGCCACATTAACACAGAATAGAATAAAAGAGAAGAGAAGAGAAGAGAAGAGAAGACAAGAGAAGAGAAGAGAAGAGAAGAAAAGAGAAGAGAAGGGAAGAGAAGAGAATAGAGGGGCAGTTTGTGGCAAAGAACCTAAATGGTGTAAATGGGGCAGAGTTTTGGGTAGTGTTTGAACAGGCATTTCGAGTTGCCCTGACTCGTGCAGTGGGGCCACATGTCTTGGGGCTGAGAGATAAACGTCTTTAAATGCATTCAGGACCGCAGCTGGTGATCACCTTCATCCTGCCTAGCTTCCTGTTTTCAGGGTATTTCTGTCCTGATAAGGGAGAGGAAATGAACTTTACCTTGTCCCTCCATTAGTTTAAATGTAATGGACAATTCTTCCCAAACTTGCCAACTAAGTAAGGAACACTTCCACACTGCCATAAATGTTTCCTCTGATTATGTTTATGCTATTTGGTGGATATCTATCATACATGTGACAGTAATGCACACTATTTTTGACACTAACACATTAGCCTAATAGAAGGAGATGAGGTGTCAATGTAGTATAATAGAACTAATGTAGATGTAAAAGGGATTTAAATTTTACATTCTGGCTGCAATGGGAAGCCACTTTAAAGAAACTAAACAAGGACTCTTCGGTCAATCAAAGATCAACCACACGCTGGATCTTCTGCAAGTGCAAATTTCTCAGCACATCCAGGAAAGTCAGCCAAAACTGTATTGCAGTAATTTAACTTAACAGCATTATATTTAGAAAAGGTAAGTATATTGGCAACTATGACATTCAGATTACATGCTGTTTTAGTTGGAGTTAGAGAAAAAAAATAAAATGGGAAAGTGGGCAACTTTCTCACAATGGTGTCTGGGCAGTTGCTCACAAAGACAAATTCAGCTTAGCAGAGAGTGTGATTTTGGCTAGACTGTATTTACAACGTTTTTTTTGTTTTGTTTTGTTTTGATTTTTTTGTCATTGTCAGATCATGGTCTGTTTATGTTTGTAATACCCACTGGTCTATGGTACAGGGAGACAGACAGATTGACAGACAGACAGCTCTCGTTGTGTGTGTGGGGGTATAGCTAGGTGTGATTGGGTGTGGGGTACTTGTCTACTTGGTGTAGAGTTTCTTACATCCGATGAGTAACTCCCCTCTGACCTCCCGAGTTGTGGGAACAGGAACAGCAGGATCTGCCGTGACCAGGGACATTAGTGCAAATGACTCTAGCAGACCACTCTACACCTGACAGACACCCCTCCTCCCCAACTTCAACCAGCAGCAAGGAGGAGAATAGAAGAAGAGAATGCCTGTTTAGTGTCTCTATACACATGTGCAATTTACACTATACACCTGTACAATGAGATTAAAAGCAACTCATTCCCCAGTGTAAACATGTAAGAAGAATATTTACAATGATATCACATAATATTCAGAATCATTAGGCCTGTGTGTCAGTTGATAAAGCACTACTGCCTTTCCATCTCTGCTTCAGACTGGATTCAGTCCTGCGAGAGACGGTAAGAGGAGACCTCCCAGGCAGCCATCAAAATCGTTTTTTTTTTGTAATGCCTGCTGTGTTCCACAGTTGGAGGAGATGGTTAGACCTAACTGATGACACCTGTCTGACCCTGGAAAGCCAAAGACTAATCAATCGGGAGGGAAAGTCCCCATATGTGATATATAGAATACATTCGTGATGTAGTCAGTTGAGAAAAGCAACAAAAACACTACACATCAAAAAGGCTACTATCATAGTTTCGACCAATGCCAGACATTGCATGACACACTGATAACACAGTACTCTTACATGATAAATTCAAAATTAAAAAATCAAAGTTGTTTTGTTGTTTTTTTATAAATAAAATGACTTGACAGAGAGACCTTATAGGAGACGATGTTAGTTTCCCACAGTTCCCAGTGGGTTTAGTGCACCCAGTCACACCTTCACAGAGGTGTTAGGAGACTGCAATTGAAATGAGCCTTGACTTCAAAGGGCTTTCAACTTGTGTGAGGGACCAGTGGCTGAGCAGTAAAGTACTGCAGCAGCCTAATTCACAGGGACTCTGCGATGTCCTCAATGGGCCACCCTGCTGCTAAAGCATTTTCCTCTATATGCCTCTATGTCTCCATAGTCTATTAGTAGTTAGTTAGTTAGTTAGTTAGTCCATCTAGTAGTGTCCATTTTTGCATCCTTTTGTAGTTTTCATATCAACTTGGAAGGATGTGTATAACTAATGACACTTACAAAGTAGCTCATTGCTACTTTGATATATATTTAACTATGTTGAACTTCTTAAAGGGAACTTTAAGTTATTTTTCTCATATTTTGCTTTCACTGTAGAACTCTTACGCATATAAATCCCTTTAACAAATCACATCTGTTGGCAACACCTTATTGAGTGATGAAAAATCAGAATCATTTGGTCATTTCAAAGTAACCCAGACACCATCTCAGCCTCATTACAACAATACAAGTGATGTTTACATTTACAAAAGCAGCTCTCTTTCTGAGAAAAACAGTAACACAACTTCTTGAAGTAGCTTCCCGCACAGAAGGTGGTGTGTAGACCCCAATCAGGGGAGGGTGAGGGGAGCCACCTCCACTTCAAAGGGCATGGGGAGACTGGCCACAGCGCTTTCCCAGGCCAGCACATCCACTTTATGGAGGACAGGACGACTTGCACAGCTACTAAATTGTCGTAAAATTACAAAGAGGACGAGACAATTGGAACTTGACAGTAAATTGGAACACTGTTTACTGTCGTGAAAGCTGGAAGGGTTCTATTAGGGTGTTTGTGCGAAGTTAGAAAATGTAGGGTGTATATTCTAAATGTATACAAACATAAAAATGAACATTTTGGTCATGCATAAAATCTACCCATTTTAACATCAAAATGAATTTTAAAGCAATATTGGCTGTACTATGTCAGTACTTAAAAAACACTTATATAATTGTGAGTATGTACTATCTGAATTGTTTAATTGATAATACTATTTTAAAAAAAATCTGACCAACAATTACGTTAAAAAACTGTGGCAGCAAAGTGACCAGTGATATAGTTCATTTTAAATACTACAATTTTAGTTAAAATTCATTGAATAGATAAACTAGATTTACACAAAAAATGAAAAACATAGTAAAAAACCACCCTTAAATTGTGTTGGATTTAGTAATTGCATGCCAGTTGATGAGTTATATAGCCTAAAACTATTGAGTAAATCGAAATGAATTTCACAAGAAAAACTGACTTGCATTTACGAAGTATCTATGCAAAATTAAGTTAGATTTACTACATATCTGGATCAGCCTAATTTATATTAACCATTTAAACCAGGGTTAAGTGATATGCACACCATCACACCCACACAGTGGGTGATGGTAGTGGACTGTTTACTGATCGGTGTTGACAAAGTTGACCCAAACCCGCAGTCCTGAGCATTGGGATTCTATCTGTGTTGTTTGAAACGCATACTTTTTTATGTTTTGCAAAAGCAGTAAATAAAAGGTTTGTTTAGTCTAACATCCATGCCATCCTAAAAAAGGACACATAGGATATACTTAACCGCTTGAGAAATACACAGCAGATACTGTGCATCAGCAGTTCTACCGGAGAGACTTAGTAGTAAAAATGAGAATACAAATCTTTTATTATGAAAAACTGTATGTGAAAGTATCCTGGTAAACCACCCTCCTTGCACTACACTTTATTTTGTACAGAGGTTCTGGCTGTGTAGTACTGACTACTGGAGGTGTAGCTTCTGCTTAAGTTTAAAATGATTGGATCTGCCTTTACCCAACCCCTAGCTTCTGGTTGTGATGTACGCCATTAGCCCGGCTATAAGCCTGCCTACACACTACAATCCAAATGTAGCACACAAAGTCAACCCCATCACTCATGAACACTCCCTCTGTTTGCAGATTGGCCAACAAGACGCTACCTGTCAATGGAAGCAAACCCAGACTACCACTGTGGAGAGAATGACAATCGAGTGGAGGTGTGTAGGCAGGCTTACAGCCAGGCTAAGGTGAAAGTACATTTTAGTCTCTAAATAAAGGCTTCCATCTTCAATAATTTCAGCAATGACAGGATCTCAGTCCCTGTCGACAGTAGAAGAGGGGGATGGGCAACCCCCCAGCATGGAAATGGGGACCAACTGATGGCAGTGGCTGAAGGAAGGCGTGTCAATGGAGTATCCCAGGACAAGAGAAAAGCTGGCAGGACAGAACATGACATGGCGTGGCACGGCATGACTTGGTGACTTGGTGAAGAACAGTCTCCCAAGATGAACAGAACAGAAGTCAGCTACGGAGGAGGAAGGTGCATCATGGGAGACAGAAGAACTGGCATGGCAGGAGAGGAAGGCTTGGACGTGGTAAGGAGCCATCTCCCCAATGGCAGAGGAGCAACAGACATCAGCTGAGAGCGGTGACTAAGGGGCTGGAGACGGGGATATAAGGAGGCTGGTTAATGAATGTCAACAAAAACAAACTAGGCTAAGTACTCTGGGGAGAACTACGTTTCCGCTAACATTTCCCCCTTAATGGATGTGGAAAGTCCATACAACTCCCTCGCAAATGACATCAGCCTATGAGCAGACTCCAATCTCAATACCAATCTCAAAGAAGACACCTGATCCTAAAACCACTGAACTTCGCAGAAATACTTTAATGGGTCCTACCTAAGAATTCTTTTCAACGACTTTTAATGATTTAACGACTGCTACTTCCTATAAATCAGAAGGACTGCAATGAGTAAGGCAGCAGTTCTGGCACATGTCCATGGGACAAACACAGAACACACAGGAAAATCCTTTCCAAAGAAAACAAGACAAAGAAAAGTCGGCGTCTGTGTCTTAGATCTACGCAAATGTTTTTTCTAGTGGGTAAACCCCAAAACATCAAAACAGGAAGTAACCACTCACTAAAACAAAACTACAAAAAGTATTACCACCTCAATTTACAGGAAACCTATGGAAAGGACCACCCTTCTTTACTGTAACCGACACCATAAGGTAAACTAAGACTTCAAACTGGAATGGTAAGATGACATTAAGATTTAATGCAGGAAATCATCATCCATCTATTACACAGCAAGGCCAGACAGGTTGTACAGCCATGGTGTAACAATGTTAAGATCAAGGTGTAACAATCTAGAGATATTACTGAAAAAAATGCATTTTTCGGAGACAACCTTGTACATACCTCACAATTAAACCAACCCAAACACACCTGGCTTCATGTAAATAAAAGGAAACTTCAGGTATAGCAAGCTCAGACATTGCAGTAATACCACAAATGTCAAATTCTTCACTCATCCTCACACTGGTAAGGATTTTATCATCACATATTCTCTAATTTGCAACACAACATCAGCTGGTTTCATGCTGCTGGTGTGAGTAATGTGTCCATACCTGTGGTCCACAGAGTCTATCCACTGAACATGGTGACACCTGCTGGACCAAGAGTGCAACAACAGCAGACCCTCATGAACCTTTGAACTTTTCCTGTATTACAAGTGCATGTAAGTAAAAATGTACATTGTGAAAAGGTAGATTCATTTAGCCAATTTAAATCAAAAACTGAAACACATATATTATATTGATTCTTTACACTCAAAGGTACAAAATTTCAATACCTTTAATTTTGACAGTGATAGCGTACAGCTAATGAAAAGCCAAAATTCAGTATCTCAGATATCAAAAATTTGATTACATTAGAACAATAAAAAGGGTTTTAATACTGAAATGGATGTTCATGTTTTTGGTTCCCAGCACTTGTTTGGGCTTCCTTTTGCATGAATCACGTTCTCCAGAGTTTAAATTGGACCAGAGCCCTCCGGAGCTCAGCTCCGCCTCCTCACCTCAGCAATACAGCCAGCTGGACCTGAGCCCTGTTTGCTACAGTATTTATAGTAACACAATAGAGTGAGATATTGACCACTGTGAGAAAAGAATTGCTCGCCCTCCTTACAAAAGCTGAGTTAACCACTGATGGCATCAATGTGGTCTGGCAAGGAAGGGATCTGTCCGTGGCACTCCTGAGGTAGAATGATAGCCCAAAGGATGCTTGCTTGTCTGCATCGCTGGGTCTCATCTACTTCATCTTCCTTTAGAGAATACCCATACATTCTCTATGGATCTCTGGTCAGATGGAGTTGCTGGCCAATCAAGTACAGTAACACCATGGTCATTAAACCAGGTGATGGAACTTTTGGGAGTCTGGACAGGTGCCAGGTCCGACTGGTAAATTAAATCAGCATCTGCATTACGGTTAAGAGCAGAAGGAAGCTTAAGTGCTCTATAAACACAGTCCAGTGAAGTCAGTGAAGTACACTGAAGACGATGACACCTGCTGGACCAATTGTGTAACCTCAAAAGAACCCTGTGAGCTTTTCCGGTAGTACGTCTAGCCTTTTCACCTACATTGTTTGTCAGTTTTTTAATAATTACTGAGATGAAATGTGTGGACCCATAGTGATAATGATCATGTCATTTTGTCAAATTAATTATTCATTAGTGCTGACATACAAAAGCAATTACCCCACCTTTTTTATTTGTTGATGCGAGTGAAATGGCATGTTTAAAATAATGTTCTGTAACAGCTTATTGACAATGAGAGTCAAACCACTGTATAGTCTTTTATAGGAGATCCTAAAGACTCTATATAGGGTTACGGCCAGGATTGTAATAGCCTATTCACATTTTAAAATATTTTTAATGCTCCCAGAATTTAAGCCTGGCATTGTTATTTTGAAATATGCCATAACATCAGAGACAGAAAATATCAGAATGATTAGCCCAACAGTTTATGGCCATCACATTTTTCCTTACATCACACAAAAATGAAAACAGCTGCTAAAAGTGCCCAGGAGGAAGGAAGGCCTTTGTATGTCAGCCAATGAGGAAACAGTAGCAAAAAAGCCTCAGCCACCTCAGCACCAATGTACTTGCTGCAGCGAGAGAGAGAACAGAGATGCATAAAACTGGACGGTTCGAAGTGGAACAGACTGTGCCTTCACAACTGCTGCCATGAATTTAACAAATACAAATTCAAAACAAATTAAGATTAATAACAGAAAGAGAGGGGGGAAATTAGTTCAGCTTTGTGTTCCTTTTTTTACAGCAGCACCTTACCTTACCTTCATCATCATTTTTCAACCTTTTTTTTTTTCTAGAAGTCACTCTGAGTGATGTTGTTTTTAGAAGTATAAACTGTGTTTGTATTAAAGTTATTTGTTTTCTATTCCCTGAAACTGTGACGTACTGCATATTATGGCAAACACTACTGATAGTGGAGACCAATTTGGGCAGACTAGGACCAAGGACTCAAGTCCAAGAAATGTCTCTGCTGTTTGTCCCCTCTGGTGCTCCATACTTGGCTGAGGTTCAAAATGACAGAGATAAGTCTGTGTGCCCTTCTGAAGCTGAGGCCATAAGCGCAACAGGACCTTCCACAAACAAGTGGTCAACATGAGGATCCTCATGGTGAATATTTCTATATTTTTTCTCCTTACTTAAATTACAATATATATTGGAGTATGGCAGTGTTGTTGACTACAACCTAACACAATAGGGTCTGCATAATGGCTAAATGGAAATCAGTAGCCTGACTTTAAGTGGGTGTTTAGTGTAATGTCAGAACATTTCAGGATAGGATAGGACATTTCAGGATCTTGCACTTTACTTGAAGTAATAATAATCTCATGTTTTTATATATTGGGTCAGTGTCCATAAGGTCATTTTGCTTTTGAAGTAATTTAATTTTGAGTAGTTTAAGATTTCTGTATGACAGGTGTGTTTGTGTTGACTGAATTTCTAAGTGTTATGAAAACTAGCGCAGCACGTAGTGCTTGACCGTAGACGCTAGCTCTCTTTCTAAAGTCAAACCAGGTCATCTCTCTCTCGCCATCACACTGCTGGTTTCCACATTTAGCACGCACACACACACTAGTTGGTGCTGAGCCAGGGCCCTGGGTGAGCGCGTGGTGGGTGGGGGGTTATGGGTAATGAAACTTCAGTGCCCTCTATAATGAATACCATCCCTGGTGAAGCTGACTGAAAAACACATTTTAAAAATGATCTACAGGTAGTTTATCTATATCTCACATTAAAAAATCCAACATTGAGGAAAGCAAACTTATTTTGATACAGAAGAATGCATCAGAGAGAGATCAATGTTTTTTACGAAAAATGCAGTTGTCACAATAATTGTTGGCAAGCTTGCATTTATACCATTGGAAAGCCCTATTTTTGCCAAAAAACATAACTGTAGGGCTCCTTTGACATGCCATATAGTTGTATAATACAAAAAAAGGTTTTGAGACTTTTCTTCTTTACACTTTTAATCTGCATGCTCAAAATTCTTGGTCCTTGCATGTGCATTGCTCTTGCTTCTTCTTTGCTCTGTTCATAGGATCAGGAAAATGGGATAAAGATGTTAGATGCCTCATTTTGTGTTCAGTACATCTGAATTTATGTTTTGGGTTAACTGACATGGCATTGATTCAGTCATGGCCCCCTTTTGGTGTCTCAGTAAAGAGACAGGGTTGGATTTAAAATGGTCAGGTATTTATTGTTCATGACACTATTCAGGCCTATGACGTTCCCAAGCCCTTTGGAACTACAGCAGCCAGACAACATCAAGGATTGTTCGCCATTGTTACCCATTAGTATTCCTGTGGTGTTTTTTGGTAGAGTTGTCCCTCCATACACACCAAACCTGCTATTCTTGTTTAATGTCAAACGACCAAACTTTAATCTCATCTGACCAAAGACTCTGATTCAAGGTTAAGATTCAGTAGCATGGCGCGTGGTGGGTGGGGGGTTATGGGTAATGAAACTTCCGTGCCCTCTATAATGAATACCATCCCTGGTGAAGTTGGCTGAAAAACAGATCTAAAAAACTATGTAGGTAGTTTATTTTCATTGCACAATGAGAACATTGGGGAAAAATATCCAACACTGAGGGAAGCAAATTTATTCGGATACAGAACAATGTATCAGAGAGAAATCAGTATGTTTACCAAAAATACAGTTGCCACAGTTATTAGCAAGCTTGCATTTATACCATTGGAAAGCCCTCCTTTGGCCAACAATATAATTGTTGATCTCCTTTGACATGCCATATAGCTGGATAATACGAAAAAGGTTTTGAGACTATTCCTCTTTACACATTTGATGATCAAACTTTAATCTTATCTGACCGAAGACTCTGATTTAAGGTTAAGATTCAGTAGCATGGCATTCTGGCATTTTTAGTGCCTTTTAAACTTATAATAAAATGACGCAACTACTAACATGGAGGTCACTTCTTAAGTCATTTTTTGAAGACTCGATGACCACAAAATGTTACATCTATTTTGTAAATCTACACAGTGGATTTTTTTTTGCCCCTCTTAGCATCCTCCACACTATGCTAAATATGGATCTTTAATGTGGGCAAAATTCTTATAGTTCTAGTGGCCTGGGAGTTTTCAAATTATCATTTTAACTGCAAATGAAGCAATATCTTCTAGGGGTGCCAAAAATTGTGGCACATGTATATTTAGATGCCTTCTTTTTTCTCTGCACAAATTTGCTTCTCTTAAAGAATGGATTTTTCTGTCATTAGTTTCATTGCAAGACTATGATAAATAGACACAGTTTTTACTTCAACTTTATTACTGTTTAAACCAGGGGTGCCAATAGTTTGTTGTATGACATGTCCAGTGTCCCAGTATTGGAACTTTTGATTGGAAAGTAAAAGCTTGCTTTCAGTTTTGGAACTTTTGATTGGAAGGTAAAAGCTTACTTACAGTATTGGAACTTTTGATTGGAAGACAAATGTTTACAAAAATTGTTAATTTTGTCTGTGATAAAAACAAAGCAAAGTGAATATCTGATCCTTATATCCCCCGTGATAGAATGTAACCATTTATTCAGTAGACATCTCAGTTGTATTTTTTTTCCCATGGCTCCACAGAATAATTCTGAGTATCATGCAATTTACACTGAACTATTGCTGAATGTCCTTTCGGTGGATTCTTTTCTATACTGCTTGCTTATTTAACCCTTTGTTGCTCCTTTCCTAACTTTTTTAGACATGTTGTCACCATCAAATTAAAAATAATCCAAGCTTTCAAATAGAACTGTACTTTGTCAGTTTGTACAAGAGACTGTAATCATTTATACAACTGAACAATTATCTGCTTTTTACTGTTAGTAAAATATGGAGTCTTGTGATTTGGAATGTTTTCGCCCCATCTTTGGAACTGGGATTGTAATTACTCATGTGTTTGCCAATAATTCTTCTTTTTTTGAAAGTAGTTCCCAGTAATTTGTCTGTGTTTCATGTTATTTCCATGAGATAATATAAAAGCATGTATGAACTGGCATTTCCTTTAGAAATGTAAAAATGTATATGTACCTGTTTTTTCTTATATTTTTCATTAATACTGTGTATGTAAAGCACACCGAAATGTCTATCTGTACTGAATAACCTTGCCTTGGCTGTAGGGATGGGCTAATATGTGATGGCACTGATGCCCTAGACAATTCGTATATGACACAGACTAATCCTGACGCTGCCTTCGTGTGTATTTGAATGGTGTTTTCTATACTCATGCTTCTGTTGTCTTCTTATGCGGTTTTAGGTTATCTGTATCCCTGTGTTTATATGCTGTTTTTCTCCCCTAGAGTCTCCCCATAGTGGCTCGGCGGGCTTTTAGCACAACACCAAAACAGCTGAAAAACAGAGTTCCAGAGCACCAGAAAGTCTTCCAGGTGAAAGCATCAGAATTCAAGAGTCAGAGATTAAATACATAAATACGAAAATAACCAAATAGTAATAGATCTGTGTGGTCACTTATGGTAGATCTTCAGATGTAAGGAGTGAACTACCTAAAGCATATTTGAATTGTTTTAAGGTTGTTACAGGGAGTGATAAGGAGGACATGGTCTGTGTAGAGGCAAAAAAAATGTTACATGGAGGTACATGATATAACAGAAGTTCCATCACCTTTCAGCTTCCAATACTTAAAGGAGAAATTTTGGTATAAAATGAACTTTAGGTAGGTACAAGATAATGAGTTGGTTTGTTTGCTGAGGAGCAAAAATACACTAGCCTGTTGCATTACAACCTTTATTAATTTTATCGTTTTTATCAAAAGGGATCACCATGTGATCAGGGCACAGAGGTAGCTTGAAGACTTCCCTATTTTTAAACATTAAAAAAGCTCAGAGTAGCTCCATACTTTCTTGGTAGTATAACAAGGGCCCTGGGCCCCTGACATCCAAAACGAGGGGTTGAGAATCGAGAAATTTGTAAGTGTACAAATTGGTTATTAAATCGTTTACACAGGCTGTCCCTTGCGATAGTTTCCAGTCTTATTACAGTCAAAGCTCAGGGGCCGGATTCACAAAGCTTTCTTAAGAAAAAAATAGTTCTTAACTGGTACTTTTCTCTTAACTTTTGTCTTAGGATAAAACTTAAGAAGATTCCATATTTGCCAATAAAATTCTAAAGTTTTTTCTTAACTTTCTTCTTATCTTTTATCTTAAGAACAATGTTAAGAACATTTTATATTCTTGAAAGCTTAGTTCTTAAGATTCTTCTCAGTATTTTTCTGAACTTTAAGACAACCCTTCACCACATAGAAAAGGTAAGCCTGTAATATTATTTATTTAAACAAATACCTACAAAATTGTAATTATAGAAATTTTGTTTTTGTAATTTAAGTTTTCCATCAATGTTTTTGTGTATGTATAATTAGTTATATTATGCAGGCTACATACATTGACACCAACTGACAGTTAGTTACTTACAATGGGCCTTAACACCATGTTTAGCTTATAGGTTGAATTGATGTAGGCTATACCTTACATTAAGTGTACCCTACAGTAATGCGATATGCAGACAATAGGTCATGAAACCAGGGTGTATTTAAGTTAATAATTTAATCATGGTAAAAGATTTTCCAGCATAGAACATTCTTCTAAGATGTTCTTAAGTATTAAAAATAAGAAGTTCGTAAGAAATGGCATTGTTCTTACGAAAATATTGAGGAATTTCACTTAAGATAAATCTTAGGAACATCTTATTTTTTTCCTTAAGAATCTTCATAAGAATTATCTTAAGAAAAGTTTTGTGAATCCGGCCCCAGAATTCCAAGCTAATTAGTCAAGTCAAGTCAGGTTTATTGTCAATTCTTCACACTACAGACTACACCGAATGTGATGCGGTATTTGATAATGATGTAATTTGTGTACTCTAATAATTGATTACTGTGTCACAGGAGGACAATGGTCTGCCTGTCCATATCAAAGGTGGTACCACTGATGTCCTGCTCTATCGCATTACCATGACCATAACCCTGGGAGGTAAAAAATACTGTTTTTGCAGTGACTTATTTGTTGAACAGCACTGAAAATAATAGTTACTGCACCTAGGGCCACGAGGTATGGGGGGTATGTGCATGTGTGTGTGTGAAGGTGGGGGCTCAAAATTAGGAGCGCTGCCCCTGACTGTTAGCCAGGCTAGCGCCAACTGGTGCCTCCACTCAATTTCATTTACCTCCAGCAACTGCTTTGAAATGAAATAAAACAATGTGAAAGCAGCTGATGCATCAGGCTACCTAACTGTAAAACATGCAGTTCGTTCTGAATGATTCTTCTGATTCTGATTCTGATTCTGATTCTTCTGATTCTGATTCTGATTCTAATTCTAATTCAGATATCCATATCACTGAATGCCCTCTCTGTACTGTTGTTTCAGGCACAGCGCTTTCCTTATACTGGCTTCTGTTTGCCTGTTTACCACGGAAGAAAGAGTAACAGGCCAGCTTCGCAGCCTCAGATCTGTTGTATTCTTGTCTTCTTGTCATCGTCATTGCTTAACCATAACCGAAAGGACTCTGACATGTAAAATAATGTGTAAAATAAAGAAATGTCTGTCAGTCACAACCGGTGTCTCTCAGACTCAGTTGACAAAGATAAAGACACTCACATAGATAAACACATTACGTGGACTGCATTGAACCTTGAGGAGAGCGCAGCATGGGTGTATTAAGACCTACTGTCTGACTTTTTGTTAAGACTTTTTGTCATATTAGTTCCACTATATCCATAGAATATGGATTATAAATGGTTCAAAGAACAAAACAAACACATACTCCGTAGTGACAACCGGAGGTGGGCAACTAATTGACGGTATTGTCTTGCTCTACGTGGGCCAAGTATAAGTGGAATGTGTGGCCCACCTCTGGGTCAGAACAACTTTGTTATGTGGGTAATTATTTTGATATGTGACATGTCTTAAATTGTGAACAGACATTGTTTTACTCCGTCCACATGGGGACACTTCACAGCAAATTCTACAGTGTTAAATCAACTCTTGAGAATCAGTTTTGACACTATGCCAGTGTTTATTTTGTTTTAATTTTTGTAGTGTTAATTTAACACTCCTCCCTTATATATTTGACTCCTTTACAGTTAGATCAATTTTTTTGCAGTGTAATTTCAACTCTTAATTTTACACTTACACTCTTAAATTAACACTTTTGCTGAACACTGGGAAATTAACTCACTGGGAACACTGGGATTTTTTTGCTGTGTTGAGTTTTCATGGTTGGGTTAAAACTGCAGTTGGGCGGCAGTGATTTTCAGGGAATAATCATAAAGGTGGAAATAACCAAAGTGTAAATGACTGCACCTGAGATAAAGTTCACTAAAGAGTCTGAAGGCTGCTTTACAGTGTCCAAGTTTTTGTTCCAGAACTTTACAAACACCAGCAATTATGTATGCTTCTCCAGAGGGGCGTCACATTACAGCTCAGTAAAGTTCACATACTGTAGGGTACAATTACTCTTTCATTCTCAGGTAAAGTGAAATGAAACAAAGGCATCAGAGGTAAAACAAATGGGTGGGTCTCTAAAATGCAGATAAAAAGGGATACTTTGAGTAAACAAAACAAAGTTTTGTTTCATCCCAAAACTCAGGGGTTGTAGGTGAGTACTTGATCTCAAATGAACGTCTTTGTCCTTTTATTGCCTCTTATCAGATAGTGCAGTTGAGAGATGACAGGATAAGCGAGGGACTAAGAGATGGAGACAGGATTAGAAAATGACCTCAGGCTGGAGTTGAACCTGGTTGCCCGGCTTTATGGTTTAGGCCATATACCATACTGCAACACTGTGCCTCCCAAAATAAACTTCTTTTCAGTTTCCTCTGGTTGTCTAAAATTAATTCTTTCACCAATTCTGCTTTTGAACCCATCTTTAGATAATTTTTACACTTTACCTCAATATATGTCAACATATTTACTGTATTTTTAAAGGTTTTTATAGTAACACACAGGAAACAAAGACTGTGCTATTAATCCCTAAAAATATGTATAGATAGCCTAATAAAACAATTCATCATATTTATCATTTACTTCAGAGGAGGAATTCATTAATGTCTAACAAGTTCCGACATTATCAACATCCATATTTGAACTCAGCATAATGTTTTATTATATTGCCAGCTATCATTTAGCTGAACTTGCCCATACACAGATTCATCTGAGACCTTGGGAGTATTCCAGCAGGCAGTTTAGTGACTAACCCAGCTAAGCTAACTCAGAGTGAGTAAACCTAGAAGAGGTGAAAGTGAAAGCCCACCTGGGAAACAACTCACAGTTGTTATTGTGACACAGCACACACTGCACACTATGAAATTGCATTTATGCCTCACCCGTGCAAGGGGGTAGCCCCCAACGGCGCCCCTGGGGAGCAGTGCTCAGGGTACCTCAGTCATGAAGGAGGATGGGGGTTAGTTAACTGGTTAATTACTCTCCCCACCAACCTGGGGGGTCAGGAGTCGAACCGGCAACCTTTGGGCTACCACTTGCTCAAAGTTAACATACCAGGTAAGTGACTAAACCTGCTTAAGAGAATAGCCCCATGATGATGTGAATGGTTAAAAACAGAAAACAAACAAAATGACAATGCTGCTTTGAGACCATTTAGATCGTTTTTTGTCATTCGGCCTTCCGTGTAAGGTTGGGTATGATTGTTGACTCATGTCTTATAAAAAAGTCACAAATGTGTCATGAGGAGTTTTTGAAAGCTGTTGTGCATGTGTTATAAATGAGTTTTTAAAAATGACATGCTTTGAGATGAGAATGGAGAAGAAATCCCTCAGAAACCACCATCAAAAGCCTGTTTGATGTCGAAGTGACTGTAAATAAATCTAAATTCAAATACACTGTAAACCATGTCAACTCTTTTTATTAGGACAACTGAATTTACAGTCAAGCTTGAAATTTAACACGGAACACACTTATGGCCTTTATAATTTTTAACACAGGAAAACCTCTTACCACACTTCTGGCAGAAATATGGCTTCACCCCAGTATGCACCTGCATGTGGGCTTTTACATTATTGGCCTGACCAAACTTCTTCCCACACACTTCACAGGAGAAAGGCTTTTCTCCAGTGTGGACACGCTTGTGTCTCTTTAAGTTCCCGACCAGACGGAAGGACAGTCCACACGTGTCACACTTGTACGGTTTCTCGCCTGTGTGAATGCGCTCGTGCACTCTGAGGGAGTTCGCCAGACTGAAGGCCTTTGAGCACCAGGAGCATTTAAAAGACTTCTCTCCAGTGTGGACTTTTTGGTGTGTGGTGTAAGAACCTTTATGAGCAAACATTTTGCCACACAGTTCACACTTAAATGCCTTTTCTCCTGAATGGAGCTGCATGTGAAGTTTCAGTGAAGCTACAGAGCAATAGCACTTGCCACACACTTGGCATCTCTGGGGATTACTGGACTGTTCAGACGATTTCGACCGATTCTTAAGAACCCCATCGTGTGTCAGCATATGATTTCTCAGCGCGTAGTTGTAAACAAATGTTTTCCCACAGACGTCACACATAAAAGGCTTTTCACCAGTATGTACCTGCATATGCCCTTTTAGGATGCTCCTCTGATTGAAACCTTTTCCACACACCACGCAAACGAATGGTTTCAAACCCGTGTGAATCAGGTGGTGTCGCCTAAGGTTAACATTGAGACCGAACCTTCGGTCACATACATTGCACTTATAAGGCTTCTCCCCTGTGTGAACAACATTGTGTGCTTTTAGCGTCCGCAGGTGCCGGAAGGCCTTGTGACACTGCTCGCACTTGTAAGGCTTCTCCCCTGAATGCATTCTCTCGTGCATCCGCAGCTGCCCTGACTGAATGAAGCTTTTCCCACACGTCTCACACATGTAAGGTCGCTCTCCTGTGTGGATGCGCTGGTGGTTCGTCAGGCTCCGGTGCACAGTGAACCCCTGCCCACAGGTTGTGCAGGTATAAGGCTTCACCTCTGCGTGCACCAGCTCATGGGACCGCAGAGAGCTCTCCTTAGTGAACACTTTACCACAGCTGTCACAGCTGAATTTGGCATTGGCATCCTCTAGTAATTTGAGTTCGTGTAAGTATTTGTGGTTCTTAAGAGCTTTTAGATGCCAGTACCTCTTTCCGCATAGGTCACAGCTGTGTGGTTTTTCGGCAGGTTTTTTCTTGGTTTGTTGGTTTGTTTGGTTTAAATGTGCGTCAGAATTGTTTTGCGTATTTTGAGGGGACAGGTCTGGTGGCGTAAGGCTGATATCCACCACAAGAGTCTTTCTTTTTGATAACTGGTGGAAGGATCCATCCTGGATTTTTGTGCTGTTGAATGGGGCTTTGCTCACAACAGGGACATCCTCGCTGAGGGCATCTGGTTCATTATCAGAAACATCCTCTTCTCTCTCTGTAGTAGAAACGTTAGACATTAAACATAAAACGAGCAAAATAATAATAATAATAATAATAATAATAAAAATAATTTGCAATGACTTGAATAGCATGGATTTACCATCTCCGTTCATTGCTTTGCTTGATTCATTCTGATTGTCCTGACTTCCACTGACCGCATTGGAGCTAGTCATTCCTAGACACTCCTTCAGACACAATGGGAGTCAAACAGTGAATAGGATTATAAAAACAACATGTATAATCTGCTGTGTGTGCATTCGCTTAGGGAAGAGCCATGTTAGTGACCTTACCTCTTTGTCAAAGGTATTTGTTGGCACAGGACATGTTTCTGAGATCAGCGGAAACGGGGAGAGGGATACCAACACTGAGGGAAGAATTAAACCTGAAAAGTCAACATTAATAGACTATTATTTTCACTTACAACAGTTATTTTCACCTAGAACAAGACAACATGCCACGGTATTGCTGCAAAGTAGCAGGGCCTCATTTACAAAATGTTACACAGAAAACTGGGCATACACTCTTTTCTACACAAAACCAGGCATTTATAAATCTAATCTGATATGAACGTAACCAGCTAATGCACAAACCTTGAGTCTGAGGTTGGCAGCATAGCACAATATGTGTTGCTGCATGTGAAGGACCCAAGTTAAAACTTTTTAGATGGACTGTAGCTTATAGGTAACGTAACGTTACAAATAGGTAGTCTACGAAACCATCACCTTAGTTTATCATCAGCGGCAAAGGAGTTATTTCTACCCCATTTTTCCCCGGTCAGGAAAGACTTAAGTAACTAATAGAATATTAGTGTACCTGGTGAGTTTGAAGGTGCACCTTTTGGAGTAAACTGAGGATGGGTCTTTAGTCGTGTTGAGTGCAGATCCTTGACATTAACCTTCTTGTGCTTTCTCTGCATATTTTCAAGCCTTTTCTTCAGGCTTTTAATCTCCAGCATACTTTGCTTACACTCCTTTTGCAAAGCTGCGCAGCACTCTGTAAAAACCCGGTTGAGCTTGCGTACAGCCTCACGTCCAAACATTTCCAGTATGGAAGAAATAAGAATCTGCAAAGCAAACAAGAAAAGCAAACAAGAAATAAAAACAAGAATTAGCTAGGTTAGCTATAAATGGGCAGTGTGGTTTAGAGATCATGACACCATGTCTGAAATGTACATCCATTGCTCAGAAAAATAAGGCTTTCAATATTCTGTGAAATTCTAGGGTTCTGGCATAGACCTCAATTGTACAGAGCGTGCCTCTGCACTGCATTATGGGATATTAGTGCCCCCTTCGTGCGGTAAGTATACTTATAAGTTATTTGACTCTCGCAGATGGTAGCTTTCAATACAAATTTAAATATGTAGTACTGCACATGCCACAGACACATTCTGTACAATCAGTGTACAACAGAGACAACTGAATATGGAACAACTAGCACAGGTGGTGTTACCATAGACTGTATGTTACAAGCATAGACAGTAGGTTACAAATTGCCGCCAAACATAACGTCAACTTCACTCACCATCTGATCCTTTTTCTTTTCGTCCGGCGTACGTAACGTCAGGTTGGTGTTGATGCCTTCAGTTGTTGACAAAACTTCGCCATGGCTACATGCTGTTACAACTTTGGCGATCTCCAATTGTGTCACATTAATTAACTCTTTAATTACAAATGTTATTTCTGTCTGGAAGACATCTGGGGCTGCCATGTTTACACTGGCATTTAAAAAAGAACGAACGTTAAAGTGATCTACTGGATCTACTCCAATCTGAATCTACATCGTTCCAATATTGTTCTTCTTGTTGGGGTACTGGTGGATTGCATCTCATACCGCCACCTACTGTACAGGAGTGCTCAAAGGGACAGTTCTTGTACAGTTGTCTATCGCAGTTTCTTTTTGTTTAAGAATATCTTGACTGAATTGATGCTTTGCTAGAGTGTATTTTGTATTATTACACGTGTAGTGAATGTGATGTACTGGCTGTGATAGTTTGACATTGTTTTTTTTGTTGTTGGCGTTGATGGTGTTTTTTTTTAGTAATGATCAAGGTTAGAATAAAAGGAACAGCATTGTTTCTACTCAAAATGTTCATATTGAGAGCAGAATGAAGACAGTCTGTCCCATGATGTGAGGATAGGCTACTCTTTCTTTTGGAAGTGTGGTAATGACAGCAGCCCTAATGTTAAATAGGTGGACATATTTGTGATAGCTTGTGTGCCTGTGCATGTTTTGTATACATTAACTAGTCTGTGTACAAGGGAGAGATTCCAATGAAATATGTAATATGCACAGGTGTGTATCAGTGCAGAGTTGTATTCACACAATAAACACATACAGTGTTTTTTTTTTTTTAATTGAGATTCACAGTTTGTTACAGTATGGGACATTTCCATTGATTTTAAAAGTTTAAGTTTGGCTTATTGCAGCATAAGGCCATCTAGGACAAGGCAGAGTATTTGTTGTGCCTCGATGAAGAACCATCCTCAGGAGAGAGAGAGGCTAAGGGGCCTTCAGGTCGGCCTGCTAACAAAGGGCAGGGGGCAAATTTTACAAATCGTTATTACGTTTATTTAATGTATTTTTAATGGCTGATGGTAAATGCTCAAAGCAAGATTCAGGCTAAGTCCGTCTGAGCCTGAATGCATGAGAAGATTAAGGAAATTTACTTGTGTTTTGATTCTTGTCTACAGTGCCCACTTTTGCTTTGCTGAATATACAAACATCTGTAGGATAACATCGAATTCACAAATGTATGTTATTGGAGACATGCATTTTGTGGAAATATCAAAGATAATCAACTAATAAGTAAAAGTTTGTATAATGTGCTCAGGGTCTTTGGGGCCCTTGTGTCACATGGATACAGTAGTGTTTCAGATGGTCTGCTGCTGGTGGGTAGAGTCCTTTTGGCTCAAAAGATTCGGTTCAGAAACATCATCTGTATACACAATCACCCCCTGCTGCTCACTGCTGTTCAACTTTGAAGGAAATTAAATATGGCTGACGCAAACTTCAATGATCTAATACACAAGTCAACAGCCTCCAAAATGTCTCTCACACTGTCTGTGAAAGAGCAGTCTTTGTCCTTCACGTCTCCTGGTGAAATAGGCCCGATAGGAGCAGTGTCCTGCTCCTCCTTCACCTCCTCTCCTTCAACAGGCTTTCCGGCCTTTTTTCAGTGGTGCTGGCCACAAAATGTTTCTTTACCCATACCTTGACCTCTTGGTAAAGTTGGTAAAATTGCTACCTAGTGTATAGTGTATGCCCAATGTAAACCCGAAAAAGACAGGAAACATGAGCAATCGCCTAATTCAGGAAAGTGGTTTTGCCTGCTACTGTTGTGTGTGAATGGGCCGGCTTTTGGACTGCATGTTCAAGTTCAGTTTTTTTATTTTATACATACATTTTATACAATAGAAGCTGACCAAAGTCCATTCAAAGTGCAACTAAGTAATTAAATAATACAATGATAATAATGGTAAAACAAAAATAATAACAGTAAAATTAAGAGAAATTGCTACCTGCAAGTCTGGCAGTAGCTCTGACACGCATGGCTCGCTCTGCACCTAATGCTTTGCTCTTCCTTCCTTGTTTTCTGACCAGGTATGCCACATTGTTTTTGTAAGTATGTAAACATGTATTTTTATGCAGTATGAATATACTATGTAATATAATGTATGCTACACTCAATTGGCATGTGCTGTGTTACAAGGACAAGGATGTTTTATTGTCACCTGCAAAGACATACTGGGCAGGGTAGGACATGCAGTGAAATTGGTGATTGTCTAAAACTGTGCATGGGGAGGGGGGAGTAAAGTGCATAGAATGTAGTTTGAGATCTATAGATTTGGGTGTATGGGTTTCGGCTTATCTTGCAACGGTCCTGAGGCAGAGGAGCAGTGATGCACCTGTCTGACTCCATACCTGGCTGACTCCGTACCCAACGCATTTCTGTCCTTTCCTTCATTTTGAAAGAGAGAAATAAAACAGCGCTAGTCAGGTCAGTTGTGGCATTCATCATTAGAGTTGCAGGAGTGGTTCTTGGGCTACTCATAGATATCCAGGAGTTGCAAAATAAAATACCCAGACGATAAAATACACCTGACGTGGTACCCCCCTGATGTAGCAGACTACAGTGATTTAAGAAAGAGTAAACAGAAAGTCGCCATAAGTTATTTATTTAAGAATAAATGGATGGGCAGAAAACTGCATTATATAAATCAAAAGTATTTCAGTATTTCAGACAACAGACACTTGGGTCTAGTGAAACTCTGAGCCTAAATACACAGATCACAGGTAAGGCCAGAGTATACGGCAACCATTTTTTCTTTTCTTCACAGTCTGACCATTGCTTTAAAACAACCTATCCTCAGTCCTTGTAGACACGTCATGTAAATTAATTTGGAAATGTGAGCTGATGGGTTGGGTCAGAGTCATGGGCCGACCCATATACCGAGGGGAGGGGAGGGAAGGGAAGGGCAGGGAAAGAGTGCAGGTCTGTGCCATCTGGTGCCACCATCCATGAAGTCTTTAATGGGGAAATGAATATGTCCTGATCCCCTCCCCCTCAAAAAAATGTGACAATCCAGTGGAGCGGTGATGAGATGTTTACTTGTGTCCACTGGCATGTCCAGCTTCATGAAGTGATCATTTCTCGGGGGTCCTCTCCCATTGGTGGGCTTAGACGTGTGTGTTCTCTGTGGTTCATTGCTGCTTTGATTTGAACCAGCGTCCCGCTATAGAGCCTAGAGAGAAGCCCTGCTTCTTCTGTTGAGCCACTTCCAACAGCCGCTGCTCTTCTTCTTGCTTTAATGCACATGTGAGAAAGAATGGACACACAAACACACACACACACACAAAGATAAGATAAGCATGTAATTTAAAAGCGGTAAATATATTTAAGCATACATCCCCCCCCCAAAGCCTACTACCTACTAAAGCTGTAAAAGCAACTTTTAGATGGATCTACTCCATTTAGTTGTGTTATGTGATCCCTGTAACAAACACGTTTACACATCCCTAGTTACCACACATAGGTAGATTCTGGAAACCCTATATAATAAGCAGTTCCCTGAATGGCTGGGATGTTTTAAATGATCACTGTGTGTTCATCAATTCACAAGTCCGAGCAAAACACGTCGTTCACAATAGAACAGCAAAAACTAAGTCTTTTCAGTGTGCGGTGATTCAACTGTTTCTGTCGCTTGATCACTGTGTGTGTTGAAGTCATAATTCACCTGTGCTAGCTGTGCTTGTCTTCGCTTGAAGGCTTCAATAGGGTCCTCTTCAAGGGCGTAGTGTTCCAGCACTGTCCGAACATCATCAACTCCACTGATTGCAATAGCTGTAGAAGACGGAATCCCACCGTTAGCACATGTGCACAGTCAGTCCATCAGTCAGTCAGTCAGTCAGTCAGTGTAAGGCTGTGTCTGGGATGTCGATGGTTGACACCACTAAGACTGATATCTTGGCATTTGGAGTAATGTTAAGGTCTAAAATGCACCTAGTACTTCTGAAAATGCAAAGACTGGAATGACAATGCTGGCAGTTACTGTAGGATATTACATGTTGTGCATGTAGCCATCTGTGCTGTTTATACACATGATTGTGGTATTCGCCAGATGCTTTCGCCCTAAGCAACTTACAAGCAACATTACCACTAGAATGACATTAACATTATTCTAGCATTGATATACGAATATATTTCAATTTATTTTAGTGCATCAATGTAATCTACTGTCATTAATGGGAAAAAAATTAACACAATTTTAATCACACAAATGAAATGTTACACAGGATTTGGTGGAACAGGGGCCTAACTGGCTCTGGAGACATTAAAGGTTGCAGACTCCTGCACAAGAGCAACCAAAGACACATACTCTTGAGAAAGGCAGCCAGGTCATAGAGAGTGCGGTCTTCAGAGTTCCCGTCCCACTTGTGTAGTGCCATGCCATTGAAAGGCTGTAGGCTGAAGGCCTCTCGTTTGCAGTCTACCACGATCACTTTAGAGGTGTCTCTGTTTAGACAAGACACGTCCTACAAAAGACAAACCCAGCAAAAGATGTTACAAAGTTGTAACAAAGCAGTAACAAAAAAACCTTTTGCATAACTATGTGTCAAATAAATGTCAAACACCAAATCAATAATGTTATCTCGGTTGGTTATGCATCCTTTAGTCCATCCAATTATAGATTAAAATATTTTCTTAATGCAAATGGAAGATAAGCAGGAGAACGACCTTCAAGGTGACCCCTTGCATGGAAATAATGACACGACGGAGGAGAACTCTGTTTCATGCCCCGAGTTTCTTCACCCCATTCTCACCATTATTTCCGCCCAACAGGTCAGCTTGGCAGGCAGTTAACCCCTAGATAAAACCTCCACAACTCCGGTCGAACACCGCGTCAAAGATTTTAGATTCTTGGCCTGTTGTGATCCAAATATCATAGGTATTTGACATGCAGGTCCATGGAAAATGAAGAAAATCTCACCTTGATGTGATGTCCCTCCACATAGCGTGTGGCGTCTCTAAACAGGCGATACATAACAAAGCCCTGCGGATCTATGCTGTCTATGAGGGGATATGCCGTCTGTCAGGAGAGAAGAAACATGGAGGTCAACTATGCAGCGGTAGTTACACATTACCCCTTGCAGGGTATGACTGAAAGAATTGCACAGCAATATTTTATTAGTTTCCTCTAAGGTAATAACAGAATTGGATGGCAAGTTCAATCTTCAGCTTTCAGGAATTAATAATGTCTACACCAATGTTGGGCAAGTTACTGAAGATTAGCAATCAGCCTTCCAACCAATGTTCCGCCCCCTCTGTCACAGCCAATGAAATTGTAGCATTGTCAAAATCTAGCCTTGTCAAAAGCCAAAGAAGGACTGACATGCATCATCTTTGGCTGATCAAAGATTTAATTGAAGCTGCTGCATGCTGGACTACCTACAAAGGTTTCAAAGCACATGCATGGAGTCCAGCCAAAATGTTACCTGACTTCATATCATTATTTCCATTCTTTTTAATGGTCAAAAAAAATCAAATAGCTTGACATTTTTTCAGGTTTTGAGAATTCTCAAAGTTGTGATACGGTTCTGACTCGGAACTGTGCATGCACAGGTGAAAGGTGGAAGCTCACCATGCCTGTCTCCGCCGTGAAGATGACGATCTCATAGAGTGGAGCCAGCTGCTGGAACAGGTAATCTATGCCAGGTCTCTTCTTGAAGCGCCAGCCTGTTGCAAGCTGTGGAGAGGTAGATAGCAGAACAGATTCTAAAACAGGTTCATCCACAGTGATGATCAGGGTCTTAGCAGTGTCTTACCTTCAGAACCTCTTTTTACTTACTGAGTTTAAGTGTTTACTGCAGTAAGTCACCAAAACAACGGCAGGTCTCCGCATAACAGAATTGTAATCCAATTCTTTCTAATCCTGTGTAATATTTCCAAAGGCAGAAATTGCTAACATTCTCGTGTACAGTGCTGTGAAAAAAGTATGTGCGACCTTAAGCATTGCTTATTCTTTTGTGCGACCTTAAGGACTGCTTTTCATTCTTTAAGTGATGCATCTCCTCCTATACAAAAAGTCTCTAACATCATCAAATCCTGTCAACAAATGTAGACCTGTTTACACCAACACGGACCTGCGTTTAAGTGTACCTTCAGAAACTGACCCACATATCTTTGGTTTCTTGATTTTTTTTTATCTTGATTTTTAACATGGGGGTCTGTGGCAGTTATCTCAACTTGGCAATCAGCCTCCCAGCTGCACAACAAACAATCCTGACATACTACCCTCACACATCGTGCTTCACCACCCGCACCTAACCTCTCCCACTTAGACTCATGGTGTATTCAAAGATGGTAGATATTCCCAAGATTTGGCATGACGAGTCACTTATCCTGGAAGCACGATTGCACAAGGGCAGCGGGCACAAATCCCCCTTTATGCAGCCTTGGTTTACACCAGAGATGTCAATCCTGAGGTTCACAAAGTAAAAACCCTGCCATGTTTTCCCTCTAACACAGGTGACTTCACTAAGAAGCTGATCTACCCGTCTTGAGTGCTTATTACAATCAGTTGATTCAGAGCTGGTTGGATCAAATTTGTGGCAGGGTTTTTACTTTCTGAAAAAGGGATTGACACCTCTAGTTTACACCCAAGACCTTGAAGGGGCGGAGAGGAGTAGATATTCCCAAAAATATGCACGTCATGACGAGCCACCTCCAGGGACCACGATTGCACAAGGGCAGAGGGCACAAATCCCCCTTCATGCAGCTTGTAGGGGCAGAGCTTGTAGGGGCGGAGAGAGAGGACAAGACTTACCGACCACTCTGGGTGAAGCAGGACGTCTGTGAGCTCCAGCACTAACGTGTATGGAGGCTGATAGTATGGCTCTCGCAGGGGGTCGGGCAGAAGCTTAGGGCTTGTGGGTTCAATAATCATCTATGCAAAACAGAAGCAGAAGTACGCAAAGTTCAAGCAAAACAGACTGGAAAAGAATTAAATTATCTGTATATACAGACAGGCTACCTTGTGAAATGAATGTTAGAATCAAGGGCATTTTTTATGGCACATTCAACAGGAATTATTGCATAATGTTCCCACTCACCTGCCTGTAGTCTTGAAAGTATTTCAATGTTCTCTTCAAATGCTGAACAACTGGCACATCTACACAAAGAAATAAAAGACAACAGGAAGTAATATGAAATGGTGCATCACAGCAAGATGCCACTTATAATCACACAACAATTTTTCTGTTTATTTTTGCATTAACGTACTGATGAGAAATGCATTTTTGAAATGACCTCCAGCTCCAACTTCCACACATGCACGTTACTCCCAAGACCATAATTGTGTAGGTATGACGTGCGTGTCAGACAAACTACAGTATAGAATCCGAGCTTTCGAATGGCACCACACATATTTACCAACGCAAAGACACTGGAAACAACTTGTGAAAATAACTCAAAAGGACAAAGCACTGCAAACCAAAATTGATGTTGGGATTCATGTTGATAAAATAAGACTGAATTTAAAGTGGGATAGGCTAGGGACATTTAAATGGAGCCACTACAAACTGCATTTAAACAAACATTTAAAGCAGGAAAAGCACACCAAGTTTCACCAACATTCATTCATGTGTTGTGTGAACAATATACCTCTACTAAATTATTCTCCTTCACATAGCAGTGATGCTTTTTCCATGCATTACTGTCCATTGTGTGCTGTTGTGTAAATGTTCCACAATACAGAAGAGGGTAGAACTCACCATTATCAAACTCATCTGGGATCTAAAAAACAAGAGATCATTACATTTGTGAGTGATGAAGTGAAGTGACACAGAAAAAATGTAACACATTCCTTTAAAAGGCAATAGCACCACAAGTTAAGTTAGGTCTGTATCTTTGAGACAAAAACCTCATATATTGGTTTATTTATTGTGCCCTTCCACAAAATCAACATTCGCTGACAATTTATTTCAGAATTTTACTTGAACAGTTTCACAACATAGCCCAATGATTTGTTCAACTTTTTCTGCTCCATCTTTGTCTGTCACATACAAACAGGCACACACACAAAAGTAAAAAGACAGATGGTACAGAACAATACGGCTAGTCATATTAGCATTACACAATTGTGTACAAAACTAGTAATTTATGCTCTAGAGAATGCTAATGACCACTGAGACCTTAAAGTAACACTAAGGAGTTTTTTTGGGGGAAAATGCTCTTCAGGTCACCTACAGGGTGAAAGTGTAACTGGCAGGAACAGTGATCATAAATAACTGGTTACAAAGCACCAGTTCATTTAAACGTCATAACAAACCTGGCGAACTGCTATTCAGTAAATATGAAAAGATAACTTACATTGCAAAGAACATGTCACAGTAGAAAATTAAAGTACAACATGGTACAATAGCTGATGTTTAATGCAATTAACACAATAAATATCCTGAGAGCATTATGATTTTTCCATTTCCAGTCACAAAAACAACATCACAAACCTTGTTTCCTTGCTCATCCACAGAATTAGTACCTGAAAAGAGAGGGCAACTTTGTGAATATCCTAGCGGTGCAATACTTCTCACAACTAAATGTCTCGTATTACAATACTGCACATACTGCAACACCATTACTGGAAATATCAAGCAACACGACAACTGCACAAACAGAAGCATTTATATATACCACATGCACAGGGTTTCAGCAATGCAATTATCCAATTAAATTTAACAAGAACTCAGTGACTGTAATGCCCTGTGTGGAGAGGTCACCATCATCATCACAAGCAGTATCCCACATGTACATCAAAGAGACACAGAAAACATGTCTACTCTCTACTCTCACTCACCAAATATATACACCATTCCAACTGCAGTACCGAGACCCATGAGGCCAGCTAACCGAATAACGATTTTTTTGGCGTAGGCTGTGTTTTCCTTCTGCTCCTTCTCCTCCCGCTTCCCTTGTCTTTGGTTGGGGTCGCCATCTCCTTCAGAATGTTGGTCCTTTTCGTAAAGAAGCAGCAAAAAAGCAGGTTGCCATTTTTCCATTTCCATTTTTACACATACTGCCTTTTCAAGGGTTAGACGTCCACAAGGGAACAAAGGGTTGGAACAATACAGCTTAACTACAACTAACTGGATTCATACCTGGATTAAATAGACCTGGACGTTCCAAGACACTCAGAGCTAGGGCTGAGCAATATGGCAAAAAGATTAATCACGATATATTTTTCCATACTGCCCGAGTTCGGCTAGGGCTGGTCAATAGAACTTCAAATCAGTACATGAACACACACTGGAATGCACAGAATATAAACAAAAATATACAAAATAACTAATAACAACACTAATAATAAACAAAGATTATGTGCTTGAACACTGTCGATTAAGGGTTACAACTGTCGGTTGGATTAATTTTTCTATTTTTAATTGCCCAGCCCTACTCGGAGCACTTTACAGTGAACGTGTGGACCCTCACTAATCACCACCAGTCTGTGGCACCCATACTGCATACTGCATGGCTGTCATTGTAAGCAGAAATGCTAACCACACACCAGCTTCATGTGGAGGGAGTGAGGGAATAAAGGAATGAGTCAGTGAGAGGGGAATGATTAGGGGGTCTGATTGAATAAGCCAGGTCAGAGAGTTTCTTATATAGGAGAAGACGGAGCACTGAAGAAATCGTCCATAAAAAATGCATGTGGACACTTTGTAACATCAAGGTGGCAACTGCCTCCAAATATCCTGCCTGTTCCACTGCCAAGAGCTAATCACCTGCCAAACTGTACAAACAGAGTTCCAATCATGTTGCAACATCATGCTCTGCTGTACCACACTTGCTGTGTAGTGAAGCACTGCGCGTGCTTAGTTCAAAACCAGCAAACATTTTAAGCCATTACAATGAAGTTTTTCGTTGTGATTTGAACGATTTATTTTTTTATGTCCCTCAGTCAGAGAGAGTGCATATACTTGTGTCTAGCCATTCAAGTAGGGCCTAGTTTTATTAACCTGCTAATATGGGTGCCAAGTGCAGGAACTTGTCTAGAAGGACTTAGGTCAGGTCATGACCTTATGCAGGGCAACAGGGGACCCGCTACTCACTGTAGTAAGTACCACAGGATTAGGGTGGCCACAGTGAGTCAGGACCTTAGTTTAACATCTCATCCTGAGGACGGCATCTCCGGCAGAGGTGTCCGGTCACTGCACTTGGGCATCATCAGTGATTTTTAGCCAGAGGTGGAAGAGGGCCACCTACTAGCCTCCCACCATCTTCCACCAATACAGACCCTACAGGCTGGCCTATAGACCAATGTTTCTCAAACTGTGGTCTGTGGTGGTCCGCAAGACATCCCAAACGGTCTGTGAGCAGATGGGTTAAAAATATTTGTCATGTTTCTTAAGCTACCTATGCTATGCACAGTGTGTTTAAACAACATGTATATCATCTTTATGCCGTTCCCCTATCAGGACTGTGATGCTTCACTAATTCATTCATTTACATAGCCCTGTTAGCCTCAGATTGGGGGCTGGGGGAGGGGGCGTTTAAAAGAGCAGGTGATATATTTTGTATTTAATAATATTTGCAGTTGAAGCTGCAGTCAGGTTGGTGGAAAACACAGGATGAGAGCATGACACACCCGTGCATAATTGTTGGGTGTAGGCCCATAGAAGCATAGGCCCTAGACTAGCTCTCAAGTTTAGTTTTAACATCACTGATCACCTGGAGTGTTACAGGAGCATTTTGTCCAATGCCCAGGCACCTTAACAAGTCATTAACATTGCCATCTTCATCTTGACTACAGCCAGTGAGTTATGAAATGACGTCCGATAACAGGGAATAGATTTGACGATCACAATTGCCAATACTATTAAAGCATGAATTAAGTAGTACATCAACCCATCACCAAGATATGAAACCTGCAATATAAGGGCCATATCAGAAAGGATACAGGTGTGTCACTGAACAAACTGGTAAATGGACCATGATTTTCTTTTAACTAAGTGAATGGTGACAACTGGTTCCTGGCAAGGAATCATAAAGTCCCAGTATCAAAAATGTGTCTCAGTATGGACCACACTATAACCTCATTGTTGGTTAACGCAAAATATACATAAAAGTGATTAAACCTCTTATGATGACATCACTGCAAATTCGAGGTTAACTGTTACCGCCATTGGCTCCGCCCCGCCCCCCCACGTCCAACAGACGTCAGTTTCAAGGGCATGGTTACTTAAAAAAAAAGTGACTTAAAGTGACTTGCTGCTGCACGCTTACATTGAACAATGGTTAGGCTAAATGGCAAAACCGGTAAGCCAAAGAGGGTTTAGGTTACCTAAAGGGTTGCCGGCATGATCATGCTGATGTTAGTTAACTAGAATGGGATACTTAGGCAGATAATCAGCTCAAAACCAAATACAGGTCGTTTTGTCTGATATCAAATAATCGCAAACATGTGATAAGGTTGATCAGAGAAAACAGAACGATCGAGCTTAACCCTATGCATGTATGATTTCTAATTGCAATAATGTCAAAATGATCATTCAAAACGACACAGTGGAAAAGATAGAGCTTCACATGGGCCTCCTAACTTAAGGAGCCGGTGACTGAAATGCTGGACTACCCATGGGGGTACATTATCTTGGGTTGTGATGTTGACAGTCAGCAGGTTAATTTAACAGACCCCCAATGACAGCCCTGAGGTAATTACTTCCCAACCCGTGTGAACTGAAGCTGTACTGGAGACAGCTACACTGACCGGGCGGTAACTCAGCAAGTGCTAACCTCAGGCCACAGTCAACACAACTGTCAGTAAGCGTACGTTCATTTCGACAAATGTAATCTAAAACGCCTAACAGATAGCCTTATTATTCAACTAATAACAGGAAACACTACTGTGAACGAATCAAATTAACTGTAAAATGGTAACTTAACCGGGCCATCTCACCTGTGCCCTCTGTTGCTGCTGAAGACGTTCCTGCAAAATTGCTTGAGCCACTCCACCTCCGGGTCTACTGTCTGGTTTTGAGGGTTCCGTGGACAGTACACGAAACAGTTCATTTACAGATGGATTTAGGCACCGAGCACCTTTCCGTAGACGGAGAAGGCCATAGCTGGCACGAACACACATGGGGTACACAGACATCGCCGCCATCTTGCATTATTTGGAAATGTTCAATGTGAAACACAGAGGATATGCCATTGGTGCTTCCGCCTTCTCTCTTTTGACTGATCGCTTTTATGTCCAATGATAAGCTTAAACTCTTTACGTATTTCAAAATGGGCGGGCTCTCCAACATTACAGCCCGTTGAATGGCTCTGATGGTATGTCAAGAATGAACTTCCCAATCAGCATGCTTTTCCAGGAGTACGGGACATCTTGTTCAAGGAGGTAATTTAGCAAATGCAAGAGATTGTGCACTTGATGTGAGAACTGGAAGGCTACAGTAAAATAATATGTCCACTTTTAGAAAATATTGATGCACAAGTGAGAATTATTATTTATTATACATATAAAATGTTCTTATTATTCACGATTCTTCTTCTTCTTCCTCTTCCTCCTCTTCTTCTTCTTCTTCTTCTTATTATTATTATTATTATTATTATTATTATTATTATTATTAATAATAACAGCAACACCCATAATGATGGGGTGGGAAAGCAGGCTTTCATGGCTTTTTGCTGCAGTTTAAAGACTACATGATATGGCATATTAGGGTAACATTATTTTAAAAGGTTTGTTTTAGTAGATTAACATTTTGATTAAGAAGTAAATAAATGCACTCCACAACAATATTGAATTATGTGTTAACATGTTGTTACATGTGGCTGCAATTTTCTGAGACTAAGATTTCACACCTCCTACTGGTTTGGCAAAAAACTAACTAGTTTCATGTAAATTGCAGGACATTATTTAAACATTACCTAAATCTAAATTTGTTTTGTTTTTTTTATTCAGGCCAACAAATATAAATAGGTTGTCCAACAGTTTCTTCCATCATGTCCTGCCATCATGTTAAATTTGCTGTCAAATTTGTTGTGGTCTTAAGGTATGTTGTGCCCATGTAGTGTGTGAGGTACAAGCTATGACTGAAATATTGATTGTAGTGTAATTTAAAATGCTTCAAAACCTTACTAAGAAGTTTTATAACAACTTTTCAAGGTATTGTCTGCAGATGATGCACACCAAATTTCCACCAAATTTCTTGACAATCATATGAACAGCATCTTGTTTTACACTCCAGTCCAGTGGATGGTGGTAATGCATCTTTAGGTTGATTTAAACTGCCACCGGCTAGGAGAAGAATTATTCAAACATGGCGACGTCCCATTGCACGACTTTACTGATGAGGAGTACTGTGACTTTTGCTTTAAAGTCCTCTGCACGATGCGGTATAAGGCCATATGCTTGGACAAAAGTATTGTATCGTTTCGCTTCTCAAAATCCACGTAGCAGTTTGTATGAACATGTCCGTGAGGGTTACAGCCACAAGCCTAGTCTTGACATGTCACGCGTTTGCAGTGAGACTGATCAAGTTATCGCCGAAGTTGACCAGCGTAAAGGGGATTTGCGGGGAGAAGACGTCGGAGAGATTGTAAGTAAACCAATTGTTCATGTGAACAGAGAAGATCATTGTTTTCAGAGCATAAATATGCAAAGACAACAAATTTGGAAGCAGCAGTGAAAATGAGATTGACACTCCTGCCTCCTGCCTGTTTTTGTAAAGGTGGTGGTGTGGCAGAGACTGCAAGAGGTCCGTGAGAGAATTGCATCACTACAGGAACAGAAGAGAAGGATAAGTGCAACTGTCAAAATGCTTGTGGTAAGATCATACACAATCTGTTGTTTTGTGTGTTTGTGAATAGAGTATTTGTTTTTTTAGGAAAAAGGCAACTAACATAAATTCAGCAAAATTCAAAGATAAAGTGGTAAGATACAATTTAGGTTAAGGTCTTGTTGTAATTACACAGCTATACAGTTTTCGATTAGTTTTATAGATGTTATTAAAAAGAGTACTATAGACCATCTTGTTACCTTCAAAACAAAAAAACATGATTTCAAATGTGCTTTCAATTTTTAGGAACAGCACAACAAGAAAGAGCTGGCTGAAGTAAGTAGTGTTCACTAATAGAGTTTTCCTGTGCTAACAAGCACATATGTAACTTGTATTTTTTGTGCAAAGTGGTGGAAAGGCATCTGAAGTAACATTCTTGTATGTTTTCCAGTCAGCTGAGTATAAGAGGGCGCGAGAGGAAGGGCGAGATATAAGGGTGACACTCAGTCGGCTGTTGGTCCAAGAGACAGAGCTGGAGGAAGCCCACTACCTGCAGGCACTCCGGCTGCCAAACCGTACCCACCCTGACGTGGTGAGACCAAGCACTGTTTTTTTTTTGGGGGGGGGTAACAACAGTTATCCGCTTCACAGTATGCTCTTATCCAGCGGAGGTCATAGTATACTGTATATTGTTTTGTCATTAGCATTAGTGCGCCTAACATGGAATTAGATTAACATGTTGCAGAAAAAATGTATATACCAATTTATTTTTTTAAAAAACTATAGGACATTATTCTTCCCTAGGTTTAACTGATATATTCTTGATTTTAAATCAAACTCAATAAGGAGACAGGATGGCGGAGAACCCTCTAGACAATTTTACCGCAAGATATATGTACAAACACCTGTGTGTGTGCGTGCGTGTGTGTGTGCGTGCGTGTGTGTGTGCGTGCGTGTGTGTGTGCGTGCGTGTGTGTGTGCGCGTGTGTGTGTGTGCGTGTGTGTGTGCGTGTGTGTGTGTGCGTGTGTGCGTGCGTGTGTGCGTGCGTGTGTGTGTGTGTGCGTGTGTGTGTGTGCGTGTGTGCGTGCGTGTGTGCGTGCGTGTGTGTGTGTGTGTGTGTGTGTGCGCGCGTGTGTGTGTGTGTGCATGCGTGCGTGCGTGCGTGCGTGCGTGCATGTTGTTTACACAACTAAACCTTATTCATGGTCAGGATTTATTCAACATACAAATATATTTTGTGTGGCAGTGAGCTCACTGTGCTTCTGTATTTCTTGTATCATTCAGCCTGTTGGGGACGAGAGCCAGGCGAGAGTGGTGGAGCTCGTTGGACAAAAGCCAGGTAAGGTCACACGGCAAAAGTCAAAGAAACAGACCCTATTTACATCTCAAGCTTCCATTCCTGTAATAGAAGAATGAATGTAGAACACTGAATACAAATTTGAACTGCCACCAAAAAAAGAGTTGAAGGTACTCTGGCAGCATACTCTCGCACACTTACAACATGCATCGCCTGGACCATTCATACTTTTTATTATCAAAGAGTTAACCTCTAACTCTACACAAGCAATTTGGAGGCTTCTTAACTTTGCCTGACAATTGCCTATTTTATATGTGAATCTCTGTTGCCGTCCATACATTCCACTGAATGATCCAGGTTCTTTGAGGCATGGGTGTTTCTCTGCCAAGGCTTCAGCTGCATTCATTACTTGGATTCCTGTTGGGTATGCTGTGGAACGAAACATTATCTCTGCTAGTTTCTCAAGGACACTGCTTGTCACTTTGGGGTTATTCAAGAGCATTTCATTTGTGTGCTAAGCTTTGTTCCCTACCTCTGGCAAAAGCTCCACCTCAGACGAGAAAGTCGGTATTTCAGACTTTCTTGACAATAGTTTGAGAATAGCATGATGTGAGACTTCCATTAGAGGAAAAAAGCAAAAGTGTGTCCTAAGCAGGATTTTTATAGTTAACGAAAACTAAGACTAAAACTAAAACTAGCACTGAAAATATAATTTCGCCAAGTAAAGTAATAAAATTGTCAGTTTTAATAAACAAGTTTAAGTTCAATTTGTTGTCATATACAGCAAGAAAAACAGGTTTTGTCTATAATGAAATTGCAGGATCTATAAATTACTGCTGTCTTAACACCTTAACAACTATATAAAAACTGCTAAAGGTTAGAATACATTTGGGCTTATTAATTGGTATTTTGTTTTATTTCTTTTTAACTGAAATGATCTAAATGTTTTTTATTTTATTTCTGGATAGTGAGATAAGACTCCATGAATTTGAGCTGTAAATACTGGGGTGTTCTGAAACTTTTGATTGGTAGTGCAAGCACATGATATACCAACAACAGTGCTTTGGCTTAAGTCAAAAAAGTCACTGTTAACACTCACTAGCACTGTAAACCTTAGACAGCATCCTGAAAAGTACAATTTGTTTTATGTTTTATTTGTATTCTTTGTATTCATTACACTGTCTAATGTCTAATGTTTTGATTTTTCCATTTAGAATATGATTTTAAAGTCAGAGGTCATCTTGAGATTGGAGAGTCTTTGGGCATCATTAGGCAAAGGTACAAAAAAACATTTTTCATCACCCCACATGCTCTTTTGACACCCAGTGGTAAATGTGTCTTGATTCAGTAAGTTAAAACACTAAAGTTCAAAATGTAATATTTTTAGTGCAACACTAAACATTTTATCACAATTAAAAAAAGAGACATCGTGGGGCATTTCAAAACTACTGTCGGCACTGTAAATGAAGTGATACTGTCATGTTTTTCGATGATGATGATGAATATCGTCTGTTGCCTCTTCTTGTTCCCAGACGTCTGGCGCACGTGTCGGGCCACAGGTCGTACTACCTCAGGGGAGCAGGGGCCAGACTCCAGACCGCCCTGCAGAACTTTGTGCTGGACAAGCTGCAGCGCCGTGTAAGTTGCCATCAAACCAGGAAGTGCTAAGAAACTGTGTCCAGTGAATCGTGATATGAGTTCAATTTAAGATCTTAAAACAGTGTCTTTCTCTTTTCTCTTAGGAGAAACAGGTCAGAAGTTTAAAAATAAATAATTTTTTTTCTTTTTTTCAGAAAGGCAAAGATAAGACTGTTGTAAGAAATAGGAGTTTTCTCTGGGTTGTTTCACGTACAGTGAATTAGAAATGTTTATGTTTTGTTCATGTTTCAGGGCTTTATCCAGATGGCTGTTCCAGACATGCTGAAGGGAGCTGTGTTTGTAAGTATAGATTGGTGGTCTTACAACCACTCTTTAAATGAACATAATAATGTAGCTTAACTTACTTCAAAGTATTTATCAAACGGTGATTAATAGTCGGTAAATTACCCTAACTGTGTTTTTAAGACATTTTTAAGACATTTTAGAGGTGCTGTTTCCTCTCCTCAGGAAGGCTGTGGCATGCAGCCCAATGCCCACCGCTCACAGGTGTACTCCTTGGACCAGGCCCGTTTCCCTGACCTCAACCTGGCTGGAACCGGAGAAGTGGGTGTGGCAGGTACGCCCGTCCATCTGGTGACCCAAGCCAGCCTGTACAAGCCAGGCTTCTTCCAAGCTGATCTCCCAGCCGCCAGTACAAGAAAGAAACTGGTGCGCACCGCGACTAATATAGCACCCAGTGATTTTATTATTATTATCTAAGCAATGTTTTGAGCCCCTGGCTAAGGGGTAAGCCTGAGGAGGAGCCAGGGGCTCAACACATCACTGAGATGATGATGATGATAATAATAATAATAACAATGATGATAATAATAATAATATCAATAATAATAATAATAACGATAATAATAATAAAATCATTGGGAGATGTATTAGTCAATATATGGACAACTTTCTTTTTTGTACTCTTGATCTCCTGTGATCCTGCACCCATCCAGGTGTGGCAAAGGGGATGTGTGTAGTCATACGCTTGTTAACAAATCTCCCAGCCACTGCTGTCTTAGCCCAGACACCCAAACAGTCTGGCAGATGTCAGAACGCATTCATCTTGCCATAGCAGCACAGGATTGCAAGTTGTGGTTTTCCTACTCATGTACATTCATTTCTTAGCAGGAATGGGGAAGGAAGGGGGAGGAAGTAGTTTTATGGAAAAACAAGAGAAGTGAGGCATCAGGAGAGACTGATCACTGACATTAGTGTGTATATATAAAAAGTCTGAGTAAGAGCATTATCCGTTTTTCAGTATTTTTTTTATTTGAGGTTTGTGCAAAGCACTGAAGTGTGGACTTCTCGAGCAAAAAAGCAGGTGTAGTTGCCAACGAGGCAAGTTTTTATATATTTCACAGCATACACTGTATTTTTTGCTGTTGCCTACAGTATGTTACTGGTTTTGCTATCTTCTGTAATACGACACCGTCTTGGTCCTAGATACCTCTAAGTTACGATACCTCTGCACTGCTCCATATAACACAATGTGATCTGGGTTGGCAGGCTATTTCATGGATCATGCTGTGAACTGGAAGAACCTCCCTGTCAGGTAAAAAAAAAAAAAACATTCATGTCTTGTTATGATGCTCATTATAGCTGGGTGCTGATGTACTCAGTCACAAATTATGACTGCAATATAATATTATTATTATTATTATTAATAATAATAATAATAATAATACAATTTCACTGCAAATTGTACACTGCTGTGATTATCTATGTGACAAGTAAATGACTTGAAGTTGAACTAATGGTTCTTGTTGCAGAACTGTGTGCAGCAGCACGTGTTACCGGGCAGAGACTGACACTGGCAGAGAGACCTGGGGCCTCTACAGAGTACACCACTTCAGTAAGGTCAGGAAGACTAGGGCCTCTACAGGGTACAGCACTTTATCAAGGTCAGGGGGACTGGGGCCTCTACAGAGTACACCACTTTACCAAGGTCAGGGGGGACTGGGGCCTTTACAGAGTTACACCACTGTAACAAGGTCAAGGAGGTTACAGTTTTGCCAGTGTTTGTCCATCTGCCTGTCTGCTTGTTGGCAAAATAACTTAAACAATCATGAACATATTGTTTTGAAATTTTGACAGTATGTTGGTGTTGTCACTGCCTTGAGGTGATTTCTTTTTTTAGTGAAAATCAGTTCATTGGTTACCTCATTACTACTAACATTACTAACATTAACGTTAATATTAAATTGTCCAGTTTGTGCATGTGACAGATGTAAGTAACACATGAGTAATTACGGTGTGTGCAGGTGGAGATGTTTGGGGTGACGGCTGACGAATCAGGAGAGGAGAGTGCACAGCTGCTCCAGGAGTTTGTCTCCATCCAGAAAGAAATATTTTCATCTCTTCAACTCCATTTTAGGTTGGCTAATTATGAGAGAATGCATGGCTTTATTAAGATGTTGTCAAAGTTGAGTAGGTCTGTAAAAGAGGGTCTTGTTCTAGGCATGGTGACTGCAAAAATAGGCTATAATACTAAAAAATAGTTTTAATAAACTATTAATTTTTTTTTTTCCGGGTGGTGTTTTTTGCATTACTAGACCAATTTGTGGTACTACTGAGAGCATTGAATATAAAACTGTCTGGATATAAAAATGTACATAATGGGTGCTGATGTATTAATAGGGGTTGCTTGCCCCTCAAAAGTGATAACGGAGGATAATGTAACAAGGCCCAGGGATAGATAGACACAATGTAGTAGTGTCTGTATACAAAAAACACAGAAAATGTTACTGCACAGAACAACATACTGCACAGAAAATAGTCACATTGTAGTAGTTTCTATAAACATACTGCACAGGAAATGTTAGTCCTGGTAAACAGCAAAGTATTAATTCATCTGCATGTTTTGTCGGTCCTGCAGAGTCCTTGACATGCCCACCCAGGAGCTTGGCCCCCCAGCCTACAGGAAATATGACATAGAGGCCTGGATGCCGGGACGGGGCAGCTTTGGAGAGGTCTGTCCTGTACAGTCTGAGGATCTATGGTAGATCAGTGATGGGCAACCTGGATTCAGAAGCTTCAATTTAGCACCTCATATTCCAAATCACCTTGCTGTACCTGTGTGATCAATACAGGTGATTCCATTGATGAACTCCTGTACCAGACTGAGGAGTTGAGCCAACTAGCCAACATATATTATTGGCATGGCTGGAACAGATATGTGGTATGGGATTGTAGCTTCGGAAGCCAGGTTCAGAACCCTACCACTGTTCTAGATAACATTTTATCTAAAGATTGCTGGAAGACTGCCACTATTATTTGAAAAACAACTTCGTCATTTTCTCCTGTTTGTGTGTGTGTGTGTGCGTGTCTGTCTGTGTCTGTGTGCGTGTCTGTCTGTGTGTGTGTGAGTGTCTGTCTGTGTGTGTGTGTGTGTGTCTGTGTGTGCGCGTCTGTGTGTGTGTGTGTGTGTGTGTGTTGTGTGTGTGTGTGTGTAGATCTCAAGTGCCTCCAACTGCACAAACTACCAAAGCCGTAGGCTGAGCATTCTTTATGAAAGGGAGGATGGCACTCTACGCTATGCCCATACAGTGAGTGAACAGTTGTTATATTGCCGTTTAAAAGCAGTAGCAATTTAGCAACTAACCGTAGAGTAAAGTTATGTTCAGACCAATCAAGCCAGGTACTTTGCAGACTTGGCTGCACGATTTGTTGCTTAATGAAATTTCTGTGTAACTGTGCTGTGTGTTGATCACAGGTAAATGCCACTGCCTGTGCCATCCCCCGTACCATGATTGCCATTTTGGAAACCCACCAGAACAAGGTAGGAGGCCATGTTATTTATTTATTTATTTATTTTTCTCAAAACTGATAAAGACAGATGACAGAATGGTTCCCAGATATTTACATATTTTTTTCTGGAAATTAAAACTTTAATGTCTCTTATTACAGATTATATGTAGCAATACTAATAATAATACTTTTATTTTATAAAGCACCTTTCATATAGAGGAAGAATCTCTAAGTTCTTTGAATTATTATGGTTTATAGAAATGTTTAATCTCTGCTATATTGGCTGTCCTTCTCTGTCTGTTTCCAGGATGGAAGTGTGTGCATACCTCAAGCCTTGCAGCCCTACATGGGTACCGAAATGATTGCCAAGCCAGATTACCTGCCTTTAAAATATATAGGGCCAAACCAGCCCAACCAATACATTCTTCCAACAGATGGATAAATCATCACTCACTTGTAAATCACTGTAATATTAATGATATTATGTTAATAATTATATTGATGTTTTAATGTTTAAAGTTCTGTCAGTATTTATGGTAAAATAAAATTGTAAAGAACTGGACAGCTGATATTTCTGTGGTGTTTAACTCCATTTAAGGCTGTTGGAAATGCTCAAAACTCATTTAGTTTGGCTGTGACTCATTTTTTCCTACTAGCACCCATGGCATGTGGACTAGTGGTTGAAGAGCTGGTCAGTCATCCTACAGGCTTCTCCCAAACTATGTTTGCCCTCCTTGTGCATGGTGTCAATGATTATTTTTGGACAACTGTCAGGTCAGCAGTCTTCCCCATGATTGTGTAGCCCAGATCACTAGACTGAGAGACCATTTACAGGCCTTTGCGGGTGTTTTGAGTTAATTAGCTGATTCAAGTGTGGCATCAGGTGTCTTCAATATTGAACCTTTCCACAATATTCTAATTTTCTGAGATACTCAATTTTGGGTTTTCATTAGTTGTCAGTTATCATCAATATTAAAAGAAATAACCACTTAAAATATGTCTTCGAAGCATGATGTATACATTATATGACCAGCACCTATAGACGTGTTGGACACGTGGTGTTTTTTAATGAGTCCTACCTTGTGTGTCTATCAAACAAACTAACATAAAAAGTAGAGTATAAACACGCTAATGAACAAATTTATAAAATGTATACATTTATAGTGCAGTCAGAAATAAGAACCCTGACTGGACTACATATCTGATCAGATATGACCCCATAAAAGACTTTGTCCAACCTACCTGATCACTAGGAAGTGCTGTAGTCGCAAATATGGGTCTTTTTAGTTAGCTGTGAATGTGTTCGACTTCAGAACAGTCCTTGTGTCTGTTAATATCTTAACCTGAAATATGAGGCAGCCATGTTGGATGTTCTGAAAAAGTTACAGTTTTTGACAGACTATGAATGAATGTCAAATGGTTAAAACTGGCACAATTACAGTACAGTACAGTAACAGTACAACTTTGTTGATGTTATATGTGTACCATTCAAGACAAAACACCATGGCAATTTTATGTTTTTATTTAATCTCTAAACTGTGTTACTGGGTTATTCATTTTTAAAACATCACTTAAAGCAAGCTTGATGCCTATCACCATATTTCATAAAGACTGATAATAAATATTTATTTTGTCACATAAATAGGTTTCCTTAATCTAGCTATGATTGCATAATATATGAAGTTGAAAAAAAATACTCTGCCTTTCAAATATATATTTTTTCATTAATAGTTCCAAGTCAGATATCCTATATCTACACAGTACCTTAAATCAATTTCTAATCATTTTGTGCTATTACAAAATCACTAAAATCCCTCCCCATTTGGATCAACTGGAGTGCGTTTTCATTGGAGTGCTTTTTGTCATTTAAAATTTTTTGATTGGTCTTACACATTAGGGATTACACACATTTTAAGTTACAGTAAAACATTTTCTTGGTTTATGACTGGAGGAATGTAAATTCAGAGGGCAGATAATGTCACAGCGAATCACCAGTCACAGTAATTCCATTTACCATCATTAGATTGTTCTAAAGGCCTACGCCCACACCAGCTATGACGAGAGGTGTAAAATCCCAGGTTCAGAAAGTAAAAACCCTGCCACATTTTCCTTATACACAGGTGACTTCACTGAGTAGCTGATCTACTTGTCTTGAGTGCTCATTATGATCAGCTGATTCAGAGCTGGTTGGATCAAATTTGTGGCAGAGTTTTTACTTTCTGAACCTGGGATTTTACACCAATGGCTATGGCATTATTGTGGCATAGCCTACTTTAGAATATGACACTTTTGTTTGCTTTTCTCTGCTAACCGGCTGCACAGAGATCGTCATTGTAATTTCAGTGTAAATTCGATGTAAGGTCATTAAAAACACGGGATTTTGCTGAGCAGTGCAAACGACAATAGACACAAATCATAAACGTGACAGTGTTGGCAGCACTGTTCAGTGCTGCGTGGCGTGTGGGGTTGTATTGAGGACAGTGGAATGTGAACTAGTAAAAATGACATGAGCAAAGTGCACTGCACTTTGTCGAAGCCGGTTTGCAGAGGCCTCAACTCCCCCTCTCCCACAGTAGGTGTCTGTTGTGTAGGACTAGGTGTTGATATCCCAGTAAGATACCTAAGGCACCGACGAGACCCTGCGGTCATCAAGTGAGTGACACCAGACTACAGAATGTCATCATGAGGCTCGTGATGGTGACGAGATGGCCTCTTGCACTGCAGCCGGATGCTTGAGAAGCAGGAGGAGGTTGCCAGGGCGACGCGACTGAGGGCCATGTTGAGGCAGTGCATCTCCGACGTGACGGGCACCTCGGCAAAGAGTGCGTGGTCCCGCGGCAGCTGAGCTAAGCTCTCACTCGTCTCCATGTCCTTCACGATGTTCAGGACCTCCTGGCGCTCCAGGTTACGAGTCATCCCTCGAATGTTGAGGAGGGCGGAGACGTGCTTCCTCCTGAGACAAGGGGCAGATAAAGGATTGTTTGTTTATTTCCTTTTTCCATTTTCAGACATACCGCCACTGTCCATGTGTGTCTAGGCTCAACATTATTAATGTGCTAACTTCCTTTGTACTGTATTTGCGCTCACTTGTTGACCGTACAAGTCATGAAATCAATGACAAATGCAACAAAAACAATAAACATTGTGACCACCCACATTATAACACATGGGAGTAGGTGAGGCACAATTAATTATTTACGTGAGATCAGACATTTCATTATTTCTGTTGCAAAACTGCAGCAGAATATAGCATGTTTACTTAACAGAGGTCTCATATTTTCCCATAGCATGCATCAGGGACGCACAAAATACAAATGCAGGGTGAGTATCACAGATATTAACTCCATATGACCCAACTGACATCATTTAAAATGTGTACAGGTTTTGTTTAGCCGAAGTGCAAAGTATTATCCTCACCGCATATCAGGGAACTCCCGCACCAGAATGCCTACTTCCATCTGTAGGGAGGGTGTGTCCTCCAACAGGATGATCTCTGATATGTGGGGAAGGGCACTGTCAAGCCATGACGCAGATGAGCCCTGAGAACAGAACATTGCATAAGTGCTACAGTGCCGCTCAAAAGTTTGTGCACCCTATTCAATGACCTCTTTTATGTTTTATGCTTACATATTGTTCTTTGTTTTCCTCTAATATCTTTTATTTACCTTATATTTGTTTTTTTTTCATTTATTTTATCTTATATGCTTTTATATTGTTGTTTGCTTTTATTTTTTAAGCACATTGAACTGCCTTTGTGTATGAAATGCGCTATACAAATAAACTTGACTTGACTACCTATATATTCCTATTATTTGGTGCATGGTGCATGCAAGCAATGGTATAACCACCATGGGCATTAAAAAAAGTTGTAACTGCTTTTGGCTTCATAATCTGATGCTTTGTTAGTAGTCTGCAAACTCACCACTTCACTAGAAATGGGCAAAAAGGCAAAAATGGTTCATGTTCTCCCACAAAGTTGTGACAACAGAAAAAGTGAACAGCCAGCCAACTGGGAGCACTGACATTCTTTATCTACATCTTAGCAAATCTGATCTTTCATGTTGATAGTTGGGTTGCATGTGGCTTCTGAACCAGCTGAAAGATTATTCAACTAGTCATTTCCCTGTTGCTTCTGGGTGAAGATGTGGATAGGGATGGAGGACACATTGCACACCTTTTCCTAAGTTAAAAGTTAGTTACGTTAACACGATCTAAACTTCTGAAAACTGGCAGGATTAAAGTACAAATGTGAGGAAGCATGTGGAAACTTTTTTTCAGAGGTAGTTTTATCAAATGGCTAGGGTGGTCATAAACTCATAAATGGCTCACATGGTCATAAACTGTGGTATCACTGGAAAGAGAAGTGAATAAGCTTTTGCCCATTTTTTATTATGAAACCCTCCATAGTTGTGGAGATATAATCATTTAAAAATTGTCCTATTTTCTAGTCCTCCTTGTATATATATAATCAGTTTTGTTTTAAAAGCTATATGCAGTGGGAAAGACTTACTAACCAGGCCTTTGAAGAGCATTTTAATGTGTTTTCCTTCGTCGCGCAGTCGACCGGCCATCTTCTTTCTCATTTTCTGCGACGTGCAGATTATCCTCCCCCGCATAAGAGCACGCAGGTACTCCACCATCACCCGCTTGTGCACATCACTCACAAGCAGCTGTGGACAACCCCATTAAAAAACGCACTTAGTGTACAAATATCACAAAGACTAAATGCATTTGTGTTATTGAAATACAAAAAACTGTGAAATCTAGCTTTGCAGTGTGTGTCTGGTACATGTGAAATATGATGTATACTGGTACTTGTAAATGTCCAATTATACTTTAAAGTGCTATGGGTGTTTTTCTGAGTGGAACCAAAAAGCACTATGTAAAGAACATTTTACACTAACTGCTCTACCAACACCTACATATACTCTCTTTGCACTTATCCAGTAATCTCCTATGTTACCAAAGCTTAATTGTCTTTCTTCACTGTAAGTAAGTTTGGATAAAAGCGTCTGCTAAGTGTTATGTAACGTAATGTCAATGTGACTTACTAGAAAGGTGTAATGTTTTGTGCATGGTGTGAATTATGATGCACAATAGTAAATGTAATTGATGTGTAATACATAAGTAAATAAATGCAATTGACTAATTTTACTGCCTGTCCCACTAGTTTCACTGCATGTCCTACTCTACCCAGTATGTCTATGCACGTGACAATAAAACATCCTTGTATCCTTGTATCCTCGTATAGTAAATGCAACTGACATATGGTAGTAAATGCAACTGACATATGGTAGTAAATGCAACTGACATATGGTAGTAAATGTAATTGATGTGTAATAGCAAATGTAATTAATATGTAAGAGTGACTGTAATGTGTAATAGTAAATGTCATTGACATATGGTAGTAACTGTAACTGACATACAATAGTAAATGTAATTGATGTAATAATAAGTATAACTGGTCTATGATAGTAAATGTAATTGATATTGTAATAATAAGTATAACTGATGTATGTTTGTAAATGTAATTGATATTGTAATAACAAGTATAACTGATGTATGATAGTAAATGTAATTGATATTGTAATAATATGTATAACTGATGTATGATAGTAAATGTATTTGATGTGTAATAATAAGTGATGTATGCACCCAAACTACATTCTATGCACTTTACTCCCCCCTCCCCATGCACAGTTTTAGACAATCACCAATTTCACTACATGTCCTATTCTACCCGGTATGTCTATGCATGTGACAATAAACCATCCTTGTATCCTTGTAACTGATCAATGATAGTAATGTGTACCTGGTAAGGTGGGCTGGCCATCCTGCTGAAGCATCTGAAGTGCTCGTTGACGTTCGCCTCTATCGACTCCAGCATAGACGCATCATTCAGCCACTTCCTCTTCACAAGCTTCTCAAACAGCGGCTTTGCACAGAATATGGAAAAAGAATTAACACTTTTTTGTCTGATTTTGTCATACATTAACAGAATTATGTCCACATAATTAAACATCTGTGATTATTAATCGCTGATTAATCATAAGTGTGTCTTCGGGATTTAATAAAATGAGGTTAATTTAGGTACACTGCAGCAACCCAAGCAATAGCTTAAAGATCATATGCTTTATTTCTAGTGCTGGTGTTCAGCTCTATCTCCTTCTTGTTTGGATCAGACTAGTGAAGTATTCACCGTGACAGCTAAACATATTTAAGACCAACTGAATCTGAACTTGGCACAATGCAAGAGTTATATAATATAACAAGAAAATAAAGGCCTTACTTCATTTAACAATTAACAAAATGGGAATCACAGATATAAAACTCACCCTAATATGTTCAAAAAGTCTGTCACTTAAAACTTTCACTCCTACGTTGATAACTCTATCAAGGGAGGAACCAGCTCTCTGAGCTGAGTCGGCACCAGCAACAGATTCACACTGCTGACATTCCTGAACAAATTCCCTGTGGACACACACACACACACACACACACACACACACACACAGAAAGAGAGAGAGAAAGAGAGAGAGAGAGAGAGAGAGAGAGAGAGAGAGAGAGAGAGAGAGAGAGAAAGAGAGAGAGTGCATGGAAATAGACAAAGAATTTTAAAAAATAGGTCAAGTGTGAAACAGTGTAAATGTATCTTTGTTCTAAACGGCATAATTAATACAATTCAGTGAAAGGGAAAGCAAGCACTGACACATTAATTCACTCATATTGAACATATCACAGAGTAAAATACTGCTTCTTAAACCAGTCCTGACTTTGCCCTTGAGAAACAAATCAGCTGAATCAGCTCAGCCCAATTAAGTTCACTTCAAGTTCAAATTAAAATCGTTTCTGCTATTTTTCCCCTCAAAAAATGGATTTTAGAACAAAGATCAAAATACAGTAAAAGCTTATATATTTACATGAGACAAAGTAAGACTGTTCTAATCAGCAATATTTTCCTCTGGGGTACTTTGGTCTGGACCTTCTAACCAGACATGATTTTAACATTTACAGAAAAAACAAATTAGTGACTGAGGTTTTACGACATGCCTTTTAGTTTCAGACCAAAATTACTGGCTGCTACTTTAGTGGTAAAACTCCGTCCATTCAAATTTAATCCACATTTCCAGGGATTGTCTCAAAAAAACAGCATCTTTATAAACTTCAGACTATGTAAGGATTACTTTTCTACAAACCTAAAAGTTGGACAACAGTTGACCAGAGCAATGGTTGTAGAAATGTATCCAGTTTCATCTTCTCTGAATTCCAACATTACAGTTTCAAGGAACATTTCAACTTTCCTCTGGAAGCTGTGAAAACATTATTGGACATTATCAATCGAACAACAGACAATAAACATACCACATTTCATTTCAGTCTCATACCGCATTGCACAACAAATTGTACACTGTTATGACTATGTATGTGACAAATTAAAGAACTTTAACTTGTAACCATGTTTTTTTCCCCCTGAAATAATGTGTACCTTCTCAGGAAGTGCTTCGTTAATCTTAAAAGTCAATGTCGGCCTGACTCTCACAATAAGGGAATTTTTAAAAGGCTGACCCCCAACAAGTCAGCATAAAAACATTCTGTCTCTCTGACTCTTGTCCTGAACACAGGTGGTCCTCAAAGTTGTGTCTGATTTTTTTTGCTTTTTTCTCCATGTACACAAACCAAATCCAGTGTAACAGCAGTAGCCTCTCTGAATAAGTAGTCTAGTGACATGGCTCTAGTTGCATGCCATCTCATGCCTACAGGATACTAACTCCCTGTCTTCCTGGAGCTTAGCATCACTAAGACCAGAAAGAGGTGGCTGGGTGGCAGCAAAAGAGGAGGGTACAGGAAGGCACACACCTACTTACAGACCAATGCGCTTGAAGGGACACGATGTGGAACAAGTCCAAGTAGTCCAGTTCAAGTATTCAGGGAACAATAATAGACAAACAACCTATCTTTCATTACCATGTGAACTACATCTTCAAGGAAGGCGGTGTAGTTCACTGTTCCAAAAATTGAGAAGTTTCAACACTATCATCGATTTCACTGCATGTCCTACTCTACCCAGTATGTCTATGCATGTGACAAGAAACCATCCTTGTATCCTTGTATCCTTGATTGTTAAACAATCATCGATTGTTGAAGTTTATGAAATATATAAATATCCTCTCAGTGGTTGTCTGTAAAACTCAGTAGTGTTACGTAAAAAACAACACAAGACATTCAGCAGCAGCAGTCTCACCTGTACAGGAAGTCTGCAAATCCATTAAGACAGCACTTGGCCACGCGAGCGCCGAGGTCTTTGTTAATTGCAGCTGATCTGTCCAGGTCTTCCTGCAGCATCTAACAGGAAGTCATATAGGACAAATAGAGACCAAGTACTGACTCCATGACAGCAGGAGATTATTCCTAGAGATGTCAAGCACAGGAAGTAAAAACCCTGCCATGTGCTCCTTCTGCCTCTGTACACAACACTGGTGATTTCACTAATTAGTTAATTAGTATCAGCTAATGGTTCAGAAAATGGTTGGATCAAATATATGACAGGGTTTTATATTCTGAAGCTGGGATTAATACCTCTAATTATTCTTAGATTCACTCTTACAAATACATTTAGTATAAATACATTTATCTCCACCTCTCCCCACGTTCCATCTTTACATCACTTTGAATTATTTATTTATTTAGTGGCTAAACTGACCTAATAGCAGCAAATATGAGCCAACAAAGATCAGAACACTTGTGCCACGAAAGTACTGATCAGGTGTAACTGTACCGTGCTATTACGGTGTCTGTTATGGCACACTGCCTGTCATTGATTATAATTACACATGACAAGATAGGGAGCCTGATGTGCTTATGATACTAGGAAAACGTAACGTGTATGCCTTTTTAATAGCATACATTGAAAGCACCCTTGTGGCTAACTTACCTGTGTTACCGTATCAGCCAGGGTGATCTGGCAGCTCTCCGAATTTAAACATTCCCTCCAACTCTTCTCTTCCTCATCCAGTAGGCGGGAAAGCTCATTGGTCACCTTTCCCTGCAACAGATAAAGTAATACAATGCAAAATTTTACTCTACTAATCAGGGATGTAATAATAACAAAAAAATGGCATTTGGTGCGGTGTGGTGGTGGTCTGGTAATCAGGAATCAATAATCAGGAGTAGCAAACAGAACAGCAGATGGCTGATGCAGACTAGCTGTTGCTAAGCTACATAGGAGTGGCATAACACAGTAAAACAATCAGTGTGTTGTTCATATAGAGTATACTGTGTGAGGCTTCTGTGGAGAGGAAACCCATGGGCTGACCTTGCAATGACTGGCTGCAATGAGATATTGGATTTGTCTACTTTTAAGTGAAAATGAAGAGTATCAGGTTTAGCCTTTCCACATACCACAACACAACACTCACCAGCGGGCTGCTGAAGGAATGGAAGCATGTGTCCTTACCCTGACTGAGTTCAGGCAGTCCAGTTCAAGTTTGTCGGTCGCTTCAGAGGACAGCAATGCACCTAGCTTCCTCTGGCTGACGGGAGTCATTGAGCTCACTATTTCTAGAACATCCCTGCATAGAAAAAAAACATGGCAAAAACATGTGTGGAAATGTGTTATTTGTATTATTTTTTACAGAGGAAAACGTCTGATACAGGAAGAAAAGGGAAAGACTACTCTTCCTGTCGGTGATGAATGTTATTGATTTCTATCTAGACATTCTTGCACAAAATGTTGAAAAAAAAAACAAGGTGTCAAAAAGTGATGGGCAACCTGACTTTAAAAGCCACAATCCAGTCTAGTACTTGTTCTAGGCATTCACTTAATCAGCTAATTAGCAAAACTCTTCAGACAGGTAGAAGGGCTAATTAGCAAAATCACCTGTATTAAGCACACAGGTAAAACCAAGTGAATTGGAATATGTGCCACTGGGCACTGTAGCTTCTGAATCTACGTTGCCCATCACTCGTCAAAACAAAAGACACATTTCACAAAAGGAAAAACCTCTGACACAGGGAGAAAAAGTAAAAGGCTCACTTGTTGTAAATGTTGTAGACCCAGTCCAGCAAGGAGTAGATATCTTTAATGGGCAGCTGGCTGTCTGCGATGTTCCGCAAGCGGCTGGACACCGCCTTGTGGTAACTCTGCACATACACCTGAAAAGCGTCGTACTCCTTAGGGTAGATCGGCACCACGTTGAGCCACGCGGCCTTAAGGTCCTCAATCATGCGGGTCTTAATCTTGTCCAGGTACGCCGAGAGCTCGCCCCGTTTCGCCGCCCCCGTCTGAGGCAGGTGTTCGTCAGCCACCTCGGCCACGACCTCCCGCCACTGACGCTTGAGCTGCCGTGGGCGTGGCCCTGCAGTCGCGTTGGTGGCAACGGCGGCATTCGTGGTCTCCCGGCTGGCCCAGGTGGCGTCGGTCTGCTCCTCCTGCTCCAGTACCTGCACCACCAGTCCCAGGTTGGGCCCCGCGGTGGGAGAGTGCAGGGCCTGCCGTACGATCTCCCACATCTCCTTCTTCAGGGCCTCATACAGCAGCTCCACGTCCTTGGCCTTGCGCCGCCCGCTGTCTTTGCTCCCTGATGGAGAGGTCACGTCTTCTGGCAGAGTGGCGCCCCCTGGTGATGGGGAGTTAACTATCGCCGCCGCTGCCGCTGCTGCTGCTGTTGCAGCCATATCTGCACACTCCTGCTCCAGCTCCAGGATGTGTGTGTCCGCCAGGAACAGGTCTCGCTTTGTCACCAGCTGCAGAATCTCCAGCACTGGCAAGACAGAACACAAAATAGGCTATTTTTTTGTATCAAATAATTGCTCAAATAATTTGTTTGTTTACCTTAATTTCTTACATTTTTTAACCTATGCAAGTATTCCTTTCCACATGCTTTCATTTAGCATGCCCCACCACAACCCCTCAGCCCAGCCCATGTAACCAGACTTACATTGCCTTTAGGTTTTAAATTATTAATAAAAACATTTGAGTTTTATTTATTCTCCAGTTCTCCAGTAGGAAAGTAATAATAATAAAGTTCTCTTGACTTAATTTGAGAATCCCCACCCCCATGGGCTTGCTCCGACTCGAGAGCCCCCACGTCCCCCCAATAGCTATGATGTGAAAGACACCCCACCCCCATATGGGCCTCGCTCCAGTCATACCTGACAGCGGCTCTCTGGGCTTCACCTCAGGCACCTCCTCCACAGTCTCCTCCTCAGGCCCCTGGGAGGAGGACTGGTCCACGCCTGACTCCCTCTTGTGTTTGCTCCGGCCGACCAGCTTCATGAAGGACAGGCGCCGGCTGCTGGTGTCCGCCTCGCTGTTGGAGCACAGCTCTCCGGAGGGAAGACTCTCCTTGCGCAGACTGTCTCGACATCTCCCAGCAATGCTGTGGGGGGAATGGCACGTTTGTAAATCTGTCAATACAACTGCGGTTGGTTTAAAATGTCACTTGAGGTGGGGTGCTGTGGCGCAGTGTGTAGAGCACCCGTACCATGGGGACCCAGGTTCGAATCCGGCCCGGGTCATTTCCCAACCCTACCCCATCTCTTTACCACTCACCTCCTGTCCTGCTCTTCACTGTCCTATCTCAAAAAAGGCAAAACAAGCCCAAAAAATATATTTTTTAAAAACGTCACTTGTTTGAATAAAAAAATGAGGGAGCTAAAGTGTGCGGACCTTTCCTTAGGTGTGTAAAACTGTCAATAGAGCTGTCCACAGTGCCCTTATAATGCTGTGTGCTCTACAAACACTTCTGCATCTAATCTGATTTAGGCATTTGGAGATCACACAGCCAGCCTCGTGGACCCGACTCTGTTTCTTCGTCTGGATACTCTCCATAAACTTACATGTACTTTATAGTGCGTTGGCACTTACAGGGATACAAGAATACAAGGACTAACAATCACCAGCAACTAACAATCACCAATTTCACTGCATGTCCTACTCTACCCAGTATGTCTTTTTATGAGACAATAAACCATCCTTGTATCCTTGTAGTGAGTGGATACTTTGTTTGAACATTACATCTATTCTGCCCTACAAGGGCAGTAGACCTTCACTCACCAGACTGTGAAACTGTGGAAGATGACTTTATATGCAGTTGTGCTCCTAAGTTGACATACCCTGGCAGAATTGGTGATTTTTTAATCATTTTCAGAGGGTTTTTTGGGTAGTTTCTGTCATTATGATTTAAATAAAGTGTTTGACAATAAATGGCTTTAGCCAACACTAACCATGAATGAAAGAAAAGTTTTTGTGTTTTCTCTAAAAATGGTTAAGAAATCATCAATTCTGCCAGGATGTGTAAACTTATGAGCATAAAATGCTGCAAAAAACAGTCTAGATTGTCTTACAAGCAGCAAAGTACATGTTAAAGATTACCTACAGTTGCAGGTAAATTATTCGCTTACAGTTACGCTTACAATAATGCTGACCCTACAATAGTCCAAAGGGGTATCACCCACTGACCTAGTCCTGTTTGTGCATGTCATGATGGATCTTTGTCATCTGATGTGGAGAATGTAGAGTGACATACACAGTCTGACTATTGTTTGGATCTGACTTGTTGTCTTGTGTTGTCATGGCCTGAATATTGTTTTCAAATGTCTGGGAAATATGTAAGGTTATGTGTGTGTGTGTGTGTGTGTGTGTGTGTGTGTGCGTGTGTGTGTTTGTGTGTGTGTGTGTGTGTGTGTGTGTGTGTGTGTGTGTGTGTGTGTGTGTGTGTGTGTGTGTGTGTGTGTATTAATTAAGTTGATTAAGTTCGCTTCGGTCTGTGTCCTACACACTATGCACTGATAACGATGTTTATTTGGATAAGGAAAACTGTGTTCAGGTCTGTGGAGATCCTTTGCACATTCCCCATCAGTGACAAAAAAAGGCAGGCTACCTTCTCCAAGGGCCTAGTGTGTTGGGACAAAGGATCATCTTATACGGTCTGAGAATGGAATTTAGTGTGCAGAGCCTGGTAAAAACAGAAAGTTACTCTATGTCTCAGCCTAGAATATAGACTCAGTAAGACTCAGTAAGCATTATTTGACAGCAACCTATGACCAAACTAGAAAAGCACTCGGAGGGCACAGACATCACCACCACCCCTTCTTTTTTTATGTCGTCATGTTAATGTTTTATGTTAATTTCCCAAATTATTTTTGTGAGGTAACCACTAAACTGATTTTCACCAAAAACAATCACCTCAAGGCAGTGACAATACCAAAATACTGTCAAAATTTCAGAATGATACGTTCATGACTTTTTTAGTTATTTTGCTAACACACAAACAAACAGACAGATAAACACTGGCAAAAACATAACCTCCACGGCCTTCTTAATGAATTAAGCAATTCACCTTCCAGTCAGTCAGTCAGACTGTGAGCAACAGTCACACTGGGCAAGGACTAAGCATTAGTATAATGTCATTGTTCATACATACATTTTCCTTTACCCATGGGACTGCAGACGGCATAGTTAAGAATAACAGTCATAGGCCCAGATTTACTAACATCCTAAATAAAGAATACTAAATTGCAATGGTACTAAAAATGACTGCAGGTGCAACTAGGGGGAATTCTGTTCATCATAGTTAGAGTTTCCTGTGGAAGAGAGGTAGTCAAACATTAACATTATAATAATTTACAACAAAAGCAACCTAAGCATTTCCACGAAAACCCTCTACGACATAGTATTACCAACTAGGAAAATGGCGCTGGTAAACCCATGATGACTATTACTAAAATAAGAAGAAAAAATGAGGAACAGTTGACACTCAGTGACGTTGACCAGCAGGTACAGTCATCTTTGATGACTTTTAAGGAGGAAAAATATAGCTTCCAGTCATCTAAAAAACAGCCAGATCTATACACCATTTCACAAATTGCAAAAAAAAACACTGTTGTTAGAAAGGAAAGAATGCTGTAGCATATATCCCACGGGAATCAGCAACAACCACAACTTTTCACAATTTGGACTTGGTTCAACACTAGGGGTCGCCAAAAATAGGTTTCTTTCTATTCAGTCACGTTCTATGATGTCTTCTGTTCATAATGTCTAGTAGTTAGGCCCAGTTCTTGAGTCTTTGAGACATCACCCTATAACTCCTCTGAGTGTTTACTTTTTAGTTTACTCTTTTTTGTCTAATGTTGGGTTTTCTCTGACCTGGTCTGTTACTCATTCTGATTTGTGAACTGCTCTATGGCTTTGTTTGCCTGCCTTGGAATGCAATGCCTTTGTCTTTGACCTCTGCTCTGTCTTGACTGTGATTCTGGATTAACCTTTGGATTGACTGTCAACGCATTTTTCTCTTGTGTTTACCTGTGAAACTATGAGCTACGCTGGCTTTGCTTTCTTGTACACTCTTTTGTACCATCTGAGAGAACGTCTTTGTTTGGAGTAAACCTCGTCAGAAGATTTATGTCTCTAGTAACTGTCACCCTTGAGATCTAGAGGGGATACTGCAGAAAGTGGGGTTTTAGCTACGTTTACACTTGCTGCGTCTGTCACGACGCACACCATCGTGACTTCAAAATGACCCCCACAGCGTGCGCCAGATTGTCTAAGGAGACTGCAGCAAGTTTATAATTGCTTAAGAAAGGCTACGAGATCTTCGGACAGAGATGGAGACCCTGGCTGCAGAAAGTAAAAATCCTGCCATGTGTTCTTGCGTCTGTGCACTTCACAGAGGTGAGTTCACTAATCAGATGATTATCTGCATTAGGATCATCTTATTAGGATCAGCTGGTTCAGAAACTGGTTGGCTCAAACATATGGTGGGTTTTTATATATAAGAAGGGGGTCTACAGGGTGGGCCTTTTCTCTCCCATGTCTGTGCTGAATTTGTATGATTGTAATTGGCTTCAGCATTGTGAATAAAAAGTTGCTCGTACACCGAGTTAACCTGTGGTTCTTGTGATTCCACAAGGACCTCCTCATTTCATTTTAAAGTCTCCAGGAACATTTGTACCAAATTTAAACCATGTGCCTGAAGACATTCTTGTAAAATATTCACAAGAAAGGCATTCTCATGATCACAGCAACTGAAATTTGATGCTTGACCTCCAAAATTGAATCTTTTTCTTGGGGGCGTCCTAAGTTAATATTCATACGAAATCTGAAGCCCAAGCCTTAAGGCCCTCTGTCCTCTGTCTTTACAAAGAATTTGTAATAGGGTTAAACCAAAAAAATGAACACACATTTGAAACCTGGCCGTGATCGGAACACAGGCGTACCACTTTTCTTCCAGTTACTGATAGACCTGCGCTGTTCCATAGGTTACTGGTCCATAAGTTAAATCTTGCCAACACCTCAATCATATTGGAGACTAATGACTGCTAGCCACAGATACAAAGCAACTGGTTGCCTTTTATTGTCAATGAAACGGGGCTTTTGATAGTGACAAGCAATGTGTAGCCAGGAAGACTGGCCCAAATAGAATAAAAAAATAGAAAAAGTCTATTCTGACTTGAAAATGTTTACCAACTTGACATGGCGAAAACCAAGTGAGACCTGATAACAATACACACACTCACTGAACTTGACAATATTATCCAAGATGGCAGAATACATAACAGACAGAACAGAATTCTGAGTAAATGCAGCACGTTTGCCTATTCAGCAACCATCACCAGCTACTTATCGCTCTCACTTGTATCTAATGTTACTGAAGCCAGCGTAAACACTGTTACTGCAACCCACCCATAGTGTGTGCGTGCTTTTTGTGCCCACATGCTCACCGTAGCAGGCTGCCCTCGGAGCTCCTCCGGCCCTTCTTCTTCCTCTCCCCTGGGGACGGGGTGCCGATGGAGCCCTGGGGGGAGGGGGTGGGAGTGCCCTTGCTCCTGCCGGACAGTCGGAGGCCCTTCCCCAGCTTGCCGAGGGTCTTGAGCGGAGACACTCCACGGACGCGATCCAGCGTCCCCTTGATGGAGCTCTTCCCCGAGCCTCGTCGCACCTCGTTGGCCTCGTTCTCGTCCTCCTCGTCGTCAAAAGGGTTGCGATCGTGCGGCACCCCACCCTCCAGGAGGGAGTCGTGGCGGCGCTGTCGCCAGCCCTGCTCACCCACCTCCTCCTCGAACGGTTTGTGGCTCAAGCTCATGTTGTGTAGGATGACCTCACCATACGTGCCTCCCGGCTCTGCCCCAGGACTAAGTGTGCTTGCCTTCAGCCAAGGAGGCAGGTTCTTAAGGATGGGCATGCTGCTGCGTGGCAAAAAAGCACTGGGAAAAAAAAATACGATGTTAGCCTCAAGATTAGCATCGACATTAGCATCGATGTAAATACAGAAAAGAAGTGTAAGTTTAGTTTTATTTTATAAGCAACAGCTAAATATCATACACAATGGCCATTCGATATGCTTAAAAATAAATAAATAAAAGTTCAAAAAGGTACAAAACAATACTAAAAACAAACAGTCCACCAATGTAAAAAGACAGATTAAATAATAATAAAAAACATAACTTTGATTTAATATAACAAATTAACATACAACTAATATAAATATTTTATAACTTTTACAACAGTGGTCACTAAATTATGTATAGTGCAGTGGACAATAACTATTTCTAAAAAAAGCAGACTAAACCAATATGACCATGCTAAAGCTAACACTAGCGGCGATCATAATAAGCCACTGCTGTGTCAATCACTATTGGTAGTGGATTCCAGCCGCGGACAGCATAATGGCTAAATGTCATTTCACTCTGCTTACATTTAGCTATGGCCACTAGCAGTCTGTTGAAAACTACACATTAGCACATAAAACTTGGATATTTATAAGGCTTGCTTCGATCAAATTGTATTTCAACTTGCTGACAGTAGTTCAGTCTCTGACACTTTAGCTGTTTAATGCTACCTTAGGCTTTTGCACCCTCTCCCCCCTCTTCAAGAAAACATGTTTATCCTTTTCTGCACACTTCCTGTCCCTGAATATCCAACTAGGATATTTATTACTGGTGACTGGGGGACATTGCTGAATCACTTCCCCCTTTTAACAGTGGTGTGTGTGTGCTTTGCTAGGCCCTGACACAACCTCCCAGGGAGTTGACAATAAAAATAGTCCTAAAAAAAAGTACAGTATGGCTGAGCCATGAATATGTTTTATTGACAATCACACTGTAAATAGAATACAGTGCAGTGATGGTTGTGATGCTTAGTTTAATTTAAATACTACTACTACTACTACTAGTACTACTACTAATAATAATAATAATAATAATAATAATAATAATGAGTGCATTTTAAAGGAAATGTGAAATGCGGTGGGTGTGCATCAGATTGTATGGCAGTAATAACTGTATGCATTGTGCATTGTATTTCTTCTTCCTTCATATGAAACTTCACCAATTCCTGATCTCTTCCTTCCTTTTCACATCACACACTGAGATTCACACTGAATACACAAGAATGTGAACCTGTAATACCTCTGTAAGACATCTACTACCTGTCTTACCAGTTTTGTCTGCAATTGTGGTTATCTTTCGATCAGAAGTTGCTTAAATAAGCAGAGGTATGAGAGTTTCTTGGTCAGTTCATAAGAAATCTTTTTTTTTGTTAAACCTAGATATATGCATTATAATGTGGTCAAGGTTGTGTCAGAAAGACCAGAGAACATCCATGAAACTGACAGACTGAATCTATGTTTGAGGTGTACATTTCTTTGTAAGATCCTACAAAGTTTTTCAGTTTTTTTTTTCTGCAACAGGTTACTGATCCTCTGTGTGTATGTTTGGAAAATGCATGTCACCAGCCTTCCTTATTGTTTTGCATTATTATGTAAAGGTAATGCCAAACTCAGTCTGTGTCCATTGTTATACAACGTTCTGGTTGTTGTTTTAAAGTGCATTAGAATTGCTGTTTGATAAGTACACAACTTACTGTCATCTAGATTGTCATGCAGACTTAGTGTGTGCATTAACGCATGACATTCCCGGGATGTAAAGAGTACCGTACTGTTATCTTTCATTAGTAAGAAGCATGCAAGTCACAGAGCCTTTGTTTGGTCTTTGCATTGTTATGCAGGGACTCAAGGTATACTGCTCCAGTGCAGTGGAATGAAGCAACCAGAAAATCATTGCATGGCCATTCCTTAACCTCAAGGACACACACACACACACACACACACACACACACACACACACACACACACACAACCAGAGGCGTTGTTAGAATGTTGGGACATCCGGGCATACTCAGCCCAGCCAGCAATAATATACTGTGTGTTCGCAGCAGACCCATGAACCTGCGATTGACATTAGAATTGTATTATTGCTATTTTTAGGCTCTAGTTCCTGTGATCGATCTGGGACTATTATGAGAACATCCGGGGCCACAGCCCCACATGCCAGGGTCTAACGACGCCCCTGCACAACTCAATGCAAAGACTTGTTACACTTTCTTGGAATGGAAGATATGCAGTGCCTTATGTGGTGTTTGCTGTGGAATGTTTAGTTACCTGTTTTACTCAATACATGTAGGATTGAATGGTTGGGCATACCTGATGAACTGACATTAAAGTGTGCGCTCAAATCTCAAAAGCTTATCTTCCACTTGACATTCACAGCTGGGAATTAGGTTTACACATTAGGCTATACAATGAATAAATGTGTTGTTTTATGTTCTGCTTAACTTGCAGTACAGTACCTTAACACGTTTTGTAATTTGAAACGCTCTCTTTCTTCTAAAACATTATTTTGTGGCACACTTGTATTTGTAGCCTAATTAAGATTAATTAAGTGGCACGAGTTTTTTTTTCCTATGAGGCTTGGTCTGATGGTCTTTTAGCCTACACTGTTAAAGTCTGTGGCAGGGTTCCCAGTAGAAAAATATGCAGAAGGAACATAGATGCAATTCATTACTCTACAGTCAACTGACCTCTACCAGATTAAGCAGTTTAAATTTGAAAGTGATAGAATTATTTTAGGAGAAAAGACAACCTATAATTTACAGTTAAACTAGCTAAAGAACTGCAAAGGGACATCAGAAACATCTAGTCTCCTAGTAACATGCCGAAAATCTCCATGGGATTAAACACAGGCTTCTCCACTAATCAACACCTTCAAACTTGGAAGGTGACAAAGGACTGTAAGATGCAGAGAGCCAGATAATCACAAGAACATCAATCATGACTGATAATACAGCTCTACAACCACAGCATGACAGGATGGCAAGCATAGAGTAGAGAATATTACTCTCTACCTCAATAGCAGTATGGTTAGATTTCTCCACAATAATGGCCATTATTTCTCTCAGGAGTTGTCTGTGGTCTTTTTGGACCATTTCTGATAATCAACAGGTTGCAGATATGATTATTTGTCAGTGATCAACTCTGATGAAAAATAACTTAATTTATCATAACACTGGATAGATATCTTAAGCTGTTTTTATGTTTTTTTTATTCTGATTATCTGTACATGTTTAAAGGAAGAAGATGTAATGCCTCATACTGCACTTTATTTTAAGAAATAGACAAAGAGCAAATGTTATGAAGTATTCTACAAAATAAGTTGATAGCACTCATCTCATTAGTCTTGCCTTTTTCCCCTTAATTTCCTAATCTGGAAAAAAAACATCCAAACTGTGCCTCTACTGATACGGGATCTCGTTACATAATACTGCCCAACCTGTTTCAACCTGTTTACAGCAAAATGAATGCACATTTAAGTGTACTCTCAGAGGGCGTCAAGGGGGGGTCTCAAGTCGTCCCACCTACTTGCTTTTTTAAACCACTCAGTGCAAAAGGTTCAGGCGACCCCCGTTTTTGGGGGGGATCAGACACAGTGAATTTATCAATGTAAAAGGAACCACTGCTTAATCAACAACCAGCCCTGGATAACCAGCGATGTGATATGATGTGACATGCTTAATAAAAGCAACAGTGCATGTAAGGATGGTGACCAGAGAGTTTTGGTCCGTGCAAGGGGGGATCAGTGTCAGGCTCAGTTTGAAAACCATCAACCTGTGAGTGAGTGTGTGTGTGTGTGTGTGTGTGTGTGTTTGTGTGTGTGTGTGTGTGTGTGTGTTTGTGTGTGTGTGTGTGTGTGTGTGTGTGTGTTTGTGTGTGTGTGTGTGTGTGTGTGTGTTTGTGTGTGTGTGTGTGTTGGGGCGTGGGTTGAGGTGGGCACAGAGACCAGAAGCATGGTAAAGGAGGACAAGGTGAGGGGGATATGGTGAGGGAGATGATAAAGTGAGGGGGATAAGGTGAGGGCAAACCGGTTCGACCAGGTTCAATAGTCCTGCCTACTGCTGCTTGCCCGACTATCACCTCCATCTACCCCTTTATATATCTCCCCTACAGCCTGCCCTTACCTGTCCGCCCCTGCATGCACCCCCACCCCCACCACCAGCAGTGGATGCGCCCCATGCCCAGACTGCTTCCACAGATAAGTGTGGCCCAACTCACTGACCACCAGCCACAACCCCCAGATGTGCCCCTCCCTCAGAGCTCTCTGCAAAGAACATGAGGAACTACAACCCAGAAATCACATCCTAGTGAGGTGAATGATTTTGATTTTGAAGTCTGTCGGTCTAACACGCCATGCAATGAGACCATGGAGCAGCTGCCATGGAACTACAGCTAACTCAGACCTCAGATCAAGGATACAAGGATACAAGGATGCAAGGATACAAGGATACAAGGATACAAGGATACAAGGATACAAGGATGGTTTATCTTCACATGCATAGACATACTGGGTAGAGTAGGACATGTTGTAAAATTTGTGATTGTTAGTCTAAAACTGTGCTTGCGGGGGGGAGTAAAGTGTGTTGAATGCAGTTTGGGATCAGCCACACAGTCTGCACACCACACCAGTGCTTTTAGCCTACAGTACCTACCAGGAGAAGGTGGGCATGGATGATCTATGATCATCTACCTGCTAGACGGGGAACACTGCTATTTGGACAACGGGAGAAAGAATCATGCTCTTTGCCTTCAAAATACCACCCCACACCCCTCACCCCCACCTCCTCTTGTCGAAAAACAAGCCCTTTTAAGGAGATTTGGTCCAGGTGCAGCATCCGAAGTGAGGCCTGAAGTTAAAATCATGCAGGGGAGACACTGCATAGATGCACAGATAGCAGTGCACGGTATGGGCGCTGAGTGATCGGAGTGATCAGAGTGTGCAGTGTTCAGCTCAGAGGGAACTACAGCGCCCCCTGTGGAATGAATGTAATGTTTCAGTGCGTTTTATAAATCCGCTTAAGCCATACTCCTACCCTCTCCATTTTCGCATTGCTTGACTACTTTATTCATCTTGATTGTCATTACTCTCGTACAGGTAAGTACAAGCTGGACACCTGGAGGACAACTATGTGGATGTGTGGAGGTCAAACCAGCACCGCTCAGCTGAAAACCTCTGAAGACCAAAAAAAAAAATGGCGGATGACTTCAGGAGGTCCAGCCCCATTGTGTCCAAAGGGGGGGGGGGTCATTTGGAGACAGTTCAGGCCTAAGTCCCTGCCCTGGGGCTACGCACTGCCAAGAAACTGGACTAGTCAGCAAACACAGATGCAGTTTCCAAGAACGGTCAGAATCGGTTCTGTTTTTGGTTCAACATCTGCCTGTGTTCACTAAGCTGGGGTCAATAACATCACCGCTTCAGAAAAGGACCCTGAGCAAACTACTGCACATTATGGACAATGACTCTAACACCCCACACAATACTTTCAACAGGCAGAGGAGCATGTTCAGTGGCAGGCTCATGTCACTGTCATGCTCAGTGGACAGGCTGAGAAAGCCTTTTGTTCCCCGGGCCTCTCGGTTATTCACCGCTGGCCAGAAATGGAGGGGAGATGATTGGGCATGAGACTGCTACCTCATGCCACGCCATAATCACACAATGGTATTTCTCGAATGCCACCTGATACTGGCTATAATAGCCTTGAAGGACAATTGGAGTATGCAGTGCAGGCAATCATGTCACATTTTTATTGCATTTGGATATTTTTATTGCATATTTTATATATTTATATACTTTATATATTTGTGTCTACTAAGCTACAGGACACATATATTTCCGCTGGGTTCAATAAGGTATGCATGTATGAATGTATGTACACCATGTACACTCTATGGACAAAAGAATTTGGCCACCTGCCATTACACTTACAGGAACTGTAATGACACTGTATTCAAATACATATGGTACATTAAATACAAAAGGTATTTTTAAATATAAAAGGTACTCTAAATACTTAAAGTATTTAATATAAAATGGAGCTTGCACTCTGCTCAAGATTTTTTAATCAATTCTAAGGAATTTGTGCCCAGTCATTCTGTAAAAGCATTTATGACACCAAGCACTGACTCTGGAGAAGAAGGCTTGGCTTGTAATCACTATTCCCGTTCATCTTAAAGGTACTTGATGGTATTGAGAACAGGGCTCTATGTGGTTCCAATCAAGGTTTTCACATCTAACTCATCAAACTACAGTGCTTGTTTTGTGCACTGAGGGAACAGCCATGTTAACAATAGAAATGGGTCTTCCCCAACTTTTTGGGATTTTGGCTAGGACAATTTTCTATTGCAACATGCCTGTGGCCCAGTGCACAAAGGAAGGACAATTAAGGCATATTCTGATGAGTCAGAAGTTACTGGGAAAAACTGGATTAGACCACACAGAGTCCTAATCTCAACCCCCCAAAGTATCTTATGTATTTAAGTACAATATAAATGTACAATGTCATTACAGTCCCGGTGGGTTTAATGGCATGCAGCCAAATATTTCTGTCTATCTATCTATCTATCTATCTATATAAAGGTATCTTATAATACAATAATAATTAATATATCAGTTATCATAGAAACTTGCAGCTTGAAGTGCTGTACACAGGAGAATGAGTAATGCTAGTCATTTTTTGGGGAAACAATGCAGAATTGAGTGAGGTCAGGCCTATGCCTCATACTTCTTAAATTAAACTCAGAAACGAGAAATGGTGTCCAATGTCCAGTGAAGTCATATCTTAGTCAACTTTAACTTGAACTAATGCCTATTCTTTTTCTTCTTAAGGGGGTCTGAGAGAAACAAATCCAAAGTAAATAAGATCAGATGTATTACATAGAAGAAGTGATATTTTACTCTTAGAACTGTCACTGGTCGTAGAAGATATGTCTGTCATATTCAGATTTAAAGTTCTCCATATTAGTGAAAAAGTGATAGAGAGAGCGAGAACCACAGAGAGAGAGAGAGAAATTGAAGTGTTATAGACAGCTATGTCAAGTCTCATATTACTCGATGTACAGCTGTGTTTAAGTATTGCATGCACATATTTCTATAGGGTACCCCTTTGTGTGGGCTGCCCTGCCAGTGGTCTCCATTTTTTAAAGAATGTGTCGAAACATGTTTGTCAGAAATTGACATTTAGTTATCATTACTTATCATTGACTTATCATTTTCTAAAACACTCACAGACATTTATTGAAATAGATCAACAGGTGGATATGTTAAACAATTAGGCCAGTCCTAACAATTAGAAGCCCAGACCTTCAAACTGCACAGAACAGGTTAGTATGATATATGCCTATCATAAAACTTTCAACAGAGTGTTTTTCCATAACCACCCACCCTCGTATGCTTCTCGGTAGATGTCAATATTTAACCCTGCTCTAGATCAAGGTCTAACGACATTGAAGGAGCTTGTGCGAGAGTTTGTCATTACAAGGCTATTTGAAGGACAAAAGTGCCCCGTTTTGTGTTAGGAGTATTTAAGTGCGTAATTTACTTCATACGCCAAGGCACACACCAACTGAACGACACAAAAATAAGTCTGGGCTTAAACCTAAATTGATAGTTCGGACGTTACTGGCGGGTGTAGGTTATGTAAATGTAACACAGATGCTATAAGAACAAGGTTAGGGTTTAAGTCACGCAGCGCTGACAAATCAGAAGATGTGCTGACCGCTCGCGTTACGCACAGCACAACCACCGATTCACTACGTTCAAGTAAAGGGGCTACTCACTTTACCCATGTTGAATGGTCGGTCCTTCAAAGTAACAGCTTGATGACAAAATGGTTAAAGAAATCCAAGTTAAAGGACGTTTTCTGTGAACGTCGCCCTGCAAGTTAGTGAGATGGAGGCGCCTGCCAATCCCGTGCCATCAATGCCCGAGAAGTTTTGTTGAATTTTGAACTGGGGATAGGCTAGTGCATGCCTCCTGCGCAAGAACCACACGCCTGAGGTACGCCTACTATGTCTCCAGGAGTCCAGTCGGTCAGACGGCGCAAAGCAGAAAAAAAGCCCCTATAGGCCTATCAACTTTCTTGCCTGTGTGGAATTTAACGGAAAGGGAGGTCCTTATCTATGTTAGTTCTGTCGATGTGAATAACTCAGTCGTTGTCTTAAAATCGCCTTACTAAAATAACTTAAATAACTAAAACTACCAGATACGAACTAGGCATATTAAGATCTCCATGGCATCACTTATCAAGCTAAAGATTCCAATATCCTTATTTACGCATATTTTATTTATTTACCCAACTGTGCAAGCTGGCTTTAAAAAGCTAGAATTCAGTAGGTTACCACGTATTTGATTCAGACATTCACTAAATCATCTGATTCTAACTGCCACAGCTCTTCATCTAGTACACTACTCAGTGCAATCATCCGCACAGGTAGCACCAGGTGATTTGGGCCATACATTGAATTGTAGCCTTTGAATCCAGCTTGTCCATCACTTATTGATGTATTTTTATTATGTCCTCTGTGTATGATTGTAGGCTAATTTATTGTGATAAAAAAGAACTTAAATGGTTTACTTTTGTCATGCACACGACCTAACCACACATAAATCAGGTTAAAATACAATGTGTGTCGGTGAATCCAGGTGTAATAAAAACATGTCCACCTTCCAATGTTTCTCGTTGTTCTCACTTATGCTAGTTTCCTGCTGTCCCTTTAAGTATTAAACATCATTTAAAGATTGCAAGTCAGTCAGTGAGTGGCGTGCCAAGTTGCCAAGCAAAAGTGGGCTTCATTAAGACTTTTAAAATATAAAAAAACACGTGTGTACTTTTTACACAACCCCAAAACTTTTTAGTTTTGTTCCACATTGCTAAAAAATCAGAGACAGACTGAAAAAAGAGTAGGTGTGTCCAAACATGTGGCTGGTGGTGCAACTTTCAAAATGCAACCAATTAAAAAAACTTCACCACCATCACTTAAAAAACTGTTTTGGCCTAAAATGTCCTTTACAGTTATGTAGCGAAGAATACTGAAATGGGTGTGCACACGCGAAACCTGGCTAGGCAAAGACAATGACATGAACTGAACATAAGGCCTACTTGAATGCGCCGCGAAGTTGGATCTAATACAGTGGTTCTTAACCTTGTTGGAGGTACCAAACCCCACCAGTTTCATATGCTCATTCACCGAACCCTTCTTTAGTAAAAAATAAAAAAATATATATGATTTTTTTTACTGGTGCACAAAATGAACCGTGCATTAACGGTTCCACCGAGGCTCCACCGAACCCCTAAGACCGACTCACCGAACCCCTAGGGTTCGATCGAACCCAGGTTAAGAACCACTGATCTAATATATCATCACCAGGACTGTGCACCTGCATAAAGCAGATGTGGGCTTCTCCAGTGAATTATCAGGCAAACGAAGCCTTTTGACTGGATGGACGTAATTGACAAGAGGCTAAGCCCACTTGTAGCTTACATTACATTACACTACATTACATTTTATTACATTACATTTCATCCATCTTATTTGGATTCATTATATCTTATTCAAAGCGACTTATAGTGAATTAAGTACAGCGACAGTGGGGTTAGATGTGTTGCTCAGGGGCACGTCAGCCATGGATAAAGGTTCAGGAGAGCACTGGTTATTTACTCCCCCACCCACATTTTTGTCCTTACTGGTATGGGAATCAAACCTGTTAGCTAAAAGCTTCTCACATGATCTAATCAGCAGGCCAAATTATGTCAAAAAAAAACTACTGTGGTGATGAGGTTGAATAGTATCTGATACAGACATACCCACCCATTTACATGAAATGGCTTTTATTGTCTTCTATGTCTGCTTTGAAGTACTGAAATGGCTTCTGCCACAGTTCAACCTGGAAAGTAATGTGACTTTTTTGTCACTCACAAGTCCTTGTTTTCCAAAAAGCTCTCCAAATTGGAAAAGTTCTTCACTAAATACAACTTAACGAAAACAAAACATAGTTATTTTATCAGATACTTTATATTGTATACCCCTAAACGGTCTGTTTGTTTGTAAATCCTAACCTGTTTGTTGTCAATTTCACCTCAGTAGTCGTAGTATAGATAGATTACTATAACATTTGGAGATGACTTACTGTGTGTGATATCTACTGTTCCTGAATGCTACAATGGCTGGAAGCACTACACTGACCTGAGTAGCTGACACAGGCCCCATGGCCAGCATGAAGCAACAGCTCCTAGTTTGTATTGTTGTAAACAGTCGAGGAGTTGACATGTAAACAAAGGAGACAGCCAAGAGCTATAGCTGGCCCCTTTTTTGCCAACTTTTGCAACCCTCAAACCATTTGGAAACGCCTGTGAGTGTGAGCACTTCGCGACTAACTTTCACACATCTTACTATATTTTACACACACAGTGTCGACTGAAAAAAATATCATTAACAAAACAAAGTAGGATTCATACAGTGAAGATGGCCTCCTATTCACACCCAAGATCACTATCGTTAGCTTAGTCTGCCAACAGGATTTATGCGTTTATTTCTATGGGTCCTATTATGAAAATCCATGCTATGAATTTCCATGATCACTACAATGTATGTGAGGACTGCACAAGTCAGAAAACATATATAGTTCAGACTAGCCAAATTTATGCCCTGAGGTATACGCTAGGTCCAATTATACAAAAACACTGACATTTTTTAAGAAAGGAAAGGAAAATTGACAAAAAACTCATATGACTACAGCAGAATTAATGCTGGTAATAAATAACTACCCACGTGCCCGGCACATCTGCCCCCTGACGCAACATTCTGTGACAATGCACGCATCTAAACGTCTAAAACAACCATTAGCATTATTAGCTGCTAAATAATAGCTGATAAACATCCAAGTTACGAGTTAACTAAACCTTTTAAAGCGCATTGAAGTGCATTTATGTATGAAATGCGCTATACAAATAATTTTGACTTTGACTTTTGACTTTTATGAATGTTTCAGAACATAATGCATTTAATGTGATTTTGGTATCAGACAGCAATCTGTCGGTTTGAGTAGCTAAAATAATCTGCTTTTACCAATCTACCAATTTGACTTTCCAACAACAGCATGGTCACGTAGCCTAGAGGCAGAGCACTCAGTGTTGCATTAGAGTTTAATCAACAGATAGCAATAGGTTTCTGACATGCTATTCCAGGGGTGTTCAAAATCAGCGGTATCATTAAACAACATAGCAGATAAATGATAGATAAATGTTTCCTGCTACTGTAATATATAAGACACAATAGATTGTCAAAAAGTTTTAACGGCTAATCATAGACTACAACAGTGATCAGTCAGGTATTCAGGGTGACTGGATGATGTTTCGCTGAGGGTGAAGCAGGCCACCTTCACCTTGTCTAGTTATAATCTATTAAATTTCTGTGTGGTGAGTTTTATCACTTCTTAGCGTTAAAAAAGTCATAGGAGGTATTTGATCATGTAGTCAGACCAACCCTTGACAATGTCAGACCAGCTTTCACAACAAAACACTCTGTTAGAATGCTAGAGACTTTTTTTACTAGACCCTTTTACTAGTTTATTTTAGATGGTTCTCACTAGTTTAGACGACAACTCCTTACTACCGCTTTAAATGTGGCTGGGTCAAACATGCTTGCATATGCCACTACCGCCGCAACAAATAAACATGAAACAAGTTTGAAGCTCCCTCCTTCCTTCCCTACTGCCACCGGAGAGAAACCTTGCTGAGCTCCTATGCTGATTGTCAAGAGTAGAAGAATGATTCATGAATGACTCATTCTTTTTTTAGAGTTTTTAAAGTTATTTTTCACCTTTTTATTGGACAGGACCGTAGAGAGGGACAGTCAGGAAACGAGTGGGAGAGAGAGTTTGGGTAGGATGGGGAAATGACCTTGGATTGTTGGATTCAGCTCAAACCCGGGTCCCCAGATTTATGGTATGGACTCTATGTCCATGTTGTGTTCTGTCTGTTTCAAAATAATTATCCACATGCAGATGTTGGTGGGTATGCCCAGGTTAGACATCTGTTTGGAAGGATGATTTTAAGCACCAAACTGTAATCCAGAAACAGTAGCCAGGCACAGGCAGGTCCCCTTGTTCTCCAGGTGCTGCTGCTCTACAGCATGGTTATACGCAGGGGAGATATGATCATCTGTTGAACTGTTTGTCCTCTAAGCATACTGCTGGGGGAAGTGACGTGGTCCTGGATCCTGTGCTTGTGGACTGCTCGGGCATCCCTGTAGCCTGGCTGTCACACCAAGCTCAAAGACGAAACTTGGTCTGGCAAACCTCCCATAGACAGGAATTTCTCAGTGGTGGGATCCACGTTCGTCTTTCAACTGCCTCGGTGTACTACTGGACAGAACTACAACCAATCAGACCTCTGATTCCAATGACGTATGCGTAGCCTCCATCTTTCATTGGTTCCGGATTTTTCCCAACCAGGAAGAACTGAGAATAGGCAGGTTGGCCAGACTGACTTGAACGCGAAATTCAATGTAGCATCACAGGCAGTATGGGCGGGCCCAGGCTAGCATCTCTACCCACATTTAAGTTACAAACCCATCTGTCTGCGTTTGTCTGCACACCCCAACAAGAACTGCTGGTCACAGCATGAGTCAGCATTAAAAGTGTGGCAGTGAAGTTGAACGCAAATTTTCTTCCTGTAAGAATGAGATTGAGCTCGCACTTTCCTGATTTCCGTGTTAGATGGGGACTGTATTCCGAGGAAGCACAGGCAAAGCACACAACGCAAAGACACCAGGGTCTTGGATCTTGGTAATCAAAGTCATCATCTTTGTCTGTCATATAATCTTCAATATTTGTCGCTTGTGTGTTGACGGAAGTTGGGGGATGGGGGTTTCCAGGTGCTGTGTGGTGTCTTTGCACTTTTTTAGCGGTGCTTTGCCTGTGCTTCCGTGGAATATAGCCCCCCTTCTCAATGCTGCTTGTTCAATCCCTTCGTGTTAATTTGCTTCGTCATTTTATACTCGATCTGAATACATAGGTCACAAAAAGTAATTACAAAAAAATAGAAAGAACTGATTCACTTTAACCACAATTTGCTAGTTGGCAACACTAGATTACAGCGACTATGCTAAGCTAAGCTAAAGTCAGTGTTGCCAGATTCGGACAATGGCCTTGTTATACTACTAAGGAAGTGCTATTTCAAGCTTTTTTAATGGTTTTAAAATAGCAATATCTTTAAGCTTAATTCGTGCCCTGATCACTAGCATTGTGATTGTGACTGTGATTGTGACAAAAATGGTAAACGTTCGAAATGCAACAAGCAAGTTTTGCTCCTCAGCAAACATACCAACTCGTTATCATGTTTTAATATACTCAAAGTTCATTTTGCACCTGGTATCTCTTTCTTTTTGCTGTCCCTGTTACATCAATTAGATACAGTGTAACAAAGTGTAACACTATGTACTTACACTGTACTTTAGGTTTAGGGTTAGTGTTGGGTTTGTACAGTGTAAGTGCATAATATTACATGTTATTACAAATTGCATACACTAAAAAAGGAAGCATAAAATTGGTGTTACTCAATTTCTTGTAGAAAACCCATAAGACATGATGTGACATTTCTGACGACAGAAAGTCATAACGTGTATATCATATAGATATACTAGAACAAATATGACAGGTCTCAACTGATGAATTAGGCTTGTTTTAGGTGTGAAAATATAGGATATATCTGTTAAAGGTTTACACATAATGGTCCTTGCCATAGTGCAGGGCAAGCAAGCCTTTCAAACTTTGATTTGAAATAATATACCAGAAAGAAATTCATGACCCTGGGTGCAATCAACCAGTGGCATAAGAACAACAGAACAACAGAGCATGACAACACCATTTGACCATCACATCATGTCCCGCTATACAGTAACATCTAGTTTTAGTATTATGGTCACAATATCACTTGTATCAAAACTACAACATTCCTACTATGTTCTACAAAGCCCACAGTGCAGGATGAAAATAGTTAGAATCTTAAAATCTATTTCAGTGTCATGCAGTAAGATGCATGACAACATGTATAGATGTTGTAGGGAGTCTTCCATGTAAGTGGTTTAGTAATTAACCCAGATAAATTCCTTCAAAGTAATAAAGTAACCCTCCTAACAGAAGAGCCCTTTGACTGTTTTACTGGGGATGAGGACGGAGGGGGGCAGACTCATTTGACTATCTATTAGGTGGTTACTACTTGCTCTGACTTACGAAAGAAAGAAAGAAAGATAGATAGATAGATAGATAGATAGATAGATAGATAGATAGATAGATAGATAGATAGATAGACAGACAGACAGACAGACAGACAGACAGACAGATAGACAGATAGATAGATAGATAGATAGATAGATAGATGGATAGATTTACTTTATTGAACCCTGAAGGTGGGAAATTGACTAAAAACAAACAACAGGAGTAAGACAACAGTAAGAAACAAATAAACAAAAGTTAAAAGACACGACAGGACCTGTAACTACAGGCTCCCACCTGGGCCGGCAGCTACAGGAAGTGATTGCATATCCAGGTAACATATCCAGGTGAGTAAGTAAGCCTGCTGTCACATGACCATACATCAGTGTTAACTACCAAGACCCCTCAGGTGACCATGGCAGTGAGATAACAGTGTGTCTGTGTCTGTGTCATGTCTGGAGAGGAATGTGATAACATTCCCTTGGAGCCAATAACGAACGGATTAGTCAAAGGTCAAAATCACAAGATATAGAATATCAAAGGAGCCCCGCAGAGTGCATTTTTGCCATTTTCATTGAGGTATCTCAAAACCTATTTAAGGTAATTCCTTTACCTGTGACACAAGTTGGACTTATCAGTACCTTTTACAATTTTATTTTTGTCGAGGATGTTGTGTTAGTAATACCTCAATAACTCAAGTGCTAGTAATAAAGTAAAGTAATAAAGAAATGCAATGCATATCTCAGACTGGAAAGTCTTTTGTGGAATTAGACACATGGCACCTCACTGTACTCCCCAAACACCTTTCACCCCCTTTTTGTAAGGAGGTGGAGCCCTTCTTTACTTACAGTGGTTAATATCTCACTGTCTTACAAAAATAGCCACAGTTGTTAGTAGTTATCTGATCAAAACACTAATGAAATCCATAACTTACTTTTCAAATATCAGAACAGCTTGTGCTCATTCTACTGAACATTAGTCTATTTCACAGCTGGATTTTGTACTGCATTAACAAAAATTCAAACTGGTAAGAATGATATATGAGAGCATTAGAAAGGTCAGCCTTACAAAGACTTTAAAAGAGATTAAGACTTAAAAAGACCAACTCTTACCTTGCTTGGCACCTGAGAATTGTTGATTCTGTCAAATCAGCGTCATATCTAGTTGTTCTACTGCTAATATCCTCTGCTGCTACATTACACACGTTCCAGCTGCTGTTATGTAGCCAGAAGGAACCTCTGAACGGGCTGGACTGTGACTACTTCCTGGCAGGCTTGTTTTGTAGTGTGCCGGTGATGTTTTTTTTCCTGAGGAAACGGGCCATCCCCTTTCCTCCTGCACCCCTTCCCAAGCCCCTCAAGGCCTTGACTGTAAGCCCTCCTTCTGAATGCGGGCAGCCGTTCATCTTAAGGATGCTAGCGTTGATAAAACCTATCACCATTTTTAAAATTGTTTCAGAGTGGAGGAACTGTAGGGTCAAGGATGAGCTATTAATTGCTGGGAGCTGACAAATTGTGCAGTAACTCATGGTTACTGCATGCGTATGTGTGAGAAGCAGACAGACAGAGAGAGAGGGGTGGGGGGGAGAGACAGAGAGAGAGACAGAGAGAGAGAGAGAGAGAGAGAGAGAGAGAGAGAGCAGCTATTAATGTGTCACCTTCACTTTTGTGACTGAGGGTGGAAGGAAGCCAGTGGAATACCAAGTACACTGATGACCTCTACAGGTGGCTGTTGTTTATTGTGCGTCAACAACAAACATTCTCAAGGCACGTTGCTGGAGTGGATATTACACATCTTTTGTAAATACATGTGCAGCATGGGAATCTTTCTTGACAAATTCCACTTAATACACTGATGGAGTGCCATTTTTTCCCATTGGCCTGATTCATAACTCATATTAATATTCTAATTGTCTGAGACACTGAATTTTGTGTTTTCATTAACTGCAAGCAGCAATCATCAAAGGTAATTAAAGCAATCAAAGGTTTATAATTATTCACTTTGTATGAACAAAACAATATATGAGTTTCACTTCTTGAGTTGCATTAATAAAATGAATGAATGTTTCCACGCTATTCAAATTCATTCGGTAGTGTATATTTACACCATATTTATAGCAACATATGGTGGCCTTGCAGTTAAGGTAACAGACCTGGGGGGTATACTACAAAGGTGGTTAAGTGACAAACCTGGTTTGGTTAAACCAGAGGTAGTCGTAAACCTGATAGTATAAGAGCTCAGTGGCATTTGTTTAGCTAAGCGAATGAAGCCCTGGGCTCTGCTATAACCAGGTTTACGACTGCGTTTGGGTTAACCAAGTCAGGTTTATGACTTAACCACCTTTGTAGTATACCCCCCTGTCCTTGGAGGATCATAATTTACTGGAAGCTAGCCAGCACTAGCTGGCCAAAGTTCAGTTGCATATGCTGCTTCCACATGATTAAATTTACTACATCTTTTACATTTACTACATAATGACTCACACATATCAGTGACTGGTGTCTGTGAAAGTGGAACAAAAGGAGGGTGCTTGTAACCTGTTGGATGTTCAGTAGTGGTGGCAATGGTGGCATGGGTAAGCATATGTATGGCTCAGACACATTTATAGCAGCCAAAGACATATGGTCTGAGGTCATAATGGCTTAGTGGATTTTGTATTTGAAGGCTGGGGACTTCTTTTACGCTCTGTGTCTTTTTGCACCCTGTGTGTGCCCGTCTCTATTGTGAACCTGTTTAAGTGATTAGTGACATTTCTGGTTCTGGGACTTTCTGCAAGTTATATAAAACAACTGGCAACATAAGTGTAGAGGTCAGGAAGTCGACTTTATTAAAACATTCTGAAAACACGCTTTCTGCTTTACAATGGCAGCAATGACAACTGTTACAAAAATAAACAATACCCACAGAAGAATAACAATAACAACTTTAAAAGAAAAATCAAAAGATAAAATCAAAATAAGTAATTTAGCTCCTTGAGGTGAAAGACATTCTCTAAGGGCTTTTGCTTTTGCTTGTTCATCATTTATTATTATTCACATTGGAAATCAGAAGTGATCACACAAATTTAATCCGTGCTTCCTGCAGTGTATTACAAACATAGATGGAGTGTAGTGTCGTGTAGGGTAGTGTGCATAGGTAAATAAGAACACGGAGGGTGGCAGTGGCATCACTAAGCCGTGTCCCCGAGACACGGGGGCGGCCCCTCGACAAGCTCCTCCTCCGACAGCAAGCCCTCCTTGTCGTCCAGGGGGACATGGCTCATCTTGAACTTGCGCACCGAGATGAGAATGAGGCCCACCAGCAGCACAGCTGCTATGATGCCTACTGTAGCCACTAGGAAGAAGGCTGTGGGACAAGGACAGGAACACACACACATCTATTACAAGGAGGCACAGCAAGCTTTATAGACTGACAATTTTATGTTGCAATTGTATGCAATTTTAAGTGCTGGGTGTGGAATTGTGGCCAAAACTGGTACTGTAAATGAATTTTAAAACGAATTTTTTTAAAAATTAAAATATGTACAAAGAACACCACACATATGTAGAAGAAAGAAAAAAGGAAGTACAAAGCCACAGCCAGTAATATATTGTACAATGGATAACACATTAGGGTTAATCATTAGGTATGCATATGCAGAAGAGGGAAATGTCAGACAAATGCCACTGTAAATGAGATACTTAATCCATCTGTGAACTGTCCTTTAAAATCTCTCCGATAAGCCTTGTTCCGTCTTTCTGAACTCTAACATCAACAATATTTCATAAAAGACTGACCTGTTCAGTCACCAAGCGTAAAGAACCACATTTCTTGATTCCATTTCCACCACAAAACAAATACATTTTAGAAACTTAGTCTTTCAACCGGCATCTCTGATATCACCTTCCAAGTCACAGAGCTCACATGTATGTCACATATACGTCTGTGCATGTGGCCACGTCAGTGTAACATCTTCATCTTCTACCCTAGACATACTGATTCTCCTGCTGTGTCTAGCGCTTGTCGGGGCTCTGCGTAGCTAAAACACTTGCAGTTTTTGACTTCCAGAAGCTCCCAGGAAAGCATCGCTCTTAGCTACACCTGCACACATGCATAGTATCCAGGTTGATTCCACAGGTGTGTCGGGTCCCTTATGGACAAGCAAAGTTTGTTGCAAGATCATTGCAGAAACATTGGAAGAACATCACAAAGGATTTCAGGCAAATTAGGAACTCACAGGAGTTCAAATTTGCACTTGCGCCATCCACGCACACCAATGTTTTGCGCTAGAAACAAGTATGCTAGGGTACAGTGTGCTGCTGAGATGACGCAATTCTTCTTAATTTTTGCTTCTCGCTCATATTTATCTATTAATGATATTATTAATTACAAGACCAACGTATATCATATAACTTGTACATAACCTTTATAAATAATTGTAAATAATTAATTAATTTTTGCTTCTCGCTCATGGCACATGATGCCCATGCGGAAGTACATCATGGGGCACATACACCTCACCACCAAGCACAGCTCCACCTGTTCACTGGTCCCAACTAGTTTGATTTAACTGCACCCCTGCCATCTGTTGTCTAAAATGTAAGGCTAGTTTTGGAAAACCTTTTTTTTTTTTTTTTTTACAAAAACTCAGCAAAGAATGTTTCAAACTAAAGGCCTGAATTAAAAATTATAAATTATTGTCAACAGAAACATTTTAAAGTTTAAATGTGTGAAACAGGAAAACTGTCCATGATTATGTCTATGATTCAAGATTCCCTGATGATTGTGCTATGCAGTGGTTTATAGACAACATTTTTCCACCCAAACAGATCTGTAGGTTGTACAATAGAGAGTGTAAAACAGAGAAATAGAGAAATAGAAAACAAACAAAAGAAACAGGCTTACCAGGAGTCAAGCGATTCCGTTTTGCACCATGCTCATGGTATTGCCCTGGATAGACATAACAGTGACATGACAGTCATAACAGTGATTACTGAAGGAGTAGGGATAAATCATGGCAAAATAATAATAATTATGAGTATTGAGTTTTTATTTTATAGCTTATAATGGTAGTACATTATTTACACACAGGCTGAAACTATTGACTTTGAAGAAGATCTTTTAGCACTGTATTTTGTGCACTGCCATTAAATTTGTGCGAAAAGTAAAGTATACTACAAGGCTAGTTATTTTATTTATGGTTACTGTTATGGTTTGAGTATTTGGCAGATGCTTTTCTCCAAAGCAAGTACCAAATAATAAACCAAACTTCCTCTGCATAAATCATAAAACAATTTATGATCTGTGGAAATAATAAAATCATAACCTACCCTTATTTAATTAATGTTTAACAGTACAAGCCCAGTGCCTGTGTGAATGTCCAGTAGGCATGTGGTGGTTGTGCTGGGTGTGTATGTAGTGAAGCACCACAGGATTCATTACTACAGCAAATTTGCAGTTTTATTATAAGCTGTACACTGCCTACTTTACGTTGTAGAAAAGTATTATACCTTTAGACTTCTCCCATAGAAAGATATAATAAAAAAAGTACAAAAATGTTGGGTGTACTCACTTTTGTGACATACTGTATAACAAAGAAGACTACACCACTGGTGCAAACTGTGCTGATGATGGAAACAATGCTGGCTGCCTTTAGCTAGTTTTACACAAAACGTTCCTACTATTGCTTTTGAAGATTGCTGTTCTATTTCTTTCTTCATTTTGTTCCAATGTGACATTTTTTAAGGGCAAAAACACACTGCGATCAAAAGATCATAATTGAATGAAAATGAAATCCCGCTGCCTCTCACCGTCCTGCACTGAGCATGTGCTCATGCATTCCTCCTCAGACGAAAAGCGGTTTTTATTGCCCCCACATCCCCCAAAGATGAACTCCTGGCAGGAGCTGGTTTTGGAGTCGTAGTAGAACATCGCGAAGGCGGCACGACATCTTCCTGGATCCGAAGGCATCAGGCAGTACTCTTTACCTGGACAAGGGAAACACATGAGTGGGTAGCATTTCATAAACTCTTTTACAATTTTGTGCCAATTTTTTGCAATCTGCCCTTTTTGCCATTCTGCCAAATGTCTAGATAATGTGGAAGGCTGGCTACACTGATTACTACTGTATGTATACAGCAACTCACCAGCAGGGTCTGCGGGTTTGAGGTCAGCAGGTTTCCTTGAGCTGGGTGTACCTTTGCCTGCACAAAAGAACGTACTTGGTAAAGACATTACTCTTCCTTTACGACATAAGAGGAACTTAACTACTGTCTTACAGCTGACACCATGGATTGTGACATATGTTATGAACTGGTTTAAAGGTATTTGCATACCAGAGGTGTCAATCCTGGGTTCAGAAAGTAAAAACCCTGCCACAAATTTGATCCAACCAGCTCTGAATCAGCTGATCATAATGAGCACTCAAGACAGGTAGATCAGCTACTCAGGGAAGTCACCTGTGTTAGAAGGAAAACGTGGCAGGATTTTTACTTTCTGAACCCGGGATTGACACCTCTGTTGCATACCGACTCATAATGTTTACTATACTATTTCGAATAAATGTACAATAGGTACTTATGTGCCATCTGTAGGGCTGCCACGATTAGTCGAATAGTCACGACTATGACTAATCGACTAATCGTGGCAGCCCTAGCCATCTGCATGATAAAAAAAATGTAAAAAATTACCGTTGCAGGCAGCCTGGCACATTTCGACAGTAGCGTAGTTGTTCTTGTTGCCGCGACAACCGCCATAGATAAAGGTCTGACAGGCTCCCGTGGCACTGTCGTAGTAGTAGTGTCTATGCGAGGCTCGGCAGGGCCCGGTCTCCGGGGCAGCATGGCAGCTCTCTGCAAGGATCACCACGACAACAAAAGGATGTCTCTCTGCTTGCTATTCTGGTTTGTGCTCATTAAATAGTAAAGTAACTCAGTAAAAGTATGTAATTTACTCAGTAAAAGTATGCAATTTTGCATATAATGAATAATAATGCATAATCAAAGTTCATAAGCACAGGCCAGTTAATGATGACTAATAAGCTTCCCGTTTAGAGATATTTGATGTAGAACTTACCATCAAAGTCATCTGATGTCATCTTAGGCAACACGGCTGGGCTTAATGTTTCCTCATCAGTGCCTGTGGTAACATTTGATGTTAACTAATGGCAATGTCAGAACAGTAGCAAGACAAATAATGTATGGCATTGTACAGTTTTTATGACACAAATAATAAAGTATACAGTATTGAACCAACATTTGCATGTTGACATTGTAAAAATGTTTGCATGTTTCTGTAAAGGTTTCGAGTCAGCTGTCTGATCTGCTGCGGCCTTACTGTTGACTGCATCTCTGATACCAACCCGTTTGTGCTTCTGAGCCCACTATCTTTTAAAAAAAGAACATCCCGCACACTATCTTATCCACCAGCAAACTTTAATAGGCTACGTTTCTTTCTTTTTTACAAATTGACAGCCTTACTTGGATGTTATCCTACGCACCTGTTAAAATTACAGAGGTGTGCAAAAGCGCTTTTATGAACCGAGTCCACTATCTTCCCATTGGATACTCCCCTAGGACACTGATCTGGCCTTCTTCCCCTGCCTCCTGAACTCCTTGCCCATAACTCTGGTCATGGCATGTCTAGCCAACTTGTTCCTTATGGTAGACTTAACCATTCTGTACAAACTTGCCTGGCACCCTCAGCCTAACCAACAGGGCAACAGAATGTCTGTGCAGAACGTCTTTCATCTTATTAAGAAAGGAGGTGAGAACTGAGGGAGGTTGGCCTTCAGACCCTCACTACTTTGTTTGAAACCCAACGTTCTTCTCAAGTGCCAAGAGCTCAAAACGTTTCGGAATAAAAGTAGCATTTAAGACCGAGACAGGTTAACATGATTTAAGATACACAGCCACCCCACCTCCTCTACACACACTACGAACCTGCAGATGAAACCAAAACATTCCCTGTGCACCCACAATACCAGGGCAAACTCACTGATGAGGCTTAAGCCATCCAACATGTTAGTGGATGTGAGCTATTTAGGGGCTTTGTGTGGCAGAAGTGGCAAAAAATGTTTGTTTGGTTTTTTTTTTTTTTTTTTCTGGCATTCTTTGACACCTATCCAAACTAAATATAATCATTACACCACAACACTGGTAGATGGCACCAAGACATAACACCTGGGAGACATAACACGCTCCATTTAGTACTGAGCTGGTAGTTCCTTTACCTGTTAGGACAGAGGCCATCTTGTCTACACCGAATGGGTGTTGTGCCTTGACCAGTTGCAGTAAAATAATCAGAGCCACAGATGCACACTGAAAAGACAGCTGAAGCGAAACGCTTACTGCCATGTCTTAAAGTTGGTCTAAGACTAGACAGGCTGCTACGCAAAAAAAAGAAACGTCTATAAAGGGGGTTGAGATGCGTGTGCACATCTTTCACTACAAATGTCAGGATTTATAGAAAACTCTACATTCTCTTGCACATGTAAATCAGGGACATTTGATTGTGAGGTCACAAAACAAAGCTCAGTCCAAAGCCCAATAGATAAATGTAAAAAAAAAAACAATATATTTTTTATAATTATAGCCCCTTTGTGGATAGTTAGCCCATCATTATTCTGGCTGTAAGGTATTGTATGTAGCCTTGGCTACAACCAAGTATGTCTACACTGCAAGGCATCAAAGTGGCCACATGCCAAGTACATCACTACCTTGTTTTATGATTTGATCATTTACAAATAATGGTACCTTTTGCAATAACTAGGCATGGCACAGTATCAACATGAACATTATATTCCCAACTGCAAAACACATCAAACATGGTGTGCAACCTAAGTCATGCATTTGGCAAACAAGCATAATATGCAAAGTAGACACTCACCAGTGACGTTTCTGCACGCTGACTCGCACTGTTCCAGAGATGCAAAGTTGTTGGAGTTGCCCCGACACCCGCCATAAATGAAGCTCTTGCAGCTCTGGGTGCTGATGTCATAGTAGAACCGAGGCATGGCAGCTTTGCAAGGACCGACCTGCTGTGGGGATCTGCAGCACTCTAAACAGAGAGAGAGGCACCGGGTTACAAGATGAGCCAAAACCTGACACAGATTTCCACCCCTGTTTTAATAGGGACTGTGATGGAGTGACCATCATTAGGGTTGTGGGTGTGCTCTGACTACCATCACTAAGGTTGTGGGTGTTCCCTGACTACCATCACTAGGGCTGTGGGTGTGCTCTGACTATCATCACTAGGGTTGTGGGTGTGCTCTGACTACCATCACTAGGGTTGTGGGTGTGCTCTGACTACCATACCAACAAGCCTGGCTGCCTGGCGATTGCAGTCAAAGTGCATGTTTGGTACCCTGGAGACCCGGGTTCGAAGCCGGCTGGGGTGATTTGTCCTCCCCTTTGCTACAGGGACACACTACCATTTAAAACTAAGAAGATGCATCACATTAGATAGCTTTGTTTGCTAATTGGCCACTTGGTGAAATTTGTCTCCACGGCCTCTCTTGTACATTTCTTCATGTCTTGCCCAGTTCATGTCTTCATGTGACCAGCCATGTAGCACATGACCAAAAAGAACATGACCAATCTTGGGAATATCCACCATCTTTGGTTGGTCTGTATGTATGCTGTACTTCTAATGATTCTTATTTCAACAGTTCTTTGTCCTGCACACAGGCGTGTTGCCTAGAGAACTGGGCTAGTAGGAGAGACGTGAGAAACGTGGTTGAGTGTTTCAGGCTGCATGGCCAATACATAAATTGCCCATGTCTTGACAGGGAAGTAATTCATGTCATTTATTTACCTAATACTTATTTCACTTTTATCATTTTAAGCATTTACACATATTTTATCTTTTATGCTTTTACACAATGTTCTTTGTTTTTATTAAATACATTTCATATGTACCTTACACTTATCTTTTATGCTTTTACATATTGTTCTTTGCTTTTATTCCTGTTAAACACATTGCACTGCCTTTGTGTATGAAATGCACTATACAAATAAACTTGCCTTGCCTTGCAATCACACTTTCCAGCTTTTCTACTCTGGAGGACTTTTTGTAAACATTTCATGTTGTCTCATAAGGGCCTTTGTAAACACAGTGTTTTATGCTGTTTTCATTTTGTTAATATTGGTTTTATGTTTTACAATCATATGACTGCAGATATTAACTAAAATGTCATTCTGTGAACCTATAGTGATACTCCATTCACTTCATATGGTACCTTACCCTTTCACCCAAAGATAGCCATGATGAAAAGTTTTTTTTTTTTTTTTTTTTTACATTCAGTTTTTACAGGAGGGCGCGCTACTGTAAAAAACAATTTCTGATTTGAGTTCAGGCAGTTTCATCATGTCAATACACAGCACAATTCACAGGAAATTATTGTGATCCTAGGTGCAATATGCTGAGTTTTCACACAAACAGGACACTCTGCCTGCCGGATTTCAAGGGGCCAGTGACACCTAGGGCTAAAACTTCACACGGTTTGGTGTGGTTGCAATGAATGTTTGATTGAATGATTGCTGTGGAATTAGTCACAACACCCCCTTTGTCTTGTGACTAAATCTCTTGCTTCTTGCTATAAAGAAAGTACATAAAACATCACCATTATTGTACGTACAACATGTGTGACTGGGCCGTATGACAACGTTAAAGGCCTTTTTCTCAGTATATGCTCACAAAGTTACTGCACTTCGTATGGCAGTACTGACCTCCCTTTGTAGGGCAGAAGTGACCTCAAACATAGCTTCCTCAGCACCAGATAATCAATAACTCTATTACTACTTCTCTCTCTTACCATATGTTTGTATATGCATCTGCTTGGTGAATATAAAAAGAGAGATTAACTGCTACAACAGCATTATTGCTGTGGTGGTGTGAAAGCACTGCCGTCACCCTGTCTGCCGCAAGAGTTTACATCGATACTGCTAGTCACCGTTTACATTCCACCTAGCTCAATCAACAACCATAGTAGTGAAGCAACAGGTGACGTTTATCGTGGTGCAGACAAGCAAATGGCAGCGCACCCAGACAGATTGCTCACCGTGGCTCATGCAGACCTAAAAATTCATTATTCCAAAATTATGCAACAAAATGTGGACTTCCCAACCCATAGAAATAACACAACAGACTTGCTGTACACAAGCCACAATGGCACTCCCAGAGCTGAGCCAAGCCTTACCCCTCCCCCAACTTGTACTGTGACGCTGAAACCAGCACTCGGTCCACTGAGAAAAGCCATCAGACCGGTACAGAGGCAGGTAAAGGTGTGCCATGATGGTGCCACCTCTATACCTCACAGGTGTTTTGTCACCACAGACAATGTGACATGACATGCAGGCTGGAGGGATCAGGTTGGGTCGGTGGCAGAAAGAGAGAACCAATGGCATCGGGAAGGTAAAACACCCGTGCAAAACTGGTAAATACCTGCCACTTCCGAGACACACAATGTCTGTGGAAGGACATCCAGACCATTACAGACCATAAACTCATCATTTCAGACTACAGACATCCAGACTGTTAAAGACTATAGACATTTTAACACCTCCCTGAGCCAGGCTAGGGATCTCAAACGCTGAAACCTGACAATCAAGCCATTGTTTTGTGGCTTCTTAATGAACCAAAAAAAAAAAAAATATTCACCCTGTATGTTGAAAAGCTGGCAGCAAGAGAGGGAAGTAGTTCCGTGCGTGTGGAACCAGGTGCAATGGAAGCCACTGGATTTTTGTTGATATCATTCAACCTACAAAGTAACCTCTAGTTCCCCATATGTAAGCTTAATGACTTTGCAAATAACATTCATTTTAAAACTTCCTTTGACATTGTTACTATTGTTCCAAAATTATCCGAGGCAGCTTTGTGTCCCAGTAACAACTTTTTTGGGCCCCTGTCGGAAACCCATTAATTTAATGCCCTGTTTAAATCAATTGATTTTTGGATATAAACAGTGAGCTACGACTTCAATAACATGACCAGACACTCACTCACTTCCACTTCTTAGCCTAATCGGACAAAGGTTTTCTCTGCTTCTGTGCTGGTTCTGCCATAGTAAAAATTGAAGGAATACGGTCATCGCATGTTGTCTAGGCAAGCTGCCGGTACTTGATCCATACCACCTACCCTATCTGTTCTGCACATGCTCCAGACCAATACCCCATCGCAAAGGTGACTGAGCAGTTCTCAGCATCAGTTCTTCTACTACTAGCAGTTTTATACTTGCATTAACAACACAATTTTCTACTTGCATTGACAACACAAGGATCACATTAAATTCTGAAGGAATTCTGACTTTATTTAACTTGGTGGACATGACTACTTTTGTATTCGCCAGTTACTCTGATCAGTTGAGTTGAAAACACATGCACAGACTGAGGGGGAAGAGAAAACAGTCCATTTTTACAAGCTTCCATTTTACTTGGACACTCTAGGGGGAGCTCTGTTGAGAAAAAGCACTTAAAGTTGCATAGCATGTCTTTAAACCATCACAAAAATGTCTAACCCGTTTATTAAATCCCAATTGTTGCAAAAGGCACCTTTGAATTCGGGTTTGACTAGTAGCCTTTAACAAAATGTGGAGAACTCTTGAAATTGTAGGCTACTAGAAAATAAAACTTTTGATATCTGAAATCCCTATTCTATGTTTTTTTTGCCCAAAATAAACCCACCATCATGAATATCCAAAATGAAATGACTGATAGGAGTGTAGATTGTTAGAATTTTCCATAACATTATGCATAGCCTCCCCTTTTTAAAGCAGTGACGTGTTTGACAGACTCTAATTTGTGAAGGTAGCTGTCTCTTACTGACCATTCATGGATGTTTACACTTGTGCTTCTCTCGCTACTTCCTGTAAAATTGGTTGCTGCGACATGGGTCGTTTTTTCTGGTCTCTAACATCAAAGCATAATTTATAGCGTCGATCAGCTGTGTTAAGAGCACTGCCACAAGTTTTAAGCTAATATCAGGAAATAAACCTAATACTTTTCAGTTCAACAGAGTAAGTCTAGCCGGACTCTGTTTACACTCCAAACTTTGGGTAGCCTACCTACATTCCAGCGCGCCCCAGGGTGTCTTTGTTAGCCTGTTAACCTACCTGTGCAGGTGCCATAAAATTGAGCAGGTGATGGCATCTTCCGAAAAGCCTGAAACTGCGAATTGGGTTGGAGAAGGCAGACATCGTTTCCATCCTTCATACAGCTCACGAGAAAACATTCAGGTGTTCCATCATCCGCTGGGGTCGCGAGTATGGCAAGGTGGCAGTCGTCCCTACTACAGCAAGCCGTTTGACAACCATCACTGTCCGAAATATTTGGCAAGTGGGCCGCGTAGCTGGCGCCATTGTCCAGAGACCGTGGATCTAAACCCAAATCAGCGTCCAGCCGCCATTTGCATGGGCTGTTTGTGGCATAGCCAGAGCAAATACAGGACAACAACAGATAGACACCTGTTGTGGTCCAAAAATAACCCATTGTCTAAAACTCTCGAATTACTGACTGTTTTAAGATAGTTGAATAATTGAGAAAGCTAATATTTGTAAATAGCCTACACCTGTAAGATATCGAGTCTAGCTGACAACCGTAGGCTAGGCTTAATCCAACAGGTCGGACTGGTGACAGGTGTGCATTTCCTGCTCAATTGGTTGAACTTCCCTATATCCTTCTTTTGAGTGACGTCAGTGTACCTGCAGCAGCAAACACACTTCAGGCCGCACTAATACTGCCCACTAGCCTGGTAAACCAGCCCCTCGTACTTCACTTCATTTCGAGATCTGGCTGTGGTATCATTGACAAGGTTGTCTCAGGCAGCATCTTTGCTGACCAACAATTTCTCCCTGGAGGTGTAAACTATGCTGAAGTTTAGTACGAAATGAAGTGAAGTACGAGGGGCTGGTTCACTTCACTAAAACCAACTAGAGCATCAAAGAGCAAGTTTTTTTCCTCCAGGGGTTGCTCTAATACTGTCAAATATTCCTTTCTCACGTAGTAGCAGTTTTTTTAATCTATCTCAGGAACATCATTTATTGCTATTTATGTACAAGGTACTGTTTAAAAATGGAACCCATAACAACAGTAAGTCTTTTTTTTGTCTTGTCTTCTCTTTGTCTTGTCTATGTTTTCCTTTTTTATTATTATTGTTATTATTATTTTTTATTATTATTTCATATCTTAAGTGTCTTTTTTTACTTAATCTCCTAATGTCTGTACATATGAGAGCAAAAAACCTGTCAAATTCCTCAATGTTTATGTACTCAAACTTGGCCAATAAAGGTGATAAAATTCTGATTCTGATAAACCTGTGTACTTTTTAAATTTAAACATTTGATTTGTTATCTGTGTTATATTGTGCAAAAAAAAAAAACTACAAGGTATAGCCTGCAAAAAATGCCTCAAGTGCACACCTTGTGAAACCTGTATCCCTATGTGAGCAGTTTGAATGGACATTATGGTACAATACTGCGACCTACTGTCTGGAGCGTAGGTATATGGAAACATGCAGAGTGTGAATCACTCCTGCATAATTGGGGGGCACCACCTTTTAACAGGAGGTACTGCCTTTTACATTTTACATTAACTACCCCCAGTCCTGCCATTTTTGTCTCTATTTGGGGAACTGGGTCTTGATTAGGGGGTACAATACCCCCCAGCACCAAAAGGACTAAAAGGAAAATAGTGGGAATACTCAGCAAGACCCGAGAGCAATACAATGAATGAGTGACAAAGTGAGAGAGTGAGGCAGAGAAATGGAGTAGGCTACTTTCCTGCCTTTCCCACACAAAGCTCACAAATATTTGAAGCACAGACAACCTCTAAATGTCAAAATTAAATCCAAGAAAACCTGCTCCACACGCTTGAAATCCTTTTTGTTTTTTATTATGTGGCACAGATTGACATTTCGACCGTAGTCTTCCTTCGTCACTACAGACACAGGTGATTTGCAGGATATCATACCTGACATACAGGTGTGTGTCTAGCTCATTATCCCATCAACCTCCTGCAGGGGAATGTGTCTAGAAGGAGACCTGTGTTGTGAAAATTACATTAAAAAGATCTAATATGTAATGTTCATAAAAAAGGGTCTAATGTCAGCTCCTTATTAAGTCCTTTTGAGGCCAAAGTCTGCATAATAAACACCAAAGGGCCTCCTAAAAGTTGAGTCTCTATGTACCTTCAATTCTCATAGCACCTGACCTGTTCTGTCCTGCTGGACCTCAAGTATGACAATAGGCACCCCAATGTTTTAAAACAGACAGCCAGGGGGCTGCCTCGTCTTGCCCACATATGATGGATGATCTAAGGGGATGGCCGATCGAAAGTTTAATAGTGCATGAGGTGTGATCTGCCTTTACTAACAAGTCTCTGATGGTGAAAAATTAACAGTGCACATACTGCCCCAAAGGCAATGTTCAGTAACTGTGTCAACATTGAAACTCAGAAAAATGCCTTTAAAGCTGTTATACTACCTGGTCAAACATGTTGTAGTTATAATGGTGATGATGCTTTTACGTACATTCTTAATATAAAAAGAATAGATTTAGTCATAAGACAAAGAAGGTGTTATAAATTCAATTTCCAGTCTAAACTTAATTTAACAAAATATATAGTTACTGCCTTTGTAGGGCAGTGTACTGGCCTTTTTAGTTTTTTAAAGTGGATGGTATGACTTTCCATTTGACCTGTGTTCTGTCCACAGGTGGACCACTTCTTTTAAGCAATCCTCTCAGTGACCACTGCCTCATAATGTATTAGCATGATGTCACGTTGCTCTTTAAAGTCCTCGTCCCAGCTGCAGATTCTTCATACTCTTTTCATTTGGTGTATGGGTAAACGTTCTTTTTAAAGGGGCCATATTACAAAAAAAAAACAAACTTTTTTTAGTGTGAATGTTTATTTTACTAACTGGCGTCTCTACTGATCCTCAACAGCTGATCATTGATGACCAAACCATTGATTCCTGTTTTTTCATTAATGTGAACTGCACCTCTCAGACCCTTCAGCGGCCAGTTCAGATTTTCGTGGTCTAAACTAGCATTAGCATTAGCAAACAATTATAATATTACCATCTCTTACAGAATACGGACATGAATGTTGACCAGTCACAGTCATTGATGCCTGTACTAATCTGACAGTCACAGTTATTCCCTGCACTACTCTTTGCAAATTTGCTGGTGGCTGTGTAAATGCAATGGTGACTGGTGACTGCAAATGCAACCAAGCATGATACAGATGAAGGTGAGGTTGATGAATAATCCATTTATGTGGAAGTGTATTTCTGACATGTTTTATTTTCTGTTCATGTATTATATAACTTTATAGAATAGATACACATCAGTACCATAAGCTCCAAATATTAACCTTTTGGGGTACATTAATGCTGATTGTACCTTAAGATACAGATTTGTACCCCTACTGTATTCATATTTCTGAGAGTGTACCAAAAATGACTCATAACAACATATAATCACAATGACATGTCTTTGATGACTGAACATCATCAAAAACTCCTCAATTGACACCAAGATTATAAAAGTGTGATCGTTATACAAGGATACAAGGATGGTTTATTGTCACATGCATAGACATACTGGGTACAGTGAGCATGCAGTGAAATTAGTGATTGTTAGTCTAAAACTGTGCATGGGGACGGGGGAGTGAAGTCCGTAGAATGCAGTTGGGAGATGGCTACCTGATGAAGGGCAGAGGTAGAATGGGTAATGGGGGGAGGGCGTGATAAAGTGCAGTTGGGTTTGGGAGGGAAGATTGGCTTTGGAGGGCGATGATGGGCTGTGTATGTGGGAGGGAAGGAGCGCTGCGTGTGCAGCTGGCAGCGCTGAGTAGATTATTTATTAGTAGTTATTAGTAGATGTGTGTGCGGTCAGTGTCTTTGGCCAAGGTTAGAAGGCACACCTCAGAGAAGGGGCATAATAGGGTGGAAAAAACTGAACCCTGTCATTTTTCAATAGTAGGACCTCAAATAAAGCTAATAAAACAAAAACAAAAAACAATTTTAGCAAACAAATCGCACAGAAATACATATCATACTACACTAAGTGTGCCTTCCTACCAATCCGGAGTTGCTGTTAGATCACAGATTCCAGCCTGGGGCTGGGCCGGGCAAGATGTCTCTAGTTACTCAGGTTCCTTTTTTTCAGCACAGAACTTCTTGCAGACACATCTCCCTGCATGAGGTTAATAGGATCATAAGCTAGCCAACTGTAGGTTAGGTGTGATCTTGCAAATCAACTGTCTGTAGCAAATCGGAGAAAGCCCAGCAATGGTCAATGTCATTCTGTTTTACACAATAAAAGACAGAAAAGGATTTCAAGTGTGGAGATCCATTTTTCTTGGATTTAATTTTGAACCAATGTTATGCCATATCATTACATCACAATACATTGCATTACACTTAGCAGATGCTTTTATCCAAAGCAACTAACAAAAGGAGGACATAATAAGCTAACAGAAGTGAGGCCAATCAGGCCTTACAGCATACTTTTGAGGAGAAACGTTGGTAGATAATGAAAAGGGACTTTTTTGAATATGAGCATCACGTGGGAGCCCATTAAACCCACTTATAGCAAGTCGCAAGACCAGTCCATTCTCAACCAGCCATATAGGTAGCACAGTCAGAGTGAGCTTCATAACCAGCCCATACACAGCCAGCCTCAAGATCATCTCATTAACAACACGTTTCAGCACATCCTCACGCAGCCTCAGGACCAGTCCATGCACAACCAGCCTCAGGACCAGCACATTCAGAGCGATCATCTTATCAACTTATCAAGATCATCTCATCCCCAACACGTTTCAGCATGTCCTCAGCCAGCCTCAGGACCAGTCTATGGACAGCCAACCTCAGGACCAGCGCATTTAGAGTGAGCCTCATAACCAGCACATCCTCAGCCAGCCTCAGGACCAGTCCATCCGCAGGCAGCCTCAGGACCAGTCCATTCACAGAAAGTGATAAAGCTCCTAATAGTAGAATAGCAGTAAGGTTGCTGCACTGATCAACAAAAAGATGTGTTGTGTGAACAAGATGGTAAGGAAGACACAATATATGTGCATCAATAAATATATTGACATCAGACAAACTCTCTGCCCCTCGTGTGTTGTACAGGCTGGAATGACTTAATGTGTTTGTGGAGATTATGTTTTGATATTGACTGTTTCTGTTTAGTGGGACTCATGTTTTGTTGCTGTTGAATTAGGCTAAGTTTGAGGAAATAAACAATAGTACTGTTTTCATTTGGCTTATGGGTAAACTTTTTAAACTATTTAAATATTAAATGTATTTTTTATTTTATTTTATTATTTTTATTACATTTAGCCTACATGAAAAACAAAGCTTGCACTTGTGTTAAGTCTATAACCAAACAGAGGTAAATACCAAATGTGAAACACAAATGCTATCTATACCTATTGCTTTTATTATTATTTATTTTTACATTAGCCTAAATGTTCTGGCTGTCTGGGTTTACTACAACTTCAATCGATGGTACAAACAAAATATGCTGCAACATGTAAACAGCATGTCACCACGTTTCCAGTTTTTTTTCCTAAAATGAAATGGCAATCATTGCTCTTTCTCAGAACATTCCCATTATTTTCTCATTATTCCAAGATGGCATTCCGTTAAGGAGGCTATCATGAGGTCCCTAACCAACTTTGTTGCTGGGCTTTAGTCAAAGTCGAAATCAGCTTTATTGTCAAAATCATATGTACATACACAACATTTGAAATTCCATGTGCTCCCATAGGCCCCCAGTGTTACACTAAACAGCTTATAAGAATAACGGAGCAATAATGTATGGCCTCTGCATTTGACTCAAAACTGTTTCATTTATTAATTTATTTTCTTAAAGTTGGCGTTGGGCTCGTGAAAATTGTTTTCAGTATTTGCTTTACTGCTTGCTCACATTGAGCATTTCACTAAACTGAACTCAGCCTACAGTAAGCTTTAAATTCAGTGGAACTACAATCATTTATATACTTTTTAGCGTACGTCTGAAAGACTTTAGGACAGTGGGCTATGACAAAGTATATGACAAAGTTACACATTGTTATTTTAAAATTGCAATTTACTCGACTGTGTAATTTTGTATCCGTTAATAAGTCGAATTTACGGAAACGTTTATAAAATCATATAAGCGCGCCACTGACAAATAAATGATGTCACTTCAAAACAAGCCAATCAAGTGTCGTCTATATTTTGGGCTATAGAAGCCCGTCAGCGAATCAAATGAATCGATGAGTTGGCGGTAGCCAATCAGATTCGTCATTTCGCAGTATTTCGCTGAGGCAGGTCGAGCTACATGTACCTTCGAGACCGCGTAATAACGTTTTGTTGGTCCCCATTATCTAGCCGGAGAAAGAACGCTTGCTACGGGTATGTGTATTTCAACGTCATTAAATGTTAACATTAACGATGTTTATGAACAAAATTGAAACAGTTAATCTTACCAGCGCCAAAAGGGCTTAAATAGTAGTTACTCTTTGTATGTTACTCATTTCAGTTCGCCAGTAAGCTAAGCAACATCTCCGTTAGAAAAGGCATGTCTTTGTTGGATTATCATTACCAGTGTTAGCCTGTTAGCGATATAAGTACGGCGCCATTTGTTTCTATCTTGAGTTAAACGGTGTCCTATTTTTTTAACTACATGCTGGTTGCGTTTTTGTGGTTAATAATACGTGGCTGTTACATTAGCAATATATCAGTTATTGATGTTGTAATTTAACGTTAGTAGTATTAGCAGGGGCTAGGGGGTCTGTACTGTTCGGAAGCTAGCAAACTAATAATCATTTGCTCGAAGCTTATCTCAAATATTGGCTTAATGATGTTTGTGTGGCGTAATTTCATGATGCTTCAACAGTTTCATGGTTTATATGCGTATTGTTTACATGGGATCCCTTGTCTCTTCGCTTAGTGCGATGCTGGTTTCCAGTAACATGGCCGGCTGCTGCGTGGTAAAAGCACAGCACTGCCTGGCAGTATGAAGGGGGTGGGGGTCTAAACGGGCGCAAATTTATCTGACAACTTTTCGGCTAAATATTTTTTAGTCATCCTGAGTTTCAATATGTTATTTTAGACTATAGTACAATTTGGGTTTTTGCGTTGTTTTTCAAGCGTTTTAAAAATATCTTATGAAGGCGAACATTGCGTGATGGACGTTTTCTCCCGGCCAACCCGACTTAACTGCTGTAAGGCTGCAGCTCACATAAAGACAGGAAGCCATATTGGCAAGAAGAGCTATGCTAAGGCTAGTTTGCCTAGCTTTGCTCACGATGACGGCCATTCGGTGGTTTCAGCACCAGTGGTATTGAAGTAAATGGGAACACGAATAGGTCGAGTAGCAAGTAAGCTAGCTTACTGCTAACACACATAATATTGTAGTCCATACTGTAGTGTAGTAGTTTGCTTGAAAAGCGGAAAAAAGTAATGTTAGATTTTTATCTGCAGCCTGAAACTTATCCGGGAATGTAGGTGGAGACAAATGAGGGGGACTTTCTCTCATGAGGACGGCTTTCTTAAAATGGAAGAGATGTTATTGTTACAACGCTTGCGTTTTTCTCCTCGACTCAGGACGAAGCCCGATTGTTAATGCGTTCCGAAGTACATTGGCACTGCAAAGTTTGCGTAGCAGACAACGATTTAATGTATCAAATTATGCAGCACTTACAAATGACTGCATAGACCAATTTTTGTTTATGTATATAAATCACTGACTGGCGAAATGAAGTGTCTGTAACACGAGCTCATGTAATTTGATTTTGATCAATTTTCTGAAAGGCTTGTTCTTAACGTTGGAAAACGTGTTTCATTTTTAAAGACAAAGGTTGACAAGATGGGTAAAGATCCAAGAAAGCCGAGGGGGAAGATGTCCTCTTATGCCTACTTTGTGCAGACGTGCAGGGAAGAACACAAAAAGAAACACCCTGAAGCCTCTGTCAATTTCTCCGAGTTCTCCAAAAAATGCTCTGAGCGATGGAAGGTAAGGCATGTGGAAAATCGTTTTAGTAACTGATGTCAGTGTTTTTTCTGCACAAAGTAAACCAATTGACAACTCCCACCGTCTTATAAACGCACCCTTTATTTTATTTTTATTAAATTGATTTGGAACGGCTGTCAAATACATGCTGGTTTGTTTTGTAGACCATGTCTGCCAAAGAAAAGGGAAAGTTTGAGGACATGGCCAAGGCGGATAAGGTTCGCTACGAACGTGAGATGAAAAATTACATCCCACCCAAGGGCGAGAAGAAGAGGCGATTCAAGGATCCCAACGCCCCAAAAAGACCACCGTGAGTACTGTACTATGTCATTGACCGTGATCAATGTCATTTGCAGTCATCAATGTCATTGACAATGAGTGTGTTTCCTGTGCACTGAGGTAAACCTTTTTCTTGCTGTTTGGCTCCTGTAGATCTGCATTTTTCATCTTCTGCTCGGACTTCCGCCCCAAGATCAAGGGGGAGAACCCTGGTCTGTCCATCGGCGATATCGCCAAGAAGCTTGGGGAGATGTGGAACAGCTCCTCCGCTGAGGTGAAGCAGCCCTACGAGAAGAAGGCTGCCAAACTGAAGGAAAAATATGACAAGGTGCGCTTGCACGGCCTCTGACAAAACAGTCGATTCAGATTAAAGTGACTACAGTGAATTTCTTATAATACGCGTTTGTTTGCCTCCCAAAAGGATATCGCTGCATATCGTACGAAAGGCATTGCCGGTTTGTCCAAGAAGGGCGATGGAGACGGTGATGAGGACGATGAGGAGGACGACGATGAGGAAGATGATGACGACGAGGAGGACGACGAATAGATTAGCTACTGATATAGCCTGGATTCCTGTTTAATGCCATTAAACCCAAGTGTACACACTTTCACCTCTCAAAGTACAAACAGGAACATGACATGTTAGGCTGTGTATATGAAAGGTTTTTAAGATGTACAGTGTTATTCTCCTTTTGTAAAGTTAACACTATGTGTCTTCAGTCCTATTTTTATTTCTTAGTGGTAGTTCTTGCCTGGAGCAGTTTTTAGGGAGGATTAAAGCAATGGAAGTAGCTAACTGTTTTCCCCCAAAGGTGCACAGCACAAATATCTGATGTGTGTAGGTTTGTAGTACATTTATCTTTTTTTATGTATTTGCCATCTTACGGTCCTTATAACTGTACTTTGAATACCACTCTAATTGCAAGAATGCAGCTCTCTTGTTGACATTCAAGAATGTGTCTGAAATAAAAAAAAACTTTTTTTTTTTTTTAAGGACGTGTGGGACAGTTTGTGCTTTGTTTGGGCCTCCATAAGTAAGGGAAAAGACAAAACAAACATGAGATTGCATAGTATTAACTAGGATGTCTTTTTGCAACTAAATTGAACGTAAGAACGCAATTACTCCTATTTACCCTTAAAGATTGCTAGTGGTGTTTATGTATCTGAGCGAGTTAAGAATTTTCCTCTGTAAATAAAAGAGAAAATGGTGTTTTGGGAGCGGTACTGTTGTGTTGACACTGTTTTCTCTTTCATTTCTTGCCAATTTCGCCCCCTATCTTGCTACACTGAGGAAGGATGAACACACACTTTACTCTAACCTTGTAAAGAAGAGCTAGAATGTCAACACCGTCGGCCCTTGCAAGCAGTGAAGTAGCAGTAAAACCACGGGGTGGCGCTAGATGTCTACCGAGTAAGGATCACCAACAACCGAATGTCGGTTAGACCAAACACTTATACTGTAGGCCTACAAGTGTAGCACTTTTCAGGAGGGTTTTGAGAAAAATGATCAGTTAGTATCTCGGTCAATGTAAGGTCTATGTTATTCCTAATCTCTGCAAATAGCGGGTGATGGGAGGCTTGGATTGTCTTGTGCAGACCACCTCCGTCACGTTGTATGCGGCAGATTAGCATTCCTATGTTATGATTGAGGAAGAAAATGTCCTCAAAAACAATAAATTGGGTTTCATGTGGTGATCAACATCGTGGTTTCTAGATGGCATCATCGATTCCAGCCCGTGCTATCATAGAACCATTGTGGAGGGGTGCTTCAAGCAGTTGGCCCTTTGCCATTTTCCGCATTTTTTTCTTTGATAACATACCATCTGCACCCATAACGAATATTAGTTTAGGATCTTATACTAGGGCCCTGCTAACCAGAACACCTGCATTCCGGCACCAGACCTAGCTCTGGGACCTCATGGTTGGTTGTGTTTAGCCTACTTGTGTAGTTTCCATAGGCCGATGTGTATACACACAAACACACACATGGTGGCAGGTAGTGGTCTCCAGTTTCTGCTTAATATTTTCTTCAGTTGTATTCACTTATTTATTCACTCGAATCTTTAAACAATGTGACTTGGAGATGGAGGTGAGTGGTGCAGATGAACATCTTTTACATGTGAAATTGTGAACATGCCACCTGTATCTTAGTATCTTAATTTAACAAGTTTCCCTACCTTGTCATGACATGGCACAGCAATGTCTGTTGGACTTTTATGTTGAGTTTTTATAGTAAGGACCTGAGCTTCAAGTTAGTTTTTGTTTGCAATAACCATGTGTATGTCTAGGACCTGTGCAGGTGCTGTACTGAACATCCAGGTGATTTCTTCACTCCACTGACTTGACTTTCAGTCATTCTGATCAGACTGTGCCCAGGGAAGGTTGCAACTGTTAAAACTGTAAATTGGATTGGGTGTCCATTAAAATATAAATAAACATGTTGGAAACAATGAAAACATGTTTGCTGTAACTTTACTCTATCTGAATCTCACACTGAAGATACTTTAATTTCAATTTTCAAAGATACAGCAGACAACCAAGGATGTTTTACTGACATAAAATCATTAACGTGGAAGGGGAAAGAAAAAAAAAAAAAACAGGACAAAGGACTAATATCTGCATCAACTGAGGGGTGGGGACATCTCACTTTACTCACAAGTCACTTTCATACTTTGGACAACTTGTACTGTACCAAGTTCATGTTGTATAAAGAAGCACAAAAAGAAAAGACTCGTTTTAATCACTTTGCTGCTGATAATGTGGTCAGGATGAGGCCATCATCCGTAATTACTGAATCAAACTTCCAGCTTGCCGAGAAAGCGAAGGTTTAGAATTTTGAGCTGTTCGTCCAGCTCCATCCTCACGATGCCGTCCTCGCCGTCGATACTGAGGAGGACGCCGCTGGCCTCTCGGTCCTCCCCCAGAATCACCTTTACCTGTAGCAGAGGCACAGAACAACCGCAGTTAACACTACAAATGCACAACTAATAACCCTCAGTTACATGTTTCAGTTGCTCGACAGCCATAATGTTTATACAATAATGATAATACATATGTTTTATATAGCGCTTTTCATGACACTCAAAGACGCTTTACAAAGGACAGTACAAACACACAAGTATTGGGCAATTTCATACAGTACATAAGGACGGTACAATCATGAACTTGGAAGCTGAACTTGTAGTTTCTGTGTTGGATGGTACAGACACTTAATTTACATTAAGTTTGTGATAAAATGTTCCCCAACAATCTGTCCACTGTAATGTTACCTACAATGTGTTAACCGTTACTAGCGAGGCTGATTTATTAGTCAAGTTGTCTTCATCCAGTTTACTAAAAGTAATGTAGCCCTTTTTTAAACAGACAGCATGACAAAAGATGGTTACCCTAGTTGCCAGGACACCTTTGTGACTCTCAAATTAATATCTCAAGTTGTCCGTTAATATCTTAAGTATGTCAGTAGTGTTGTTTGCAGGCTATTGTAAAATGATAGCAGCACAAACACAGAGCTGCATAAGCCAATAGCCCTGGCCAAAATAAAAACAGTCCCCACTGCACTAGTTTCCTTCAGGTTAACTGCCAAAGCATGGGCTCTGTAGCATATGTGCAACATTACAATCTGCAATGACATTTCAACAAATTAAACAAAGTGATTTAGATGTTCAATCATGATGAATTACATGTTTCTGTAGCTGTAGGTGAATAATCACTGTCACCCTAAAACCTATGCCTGTTGATAAATAATGCAAAAATGAACTATAGGTGTGGAGATGGATGAAGAGTAGTACATCAACTGGGAATCACATTTAAATCTAAAATTCAAAATTATTTCTCTCCCCAAGTCAATGTAAAGGTCTGTAGTTCTGTATGGCATGTATGATATATCCATATAACTATGGACAGGTTGTGAGCAACTCAACTAAAATGGATAAATGCGAATTAGGATGCAGCTTAGCTTGCATCTGTGTCTGTAAGAATAAATACAAAAAAGAACGCCTTCCCTTTCATCATAACTTTCAAAGTAAATATTGGTTTGAATTGCACAAGTTGTTATCGTTATCTTGTTTTTTTTATTATCCTGTAACCCTTTGCGATCCCCTGATGTAAAGGGCAATATAAATAAAATGTATTATTATTATTATTATTATTATTATTATCTACAACCTGCACAGATACACAGGAGCATGACTGTTCTCACCTTGTTGTTTTTGGTCGGAGTAATGGGCTCCAGGTGTTCGCTGGAGATGCTGACCACCTTCTCAGTGTCCTGAAGGAACACGGAACACATGCCGCCCTGCAAGGCACACATCATCAGAGTAAGGAACCTTCAGCGCCGGGAAACATGATGCAGATGCACAACAATCCAGGTGCAATCCAAGGGATGGCATAAATGGTTGTCTTTCAAACTGCCTCTGCTACACAAGTTATATACAAGCCTATTGTACTTTTTGTTATGTTTATGTTATGTTATGTCTCCCTGTCTTGTTTATTAGATGTTTAATGTTCACTGTAGGCCTAAGGAGCATTGCAATTTCAAATTCTGTGTGCTACCTGTTGGTGGTGTTTATTTAAGTAGTTTAGAGTACAGATAGGCCTATGTGTACACACACAAACACACATGATGGTAGTTAGTGGTCTCCAGTTTCTGCTTAACATATACTAACAAATACTGATCATTTTAAAAATATTTTTTTTCAGTTGTATTTACTTATTCACTCGAATCTTTGAACAATGTGACTTGAAGATGGAGGTGGGTGGTGCAAACACTCCAATTTAATGTGCTGCAGGTGAACATCTTTAACATGTTTAATTGTGAACATGCCACCTGTATCTTAGTATCTTAATTTCTGCCAGCCAACTGTGTGCTACCTGTACATATGGTTTTTGACAACAAAGCTGACTTTGACTTTGAACCTTCATCGCTGGGGAACATGGTGATACAGATGCACAACAATCACAAGATGAAAAAAAGGCTGACGGTTGTTGCTCCAATAACCATAGACTACTAGCCTGACAGGCCAGCCCACATAAAATTTTGTGGTCACACTGGACGCAATGGCTAAACTAGGTGCAATCCAAGCGGTGGCATAAACGGTTGTCTTTCAAACTGCCTCGGCTAGACAACAGGACAGTGCTACAACCAATCCGAGCAATCAACTTTTTTTTGACCATAGCATGACACCAGTGTGCTGTCGTATCCCTGTTGTCATCATGTTAAGCACGGCCAGTGACTCTCTACAAAGATATGCCCATGTGATCGGTCTGACCAGAGTTGGGAGAAAAGCTACTGAGTTTCAATGGGTCATGGTTAGACTGCACCCAGGATAGAAACTGCAAGTGCTACTGCAAGGGTACATCTAGATTTCCAGGCTAACCAACTAACTGATTTGTGACTAAAACATTAAAGTACATTACATTACACTTAGCAGACGCTTTTATCCAAAAGGACTTACAAAAGGGTTAGGGTTAAACAGACTATGCACATACACACAAGGAGATACAGGTGCCTTTAGTATGTTTCCCGGAGCAGGCACACACACACACCCCTACACACAAACCTTCTTGTTTGCCTTTGTTAAACTGCAGTTAGGCACCACTAAAAGGCACACACCGGTTCCGACAGCATTGCGCAGCACTTTTGAATTCAACGTTTTCGCTTACACCTGCACACTGGCAGCACACTGCGTAGCCACGGACGGCATAGTAGTCTTTTTTGAATCACCGTCTTCCAAGGACTATCAACGGTCACTATATCTTCGAGTGTATATGGGTTTCAGATTAATTTTGACAATTAATTACGACCTTTTTGTTCAAACTGTAGTTGGGCACCTAACAGGCGTCAGCTCACCGTGACACTGCGGATGACGCCGGTCTGGTTCACCACTCCTCCATCCAGGAACGTGTCCTTCACCCGCACCAGGATGTCTGTGGTGACCCAGTCGCAGGAGGTCTGGTCGATGTTAGAGCCGGGGGTGTGGGGGTTGTAGCCGCCCGGAGAGGGAGCCCCTGGGGTCATAGGGCTGTAGCCCACAGGGCTAGGGCTCGGACTGGCCTGCATAGCGCACACAAACACAAACACACACACAGAAAATCAGCTTAGAGATTTGTAAACAATGTCTAAAGATGGACCTTTTTTAGTTTATACTTGGTTGATTCATTTTACCTGATAAGCCATAGGAGAGGGGGTGGGATGGTAGCTGGCTGGCGAGTGGGTGTTCTGGTATCCCACCGGGCTTGGCGCCACCTGGTGGTAGCTCTGAGGACTGGGGCTGGGCTGGTAGGAGCCCTGAGGGGAGGGTGCCGCATACGGGGAATACTGGTCTGTGTTGTACCTGAAAAACACACGTCAGCTCCAATTACACTCACTATTCCAAAGATAAGGTTTACAAAAGGGCGTTGAACATAGTTATTTAAGCCAAAGTGTTCAAATTAATTAATTTATTTTAAAAAATAATTAATTAAATAAATGGATGGAAAACTCACACTATACATACACAAGGGAAAAGTACAAATCTTACAACTTAAAAAGCACCATATTTGGTTTACTTAGAAAGTGCCCTGAACAGAAAATCCATCTTCAGTAATCATGTTTTCAGGCCCAGCACTTGCTAATAGCCAAACAAAGACACTGTGACATGAGATCTCTACACATGACCGATAATAGTCGTAGTAATAGTAGTAGTAGTAGTGTCTCACATGGCAGGAGTGCCTGGCGTCTGGGGGTTGTACTGGGGGTTGACCTGGGGTGAAGGCACCTCAGGGTAGCCCGGCGTCTGGGGATTTGGGGTGCTACCGTACCCCTGGGGTGATGGTGACGGCTCGTCGTCATATCCAAACTCATAGTCATCATCCGCACTGCAGAGGAAAAGCATGTGGTTAGGCCGCTTTAGAAGCACAGCATTTTCACACCAGACAGCTTTGCATTGCTCGACCCATCTGAGATCATCTTCTGAAACCTGGTTATACCTTCATTATGGAGATGTCTGTAAATATTGTTACACATCACAAAATATTGGCACACATTTTTGCTACATTCTTGAATGGCAATTAGCATTTTGTTGGGGCTACATCTCCACCAAGTTAAATGTTCTCTGGTGTTTTAGTGTCCTGGGAATCTCTGAAGTAAAATCAGTGGCAAGAAAATATGTCTCTCTATGTAGAGTATTTGTTGTGACACACTAAAATGGCATGACTTTGGTCAGTTTTTATTTACTTTGTATTGCGTTTGAGAGTGTGTTGAGATTGGACAGTTATCTGTGAGTGTACCATGGCTTTGAGTTTGGACAGTTATCTGTGTGAGTCAGTGAGTTGTGGAGTCAGTGTGTGCTGTAGGAGGCAGCTCTGACCGTGATGGTGTGTTGGGGTTGTTGGGGTCCCATGCTCCACTCTGTCCTGGTGTTCTGCTCCCATCATGCAGTGGGGTCTGAGATCCATAGTGGGGCGTTCTGCTGCCTGAACACACCAAGCAGAGGAGAATGCTGTTAGTTACTCACACTTCACACTTGAGTGGACTTGCGTCCTGTTCACACTTCTGCGTCACCTCAACACTGTTGCCCATAGAACTCCTAGGTTCTTGTGCTGCTCTACACCACTAATAGGCAACATGGTGTCATAATCTCAGTCTAAGCACATCTAAATCTAAGCACACATTTTCACCAGCCATTCACTAAGTTCCATTGGTGAGTTGGGGGAAGTTATTTTCTTTGCCTGCTTTGGTGTTTGAGTTAAATGAGGTCAGGGCTGCAACGTCTGTAGAGGGTGCAAAGAGCTATTTTTAATCTCTACAATGCCACACTTTAGCCCCGTTTATATGGACACCTTTTTTGAATCCGATTGAATTTAATCAGATTATTAGAATTCTACCGAACTGTTTACATGAGCCTCAAATAAAGAGATTCGCGTTTGAAGAAAGGTGTAAACCACCTATTTTAATCGGTTTGAAAATTTAAACGGTTTCATTTGAATCAGATTATTTGACTGTATATATGGGACGTTTTTAATCGGTTTCTGTAAATAAAGAGATTAAAAGTGAAATTTTGTGTCCATGTAAACGGGGCTAATGTTGTGTCTAGCTAATAAAGCAATTTTTGTTAACACCAATAACTGCGTTTCTAGATATATCAGCCCTAGCCCTCTTAGTTAACAGCTCAAAAAAACATATTTTATGGTGCAGTTACTCTTTAATTTCTCTGGATGTTTGGTCAACAACCTCTTAGCCTCTCCACGGCAATAGTGATGGATCAAAACATCTTTGAATTTAAATTCAACAGTTTCCTAGCATTTATTAGCAATCTAATGGATATTTGGTGAATTAAGAGGCATTTGGCCTTTGGAAGCAATTCCGTCCACAGACAAGGTAGAATATGTTGCAGGATTTTTGCATTGGCATATGTTGGATTTTTGCACAGGTATGAACTATGGGCTGTTGTAACACATGCTGTAGGTAATGCATGAGAAGTAGCCTTCTCTTTCGCACATGAACTACATGTTTCTTTCCAGAGTCAGCACGTTTACACACGTTTACATCTCAGTGTTCTCTTTGATAGAGGGTTGCAAAAGGTATGACAGAAGTGCTGTTCACCCTGTTAGGAGTTGATACAACTCAAAACACTTTTTTGGGAACATTATTTTAAGGTTGAAAAAAAAAAGAAAACGTAGTGTTGCTTTAAGGAGACTTACCATCGTGCAGTGGCGTTTGGCTACCGTACATAGGCGTGCGAGAGCCAGTGCCATACATTGGGGTCTGGGAGCCGTACATCGGGGTACGTCCATGTGTGGAAGTCATGCCGCCATGCCTCTTGGCACCCCTGCACAACACAGAAACACAGAAGACATTAACCGACCTGCCCAAAGCTTAAGTGGAAGAATGATATATTTTTCTTGGCAGAAACAAAGCCAAATGAGAGTGTGACGAACATGGTGGTGAGACGCTGGCGATCCACCGAGATGGTCTGGCAGGTGGAGTGGAGCTCCACGCGAGCCGTCGACTCTGTGGCGTCCTTGACGACTCCGATGTAACCTACAGAAACAAGACAAGACACAGTCTGACTGTGAGACACACACACACACACAGACACACACACAGACAGACCCAGACCCAACACACACCTTTGTAGGGTCCCTGAGAAATCCTGACCGTCTGACCAATCAGATCATTGTCTCGTCTTCCTCGACCACGCCCCATTCCTCCACCTCCTCCACCACCACCACCCCTTTGCATGCCTGGCAGAGGAAGGGTTAAACACATACAGAAAAACACAAAACACATGAAAATATTAAAAACCAGAAACTTGCACATCAGCTTTTAAACTATGAACAGAGGATGGTTCAGAGAATGCCCCAGGCATGCTTTAAATGCATTACATGGGACTGTAACAAATCTAAGACAAATGAGACAACCTCAATGACCCAATATAAACTTTAGCATGCATACCACAGTAGCTTCAGTATGAGCTCACTGAAGTATTTTTTTAAGGAGAAGATAGGACAATACAGCCCAAATGCCTATTTTGTTTACACACTTTAGGTTTATCTTCTCAAAAAAAAAAAGGACAGTGAAGGCAGGGTCACTGTTCTAATACTAGCACATTGTGAGGGAAGGCAGAGTGCCTGCTCTAATGCTAGCATACTATGCAGGAAGGCAGGGTCCCTGTTCTAAAGCTAGTATACTATACGGGAAGGCAGGGTCCCTGTTCTAAAGCTAGCATACTATAAGGGGAAGGCACACAGGGTTCCTGTTCTAATGCTAGCACATTGGGAGGAAAGATAGAGTGCCTGTTCTAATGCTAGCATTCTATGAGGGGAGGCACACAGGGTCCCTGTTCCAATTCTAGCATACTATTATGGTAGGTACAGTGCCTGTTCTAAAGCTAGCATACTATACAGGAAGGCACACAGGGTGGCCAGCACACTCACCGCCTCCTCCCCCTCCTCCTCCAGGATGCATGGGGCTGCTGATGCGGGGGCTCATGGGAGCAAATCCCCCCACCGTAAAATTGGTCACATCTCTTGGCTGGGAACACATGGACAGTTATTCACTCACACATTATTCCTTACCTATACTAGAAACAACAGTGCATAACCAGGACCAATAGCAATAATAAATCATATTTATGTAGATATGTACAACTTCAATAGTAACAGGATATACATAACCTTAGAAAGGTTATTTTCTAAGAAAAAACTATTTATTCTTAGTTTTTATATTCTTATTTAAAACTTATTTTCAAAAACTTGAGTTGTTGCTTGAGTAGTGGTTGATCTCAGCATGCCTGGTCCAGATGCAATCCATACACCAAAACAAAGACAGAACTCTCTGAACTTTATAACTTACCTTTGAACCACCAGCTAAAACAAGATGACGTGTCTTGCACACAAACATGCCACCATTCTCCACAAGCTTTTTACAGTGCAGGAAAGCAAAGCCTCGGAAAAGGTGACGAATCTCTCCCTCGCGCCCCTGTATCAAGTAACATTAGTTAGTGAATAGACACATATGATCTTCAGTCAAAAAGAACTCATGTAACTCGCTTTGCGAGTTAGTGTATACTGTTCACATGGATGGTTGATAATCTCTTAAAAACTTAAGGCCAAGACAGGAATAAGTGTGATGCACTGTCCACTAGTTTGGGAAACTTGAACCAACATACAAAACAGTGGTAACATGACTAAGTGTAAATTCTAGACCCGCGACTGAGGAACTGAGACTGCATTCTTTCATTTAAGAAACAACTCTAACGTACCTCCCTTTTTGATTTAGCAAAATTCTGAAAGACTCAGAAACAAGGAGGACAGAGCATGTCAGGTTTGGAATTTGGATTTGGAACTTAGTAGATGATGAGGGAGGGACCTGATTTTGAATATTCCGACTTCCATCTGGCAATTCTGTAGACTTGCCTACTGCAGCTTTAAGAGCAGGGAGTTCAAAACATTTTTGGCAAAATTCATGATTGACATTCCACGTACTGAATGGGGCCCGTCTATGACTTTCACAATGTCCTTGACGTGAATGTTGTTCTGCTCAGAGTCGAGGGCCACAGCGAAGCGGTTGTCTTTGCGCCGATTCACCGCCTGGTGCCGGACGGTCTGCACCTTGCCGTGCATGTTCAGAACCTGAGGGGTAACAGATGGGAGATTACTGCAGGCCTCCTCAGGCATACGCTATAAACCAGGCAGTGTTTCTCAAAGTGCAGTCTGTGGACCACTGGTGGTCTACAAGAAATCCCAAGTGGTCCGCGAGCGTTATTATGTAACAATATTTGGGGACCAACTACAGTCCCTCTACAGGCCTCTTTAGGCATACACTTAACCAAGCAGTGTAGCAGTGTTTCTCAAAGCGCTGTCCGTGGACCACAAGAAATCCCAAGTGGTCCGTGAGCAGTTGTGTTAAAATATTTTTTCATGTTTCGTAAGCTACCTTTGCTATGCACAATGGATTAAAACACTGTGCAGTAGTGTGCAGTAACTACGCGAACATTGAAACTGAGAAAAATGCCTTTATAGACATCATAATCCAGTCAAACTTGTTGTAGGTATAATAGTGCTGATGCTTTTATGTACTTATTTTATAGGAAGAAACACAAGATTTGGTCACAAGACAACAGAGGTGTTACAAAGTCAATTTACAGTCTAAATACAGTTTTGATAAAAATATGTAGTTACTGCTGTTTGGCTTTGTAGGGTAGCACAGATGGGTAATTAACTCCGAAATTCTGAGACATATTACAAACTACTACCATTACACGTAAAAACTGTATGTGTACCTGGAAAGTCTCTCGCTCAAGCCTGACGATCACCCCGACGGTTTGGGGCTCCAGCTGCACCAGCTCCCCCCATTCGTGTTGGCCCCCCGCATCCACCCCTGACGCCGTCTCCGAGCAGAGCTGCAGATCTCGCGGTAATACTTTCAACTGTTACCGAGGAGACAAGGAACACTCAGTTTAGACAAACAGAGGGCTATAGTACCGTCCGCCATCCACAATACTGCCAATTTCCAGACCTTACTGACAGCAACAGTAGATTACCTCGTGCATGGTGAGGTCAGAGAAGAGGATGACGAAATTCTCCTCGACTCGCACAATGAGTCCGGTATCACCTTCGTAACGCCCTGCGATCACCTTTACGTGATCGCCCATGCGGAAGTACTTCCTCAACTCATGCGCAGGAAACTCCAAAGGGTCCTGTGCAGGAAACAATCAAAATGACAACAGCCACCAAAGTGGGAAAAAAAAGGACTTAGTTATTGTGGCAACTTGATGTGACAAAGACAGGATTGCAAGATGTGACAAAACATGCTAAAATCGTACGTCCATAGCAGATTTAAAAAAAGCCTATGGCTGCTGTTCCTCTAAACCTTACCTAGCATAATGCAGATGCATGATTTATATTATACTTTTTGAATTTTAGTGGTAATAGCAGTAATTAGTAAGTCTGTTAGTTTACTGTCCTCTTGGGAAAATTATTCTCAGTCTAATATTTTCATATCTGGCTTTGCCATTTTTATAGGCAGTGTGGCATGCTCCTCAACAAACGGTCACAAACTTCAAACTTGCTAACATGTTGCAATTTACCCCAACTTCATTTCCTTTAAGAATTAATTATGTTGAACTCCGCACCTTGAGGTCCTCATGTTTGGGCATGATGGTGATCTTGTTGCCGTCCACACTGAGGATTTTACCCTGCAGGTTGATCAACTCCCCTTCGCACACCTCCACGTTGTCACCAGCCTGGAGATTGTGCTCTTTCTCCTTACCTGGAACAAACAGACCAAAGCCCACAAGATATAACTGCTGCTGCTGCAGATGCCCGTGACCTCTCGATGTGGTCAAGCAGCCAGGAGAGGTTAGCATAACATTTATTCACTTTCACATTATGCATGTATGTATATGTATGCATGCATGTATTTATGTATCCATGCCATCCATATGTATGTATGCATGCATGCATGTATGTACGCATGTTTGTATGTAAAGTTTATATGTATGTATGTATGTATGTATGTATGTATGTATGTATGTATGTATGCATGCATGTATGCATGTATGCATGTATACATGTATGTATTTATTTATTAGAACAGTGCATATTAATAAACATTCCTGTAAATGTGCCAGTTTGCCAATTTTCAACTTTAATCCATGATTTGGATAAAAGGTAATTGATAAAGTCATGCATGATAAAACTGAGTAGTACCTGTGGTTTCTGTGACCACCTCCAGGTCAATGCCTTCCGGCTGGTCCTCAAATTTCTCCAACTCGGACAAAGTGGGCTTCACACCTTCTGTGATCTGAAGGGAGAGGGCCACAACCAGAGATAAGAGGAGAACTCAGGAGTACAGAACTCGATTACACTATACAATTTTAACATTGGGTATGTAACTAATTTCATGGAACCTTACCACGGCAGACATTGCGAAGGTTTTGTAGAGGAAGCCCTTACGACTATAGCGGTTGCCTTCAAAAATCATGAACTCTACATCGTGAGTCACTTCCCCGCCAAGAGACCTGAGGGGTTCAATTAAAAAGGGCTTTAGACAAAGTCAATATAAACACAAAGTCAATATAAACAAGAAGTCAACACAGAACTGTGAAGATGTAATGTTTGTTTTATCAAAAACTTAGATTGACTTGGGGGGGGGGGGGGTTGATTTATTTTATCTGTGTTCCATATGAACCATTCACAAATGGTATAAAGAAGCCATATTATTTCACAATTTAAGTATTGTCTGGCAAATATTGGCATGTGAAATTTGATTGGCCATTTTAAACAAGCGAGCGAATCAATATTTATGCTAGGAGGAAAGGCTGCTCTACACCAAAGACTTGCAACGAGACTGTCTGCGAAGTTCTAGAACCCAGCAACACTCTGCAAATATGGCTTCTAGAACTAGGTCATTCAGACTACTGCAAGGACTCTAAACTGTATCTTATGTTAACACAACAATGTTGATCCTGTTGTAAGGGGAATCCGTGTAGCATAGGCTACATGACATTAGAGCTAGCACATACAACAAAACGATGACAACCGCACCCTATTGCCATTGCAGGGTAGTATTTCCTCTAGGTTACAGGCTCAGGGGAATACTCTAGTCTAGTCAGGACAGGTGTGATCTAAAAACAAACATGGCTTACAAGAACTGCTAAGGTCACGCATGGGAGTCTCAGAACTGCTAAAGTGGAAACATAACACTTTATTACTTTTTTAGTTACAAAAATAAATCAACTGAAATGGCAACCAGACGGTCACAAAAGCTGCAAAACAAAAGTGTTCAAAGACTCTGCAAAGGCAATTTGGCATGTTGAAAAGTCTGCGACGGCTTGCAAATGCTTCAATTGACACTGCTGCAATTTCCCTCTGCAATGGTTTCGTCTCGCTACAAGTCTTTTTTGTATTTTTTCCCCATGTGTTTAGAGTTAAGCACTTTAGAGTTGTACAAGAAAAAAAAGTAAACTTTTGCCAAGATATAAACTGTAATATCACGTTTGACAGGTATGTAACCACAAGCAGTTATCATTTGCGATCATTGTAACAGTAGTCCTTGAGAACCCGCATCATTTATTGCAGTATTGATTGGGTGATTTGTGATTGGGTGATTTGTGCAAGCTTTTCTGCTTGGGATCCCTAAAAGTGGACAATGCAGTGTTTGAAAGGACACAGGCCTACCTAATCTTTTCCGCATCAAACAACCTCTGACCAGGCCTCTTCGACTTCTTTCTTTTGGCAAACCAGTCTTTCTGTGAAGGAAGGTAAACTGGGATAAGAGGAAATATTTATATCAACACATGTACAACTATTAACCCCTTACATACCACCAAGTCTTACCATGCTCATGCGTGCTTTAATTCGGTCCAGATCTATCCGGGGAATCAGCTTTAGAGAGACCGTGTTCTGACTGGGTTCAACGTAATCAACCTGACGACAAAATTAAACCAACATTAGTGAAACATGGCTGCAGCACAATGGCTATTACGGTCCAAGTAAAATGTAGGAATCAAAAGTTTTAAGAATGAATTAAACTGTTTATTGGTACAGCAGTAGTTTGACAAGTCACAGTTGCAGCACAATATTGCGTGTGTGCTTGAGTTGTGATGTTAAGTGCTCAATACAGGACCTCTTAAGAAGGCAGTTTGTGGAAAAAATGGTTTAAGCCATATGACTTGTTTTTTTTGACATTACAGTGCCTGTCATGAACCTAAAGCCTTTCCAACCTTTTTCAAAGTGCATAATTAATTTGACTTAATGTGTTTCCAGAGGCTGCTGCAGTGATCCTGAGCCACAAATGTGACAAACTCAGACACAAGCTTACTTGAGCGATGTCGTCTTTGTAGAGACCCCTCTTCAGGCGAACCCAGGACTTGGGCTTGAGATTGGTCACCTCCTTCACCACCTTCAGCACGTCAGTCATCTCTTTGATCGGAACCATTTGCTGGTTCCAGAAGCCCATGCGCAGGTTCCCCACCCCCTCGATAGCCGCCTTCACGTGGGTCTGCTTATAGGACTCCACATAGATGTAGCCCTTCACATGCTCGGGAGCCACCACTGACTTGATTTGAAGGGGCTGCACAGGAGAGACAGCAACGTTAACAGCAAAACACACACACACACACAGCTGTGAATCCAAACAGAGTGAGGACTTTATGAAAATCAGAATCTTTATAGTTGTTACATAAGCACAATGTAAGCAGTCCATTTCAGTCCAAGACAAACAATTACTCAGTAACAAATAACACATTTAGGTAAATAAATCACTTAAAAGAAACAAATATATTTAGCATATATTCACTATATATTTATATAGCGTACAGCCAAGGCCTTACATTGGACTGTTACATTGGGGTGGGGGTTAAATGAGCTTCATCTTGCATAGTTTAAAATCGAGATAACCACACAGATTTGAAGAGATAATCATTTAAAAAGTGGTCAATTTTTTTGTTTTGGCTCACACTGTATGCATACAGTGTACATAAATCAGTGTAGTGTATATAAATCAGAGGTCAATTTTTTTGTTTTGGCTCACACTGTATGCATACAGTGTACATAAATCAGTGTAGTGTATATAAATCAGAGGTTTTGCAGCACTCACTGTGTCAGTAAACTGGTAGGCGATGAACTTCCTCATCAGAGCGATGGCTGTGGCCCGCTCCTCCCCAATCTGAGATGACACAGGATCCAACAGTTAGACTATCCAAACATCAGCCAATTTCTAAAGCTAATGTTTTAAAAAAACTTAATGAACATTGGATACCTCACCTTACACTTCACAGTCCATAAATTAGGATCTCTAAAAGAAGTTAACACACATTTTACTGCATTGTACTGATCAGACATACACACATGTAAAACATAACCCATCTATACACAGGACTAAATCACCACAAACAACCCTCGACATTCATACAATTTCACACAATTATCTGTTTTTTTAAACGTGGTCGAGAATGATATCTTGAATATGTTCAGACGGCTGCTGAACGGTCTCCACATACTTGACACCAGGAAGGAGCTGCTGCTGGGTGATGTCATCGGACAGGTCCTCCGAGCCTCCGAAGATACTAACAAAAGGACAAACACAGACAGCCTTAATGTCATCTTGTCAACAATTGTAGAACAACAAAAATAATATTAGGATTATATTATTATTAAGAAGTAACAGCAATAGAATTTCTCTAAACCTAATCAGCAAGGTGACAGCATTTTGCCAGGTATGCCTTATATTTATGCATGTGCCATTATAATGTCTCTGCTACATGTGGCTGTTGCCTTGGTCTGTACATGCAACTATAAAACAGCCAGTGATGGGCAGCCTGGGTTTAGAAGCTACAATGTAGTGCCACATATTCCAAATCACTTGGTGTTACCTGTGCAGTTAATAAAGGTAATTTCACTAATTAAGTCCTCTACCTGGCTAAAGAAGTGAGGCTATGTGTGTGTGTGTGGGTGGATCTTTATAGTGTGTGTCTTTGTGTTTTTATAGTGTCTCTTGGTCTGTACATGCAACTATAAAACATAACAAAATCAGGCCGTGCTGAGATGAGATGAGATGAGCTGCGTGCGTGTGCGTGCGTGTCCAGACTCACTGTTCTCCTCCTGAGGACTTGGCATATTTCCTCATGTAATACTCCCCCAAGGCCTCTTCCCTGGAGTCCCTGCAGAAAGCCAGCAAGATAACATGACAACATCAGCAACACAGAAATAATAATGAAAGGGATTCCCATTTGTCATTATGATCACACAGCACACGGTGCACACAACGAAATTCAATCTCTCTAGAATTTGTATTGGTATTCCTTTGCTTCGATCGCAGTGCTTAACCTTCTTGGAGCTGTGCATAACTGGAGGCAACGTAAATACGAGGATACAAGGATATTTGTTTGTCACATACTTTACCCAGTATTTCTGTGCAAGACAATAACTAAAAATAGTTCAGTAATAGTTATAATAGTATTAATAATAATAATAAGTGAATAATTATATAACTTATTCTTGTTTTCCTACCTCCATAGATTCTGAAGCCTACGAGACCCGGAGTGATCCTCATCATGTACCACCTGATCCAAGTTAGAGGCTGAAGACAGGCACACACACACACACACACACACACACACACACACACACACACACACACACACACACAGATGCACGCATACACACACAAGAACACACACACACACACACACACACACAAGAACACACAGACACACACACACAATTCCAAAACAAGGAACATTGACCAAAAACAGTTATTTTGCCTGCCCATCATACGTGAAATTAATAAAAATAAATCAGGGCCTCTCCAACTTTAAAAATTCAACTTGCATTGTGTATTTTTATCAAGTCCTTTCTAAAGTCAAGTGGCATTTGTCAGGTTTTTTTTTATACTGTCCTTGTGTACATTTTTTCTGTAAATTATCCAGGCTTTCCTGCCTTATATTTCTGCTGCACCTGCTGCAGGCTTTTGTAAAACCTAATGTTTCTAGTATCTTCAAGGGCTTAGCTGACAAGGACAAACATGAATCTGTCATGAGACAGAACTCACCCTCTGCCTCCTCTGTCCATGTCCAGGAGAGTTGCAATTTAAAACACGCACACAGTTAAAGGGCAGCAAAGCCACAGGCAGCACAAAATGACCACATGGAAAGGAGGGGGGAGAAAGTAATATTAAAAGAATGAGTTCAGACCAAACATAAACACAGTATGACAGTGACAGTGTAATTAGCTGATGGAAATAAAACAGAAATAATGTTTGCCATATTTAACACATCCACCAATGTACACAAAACGTACGCAAACTGGGGTGCATGCAAAATTATTTAACATTATCGGACAGTGGGTTACCAAAACACGTGATGATTGTATGGAGTACAGGAAGCATAATGGGTCAAGGGAGATCGCTGCAACACTCTGTTACGTGGAGATGGCAAAAGCTGTGGAGCCCCCTCTCTACATGGCAACTACACAGTGGAGTGGGTCCGGACACTCTCCTTTTGATTAAAATAAGAAGCTGAGCAGAGTCTTCAGATGACCCGAACAAGAATATTGAACCGTCTTTAAACTAAAGAGCTAACAATTTTTTTGTTTAGCAGACTTGCTGATGTGTAATACATGCAACTTTACATAAATAATGTTCACCAGTTGCTGTGTATCCTCTTAGTAGTTTGTGTGAAACAGCAATGAATTTTAGCAGTTAAGCAAAATACAAAAGTTACTCATTATCATCTTCATTAATTACTGTTTGTATACAGTAGCTCACACATTCCAGCCAATTTTTTTTTTTTTAAATCCAATCTTTTGACATGATTAAGGACAGTACTATCACGTCCATGAGTTACTCAAACAAGTACTGCCAGAAAATGATCCCACTTGGCTTGTGACTTGGCTTGGTTATCTGACTACAGAAATAAGTTTGAAGATTCAATCTTAAGCCCCGTTTCCACCAAGCAGTACAGTACAGTTCGGTTCAGTTCGGTTCGCAATTGTTTGTGTCTCCATGGTAAGAATTTTTGAAGCGTACCTAAATAACCGTACCATTTTCTGGCACCCTTGTGTTGGGGTACCAGTTTGTGGTACGGTTTAGAGACACACCCGTTGCTGTGACGACTCTACTCTACCTTTGGCAATGGAAACACAATCCGTACCGAACCGCACAAAAACGTTCTGTACCAAACCGTTAGGTCCCGAACCGAACTGTACTGTACTGCTTGGTGGAAACAAAACTTTATAGGCTACACTTTATTCAGCTTCACTGACTGCCAATAAAACAGTTCAGTAGTGCGTTGTCCCACAGTGCTCCCCAACTTCTGTGCAAGAGTATTAATACCAACACATTGTGCACATGGATATGAACTTTAACCACTAAGTGAAAATGAGATTGATATTAACTGTCTGACAAGTTGCATAGTGTGCGAAACAGAGAGCAGGAAAAGTCTTGTAATTTTTACCGTTAACTGAAGGAAGCATGCATGAGAAATAAAAAATTGTGAGCACAGAAGACATTTTATATATTTATATACACAACTTCTTGCATTTTTAATAAACACTCCAAGCGTCCAAGTCTGATAATTTGATCTTGTCTTTATACATCACTACTGTATCACATGACCCTGCATCTCTATGTACATCTCTGCAGCCACAGGTAGTGGACAGCACATGACGAAAGGTCCTCAACAAATTTAGGTTTACAAAATTGTGCCCATCCAAATATTTAGCTTTCGGTTAGCTGATGAACTGCTGTAACATTATCATTCAGAGGTACTCGGGGTGGCACCATTTCACACAAACAAAGCACTTATATTCAGACAACAAAACTACTGTTTTTAAACTAGAAGAGTAGAAAACTCTAAACTGAACTGAAAGTGCTTACCCTTCTCCAAGATGTCCTCTTCTCCTTCCTCCCATGGGTCCTCATCTTCATACTCATCATCCACATCTGAAATGTTTTTTTTTTTTGATTAGTCAGTGAGTGAGTGACAGTCACTTGGAATTTGATGCCCCATTTCATCCCAAGCAACTGTCAATACCTGCTTCATCCAAAATGAAACCCCCATGACGTGGTTTCTTTCTAGGGCGGTCATCATCCTCTTCCTCCTCTTCGTCATACTCCTCCTCCTCTTCCAGGTCTTCCCCTTCCTCTTCTCCCTTGTCACTGCCAGCTACACTTCCTGCTCCATCGTCTTCCTGTTAAGGGCAGTACAGACAAGCTATCAACGTGTACTTACACAAACAAATCAAACTGGTGCACAACAAACAGGTTTGGGTTATATGGTGCGATACACGGAACAATGGATTTCTTCATACAAATCTGTATGAAGGAAATTATTCTCAAACTGACATTACCTCATTTTCTTCAACCTCCTCTGCTTCACTGCTGTGTTCACTGCGGTTGTCGGAGAAATCACTGTCATCGCTGTCAGACATTTTCAAACCGAACTACTCACTGGAAGAACCGGAAAACTATTACCTGTAATTAACAAGAACGTTTATTTAAGGGACAGGGGGACAAGCGAAAACACACTGGCAAAAGTTTGTGGCAAGTAGCAATTAAAAAAGGAGCAGGAAAGGCAGCTAAGGATAGTAACTATGACCAGCTATTATGTGAAAAATGCATTACGTTTTGTAAAGATGTGAATCATGCTAAAGTTTCTGGAAAGAGAAGTTAAATCACACAGCACACTATGCACACAACATTCAGTCTCTGCATTTAACCCATCACACATGTGAGCAGGGGGGCAGCCCGACAGGCACCCCAGGGAGCAGTGTTAAGTGAGCCATGCACAAGTAGTGCTTACTAGTCCATAACTTTTCCATAAGCACTAGCATATCTTCAGAATCAACCTTGATACAATGCATGTTCCCAGTTTGTAGCTTTGCTGGGAGCTTGCAGAGGACAAGGGTCACAAAATACTCCCAGCTACACAGAGGCCCAACACCCACCTGAGACAACAGGAAAACAACTATGCCTAGGGTTTGTGACACACACCAAAAGGGCATGTCACACCACTTCTCACTGACACTAGCCTACAAAGTCACATCAGGATCTGGCCCCCGCCTATAAATGTCATACTAAAGGCTCACGTACTGACCAGAGCATTGTCATCCTCTAATACAAACCGTCTGACTGTACTCTCTCCTCAAACTAGGTGAGGTCACTAAACTTTTTTCTGTCGTTGTCCCTTAATGATGCAACAACCTACCAGTTCCCACAAGAGCAGTGTCATCCCTCTCAACCTTTAAAAAGCTTGTGAAGACCCTTCTCCTCCGAGACTGCTTCCCTTCCTAACAACACTAACAACTACTAAACCAACTCTTTCCCTAGGTGTCTCATACTTGTATAATTCTGCCTGTGTAGGAAGTATGCGTGTCTGTAGTGTTCATGCTCTGGGAACCCCTTACTTAGGCACATGCATCTTCTTATATGTATGAGGGTAGTCTGCTTACTCTGTGTTTCTCTACACCTCTATTAGCGTATTATGTCCTCCTTTTTGTAAGCAAGTATAGGCAGGTATAGGCAAGAAGTAAATCACAAAATCAAAACAAACATAATTTGAGGGCTGCAAGCTGGGTTTTACAATGTCATGACTGTTCCTGTCAGGGAAAACAGCATTTTAATGTAACTTGTTTCATCAATCTCTGGTGACAAATCAGGATCATTTTATAATTACTTTGCATACATTTCTGCCTTATATTTATGCATTCCCAGTATGTTGTGGACAGTCGTGAGAAGTAATACAAACTAGCTGTCATACAGTACGGAAGTGACTACAAGTGTATTTGAGACGCTAACAGCAACAAATGCTGCGGTCCATGAGATTCACCCTGCTTAGCAGCAGTCCGCATCCAAGGCAATAGTGTTGCCAGAGAATCTAAGATCTTTAGTGTTGCAGGTTCGCGGGTTCGAGTTCAGACAGGTGCCGAATAGTATCGCACAGTCTGCACAATACAGATTACAGCATCAGAACTAAGTTTAATGTTTTCTTCACACGTAGCATTCTTACGTAGGAAAGCACAAGGCCAATGGCTGGTTAACATATTGTACTCATGTACGTCAATTGTAATACAGCTCTATCAGGCTTTCTTAGGGAATATTGTTATCAACGCATGCTTCATAAACACTACATATCTTACAAATCAGTAAATTCAAGAAGTACACGTATTTAGTCAGTCTTTCGAGTATTAGCATTGCTATGTTAGCTGTGATAGCTAGCTTAGCTACCAAAACCTGATCGGATTCGATACAGACAATTAATCAGCTTATCCACATTTTAACCCCCCAAAAGAATGCACATTCTCTTACCTATACAAGGAGGCAATACTTCGTCAATAATGAATTTAATTAATCTCGCCTTTATCACTGACAAAGCACGAGAAAGAGCTGACCTGAGCCTGCAACAATGACGAAAACTTAGCCAGCGTGTAGCTAGCGACAATAGTGCAATTTTCAATATGGCCGCCATTTCTGTTTTTCAAAATAAAAGTCACAATTTATTGATGAGTTTTTAAAAAAGGATACAACTGATTAAAAATACGAAAAACGTACCAATTAAAAAAATATACAGGGTACGATTAAATTTGAGAAGCAACACATCCAACATAGTACCCCATTACAAAAAAAAAAAAAAAAAACAACAGCATTTCAACACTAAAATTTCTACTGGCCCACTTAAATTCAAAGACCTGATGAAATTCAAATGGGGTACCTAACTATGCATGTTGGCAAAAGGGTAAAGGGTAAAGTCGAATCTGCTTTATGTTCTTTCAGATCTTATGAATGGCCTAATAGCCTGACTTCTTTATGTATCTCTGATCTTATCCACCTCTACTCAGCCCCTAGGGCCTTCTACATGTTCCCTGGGCCATACAAAATATAGGCATGAAGGTGACAAGTGCTTTTCTGTGGCTGTGTCTCGCTTCTGGAATTAGCTGCCTTTTATGATTAGAAAGGCCCCCTCCAGTCCTATCTTTAAACAACGGCTGAAAACTCATTTCTACTCCCTTGCCTTCCCTCCCCTTTATAATTAATTTTTACTTTTTGTTATTAATTCTACTACTATGTTATTACCATATTTATTTTACCTTTTTATGATTATAATAAGAATAATGATTATTTACTTATCTTACACCTTCGGTTATGTAGTTTTTTTTTCTACAACTTTGGATACAATTCTTTTAGACTATACTGTGCATTCAAGGGGGGTACTTTACAGTACAAGGGATGTGTCCTAGAAGTGAACATAACTTTTATTTTGACAGTTTTTGCTTCCATTTAGCCGCTTATTGCTATTGATTGTTCCTGGCTACACAATACCTGAAGTATCTACCTTCTTCTTCTCTACTTGTATCTGCTGTTGGCATTCAAAACAGTCAATGACTGCCACCAACTCCTAAGGGTTTGGAGCAAAGACTATATATATTAATCACAAATTACCCAAGTATAGAATGTAATTCCAGGAAATTACACAATGCATGAAAATCGATTGGGAAGAGATAGATAGATGGACAGATAGATAGTCAGACAGTGTATGTTGAAATTGACAGTTTTAGAGAGGGGAAATTTGCTAGGCTGGTTGCTAGGTTGTCTTTGTGGAAGTGGTTGCTGTAATGTTGCGAGGGTACATGAGGTTATTGCTAGGCTGTTGCTAGGGTAGATATGCTGGTTGCTATGGTAATCGTGTTGCAATGTTGGTTGTTAGTCTGCCACTGTGGAAGTGGTTGCTAGGACATTGTTAGGGTACATAAATTCATTGCTAGGCTGTTGCTAGGATAGTCATGGTGGTTGCTAAGCTGGTTGCTGAGTTAATCATGTTGGTTACTAGGTTGTAACTGTGGAAGTGATTGCTAGGCTGTTGCTAGGGTAACCATAATGGTGGGGTCAGCCCTATGTTCCCTCACTTCTAAGATTATTCTATAAGATTTTTCTCAAAATGTCTAAATTGCACTAACTCATGGAGGTAAGTTTAATTTTGTTATGAGGGTTCGTCACTCAGGAGTAGCGGTGTTGGAAGGGGTCAGCCCTATGCTCCCAGGGCCCTACATTCCCAGATTTGGCTAAAAGTTACATCACATCTGTAGTCAACTGCTACTGGATAATATGTTGGGTGTAACCAGTCTATGGGTGTAACTGAATACCAAATTGGGAGATATTTGCACTGCGGCCCCTTCATTTAATTTTTGAAAAAGTTTAAAAGGTTGTTGACAACTGGAAAAACCAAATAGAACCGTTGACTTTATTTTATTTAAAATGTATTTATACAGATCAGTGTTCAATGCTACCGTATTAACACAAGTTCATGTGGATATACAAACTTTACATATTTATCAAGGCCAGCTCCTCATCCTTCACCCATTCGTCTTCTGCCGAAGAAGGGGGAACGATCACTTGCGGCACAGGTGTGCCGGCGTTGCTCGCAGGACACAATCTCTCAGACCTCCGAGGAGGATTAAACACTTTTTTCACATGGGGGGACACCCCAGAACCCAGAGGCCTGAGAGGAGGGGGAGAGGGGATGCGTGACAGATAGTCAAAGCCCCTCTTCCTCTTCAGGGTTTTCGGGTGCTTTTCCTCCGAAGTGCAGGCTGCCGGTGCAGGCCTCTTCATCACGGGGGTGGTGGCGTTAGAGCAGAATGGTGGCTGTTGGGAGAAGTTAAAATGGATAAATGAATTAATCAATCAATCAATAAACAAGCCAAATAATGGGTCTGACATGAAGATATTAGCAGAAAAGAGGGGTGGCTGTTGTAATTACCTAGAAAAAAAATTAACAAAAAATGAGAGACCTGGCATAAAGTAGTCAAGGTCCATCTTTTCCTGTCATATCACTCACCTTCGGAGTTCTGAGACTTGCTTGACTTGGGTGGATTATGCTGGAGAGCCTTTCCTCAGCGTCCTTAAAAAAGTTTTTTTGACTCTAGAATATGCGAAACAGAAAATGAATGTGTATGAAGACTAAGACAATTTTACAGTTACTAGAGGGCTATGACTTTAATGAACGTTTAATGAACAGAGTAGGCCATCCCAGCTTCAGAATATATATTATATATGTTATATTATATATACCCACCATTTTATAACCATAATATTATAACCATAATATTATAACAAATAATTATAACCTTAAATGATTCAGCTAATCCTTATTAGCACAAACAGAAGATTCAAATGTTTCAAACTATAGGTATTAAAAATGATGAAGAGGCTTTGGATGAAAGCATCTGCTAAATGTAATGTAATAAAATGTAATGTAAGGTATGTACACACACATACACACACAAATACACACACATACGCACACGCACACACACAAATCCTTCTCCAGCATTACTGACAGCTTGATGTACAGTACCTGGAATGAGCTCTTTAGCTGTTTCATTTGTTCCTGGATCTGCGGCTCCACAGAGCTCGTCTTTACCAGTGTAAACTCTCCTGCACTCAGGGAGGGTATGGGAGCAGAAGCCTGACGAAGCAGGGCGTTGCTCATGATTAAGAAGGCCAAAGGCTTGACCAGCTCCTCCACAGCCAGCTGCTTTAGAGCACTGGGGTAGCGCACAGACACAAAGTCCATGTTCTCATCGGCTAGGTACACCACTGGAGAGGGACCTGCGTTCATACGCACAAATAAGATAAATAAGAGTATACCTTTTGAAAAAGTATTTTTTCCAAACTTATTTTACAGCAACAATCCATTTACAATTTCTACCAGGTGGTGCTACATTAAAATTGACCATTCATGGATGGAGTTGATTCACCATGTTAATGCTAATGGTGGTTTTATAGTGCTTTTCATCAAGAGAATGTAGCTCAAAGTGCCTGACAGTTTGTGAGAAAGAACACAAGACAGGTTATGCTTCAGTCATACAGTTTGTGAAAAAGAATACAAGACCTATCACGAGTTCTGTTCAAGACAGTTCAATCTGAATCAAGGGGCTTGAAAACCTCAACTCTGAGCCGGAGGAGCAAAACCTAAGTAACGAAAAAAAGTAAAGGTACCATGTTGGTCAGTGATGTGGATGACGTATCCCATAACATCAACCTCGCCACAAGGAGAGTGGAATGAAGGAGTCTGAAGAGTGCTGAAGCTGACACACTGACGGGCTTGATAACACTCCTGTAAAAGCTCTGGCACAACCTGATATACAGAGAAAAAAAAAACAAAAAAGCCATTTAGTCATTTGCGTGGGTATGCCAACTCGGAGTAAGTGGTAAGCTTTCTAATAGAGGAGCTCTGTGGCTTTGTTTTGCTTGGAGAATGAACCCATAACACTCTTCTTTTAGGAGGTTTACGACTCATTCTGAGTTAAGTTATATGGGTTAGTCACTAAACTGCATTGGAATACCCCCAGGTCATTCTATCCAGATCATTCAAATAAGGTATGGTTATCATAGTCATAGGCAGCACACTGCATTAACACATAGCCATCATCACAGACAGCGTAAAGAAGCAACAGAACAGAAGCAACATGAGCTGTGGAAACAGTAACCTTGACATGCTCGAAGCGTGTCTTTTTGGTGGCGGTGAGCTGGACAGCAGCAGTGGTTTTCCTCTTGCCCTCTGATGTGGACAGGTGATAAGCCCGGTATCTGCCCCCCTCCTTTAACAGGGAAAGCAGCTCCATGGAGGGCCGCCAGATGTTGAGCTGGAAAACTGCACAAAAGGGTGAAAAACTCAGAAGCCTGTAGAAATTGTGTAGCAATTTCAGAACATTTCAATGGTCCTGAATTCTATTTTCTTGCCTTCTCATGACCTATTTACTAGAAATTTGTTTATTTGATGCCACAGGTTGAGTTGAATCATTTGTGTCAACATTTGCTCTCTTCCACCATAATTTTGCATCATGCATCATTGTGCATGTTTAGCACGTTTAAGAGAAGAGGGAATGATTAAAGTGCACTAATTAAATTCTGAAATAAAATAAAAACATTACCATCTATGAAAAAAAAAGCAATAAAAAAAGAATTTCATGGTCCCATTCCAACCCGACAAAATGCTAATGACAACGATATGGTAAGAATGCGAGCACCCATGAGTGACGGGTTGACCCACACTGATACCACATTTCCCTCTCACAGGGGGAAACGACTGAATTTGAACTCCCGGCTTCTTACTTGAGTCTTTACTGGCGCTGGTCTCCTGCTGGTTCGAGTCACAGACGGCTAGTTTCCACACCGGCGTGACCTCTCGGCTGGGCACGCTGCCGTTGTCCTGCTGCGCCTCCTTCAGAGCCCGCCGGAAGCGCTCCTGAAGCCTCGCCTGCCTCCGCTCCTCCATGCTGCGCCTGAAGCTGCAGAGGCTGGCCAGCTGCTCCTCGCAGAGGTTCGCCTGACATATATATATATATATATATATATATATATATATATATATATATATATATTTCATCTTTCATTTTTACCACTATTATTTTTATTTATTTAGGTTTTAATTTAGTGTTATTTTATTTCATTTATTTATGCACTTTGGTCAGCTTCTGTTGGATAAAATGTGCTATATAAATAAACTGAACTTAACTGAACTGACACCACCACGATAATACTAACGCTCGAAACTATTACACATTACATTGCATTTATGCTATTAACCTACAGTTACAATGGTATAAGGGCATGTGCCTGACACCACCATGATAATGTTAACTCTCGAAACTACACTTTCAGACTACATATTACATTGCATTTATGTTATTAACCTACAGTTACAATGGTACAAGGGCATGGATAACTGTCAAACACTGCCCCCCCAAAAAACAGGACCTAAAACAGACATGCATCTAGTTCTTTAAATTCATCCACTCACTCACTCACTGATTCACTCACTCACTCACTGACTGACTGACTGACTGACTGACTGACTGACTGACTGACTGACTGACTGACTGACTCACTCACTCACTCACTCACTCACTCACTCACTCACTCGGCTCCACCCTAGACCTACCTGTACGTATGCTGGGTCAGACTCCATGGCTTCATGAAGCTCCTCACCATCTCGCAAAGAGTGCAGCTCTTGATCACTCAGCCTCTTTTTCTGTCCCTTCCTCTTTCTCCTTTCTATGAGACAAAGGGTAAAAAGCCATGTTACTAATCTAAGCTATGAACTGATATACCTTGAACACTTTGAGCTACATCTTGTATGAATTGTGCTATACAAATACAATTTATTATTATTATTATTATTATTATTAGTAGTAGTAGTAGTAGTATTTCATGTAAATACGTGAACTAATATACCTTGAACACTTTGAGCTACATCTTGTATGAATTGTGCTATACAAATACAGTTAATTATTATTATTTTTATTATTATTATTATTATTACTAGTAGTAGTATTTCATGTAAATATGTGAACTAATATACCCTGAACACTTTGAGCTACATCTTGTATAATTTGTGCTACACAAATACAGTTTACTATTATTATTTTTATTATTATTACTATTGTAAGTACTTCATGTAAATACATGAACTAATATACCTTGCTCTTCCTCCTTCTCCAGACCAGCCTGTATGCTACTGAAGAGAGCCTCTACAGCCTTCTGCTTTCGCTCCTCGTGACTCCTGGCCTCCCGCTCCTCCGCACGCTCGCTGCGAAAGATGAACACCCCTCCAGCCGTCTTCTCCATCACCTGTGATTGGGCAAGAGGAATCTCTTTAGAAGCACTGCTCTCGGCCAGTCAGTTCCAAAAATGGGGACCGAGTTCTTCCTTGTATTACAGACTGTATGAGTCTCAAAAGTTTTAAAACAGCTCTGAAAACATGGCTGAAGGGTAATTAATCTTGTGATCATTGATTATTGTGCAGAATTATAAACATGGACTCAGAACTGTGATTTACCCCTTTAATAATTGGGGGGTGCTACCTTTTCCGGGTGGCACAACCATTTACGTTTAGCATTAAGTACAATAATATGTTGGTACCCCTTATTTTTGTCTCTTTAAGGGGGTACAGGGTCTTAATCAGTACTGTACCCCCCAGCAGCCCCTGTAATTTGAAGGAAGCATGGACTTATACATTGTGTATGATGTCATAGTATTGTAATATCTGTGTGTACTGTAGTAGATTGGGAGTGTATTTATCTCCTTGCCCAGGGATTACATAAGCATATAAGTCACATATATGTACGTTGTGAGGAGTCCGATCCTACCTGGATGGGGTAGCTCCTCAGCACTAGGAAGTCCACACAGCTCACTAGGCCGCCATCGCTGAACAGGGTGCCGAGTGGGAGACGGAAGGGCCGGGGGTCTCTATGGTAGCCCAGTCTGGCACTCCACCGCGCTGGTCTGGTGCTGTTAGCCGAAATCTAAAGCCATCCAAATAAACAGATAACAGACAATAATTAGTAATGAGTTAGCCTAGTGTAGTCTAGAATGAACTCCTGATAAAATGTGCCTGCCACTAGCCACAGTAAGCAGAGGTATGCCTGCCTGTAATGGTAAGATGCATGTACTGTAATGTACCTGATACTGTAATCAATATTTATATGTTACAGCATAGTTATTATAAAATATAATATTGTTCTGACTAACTTTTCTTTAGCATGCATAGCAACATAGCATGCATATATTAATTTAAAAAAAATCCGCTATATAGCGGGACCGCAAAAGATGAACCGCAATACAGCAGAGGGATCACTGTAGTCTGAAAAGGGCCAGTCTGATCCATGAGTGGTTGTTTGCTAACCTTCAGCATCAAAGACTCCGGTGCCTCCAGAGGATGGCAGGCGTCCTGAGAGCCGACCAGCTCAGCTCCGTGGGTCACCAGCTTCATGCCCACCCTCAGACGCCCCCTCTGCACCAGTGCCGTGAGGGGGGGATCCAGCTGGGCCCGGATCGCATACCAGCCATCGGTCAGCCACATGGTGGCTACTGGCCTCTCAGTCTGGCCGGATGTCTTGGAGGTCTCAACGTCACACACACAGAGGACCAGCGTCTTGCCTGGGGAGTCGTCCTTCTCTGTGATCCTTCGCAGGGCTGATCTTCGGCTCTTGTCCACCTCCACATCATACCTGACAAACCCAGAGTGTACCACGGCATGGTTACATTTCCCATTGTGATGCGTTTGTAATGTCAATTAAGTTTTGATATCTGCACAGCTATAAAATAGTCTGTGTTTTCTGACTGTGCATCAATCTGTCACTTTTGTGGTGGACTTAAAATGAATTGTAGAGTTGTGACAGTCTAAACAAATGGTTAATGAATGAAAGTACACATAGAAGCAACATGTTAAATGTGTCATCATGTTATGTTAGTGCCTGCCGCCATGCTGTATTTGGACACTCAAAGTAATTTTGTTAAGTAGGCTTAACAGAAACATGTAAGTAGCTGTACAAACAAGTTGGTTTTAGCAATCATAGACGTAGAACATAAAATAGAATAGAATGCAGAATAGAATTGAACAGAATAGAAAGAATTTATTGCACAATGACAATAAATTCTGATTCTATAACACAACAAAGGCAAGTGTGGTAACTGTGGTATGTATAGCTGTGGTTATACCTGGCAATACCCCAGTATAATAAACACAGCACACCTGACCCAGATTGCCTGTGCTGTGCCGTAAAGGCAGGAGAGCTGTACAGTACCTGTACTTGAGCTGCAGCAGCACCTGCTCTGGGGTGAGGCACAGGCCCCCAAACTCCCTGGGGAAGGCCCTCTCCATGGCAGCCCTCTTCCACACGATCCAGCAGTAGTGGTTATAGACCCACTCTTCGCTGATCAGCCGTGGGTCCACACCGGGAGTATCGCATAGCGCTCTGGGTCAGGAAAGAATTGCGCAGGGAAATACAGCAGACTGACGCCTTGCAACAATATTCATGAAATACATGATATTCCTATAATGACTTGTCCGATTATGTTATCTCCACTGACATTCCATCACAAAAATTCTCATTTCTGTAAATCGACTTTTGGATTTTTTGCACCCTACAAATTTACCAAACTGCAAGAAATGCAGAAACTGATTCAAACCTTAAAAAAAAGATATATATTTTTGCAGTTTTACCAGAACTCAAACATTAATTTCTTAAACAGACAAGACCTACTGCTAACTACACATGGATCAGGTTAAAATACAATACATACCTATTTTTTTTTTTTATTTCACCTTTTTTGTCACTGATCTTTACATATTAAGGTCAGGCACACTGAGTGCGTTCCTGAGGCTTACCTGTAGAACTGCTCCTTCCCCAGCCTCCCCTGGGGGTCTGGGATGAGCCAGCCTCCATCGGCCAGCTGCACCCCCCCTGCCTGGCCGAGCAGCTCCCGCTTGAAGAAGTGCTCCCAGCGGAAGCAGAAGAGCCGGGCACCGCGGCCACTCACCTGGCACACCTCAGAGCGCACCCCTGACAAATATAACTGCACAAGGTACATAATGTAAGCACTCTCTGGAGACATTTTGAAATATTACAAAACACACACACACACACACACACATACACACACACACACACACACACACACACACAAACAAACACACACCTTAACTGACAGTCAGCCAGAGATGTTTACTTGTAATATATACAGTATGTATATATATATATATATATGTGTGTATGTATATGTATATATAAATTTATATCAAATAATGCATAGTAACAACAAATCATACGCAGCCTCAAATGCAACCATGCATTTAAAAAGCAAATGTAACCAAATGAAACCCCTACCGATTCCTTAGGATGTTGTCTTGGGCACTTATATCCTACAGCAGCTTGCATTGAGATTCTGGCCAAGCCAGATGTCTTTGCAAGGAAGACACTTCCTGGAAGAGGTCTAATGGACTGTCTTTTCTTCTTTCTGATCCTTAGGTCCTGCATGTCTCTGGCCATCTGCATACACTCTAAGGCTTTCTCTTAAGCAGTAAAAACACAACATAAAATAGTTAGTTAGCATCCATCTGTATTCTGTATTAATACTGACATACTGTATCTGAATCATATAAATCATCTGAATTATTTAGACATACAGTGAACTGAGATGGCGTTTTTAGAAGAAGTGGGAGGAAGGTTACCTGAAATGACAGGTGATGTGAGACTGTCAGTGGCCATGTCTGCATTTGGTGCCTCTTCATCGCGGGCTTGCTCAACCCCGTTGTTAGAATCATTTTTATCTTTGCATGGAGGGATATTGTCTGTGTGTCTTAAGTCTGGCGGGGTGAAGCTATCCTGAATGCAAGCCTCAGTTTGATGGCAGGTCTTTTTAACCACAGGCACAAAACTACTGCGTTTGACCGGCACCTCAGGGTGACCTTTAGATTCAGCTGCAGGATGAGATGAGCTCTGAACATCGTGTGTTTTTGTTTTATGTTCTGGCACAAAAACATTGGGTGCTCTGTGGGCCAGAGATCTCTCTCCCTTCTGACATTCTGGGTTTGTTTGTTTTCTAAAGGGGGGGACAAACACTGGCATCCCTTCCACAGAGTGTTTGGCATTGGATGACTCAAACGTAGGCAGCACTGGTACTTCACTTTGCCTTCTCGGTGTCACAGTAGTCCTAATTCAGGTCAACAATATAAAAGAGAAAATGAAGTTAAATACTAGCCAGACTGTCCTGTCCAACACAACAATTCAATATTAACTTAAGGCAAAGTATATTGCACATGTATGTAGTCTCAAAGCATTATCCATTCAAATACACCATACCTGTGAGGCTGGGTGATGTTTGGCTGTAATAACACATTGCATCTCACTTTCCTATCACTCAAGGCACCTGCAAAAAAATGTAATGTGCCAATTCAATCAAAAATGTTGCTGTAGAAACCGGTGACAGGTGAATCACCAAACTCATGAGATGTGTACTTTACCATTAGGGGAGCTTATCAAAGGTGTAAAAAGTCTCCTTGATGACTCTGCTAAAAACCTTTTCTTGGGTGGCTGATCTAAAGGAGGGATGTTACAAAAACAAGTGTTACTTATATTACATTTTTTAATTAACCCTTTGAGGAGTGAATTTGCTTCCCTGCCCTTCTAGAATTCTACACAAAGATTCTATAGCTCTCATAGAACTTTGTGTTAAAAATCCCTCAGAGCACTTGTTAAATCATAGTGGGAATTAATAATAACTAGACTGCATTCCCGCAGAAAATGCAAAAAGTGTGCTTGCATTTTAGCAAAGTTAGCATTGCCAGTAATGTTAGCATAACTGCTAAATAGCTTCAACTAATATAGCTACACAACACTGTAAGCACAGTTAATTACTTCACATGTTAGCATAGTTAGCATAATTAACATTGTTAGCATAATTATCGTTATTAGCACAACTGTTAACGAATACTAGCTGAGTTAACCAAGTAACACTAGCCCCGTTTATATGGACACCTTTTTTTGAATCCGATTGAATTTAATCAGATTATTAGAATTCTACCGAACTGTTTATATGAGCCTCAAATAAAGAGATTCGCGTTTGAAGAAAGGTGTAAACCACCTATTTTAATCGGTTTGAAAATTTAAACGGTTTCATTTGAATCCGATTATTTGACTGTATATATGGGACGTTTTTAATCGGTTTCTGTAAATAAAGAGATTAAAAGTGAAATTGTGTGTCCATGTAAACGGGGCTACTGTTAACCCAGTTAATTACTTTGCATTTTAGCATAGTTAGCATAGTTACCATTGTTAGCATAATGGCTAAATAGCCTCAGCTAATATAGCTACACAACAATGTTATCACAGTTACTTACTTCACATTTTAGCATAGTTAGCATTATTAGCATTGTTACCATTATTAGCATTACTGCTAATAAGTACAAGCTGAGTCAACCGAGTAACACTTTTAACCCAGTTAATTATTTTGCATTTTAGCATAGTTAGCATAGCTAGCATTGTTATAATAACGGCTAACAAACGTTTGCTAGGTTAACAGAGCAGCACTGACTACATAGATAACTACTAGAGATAACTACTATAGGCTGCAATACACTCTCATGGCAGAACATTATGCAGGCCATGGCATGGGGATTATGACATCACTCAAGAGTTCTATTCCTGAACATTCCACATTTAAAAAATGGCAGTTGGTCCAGGTGCAACTGCCACAGTATTGTCTGCCTCTCTTTCACCATTTTTAAACTGTCCTCTTTCAAAAAGTTTAAGTAGTTGCCACATCAAAATTTCACAGCTCACAGTCAGATCCCAGACCTCTCTTACAAAGTTCAAATCAAGTTTATAGGTTAAACGGTTGAGTTTTGATCATTTGAAACTTCAGACATGCACCCTGACCTGTTTACAGTAAGATGTTGAAATGTATGGCAAAATCCCATAGACTGTCTGACACCATTTTTAAACTGTCCTGCCTCAAACAGTTTAAGTAGTTGCCACATGAATTTTACACAGGTCACAGTCAGAGCCCAGACCTCTGTTGCAAACTTAAAATCAAGTTTATAGGTTAAGCGGTTGAGTTTTAATCATTAAAAAACGAAGTGGAGATTAGAGTGAGGGCAGAGCTCACTCTGGCTGCTACAGTGGACCAGTTTACTATGACATCATCAGCCTGAACATTCCGCCATTCATTTTCAATGGCGGAAAAGTTGCAGAAAAACGACAATAACGGACGAACGACAAGAGGTACGGTATAGGGAATTGTAGGCGGTCTGGTCCAAACCGGGCCGGTCGTTTTAGAGTTGGAACGGTGTCTCTATCTCAAAAGCCTGAGGACTAGTAATGTCTGAAAGATCTGGTTCAGGAGAAGAAGAAGAACTAGACTGCATTCCCGCAGAAAATGCAAAAAGTGTGCTTGCAAATATGTGTGCCAACATTCCGCCATTCATTTTCAATGGGCCAAAAAGTTGCAGAAAAACGACAATAACGGACGAACGACAAGAGGTACGGTATACCGAAATGTAGGCGGTCATGTCCAAACCGGGCCGGTCGTTTTAGAGTTGGAACGGTGTCTCTATCTCAAAAGCCTGAGGACTAGTAACGTCTTCAAGATCTGGTTCAGGAGAAGAAGAATAACTAGACTGCATTCCCGCAGAAAATGCAAAAAGTGTGCTTGCAAATATGCGTGCCAACATTCTGCCATTCATTTTCAATGGGCCAAGAAGTTGCAGAAAAACGACAATAACGGACGAACGACAAGAGGTACGGTATACCGAAATGTAGGCGGTCATGTCCAAACCGGGCCGGTCGTTTTAGAGTTGGAACGGTGTCTCTATCTCCAAAGCCTGAGGACTAGTAGCGTCTTCAAGATCTGGTTCAGGAGAAGAAGAATAATAAACGGGGAGATAACAATAAGTGTGCTCTGCAAGCACACTTAACTAGACTGCATTCCCGCAGAAAATGCAAAAAGTGTGCTTGCAAATATGTGTGCCAACATTCCGCCATTCATTTTCAATGGGCCAAAAAGTTGCAGAAAAACGACAATAACGGACGAACGACAAGAGGTACGGTATACCGAAATGTAGGCGGTCATGTCCAAACCGGGCCGGTCGTTTTAGAGTTGGAACGGTGTCTCTATCTCAAAAGCCTGAGGACTAGTAACGTCTTCAAGATCTGGTTCAGGAGAAGAAGAATAATAAACGGGGAGATAACAATAAGTGTGCTCTGCAAGCACACTTAATAAACGGGGAGATAACAATAAGTGTGCTCTGCAAGCACACTTAATAAACGGTGGGATAACAATAAGTGTGCTTTTTGCAAGCACACTTAATAATAACCTTTACTTGTATAGCACAGTTCATACATACAAGATGCAGCTCAAAGTGCTTCACAGTTTGGCAATTCTCACCTTTGCAAATGTTCTAATCACACGTGTGACCGTACTCCTCAAAGGGCTAAGTAAACTCAATACAGTGCCACAATACAATGCCTCAATACAGTGTACAGTCACATTTTAATATCTTTGAAAAACTGCCACCCATACCTTCGGAATCGCTTTCCAAATCCGGTTCTGCTTTCCATCTTCCATTTCCCTCAGGTGAGCTACCTCGGCATGCAGGTGATGGCCCATGAAGAGCACGCTTCTGCAGTCGGTCGTCCTCCAGTAAGGCCTCTGCGCAGGCCATGGCTTCCTGCTCGAAGTATCTTTGGTGGGCAGCAGTGCAGCTGCTTAGACCAGCTGAACTACTGTGAAGCCCAAAGGACTGGGCCGTGGGAGGTTTTGAGCAGGCATTGTGCTGGTCAGTGTTTGTTGAGTGTGGAGGTACCACTAGACTTTGACCACTGGGAATATTAGTGTTTCCTGATTTAATGTCAGAAGTTCTGTCAGTAGGTATTTCGTCACATTTCTCAAACAGTTTATGTGCTTCATTCAAAGCTTTCTTTGACACAGGCACATCTCTACCACCTGCTGTACTAAATCCAAAACCGGTAAGTGAAGGTTTTGCATGTGTTTGGTCCCCAATTTCTGTAGTTCCAGTAGATGATTCATCACAGTTCTCAAACAACTTATGTGCTTCCTTTAAAGCCTTCCTTGATACAGAAACATCTTTACCACCTGCTGTACTGAATCCAAAACATTTTCTGTCTCCAGTTTGGGTAGTGTCAGTAGGTGTTTCATCACATTTCTCAAACAGTTTATGCGCTTTTTCCAACGCCTTCTTTGACACAGACACATCTTTACCACCTGCTGTACTGAATCCAAAACCTGTAACTGAATGTTTTGCATGTGTTCTGTCTTCCTTTTGGGTTGTGTCAGTAGGTGTTTCATCACATTTCTCAAACAGTTTATGTGCTTCCTTCAAAGCTTTCTTCGACACAGACACATCTTTACCACCTGCTGTACTGAATCCAAAACCTGTAAGTGAATGTTTTGGATGTGTTTGGTCTCCAATTTGAGTAGTGTCAGTAGTTGTTTCATCACAGTTCTCAAACAGTTTATGCGCTTTTTCCAACGCCTTCTTTGACACAGGCACATCTTTACCACCTGCTGTACTGAATCCAAAACATTTTCTGTCTTCATTGTGGGTTGCGTCAGTAGGTGTTTTATCACAGTTCTCAAACAGGTTATGTGCTTCTTTTAAAGCTTTCTTTGACACAGTGACTTCTTTACCACCTGCTGTACTGAATCCAAAACCTGTAAGTGAATGTTCTCCATGTGTTCTGTCTTCATTTTGGGTGGTTTCCGTAGGTGTTTCATCACAGTTCTCAAACAGCTTATGTGCTGCTTGTAAAGCCTTACTTGATACAGACACATCCTTTCCACCTGCTGTACTAAATCCAAAACCTGTAGCTGAATGTTTTGCATGTGTTCTGTCTTCAATTTGAGTAGTGTCAGTAGGCGTTTCATCACAGTTCTCAAACAGCTTATGTGATTCTTTTAAAGCCTTCCTTGATACAGACATATCTTTACCATCCGCTGTACTGAATCCAAAAACTGTACGTGAATGTTCTCCATGTTTTCTGTCTTCATTTTGGGTGGTTTCCGTAGGTGTTTCATCACAGTTCTCAAACAGCTTATGTGCTGCTTGTAAAGCCTTACTTGATACAGACACATCCTTTCCACCTGCTGTACTAAATCCAAAACCTGTAGCTGAATGTTTTGCATGTGTTCGGTCTCCAATTTGGGTAGTTCCAGTAGTTGTTTCATCACAGTTCTCAAACAACTTATGTGCTTCTTTTAAAGCCTTCCTCGATACAGACACATCTTTACCACCTGCTGTAGTGAATCCAAAACATGTTCTGTCTTCATTTTGGGTAGTGTCAGTAGGTGTTTTATCACAGTTCTGAAACAGTTTATGTGCTTCCTTTAAAGCCTTACTTGACACAGATACATCTTTTCCACCTGCTGTACTAAATCCAAAACCTGTAAGTGATTGTTCTCCATGTTTTCTGTCTTCATTGTGGGTTGCGTCAGTAGGTGTTTGTTTTGCAACTGAATGTTTTGCATGTGTTTGGTCTCCAATTTGGGTAGTTTCAGTAGGTGTTTCATCGCATTTCTCAAACAGTTTATATGCTTCCTTCAAAGCTTTCTCTGACACAGACACATCTCTACCACCTGCTGTGCTAAATCCAAAACCTGTATGTGAATGTTCTCCATGTTTTCGGTCTTCCTTTTCGATAGTTTCATCAGGTGTTTCATCACATTTCTCAAACAGTTTATAAGCTTCCTTCAAAGCCTTCTTCGACACAGTGACTTCTTTACCACCGGCTGTACTAAATCCAAAACTTGCATGCGAATATTTGGCCTGTTTTTGGTCTCCATTGTGGGTAGTGTTTAGGGTGTTGTCTGCCTCAGGATAAGCATTGCAGGACTTCTCAGTGCTTCTTCCAGAACTGATGATAGGATCTCTCTGCAGTGAGCAAGAGTGTGGGTCTGTTGGTTTGTCGGTTGCCATGAGAGAACCTAGACTGGGTTCGGTCTCTGATTTTTGGGCTTCATCCAGCAGGAGCTTGGCCTGTTGGACAGCATGGTTGGACATGGACACAGTTTTGCCATTTGCTGTGCTAAAACCCCAACAGGTGAGGCTTGGATCACCTAGTGAATGGTCACTGATTTTTATGTCTTCTCTTGTTACTAGAGCAGTTTCATTCATCAATCCCTCAGATTTAGAACAGGGCATTTCATTCCAGCTTGATGACGTGTCGATACCAGTTAAAAAGAGTTTTCCAGATTGATCTGACTCAGTTGACATCAACATCTCTTTATCAGTTATTGTACCGAAGCAGTTTGTACTAAAAGACATGCCTTCATGCTCTTGTGGGAGTTTCACTGCTGAACAGTTCACATATTTCAAGCCTTGCGGTTGCACACGTTCGTTATGAAGAGCAACATCTGATACAGATGACGGTGTCCCAGTTGGGTCAAATCCAACGCCTGAGTCCCAGTGGCTTGTTTCTGTCTTTATTCCGTTTTGTCTTTCTTCTGGGACGTCGCGACTTTGATCATAAGAGAAATCTGCAGTCTCCTGTGTGAGTTTTCCAGAAACTAACATTTGACCTCTATTGCTGTTTTCAGTTGAGTTCTTTATTGCTGGAGTAGAATTCATTGAAGTTTTTGTTAAATCCATTAAATAGTTATCTGACTCGCCATTAACTTCTGCTGCACAATCATTTAAAACACTCACTGCTTTTAGCAATGCTTTTTCAGAAACAATAACTGATTTGCCTTTGGCAGTTCTGAAACCAGTGTTTCTTTTAATTACATCACTACCCACTAAATTTGATTCTAATGAAGCGTCTAGCTTTGCTTTCTCCAACCAAGTGTGAGTACCACTGAGTGAACCATTGACTGTTCCGATTGAGTTCATTTTCATTGTTGTTTCAGGAAGAATGCCTTTACCCTCAGGCTGACTACTTACACTAGCAGATGTGGAGATTTGCTTGATGCCAGAATCAGCATTAGAGCCCCAGTTATCTGATGAGGACTTTCCAAATACAGAATGCTGATCAGGTGTATTATGTTCCATGTCAGTGCGAAAACTATCATCAAAATTGCAGTCTATTAGACTATCTGGGTCCCACTCCGCACTCCCAGTCTGCTGAGCAGATTCCGAAGGTTTGCTGGAGCTCACCCTGGTCGGTTTGACCTGCGTGAACTCACACTGACTGTCTGCTTCTTCCAACAGATTGCAGAGCTCAGACACGTCTGCCCTCTGTGATGCGGTGAGCATGGAGCAAGCATCTGCTGGGCTTTTAGGAGGTACCACCGAAGGGGATTTGCCTTCTTCATCCAGAGCAGACTTTGGACTTTGTGCCCCTTCCAGTGGCTGCACCCCAAGGTCACTTCTGACGTCATCTTCTAATTCCTCAAATATCTTCTTGGCTTTCAAGAGACTACATGAAGAAACGTTAATTACTTTGTCTGCAGCAGTTTTGAAACCAGACACATCCATAGAATGTAGGGCATTAGTGTTATTTTGATTTGATGTTTTTCTTCTGGGTGGATGGGTGGTGTTCTTGTGTCCCAAGCCAGGCATATAGCCGACAGTGCTACTCCTTTTGCTCTTCATCTCATGAGAGCCCTTAGGGTCAGACTGGACTTTGCTGGGTAGTGCTTTAGAGTTGGCAACATCATCTTCCACAGGTTCATCCAGTAATGCCTTTGCCCTTTTTATAGCCTCCTGGGGAATTGATATCGTCTTTTCACTGGCAGTTTTGAAAGAAGGAAAGCTTTGGCCAGCTGAAAAACACATGGAATTTGCAAATTCTGTGCGTGAACAGTCATCTTTGGGGGTTGTATTCTTGTTTTGGTTGCCTATTTGAGAAACGCCTGCTTGATGATTTTTTAGTAAACGTCTGCTACCCAAATTGGGCTTTGACAGACCATCATGCTGTCCATGAATGTGAAAGCCATTTTTCTCACTGATAGTGTCTGATTGCTGTGCTTTGGAGCCTGTGTTCACCTTTGGAGAAACAGGAGAGGAGGGGTTCTGGCCCAATGGAACTTCCTCATGCCTTACCAGCCCAGCTTTGGATGTGCTCAGACAAGAGACTTCCTCACTAAAATCTGCTAGAAACGCCTTGGACAACTGGGACACATCATCTTTTTCTGAAATGGAAGAAGGAAGAACCTGACTGGTACTGCTGGAGACCTCTTCCAACTGCACTCCAGTTTCCTGTTGTGTGCTTTTAGCCATCTGACCACCTTCAAGGACATCTGAAAAACAATATCAAAATGTGTCAGAAACACACAAGAAATCCAATCCAATACAATCCAAACAATAAAACCAATGATCTAAAATTACCAAATAAAAACTCTTACCAAGGCTAGGCTTTGTGGGAGACTGATGACGTGGTTTGTGGAACTGCTGCCCAAAACCTTCGCTTAAGCAGGCCAAGTTCCTCACAGAGTACACAAGCTTTTTTGGTTTCCTAAAGATATGGGGTGAAGATAAGGCATCTGGTGTGTATGCAGATTTCGGAGGTGCATCCGGCGTTAGCTCTGATTGGGATTTTGGCCCACACACTAAAGATGTCTGCAAACCACACTGAGAGGCATAGTCATGCTCACAGGTCTCCATGCACTGTGGGATGTGCTGCTTAGTAACGGATGACTCAGCCAAGCTGCCATGGTGGTCCCCACTAGAGCATGAATTCTCAGGCAAACTTAACGGCGACCACTGTGTAATTTTTCCCTCTCTGTTATCTACTTTTACTGGACGGCTGATCTGTTCCGGCCTGGTGACATCACCACAAGACAAGTCTGACTTCACGCATGCATCCAGCTCCTTGGGAGCATCTGTGGCCTGGCCGGGTGATTCCTGTAATGCAGAGCTAGGAACTCTTCTTTTCTGCTCCGTGGTCCTTCTCCTTCTCCGCTGAGATGAACTTCTGCTGGTGAAGAGAAAAGAAAGAACGTCCTCGGCCCCGTCAAGAACGCTTTCCACAGTGGTGCGTACTTCTTTGTCTTCTATAGCATCTGGAACCCTTTGCTTTTGCACACGGCTAACATCACTATCTTCATTCAGCGAGCAGTCAGTCTTCTTGTCTACAAAACAGTAAGAGGTCATTAAGGCACTGTAGGCTAACACTAGCACAAGTCCAGCTTTTGTTTAAAAGCAAATTCGCGTTGACTTCTGGGTTGTTTAGCTTAATCAGCTTTCGTGTTTATGTCCAAATGGCTTTTAACAAGTGCTCAGCACACTTGCCAAAAATGCGTCAAAATCACAACATACAGGCACACATGCTGCTGCAAGTAGGCCTATGTATGTATAATACAGTATGTGTGCCACTATTCTTCTATGTGTATGTGTGCATGTATATGGGTGCGGTATATGTGAGTCTGTATACATGTATCTATCAACGTTTTAAAAATTATTTTACTTTTATGCAATTATACTCAATCATACATTTTACTGTTATTTCTGATTTTATCATCATCATTACACCCATTTTGCACCCTTGAGCTGCCTAACCCCAGAGAAGACTGGCTTAAAATACTAGTTAGCTGAAATTGTACCAGACTTGAGGTGTCCTCTGAATAGTAGAGAATAAATACCTATTAATGCCTATAACAATAGTTAATATTACACTTACCCTGCTGGATGGATAGTCTGTCCTCTTCCGATGTTTGTGGGACCTCGTGTGTGAAGACTGGAGGAAAAAGCTTCCGTACAAACTAAAGGAAGAAAAGAAACCTGAAAGTTTTCTACGCAAAGGGTGCTACTTACAGTATGGTATGCAAAGAGTGACAAGTTTTAAAAGACTTTGTAACTATTGTAATGCATGCTCTTATGTGTCTGATCATCTCATCACTGGGGACACTATGCAAAGGAAAAAGCAATTTATCTATTGTACTACAATTTTCTTAATCATATATACAGCACACAAGGCTTTTTAGGAATGAGACAAGCTCATCCTCAAGGATAAATTACAGGTGTTAGCTACATCAGTGGCTTTAGTCAAATGTAGCTACAAAGTTGTGTTGCCCACAGCTACAGCCACCAACACTGATATGTCAGTATGATGACCTATTACAAGTGAAAAATCTTTAGAATTTTCATTTTTATCACACTTACAACTGTGCGTTCCTCAGTAGTCTTGACTGCAGTGCTTCCTTCTTGTCGCTTTGCTGCAGAAAAGACACAAGAAATGAGACATTTAAAAATAAATAAATAAATAAATAAATAATAAATTCTGAAATAGTAGTAATTATGTTCCTACATAAAATAGTGGTGGGTGTCAAAGACGAAGGTGTTTCGAAAGAACTGCTCCACGACAAATCTGGGTTGATCTGGGCACCAAGGCTTTCAGAAATTCGCTGAACATCAGACTTCATATGAAACAGAAGAAAATACACACAGCTATGAGAATTTAGTAGTATGGAATAACAATATTACACATGTATTTGGAATAAAAAATATTACCAAAAATCTTTTCGGCGTGTCCTCTCCTGTGAAAATAGACAAAAGTTCATGAAGAAACTGCAAAACGTAACATTTCAGATAAAGTGAACATAATTCCTCACAGTGGTACATGGGTGACATTGATGTGTACCTCTGACTATTGTTTTGGTTTTGTAAAATATAGTATCGTCGATAAAGTGAACAGAATATCTCACAGTGGTGCCAAGGAGAAATCGATACTTACCACCGACTGCTTTTAGCTCTGCACTGATTTTGGGGGGCCTTCTACATGAGTCATAGAAAGAAATCAACTTGAAAATCTCATTTTAGAAATTTCAAAGTTATTGTTTTTTTTACAAACAAATTCAAACAAACACACACACACACACACACACCTCTCTTTTGCTGAGTCAAATAGGCATGGGCTTGATTCAGTCAATGACGGGGTGCGTGCAGCTGCAGGATACTGTTCATGTTCTGATTCAGTTCAACACAGGATAAAATCTTGATTAAAACACTTTGCAGATCTGAAAGGTAATTAAGTGTTTTCGATACCAACAAATTAGCTTTATTAGTGGACAAAAAATTACCTTGGGTCAAGAAATCTGAAGAAGGTAGCAATGGCTTGGGTGAAGATGCTTGACTGCCCAGAGATTTTTCTGCTTCGACATCGAGAGGTTTGAGAGTGACGTCTGCATGGCATAGAGGTTCAGGAACGATGGCTTCTTCCACATCTTTGCCATCTTTCCTTGAAGCTTTCAGGGTCAATTCCTCAAACCAATTAGGGGTCAGAGGCCCCAAATCTAACAAAAAAATGAATTATTGAATTATTGTGTATGTTATTGTATTGGTTAGACAGGGATTGACACAGAAATGTAGGTTTATATATATGGTCTCAAAATGCCACAATGACTTAATAAAAACTAAAGGACCTGACTATTGTACAAAGAAAGCCATCCTTTAAAAAGCACAGCTCACCCTTTTTGATCCCAGAGATGATTTCCTCAAACATACTGGAGGGCTGTTTTTGGACTGCAGGTTCATTTCTCTAAAACAACATAAAGAGGGCAAACATACATCTGTCAAAAACTCTGCTACAACCATCCCTGCTGCAGTTCAGTGGTGTAACAGCTTATGACTTCCTGGTAAACTTCAAGAGGTAAAGTTGCACACAATCACTTTCAGCATCGCCTCAAGTTAAAGGAAGACAGAGCGCACATGTGTAACTTAAATAGGAGCTGAACCAAAAAACAGATGGGACCCAAGACGTAAAGGAGAGGTCCGCACACCAGCTCCCTAATTTTTTTTTTACCTTTATTTATGATCCTCACCTAAGTGATGTTTTTTGAGCCCCTTGCTCTTCTGAAAAAGTAAAAAATTAGGTCGCCCTAAACGGTATGTGCATTTCTAACAGAAAAATAAACTACTGCTTCAAAAATAAGTGTAAATAAACAGAATGTGATGATTCGAATACTAATGTACAATTATGTTTGCACATTTCAAATACTTCAAAACGTGTCATGCTCATAATGTTTTTTTTTTTACACCTATTTCATATCTGAATTTGACTACAACCTCATCTCAGAAAGCTGTGTCCTAAATAGTAGGCAGGAGTTTATTTCTTGCTAACATGATTTTTCTTAAACTTTGGGGACCAAAGCTACAAGAGAATACCAATTTGTGTAGTAGAGAGGGGATGCACGTGGATCCTGCCCTGCCCAATGACCATACTGCATCATATGCCTATGACTTTCGAAACAGCCATTACAAAGGCATTTTATGATTATTACTTAGTTAATTACAATGTAACATGCAATGTAACAACATTATACTAGTACCTTTCAAGAGCTTCAAATGATACATAGTTAATTTTGATCACTGTATGCAAAATCAATGGGCAATAGTAATTTCATTTAGGCCTTAAAATCTGTATTTTTGCACCACCTGGTAGGAGTTAAGATGAAGGCAGACGTAGAAACAAACTACTGCTTGGAGGACAGGGTGAAGTACAACTCCACTCAATACAACTACAATATGAGATGAAAAGAGTGGGCTTGGGACAATATGATGGTGGCTATGATGATAACAAGTTGACACAGGCTTTGAAGACCTTGTATCAATGTGCTTCGCATGTAATGTTAAAAATGATATAGCATTTACATTGTTCGTAATTATTTAACTGACTGTTTCCCCTATTTGGTCGCTAGTTATACATCAGGCTAACGTTACTTCAGAGTATTCTTACCTCAGGGAAGTACTGTTGTGGCAATCGTCTACACCAGGAAAGACCACAATTGTCATATACTATTCAAAGTATTGGAAAATAAATAAAAAAGGGCCTTCATCTGTTTTCACATGTCTCCCCGTTGACGGTGATCTGAAGCAATTCCTTGTTTTGGTCCATAGACAGTAAATGGTTTGGTCTCATTTCACAAAACCAAAAACCCGCCACACATGACACGCCCCCTATGAAGCGCCAAAGCGGACAAAAGTCACGCGAAAATTGCGAGAGCTAATATGCGCGAGAGACATTGAAAATGCACGAGAATGCAGGGGCTGGGATGAGGGGGGCTCATTTGCTTGGGGGGAAATATTTACTGTCTATGCTTGCGAGAGGTGGAGTGCAAAGATTGTTCATGGATCTATCTATCTATCTATCTATCTGTATGTATGTCTGTCTGTTTGTCTGTCTCGTTTAACTTTACAGCAACCCTAGCACACTTCCACGCACGAGTTTTTTTTTTTTTTTTTTCAGAAAATAAAATGTTTCTCGACATTGAGGGTCAGCAGCTTGTGCGACTTTTGTTCTACATTTTAATTGGCCGGAAGTCTTACTGTTGTTGAGGGGGAAAGTGTCAGGCGACACTTCCTTGGATCACCGTTCGAATGTCGCTAGTTTCACAGTTCACAGTTCATTCTCTTCCCCTCTCTGTGCACTGTGTGATAATCGGGGCAGGATACTGTAGCAGGTAGTTATATCAACATACTAGTTCACTACATGCAGGATTGTCCTTAAGTGTCTGTCTTTCAAAAGATTACCATTTTAAATTAGCACGTCGTCATAAGCACGACATTGTGAGCAGTTGTGAGAAGTTTCGCATGTTAACATATATAATTTACTTCAATACACAACTACATGTCTGCACCACTTCTTAGTGTATCGTGGGTCGTTTCCTTTCACCTCACCTCCAGTTTTCATAAACATTTTGGACTCCCACACATTTGCGTTATTTCATTTCTGGGGTAGACTACTGGGAATTGGGGCAATACCTGTTTTTATAACGATGAAAGGCCATGCTTGCTATGTGTGATTTGACGTTAACAAGTTTCAGAATCGTTTCGCTTAAATGTCAAATCTGGATACTAAACAGTCTACTAAACCACCCTGTGGTGGAAATGTTGAAGAACCTTTCGTGGAAAAGCTCAAGTCATTTGAAGTAGGTGAAGATGTCGAGACTGCTGATTTTCGTGGGGGAAGTTTAAAGAGCGTCCACAGTTCGGGTTGTGAAGGTCGGTCTTCGCATACTGAAGTATCTGAAAGTGCAGCCAATGACCCAAATGCCACTGCTGAAAACAAAGCAGTGTCTAGTGATGGAAACCGACACGCCAAACCCAAGAAAAAGACTAACTCTACTGGCCGGTGTGGCCAGCCAAAAACTGGTAATAATAATCCAAATCCAAAAGTGGATATTGAAGATGAACTGGATAAATTCTACAAGGAACTCGAACAGATTGATCCAGGAGATGAAGACCTACCCGATGATGACAGCTGTAATGTGGACAAATGTATTGTTCCAAATACGCAAACACAGCCTGCTTCAGATCCGGAGGGCCAGCCTGAACCTCGCAAGAAGCACAGACCTCAATCAGTCCAGCAGAATAAATCGCAGATGCAGAATCACATGCAACATCACTTCCAGTATGTAGACCCTTCATGGCCACCCCCCCAAGAATGGTCGTATAGCCTACCCCCTCACCCAGCAGCAGATGGGAAGCCTCAGAGACATTTTCATCAATGGCCTGTCCCAAATGTGCCGCCACCACTCCCACCACCACCACATCCTCTAGATGGTAGACCAAGGGACAACTTTGGGGGTCCAAACCGAGACTTTGTTTATAATTATGGTGACTGGAGCAGCGAGGACACTTATCAAGACCATAACATGTTTATTCCGAATAGGTTCCATTCATTCCAAACCAACAGGCCTGCTTGTTTTGACCCTTATGATCAGGCAAGTTCTTCTTGCTGGTCTAATTCAGAAGAATATCAGCTACATCAGCAGGTTCCACAGCATCCCAGTCCAATACCCCATCGAGACTCTTTAACATTGATATTAATGAGAGGAGCTCCCGGATCTGGGAAATCCACAATGGCCAGGTGAGTTTTTTTTCTTTACTTTTAAAAAAAGGCTCCACCACATCAATATGTTTTCTTTAATTATTGTTTTTTAAAAGCCTAATCCACATGAAATGTGTTTTCTTTTCCCTGGCTCTGTTTTCTGCCACATGTCTAGTATGATCTTATGTGCAAAAGTCAAAATATGAATGAATGGAGATTATGGCCATACTTATGGACAATAGTGGAGCTCTTTAATAATTTAGCATAAACCATTCTGTGACTAGACTATATTAGGTAGGGCTGGGCAATCATACCAATATATTTTGAAGGAGATGTAGTTGGCACAGTATCACCATATTGATAATTTTTTGATGCTGCAGTAGCCTACCCCTTTATCAAAGCCATTTGCTCCATTTGCTGGTCTCAGTCACTCCAACAAGTCAAACTTTACTGAAATAAATGATTTGATGTTGAAGTATCTGAGCTACATCACATGAGAGTGTAACATTAGAGGAGAACTCTGGAAGAAATTTTCAACAAGTGATGATAAAATAGCCCTGATATGTCATCAAATATTAGGAATACATGTTAAATTTAATTACTGAAGGATATTAGCATATTAAATCTTAACTTGCAACATGCAAATTCTGATTATGTTTTGATTTTGTGTTGGGTTGATTTTGACAATGGGTGATTTGAATCAAACCTGATATCTCAATATTTTTGTTCAGCTGTTCAGACAGCTGCAGCTTTCTCAAATTGCTCAGCTGCGCCCCTGCGCCTGTTACTGTTTATATTTGTGTATTTGCACAGCCCTGTCAGCTGAAACAGCTTGTGTTTTCATACTTTTGGTGTTAAGTAAACACAAAACACTTGGCTGATTTTATTTATTTAAATGTCTATGTTGTATATCGCCAATCTGCCCAAAAATATTGAGATATCAGGTTTGATTCAAATCACCCATTGTCAAAATCAACCCAACACAAAATCAAAACATAATCAGAATTTGCATGTTGCAAGTTACAATTTAATATGCTAATATTCTTCAGTAATTAAATTTAACATGTATTCCTAATATTTGATGACATATCAGGACCATTTTATCATCCCTTGTTGAAAAAGTTATCCTTTAATGTTACACCCTCATGTGATGTGGCTCAGTCACTTCAACATCAAATCATTTATTTCAGTTAAGTTGTTAAAGTTTGATTTGTTGGAGTGACTGAGACAAACAACTCAAGTAATGGTGAAATGCATGAATGACTGTATATGACAAGTAAAGTTTATTTGTCATATACATATGCCCAGGGAGCTACTGTCATCTAGTCCCAAAGGATTGATCCTAAGTACTGATGACTACTTTCTTCAAGAGGACCATTACGTCTATGACGTAAGACTGCTGGGAGATGCACATTGCTGGAACCAAAGTCGAAGTAATACTATGCTTCTTATAACTGTTATATCACTCTTAAAACGGTGTGTTTTCAATTATGCTAAGCCCTGATTTTGTTTCACAAAAAAGTATTTTGGTATGTTATGCCTTCAGTATGTCAGTAAGACTTCTGAAGTTTTAATAAAATTATTTTTTATTTATCTCGAACCCCTAGCGCTGAAGGCATTATGTGAATGCCACTCACCAGTTATTATTGACAATACAAACATGCAAGCCTGGGAGATGAAGCCTTACGTTCAAATGGTGAATATGACTCACATGCGTATACATGCACTGTCGCTGTCAGCAAAATCAATATTTTAACATAACATGTTTCTTTAATCTCTGGTGACATATCAGGACCATTTTGTGATTACTTGCAGTAGATGTCTTATATATTCCACATTTAAAAAAAGATGTATTAATTATCCATAAACTGAATAACACATTTTATACTGTATAATTTGTCTTTTGAGGATGTCACCCGCATAATGCACCGCCTTTTGTTTTTGCAGGCTCTACAGAAGGGATATAGTGTGTGTTTCCGTGAGCCGGACACTAACTGGAAATATGAACCCTCTGAATTAGAAAGGTAACCCGCACCATCTCAAACACAGCATTTCAAAGTGATCAGTTCACCAATTATACTGTCTTTATATTTTCTTGAAATGTGTGTTTGCATGTCTGTTAGCCTATTGCCTTATACAACATAAATGCATTTAGTGTATTTGTTTCTTTAAAACATTTTAGGCGGAACAAGCATGGTGTCCCAAAGGAGAAAATAGCGAAGATGCTGGAACGCTTTGAGCAGCCCATGACTGTGGATATTGTGCTAAGGTCTCAGGAACCTCCTCACCACAGACCCGACCATGCCTTTAACCAGCAGAGGAAAAGGAGAAGGGATATGTCTGATTTTTAGTAAAACAGCATCAGTTGGACTTTTTTATCATAAAAATGTTTTTACATTGTTGGAGATACGTTTTTTGGAGATAAATAAGCCGTTTTTTCCCCACCAATTTTGCAGGGGTGAAAATTAACTTTGCAAAATGTGATTTTTTTTTACCAGACACTGACAAATAAATGGTAAAATTAACCAGCCACTCAACAGTAAATTATTTTTTTGTGCCCCGAATCTGCCAGACACTTTCATATTTTACCAGCATTTGTTTGGTCACTGGTGCGAATTTCCATCCCTGGTGGCTATGCAGCCTAAGCAGGCTGATTGGGAATAGGCGCTTTTGACCACTCAGGGAGAAATGTAGGCCTATATGGGCTTATAGTAATTGTGACAAACTGTGATTTCTGTGATTTGGAATAAATAAAGTATTTCTTCTATGCCTTCTTTCCCGTCAGCATAATAACTTGGTGACACGTAGTCATATCTACAGCACACCTACAGGCAACTATTCTCAAAGTCTGTTTTATCTATTTAGTCTTCAAACAACTGTTTTGTCCTAACTTTTCCTAGTCATTTTCTTAGTATATGAACTGCACAGAAAGGATCTTTTACTTTTATGACTTAAAAAAAAAACTTTTGCTTTGCATGCACTGGTATTTTCTCTTCAGTGAATGTACATATCCTGTGGTGTTTTTATGGAATTAAATACATTTTTATGAATATACAGACGTAAACAGAGAATGTTTTTAAATGAGCATCACCGCCATGAAGGCGACAAAACAGAGATCAGTACCAACCTACAGGAGTCACCATTGTGTTATTTCCATCACGGTAGTTTTGCTTGCTTTTGTACAGCGAGGTTGGATTGGTGCTGCTAGGGACAAATTGGCGCCATTTTGAAGCCGAAAAGGAGGATCACAGTAGAACAGACTATTGGTTGCACCTCATCAAATAAGGTATCGTTGGTCCTGAATACAATAGTCAAGGTTATTACATGTTGCATCCCAATGTTTGTGAAAATTGCCTCTTGTTACTACAATTATATGTCGCTGCTCGATGAGGGCAATTTGTTGTTGCGGTGTAGGTACTGAATATTGAGCCAACACTACTCGAACGCTTGCTACAACGCTAGCTAGCTAACATCATTTATTCTAATGCCCATTCTTTGGCCAGAATAGCCCCCGGTTTGTTTGCTTCTAAAACATGTGCTAACAATAACAAGATGTCGGCTAATTACTATCTTTTGTCACTGTATATGAAAGTATTCATTTTGGAATGGTAACTACCTACCTAGCGTGGATATAAAGTTAGCTGCTAATGTTGCCTTCCCCACTGATACCTCGCATCACTCTGACCATCGTGCTAGATACACAGAAAGCAGGCAGATTGCTAACGAATGCAGGGTGTAACTAGAAGCTAACTAACGATGTTGTGTCGAATTTCTGACGTGCTGTACAAATAACTGACATGTTGTTTTTGTAGCACCGTGTAGCCCACCAAACGTTTCAGTTTTTAGGTTGGCGCTAAAATGTAGCCACGTTGCTAACGTTAGATTCAGTAGCTGTAGGGACAGCCTTTACTGCAGTTTGTTTGACAATAGCCCACAACTCCAGCAACCGTGTATTCTGTATCGGCGAGTAACAGCGCCAGTTCATTTATGTGTACGTACTTTCTTGTTCGTACAATGGACTTCAGATCATGTTCAAGCTGCCCTGCGTTCTCACTGTTTTTATGTCACTTTTGAAAGGTATCAGTTAGCTGTGTGCACGACAAGCGTATTCACTAGCGTTAGAGAAGTTAACCCGTGCTAGCCAGCTAAATGGGTCTATCCATAGTTACTAGAATAATGTGCAAATATAGGTAATGCTGAAATTGATGTATCGTTGCGATTCCATGTGAATTAAGTAGTGCAGTTAACTAGACTGGGTTTCCAGCCAGAATGTTTTATTTTGCGCTGAAGTTCTCGCTGTAGGTAAACCAATGTCAAGTTTACCCAGTCAATTGTTATAACGGTACAAATATTCCCCACTTGTAAACGTTAGTAACTTGATCGACATTCAGCTGTCACATTTACCGTTCCACTGATTGCCTGGACAGTTATGCATGTTGTACGGTTTGTATTGATACTTGGGTGATGACTTGCCGGCCAAGCTAGGCTAATATTCACCACTGCATAGACAGGGATTGTTATAGTCAATGTTGCCTTGAAAACATCACAGTCCGCGGGCCGCTGTGGGGATCAATACAGTCAGGGGAATAAAGAAATCCTGAAAACTAGCGTGTATAGCCCAGCATTTGTTGATGGATTTTCTCCTGGTACTCTCAACCATTTGAAGTCTCCTGCGAGTGTCAACATCCCCCCCTGAGTCATAGGTTCGATGAAAGTGGATTTGCGGAGTTGATTATTGTGATGTTGCCTGTGTGCTTGTTCCTGTAAATTTGCTTGATGTCGTTAATAACAAATGATTATTAAGTATGTGTTTTGCTTCCACTTATTTTGAAATGTGAGCATATCCACAGGGAAATTGAGCCTAATGCTGCCCCCCGTGAAGAAACTGACAGGAATCAGCACTCGCACTGCAAGTGATGTGTCAAACATGTTGCATTGTTAATGAGCTAATTGCTATGTTTTGTTGTATGCACTGTACCCAGTCAGAGGAGCACTGAATGGAGACCATGGCTCACTCCAAGAATCGAGCCACAGATGGCAAGATCACCTACCCGCCGGGGGTGAAGGAGATCTCCGACAAAATCTCGAAGGAGGAGATGGTTCGGAGGCTCAAGGTTGGTAAAAATCTTAAATTTGGGTAGTGTGCATTCAAAGTAGAGGTGTGTTTTTGTTGAGACAGTAAGTGGAATCTGTTTCATCCTCTAAGTTTTACCAGGCATTGTATGGTTGCTGCTATCTAAACACTTAATTTTACCAAAAATGTACATTAAATAGAAATGGAAGTAGTGGTTGTCACTCAAAACAGAAAAATAACTTGAATAATAAAACAAAGATTTACATCGATGCATTATATAAATGACTAGACTATATGTTGTTAGATGAGTTCAGTTGTCACATTAGTTTTAACTGTGCTCATAATACAGCACTGTTGGTATTTATACTTTTGCAAATAAGTATCTAATTCCAATATTTGGTATCTGAGTGTTGATATAGAGAACACTTAGAAAAGATATGGAGGGTGAAGGTATCAGTGGCCCCATTTATAATGGGGACATTGGGGACTATGACTGAATGAGGGACTGCAGCCCATTCCAGAAGGAACGTCTGAGATCTCGATCCAAACGAGTCCTTGGAGCTGCCAAAGGCAGCTGAGACAGAGTGCAGCGCACTGCGTTTCTGACATTCTATTAGTTCAAATTACATTGTTTTACAATACAACCCCGCACACTGGTGTTGAACTGCTGCCGACGTTGTGTCGATTACGGTTCGAGACTATTTCTGTCGGCGCCGCTCATTGAAGTCCATTGTTCATCATAACGCCCATAGATGGAATACTAAGATGTTTGCTGCACACACTCTAGGATTCAAAAGTGCAACGCACTTTGTTGAAGGGGGTCTGCGGAGGCCTTAGGAGGGTAGTTTGCAGAACCCACGTAACGCCCAGGCCTCTGGGACAGGACTCAAGCTTGGAGGAGAGAGGGGGAATTTTCTTGACATTGAAAAACAATAACTGACTGCAGTGCTGCTCATTAAAAAAAATCACAGTAATGGAGAACTGAGAAATTAATATTAATTATAAGAGGTTAACAAACTGTAAACAAAGTAATACGGCAGTTTAATAACATCAGCTGGTTAAACATTAGCCTAAAGAGATGCAAATTTACTAAATATACAAGACAATTAAAAGAAGAAAAAAATCAATTTGGCTTTGGTGCATGGATTTATAGGGCTTAAGTTCATACAGTGAGCATTGATAATATTGATTTTTTTTTTTCCTGATCATTTTAAGAGATGAAGTGAATTTGAATATTAATGTTTTAAATGATGGATACATTTATACTGACACTGAACTGATGTCATGTACACATTCTTTGGGTAAAATTCCACTACTGCTTATTTCCATGTCTTTATTTACCATTTTTGAGTGAAAGGCGCATTTTTCTAAAATCCATTCTCTCTCTCTGTGGCGGTTGTTGCTTAGATGGTGGTGAAAACCTTCATGGATATGGACCAGGACTCGGAGGAAGAAAAGGAGCTGTATCTCAACCTAGCCCTGCATCTAGCTTCTGACTTCTTCCTCAAGCATCCAGACAAGGACGTCCGGCTACTTGTAGCCTGTTGTTTGGCGGACATATTCCGCATATATGCTCCCGAGGCACCGTACACATCACCTGACAAACTAAAGGTAGGAGTGGCATGATGTTCTGTCCACCGTATTTATGCTGGAACGGCTCGATTGTACTCTGTTTTGTCTCTTCTTTCCAAAAAATGTAGATTGTAATGTGAAATAGGACGTTTAAGGTGTGATGATTAACATGGTTTTAATTGCCATTTCAGGACATCTTCATGTTCATCACACGGCAGCTTAAGGGTCTTGAGGACACCAAAAGTGCTCAGTTCAATCGATATTTTTACCTTCTGGAGGTTTGTGTCTTTTGCTTTTTAAGGCATGGGGAAATGTTACCTTCTGTATTGCTGAGCACTTACTGCATTCTACTGCATTCTTTTCTGTAGAATATTGCATGGGTGAAATCCTACAACATCTGCTTCGAGCTGGAAGACAGTAATGAAATCTTCACACAGCTTTACAGGACGCTCTTCCAAGTTATCAAGTGAGTGAAATAAGCAACAAAGAGCAGGAGTGCAAGACTGCAAAATGAAAGGGTCAGTGACAAAGTCAGGAAATGTATGTAGGGTTTTCAGGAATTTTAAATACAGCTTAAGATATCAAAGATGTTGACAGACAAAACCATGGCTGCAAAGCAGGCAAATGTTAAAGCATGGTCATGGAGGATCACAACAGCAAAGTTAATAATATGGCATGAGAGTTGTTCTTGATGTACTTGGTCATCACAGTATTTGGAGTCATATTAATATTGCTTAAAGGTACTGTGTTCTATTCTTTGGTTTACTACCTCAGTTAAATGTTACTGCTATATATTGCTATTCATTTCAGTACTTTTCCGTCATCATAGGATTTTCTTTAGTTAATGCAGTTTTACAGTTCTGCTAAATATATTGATATGATCTCAGCTTTGTTTCAAACAGTATCGATCATTTACATTTTAATATGCCTGAACAAAGAACCAAATAGGTGATGGCTAAGGCCTAGTTTGTGATCATCCCACTCGGACACGGAGAGCCCCTTATGTTGTTGCAACCCCCACCCCACCCCCCACAGCAACACACTACCCATGCTAGAACATATGAAACTTACAACATTTAAATAGGTTACTAACAACATTCAGAACATCACCCTAGTACACTGGGTCATTAGCCTACAATATTCATGTTTGGTATCAAAGTGGCGTTTCATGTTATCACTCTTGATAGATGGCTACCGTCTTGTTGTGCATTAGACTCTTTGGTTTTGTGCCTGCTTTGGAGAGGAGTAATGCATTTGGTTATCAGAGTACATTTTTCTTACTTGCAGGTTTGAGCATGCCATTTTCACACTTACAGAATCAAAAAATGTCACTTGCCAATCAGATAGTGTCCTGCTAAGGTTTTTTTGGCGGTGGACTGATTTTTCCAAAGTAGCCTAAATTCTGAACCTCTGCAGAGTACTTTGCACTTGCTCAGTCTATTATGGCTTTTCCACTAGACCGTTTTAGCCCCACTCGATTCCACTTGACTCGCTTTTTGTTGCTTTTCCATCAGGGCTTGTACCTGTTCCTATTTTTAATACTTGCTCTGGTGAGGTTCCATGCAGGCTAAGCCAATGCTAAAATGTGATGGGCACAGACTGCCGGCCACTGTTTGGAGAAAAATAACTATTCAAGCCCATGCAGCTAATGCAAACAAAATGGAACGGAGAGGGATGGTTACAGTGTTCTTGAAGTTGATCGAAGGTGCTCTTTGGTAGAAAACATCATGTGAGAAACAGGGGAAGTCCAAGACGCTTTTTGAAGTTTCCTTTTGTGTTTTCTGCTTCCTTAGGCTGGTTTATATTTGAACAGGATAAAAACAGCCAATGTGTTTTGGCCACAGCATAGGCCTTTCTTTAGGGCATGTCAATTGCTATGTCACACTCTCCCTTATAAATGGACGTCATCAATCAATTGTACATTAATTGTAGCGAACAACATTGAACTGGTGAAGTGGGAACGTGACATTATACAGAAAAACAAAACACTGATATAAAAAATGTAAACATATCAGATAATAATGACACATCTCTAAATATTTCTTATTTCATATCCTATACGTCAAATTAAAAATCAGACCTAATGCAACAATCAAAGAAAGGTGACCATATCAATACCATCCTTCAGTCCTGGATGCATCGTAGCTTGAAGATGAGGGGGGTCTGTGTCTGTCTCACAATATTATACTCAAAGGGGTCTTCATGGTTTTACACCAAATCAGGTTTTGGATCATCACAGACATGAGCTTTGACACTTCGCCATAACGTGCACCTTTCAACTATGAATCAAATCAACCTGTCTTGATAGAAACTGCTACTAAACACTAGCCTGGTCTTAGTAAGTAAGTAAGTAATTTATTTGTATAGCACATTTAAAACCAAAGTGCTTCACAGTAAAAAGGTAAGAGAGTAAAATAAAATAAATAAGACAAAAAGAAATAAATACAAATATACAGAATAGCAGTGCTGACAGATGAGACGGAGCAAACAAAGACATGGACAGAACAACATGACAGCATTACAACAATACAGTACTGACAGATGAGACGGAGCAACAGGACATGGACGGAACAACATAACAGCATTACAACAATACATACAGTAATAGGGTCTCAACCCCAAATCCCAATATTTCAAAGGCCATTGAAGGCAAGTCGAAACAGGTGTGTTTTGAGGGATGTTTTGAACACTGACACCTCAGATGCAGATCTCAAGTCCTGAGGTAGGCTATTCCAAAGACGTGGGGCAAAGACACTAAAGGCCCTATCCCCTTTCATGGGTCTTGACGTGCACCTTCCAAAAAGTCTAACTGCGCATCAAATCGTCCTATCTAGACAAATACTGCTACTAAGTACTGGTCTAGTCTTTTCATTATTTGAGCCTAATAAACATTTGAGCCAGGTGTAAATGTTTTTTTTGTTTGTTTGTTTGTTTGTTTTTTGTTGCTTCATCAGCAATGGCCACAACCAGAAGGTGCACATGCACATGGTGGACCTGATGAGCTCCATCATCTGTGAGGGGGACTCCGTTTCACAGGAGCTGCTGGACACCGTGCTGGTAAACCTGGTGCCTGCACACAAGGTGAGGGGCACAGCATCCAAGCAGCGCATCACATGGTAGCCTGGGCCACCCCATACTGCCTGCATTCAAGCAGCATATCGCATAGTGGTGATGCTTGTATGTACTTTCTTAAGTCGCAAGAAGCAAGAGATTTGGTCACAAGACAAAGGGGGGTGTTATAAAGTCAGTTTCCAGTCTAAACTCAGTTTGACAAAATATGTAGTTACAGCCTTTTCGCTTTGTAGGGAAACATACTGCCTGTGATGCTACATAAAATCTTACGTTCATGTTGGTCTGGCCAACCTGCCTAGTACACAGAGGCATTTGAAAGACGCCCATTGATCCGCCTCTGAGAACTTCCTGTCTATGGGAGATTTGCCAGACCAAGCTGTCTACGAGCTTGGTGCAATAGTCAGGTTAATAGTCTTTCAGGGGAAAAATACTCCATTAATATACCTGTACATTTTTTTTCCAAACAGAACCTAAACAAGCAAGCCTATGACCTGGCAAAGGCATTGCTAAAGAGGACAGCTCAAGCGATAGAGCCCTACATCACCAATGTGAGTTGTTCATTTTGCAGTTTCTTCTTGGCCATGTGCCTTTTTTTGTGCCTCACTCAAACTGTACGGTGATTGGTTATGTAATGTGCTCAGGAAATGACCTGTGAACATATACAGATGCGAAGAATAGATTGAGAGGGTGCAGTAAAATAGTGAACTTTGTAAATGAAATGATTATCCTTCCGTTCAGAATGGAGGGCAGGGAGAAATCGCCAATATGTCTTAAAAGTTAATACCTTTTCTTGGGGGAAATTTCAACCATTTTACCTGCTTTAAAGTGTTATGAGGAACAACAAAGGAAGCAGTTGACAACAAGAAGTAGAGGTTTTTTTTTTTTTTTTTCAATTATCTTTTTTTTTTTTTCAATGAAATTTTGATTGTACTGTAAAGTCATAAGAGTCGCAGGTCACAGTAGCAATGCATCCCATTTTTTGTTCATTGATGTTTTTGTGCATTTGTGTTTTTGTAGTTTTTTAACCAAGTCCTGATGCTGGGGAAGACGTCAGTGAGTGACCTGTCAGAACATGTGTTTGATCTGATCCTGGAGCTGTATAACATCGACAGCCACCTCCTGCTCTCCGTCCTGCCTCAGCTGGAGTTTAAACTGAAGGTACTTATTCACAGGAGATTCACAGTTGATCAAACCTACATAAACATTTGCTTCCATCTAACGAGAGGTCATTTACAGCAATTGGCTGAATTTTTGTAAGTCTGTTTCAGTAGCTAACTTCTGCTTGCGTTGCTACTGAACTTTAACATGCAAAACACTGAGCTGTGTTTACTGTGTGTTGGCCCCTGTCAGAGCCCATGGTCTTAAGATGGCGGTGATGCATGACCGCTCCTAATGAGGTTAACAGTGTTATGCATATTTAAATGACAGATTCAAAGGTTGCAAGAACTCTTTCTGTTTGTTTATGAAGGTAATGTTGCATAAATGAGAACATTTTATTTCTTATTAATCAGCTTTTAAAAAAAAAAATTACACAGTTGGGCTTTAAGGCACTTCACTTCACGGGGTAGGGGCACGGGGAGAGGGAGACGTAATCTTGCTCTCAGTGCAGTCCACTGCATGGTGAAACGCTTCTAACCTTCATTGCTGAAGATTTTAGATGGGCATCGTTTGTCCTGACAAAGTGATATACTCTATTTATTCCATGGAGCCAGGAGGTGGTTTGCGTGCACAGCAATGTACAGCATTCTTTGGCTGCTGTTTTAATCGTCAATATTAATCTGTTCAGGCGATTAGTTGCACGCTCAATATATTCTGAGAAAGTGTCATTTTTTTAATTATTTCAGAGCAATGATAATGATGAACGTCTTCAAGTCGTAAAACTTTTGGCGAAGATGTTTGGGGCGAAGGACTCTGAGCTAGCGACGCAAAACAAACCCCTTTGGCAGTGCTACCTTGGAAGGTACTGTCAGCATTACAATTACTCCTTAGCTGAAGCAGCAAATGTGTTGTGTGCATCATTTGATTAGCACACCGTGAGAATTTAACCCTCTCCTTCTCCTTGATGTCACAGGTTTAATGACATCCATGTCCCCATTCGCCTAGAGTGTGTAAAGTTTGCAAGCCACTGTCTTATGAACCACCCTGACCTTGCAAAAGACCTCACAGGTAAATCCACTGTAACAAAGCATTCAAAGATATCCAAAATTTGACTCATTCATGAGAGATTTCTCACCCACACCACTCTGCTTTCCACGTTGTCTGAATATTAGAGTACCTGAAAGTGCGGTCGCACGACCCAGAGGAGGCTATTCGGCATGATGTTATTGTGTCCATCGTAACTGCTGCCAAAAAGGACTTGGCCTTGGTTAATGACCATCTCCTCAACTTCGTGAGGGAGAGAACCCTGGACAAAAGGGTATGTATGAGGTTGATTTTAAACTTGTGGATGCTTAAGACCTGTTTGCCACTTGTTGGTACTTCACTGCATTTAGATATAGACTCTGGAACTTAGGAAATGTAGGTTTGGACTTTCTTGGTTTCCGCCATGTGCATTTTGTTATGGCGGGCTGCCACGGCCTAATTACTGGCCCCACACCTTCAGAATTTCCGTAGCCTATGTATTTGTACTGACACCTGACATTCTTCTCAGACTTCATCGGGGCCTTCATACTGGGCCTATTTACACATTCTACCATCCAATATTAGAACTGAACAATGGGACCTATTATTAATGTAAATGTGGCTTTAAAAATAAAAAGGAGAAAGTTTATTTTTGTAGAATTAAATGTAATATTACAACAGTGGGGGATGGGTTAAACTGATCTGCCTTTGCATAGGAAAACAGTGGCCCAGGAGGTAAAGTAGTCAGCTAGCAATCAGAGGGTTGATGGTTTAATTCCTGACTAGGTGAACTATGTGGTGTCCTTGAGCAAGACATGGAACCCCAAACTGCTCCCAGTGAGCTGGGTGGCGCTTTGGATGGCAGCGTTGCACCACCATAGGTTCAGGCTATTTACATTTTCCTTTTGTTTTCTCCTAGTGGAGGGTTCGTAAGGAGGCGATGATGGGCCTGGCCCAGATCTACAAGAAGTACTCCCTGCAGGGAGAGGGGGGCAAGGAAGCGGCCAAACAGATCTCCTGGATCAAAGACAAGCTTCTGCACATATACTACCAGAACAGTATAGACGACCGGTGAGTAATGGCACCACCATTGTATTACCATGTAACACCCCTGAGACAAATGAGTCTTTTGCATTGGTTGATTTTAACTGCTGCACGTTATTGGTGTTGTAGCTGCCCAGAACCACTTAAATTCTAGTCATATGTATATGTTTTTTTCCCCCTAAAGATTTTGTAGAGGTTGCCAAGAAATGGACACAACGTTTTTGTCTAGTTACTGTTTCAGTGGGTTTAAATAAGCAGTTTATCCAATCTTAATCAAACTTGGCTGAATGATTTTTCTATGATCTCTCATCCATCACTGGCAGGCTGCTTGTTGAGCGGATCTTTGCCCAGTATATGGTCCCCCACAACCTGGAAACTACTGAGAGGATGAAGTGTCTCTACTACTTGTATGCCACATTGGACCAGAATGCAGTGAAGTAAGTACACACACACCACACACATTTTTTTTGTACACAATGTTTTTTGTAATTTTTGTTTGACATTTTTGTGAATTTACAAAAACATGACAAATGCGAGATAAACCTTTAAATATACGTATTTACACCGTTTGTATAAAACACAAAATGTAGCTTGGGTGGAAAAAGTTCAGGATTGTGAATACTTTCTGGTGGCACTTACATGCAAGTCAACTTGGGCTACTAAAAATAAAAAAAAAAAACATGCAAATTAAAGGTCTTCAGTTTTATTAGTCATTGGTAATGTTAGAAACATTGAGTACTGCTTGAAACAAGACATTTTACTACAGTGTTATTACAGCAATTTAAAACTGTACAGCATCACCTTTTCTACACAGAGTAGCAATGAAGGAAAAGGCAATCTTAATGTGCCTTTGTACGTACAAATTGTAGTGTGTTCAAACTTGCGAGTATTAAATACAGTGTTTCATTAGGGTGTAAAAAGTTCTGTCATTAATCCACTCATTATAATTGTCTTTTTTTTTTTTCTTTTGTCAAGAGCTCTGAATGAGATGTGGAAATGTCAGAACATGCTGAGACACCATGTGAAGGATCTACTGGATCTCGTCAAGCAGCCAAAAGTAAGTCCAGAAACTGAAACAGACGTGAACTGATTGTCATCATAATAACAAAAAAGGCTACACTTTATTTGAAGGTGTCTACATAGGGGTGACATGAGCACTTTATAAACCTGACATTACACATATCATGAACATTAATGCCATTTCATTCATGTTTATGACTGTTCTCATTGTCATTAAGTCAAATATCAACTTAATATTACAAAAATCGTATGACGCAAAGCATAAACATGAAGTGTCATTAATGGTTATAGTGTGTCATGTCATGTTTATAACATGCTCATATCAGTTTTATGTAGATACCTTCAAATAAAGTGTTACCAAAAAAATGGGGCCCTAAGAAATCTATTTTCTTTTCTTTTTTTTTACAGTAACAGAATAAAACCTTCTCAAAGTAAGAAATTCAAAGGCCCTAGAAAATACTGATTTAGGTCAGGTTATGACTGATTTTGTGTATCTCTGTGTGTGTGTGTGTTTCAGTCGGAGTCCTACAACAAGGCAGTGTTCTCCAAGGTCATGGTCATCACAAGTAAGTCTCCAATTTATTTCAACCACTTCCTTCCTCTGGTTTAAAGCCTTTGTCCTCTGCAGCGGTTTCACTCTGCCTCTGTTCTTCACAGGGAATCTCCCAGACCCAGGGAAAGCCCAGGACTTTGTGAAGAAACTGGCGCAGGTCCTGGAGGAGGACGAGAAGATCCGGAAGCAGCTAGAGACACTCGTCAGCCCCGCGTGCTCCTGCAAACAGGCAGAGGGCTGTGTGGTACGAGTGCACACTCACTCACACACACTCACACTCTCACTCTCACACATGCGCACACACACACACACACACACACACACACACACTTTCACCTATCATCACATGTGTGGTACAAGCTCCGGTTTTATTCCTCATGGACCCTCTCAGACCCCACGTCGTGGTACTGGCTGTTTCTATGAAGGATTATTTGGGAAATGGGCTCGTTTTCCAACTCTCTCTTACAGTTTAAACAGTTGAGTTTTACAGTTTCTGTTCTGTAAAAGATCTGGCAGTAGGATTTTCGGCTCTGGCAGTAATACTTTAGTTATTAACTAAGCATAAATTATTGAATCAGATTAGACCAGTAGCATGACAGTAAGGAAAGATGTAGAGAGTTTTTGGAGTTTGGGGATAACTGTTGGAAACACAACCTGGGCCTATTACAATGTCTTGTGAGGCTGGAGACCTGGATGACAGCAAAATAAAATATGACCATAAAACATTCTTTTTGGTCCTCTTATCTACTCACTTTTTTAACACTAATCTGTGGTTTTCTGCTTTACCTTCCCACAGAGAGACATCACTAAGAAGCTAGGAAGCCCAAAGCAGCCAAGCAATCCGTTCCTTGAGATGGTAAAGTTTCTGTTGGAGAGGATCGCCCCTGTTCACATCGACACAGAATCCATCAGGTAAACTGCGTTCACTTTAGGGTTTCCACTAGGAATATTGATTATAACAATAGTCACACTGATGTGTGTGTGTGTGTGTGTTTTTTTTTTTTTTTTTTTAAATAATTGACATTTCAGTGAACGGCAGAGATTACACCACAACTGTAATGACAATGACATAGTTGAACAATATCATTTGGATAATTTTCAGAGCAGTTGAAAAGAATGATGGGAGCACATGATTGTGACGTCCTGCAAATGCTAACTGATTCTCATTGGGCACATTCACTTACTTGTTCAGACACACAAGAAGAATCTTGTCATTATGATGTCGTCCTTCATTGTGGACACTCCTGTCGTTATAGTCATTGTAATAGTTGTTTTCATCATTTTAAGTTCTTGGTGTGAACGTACAGTACCTTTACCCTGTGGATGTTGCAGATGTGCTGAGGTTAAAATCTCTCCTTGTGTTTCCTTGTGTTTGTAGTGCTCTCATAAAGCAGGTGAACAAGTCCATAGAAGGGACGGCAGACGATGAAGACGAAGGAGTGCCAACAGAGCAGGCCATCCGTGCAGGCCTGGAGCTCCTCAAGGTACAGCAGCCGTCTGTCTGTCTCTGTCGCTCACGCTCTCTCTCTCTCTCTCTCTCTGTCTGTCTCTCTCTCTGTCTGTCTCTCTCTCTCTGCCTGTCTCTGTCTGTCTGTCTGTCTCTCTCTCTCTCGGTCTGCCCCTCTGTATCTCTCTCTTTCTCTCTCTCTGTTGGTAGACTGCTTTGGTTTTCTCGAAGGTGCAACAGCCACCTGTTTATGTCTTGGGGCAGATTATGGTTTCTTGAAAGTGCAGCAGCCACCTGCCCGTCCGTCTGTTGGTCTGTCTTTTTTGGCAGACTGCTTTGGTTTTCTTAAAGGTGAACGGATGGCCTTAAAAATCCTTCATCATATGTACCTGACTGTTCCTAAGTCAGCATCTTGGGTGGTTTTTGGAAATGCTCTTGCGCAGTAGGCTTTAGCGGTATCATTAATTGAGTGCCCCACCTAGGCATGGCAGAAGTGTTTGCAGCACCAGTTTTGGCCACAACCCTACGTAATTATTTACAGTGCCCTACAGTATTCTGGATTTGATTGCAGAAGAGACAAGAGGCAAAGCACAAAAAGAAAATATAAACAGAATTTGCAGGCTGTGGCAAAAGTTTTAAAATGTGAATATGTCGTACTATTAATGTCAGTGAAATCAGTATTTCAATTTAGTGTCTGGTGACATATCAGGACCATTTAATTATTAGCAAGCAGTCCTGGGCCACTTCAATAGACTAAACCCAGGGAATCGTCAGAACTGGAGTTGCCCAGGACTGCTTGCTGATTCTGTGGTGACCAAAAAGGCTTGAGTGCAAGTGACTCTCTCTTTTAACACGTAATTATTATTTTGTGTAATGTTTTTGTATATAGCATCTTTAAAATTCATTTTAGGATTGTAGCAGAGTGAGAATCTGTGTGTGTGTCTGTGTGTGCGTCTGTGTCTGTCTCTGTAGCAGAGTATTATGGGCCTAATAGTGTTTGTGCTGGCTCTCAGGTCCTGTCCTTCACCCACCCCGTGTCCTTCCACTCGGCCGAGACCTTTGAGTCTCTGCTGGGCTGCCTAAAGATGGACGACGAGAAGGTGGCAGAGGCTGCCCTGCAGATCTTCAAGAACACCGGTGGCAAGCTGGAGGAGAGCTTCCCACATATCAAATCGTGAGTTATAATAATAACAATAATTATAAAATATGATAATTATATACAATAATCATGACAATAATAATCATTTTAAGCAGTACATGCCATTCACGTTGTATATTATCCTTCTAGATGCTCAGGCCAGGTGTGTGGATAACACTGTCAATTAGTCATCTGAGACCACTTGCGTGCATCAGCTGCTGACGATGCCAGTGCTTCTCTATGGGAGCTTGTGCCTGATTCATGTGCTCATCTTCTGCCCCCTAGGGTCCTGCTGCCAGTACTGCAGCAGAAAGCCAAGAAAGGTCCTCCTCGCCAAGCTAAATATGCCATCCATTGCATCCACGCCATGTTCTCCAACAGGGACACGCACTTCGCTCAGATTTTTGAGGTGGGTTCTTATTAATATGTAGAGGTATAGAAACTGAACAGAAATGTGTACAAGTCAATGAGGAAGTCAAAAAGAGTTTGGAGATTCAGACTCGGCCAACAGAATGCTCTGTTCACCTGCTTTAGGGTGTACTCACACTAGGTACGTTTTATTTGGAGTACAGTTCTCTGGTCCCTGCTTTACACTCACACTGTATAATATCAAACTGTACCTGTGAACAGTTGAGTTGCTGTGTTCCAGAATCTTTGCATAAGCGCATGTTTCATTTCCATAACAGAGTTCCTTACGATCTGTTTGATTGGTAAGTGGAACTGATAACTCTGCCCAGGCACATTTGCGATCAAACTACCATGCCCAAGGCGAACTGAACTGGACTCGAATCCTCCTCTTCCAAGCATACTAGTGTACTGTGTCATGGTACAGAACAAAGTAAGCACACTAATTAAATGAACCGGATTTTGGGGGTCAAGCATACCCACGAATGGCACAGTGCGAGTACACCCTTGTTTGACTGAGCTAAGAAAGCTCCAAGAAGCTCCAAGAAAACCAGTCAAATAGTCACCATTTAAAAGTTGTGTTTTGTTGGAGATGTACCAAAGTCCTTCACAAGCTTCACTTAACCCACTACAGCCTCGCAATTGAAGTGGCATATTTTTGAGAGATTATTAATGTTTCCAAGACCTTTTGACAATGATTGATTGCAGCCGTTTAAGATCCTTCTTGAAAATGGGTCTTCATGAAGTGGGAGTTCTCGGGACTCTCTCTAAGCTGTTCTACACATTTCCATTAAGGACCAGGGCCAGCCCGGGGCTTATCTTCGGTCTTAAACACCGATTCGCAGCCCCAGTCTTCTACTTCCTTAACCGGGGAAATTGTCTAACAGTGCTAAAAAGTAAGCCTATAATAAAATAATAATATAATACAAATAATATAGTAATAATTAGGAGCCCTAAACCCAAGACTGAAGACATGCCAATGATTTTTAGGAGTTTCTCCTGCATTGACCAGTTAAGCGCTACTTTAAGCGCTACTTTTAGCCCTAAGAGAGAAGTTTGTCCTCACCCTTGTTAACAGTGCCCGAATGAACTTCCTCTTTCCCGGGGCTACCAAGCTGCAGCAAATGCGGTCTTTGTGTTTTCCTGCCAAACTGTTGAAGCACTTTGAGCTACATCTTGTATGAATTGTGCTATACAAATACAGTTTGTTGTTGTTATTATTATGAGATTAACAAGGTATTATGAATACAAACCTTGTTTTGACTGATTTGTTTTCCTCTTGCAGCCTCTACATAAAAGTGTTGACACAGAGAATTTCGAGCAGCTCATCACCCCTCTGACCACACTGGGCCACTTGGCCATGCTGGCCCCGGAGCAGTTTGCTGGGCCGCTCAAGTCCCTGGTAGCCAATTTCATTGTGAAGGACCTCCTCATGAACGACCGTGTAAGTGATCCCTCCCAGTGTGTGTGTGAATTACCCCTCCATAACCTGGGGGGTACTACCTTTTACATGTTGCATTAATTACATTAATGTATCGGTACCCCCAAAACGTGCTGTTGTTGTCTCTTTAGGGGGTACTGGGTGTTTATCAGGGGATACCGTACCCTCCAGTACCCCCTGTAATTCGAACTATGATCCCTCCGAGATTTATGGACCTATCAGAGAAATGTCTGGTTGTGCTGTGCTCTTTGATGACTGTCGGTAGTTGTGCTTTACGACTGTCCGTAGTGTGTGTTGACTTGTTTTTTCTTTTCCTATTTTTTTTTTCCCTGACTGAATAGAGCACTCACTGTGTGAGAGGTGGGTTAGTGAAACTGATGATGTGTTAAATGTGTCCAACAGATCCCTGGCAAGAAGACAACCAAACTTTGGGTGCCAGACGACGAGGTTTCTCCTGAAACGCTGGCAAAGGTAGGGGCCACAAACGGCATTCACTGTCTGCTCAGAGTTGTTTTAAGAAACGAGACAAAAAAAAGCCTGCCCACCTAAATATGTTGACAGTAAAAACTTTATGCATGCTATTTCATCATTATGACCACTCGTGCCACTTGCCCTTTGTCGTATACACACACGCACACACACACAACACGAAACATCCAGGCAGACATACACACACACACCACAAAACATACAAAACATCCAGGCAGACATTCGCACACACAGACTCAACCAATATGTCACACGCATGTTAAAAGGGAACCATTCTTTTCCTGTGTGTCCAGATTCAGGGCATCAAGCTGATTGTGTGTGTGTCTGTCTGTCTGTGTGTATGTATGTATGTCGGCACACACACACACACACACAGGCACACACATTCACACACACACACAGATTCGACCAATATGTCACACACACGTTAAAAGGCAGCCATTCTTTTCCTGTCTGTCCAGATTCAGGGCATCAAACTGATGGTGCGCTGGCTGCTGGGCGTGAAGAACAACCAGAGCAAGTCAGGGACCTCCACCCTCAGGATGCTCACCGCCATCCTCAACAGCGACGGCGATCTCACCGAGCAGGGCAAGATCGGGTAGGTGTTCGTATCCACCACTGAAGTACTCCAGTCATAAGTTGTTGTGACAGTGCAGAGATTTCCGTGAGACACATCTTTATTAGTTTGTACTTAGTTTCCGACTCTAAAGATACTATGCAAGTTTTTTGTACCGGTATATTTTTTCCTGAAATGTTTTTGTTATGTTTAAGAAAAGTAGTTTATAATGTGGTGTATTTGATACTGTTGCTTTGGGGAAAAAAGCAAATCTGCCAAGTATCACATCGGTTTCTGTTTAAAATTAGTTATCAAAATTAGTCTGTATTAAATAACTAAGACTGTGTGTGTGTGTGTGTGTCTGTGTCTGTCTGTCTGTGCGGACGCGTTGCTGTTCTACAGGAAGCCTGATATGTCCCGCATGCGGCTAGCTGCAGGGTGTGCGCTGCTGCGGTTGGCCCAGGAGCCCTGCTACCACGAGATCATCACCCTGGAGCAGTACCAGCTCTGCGCACTCGTCATCAATGTAATGACCCTTACACCCCACAGGGGGCGCTACTCAGTGTAATGACCCTTACACCCCACACCAGGGTGCTTCTAATCAATGTCATCACCCTTACACCCCACATGGGGGTGCTCATCATCAATGCAATGATGTTTACACCCCTCGGGGCACTCCTCGTCAATGTCATTATTCATATTAGTCCTTTGCATTGTTGTTTGCTGTTAAGCTTTCCATCTGCAATGGTAGAAAAAGTGTCATGTTCTTAAAAGGTTGGGGGGGGGGCACGGCACCACTGTCTTCAACCATTAAGCCAAAAAGGCCCTTTTTGGCGATGTCCATTTAGTAATACTCTTTATAATTCAACTGGTTTTACTGTATGTGCCTCTCTGTCTCCCCCTGCAGGACGAATGCTACCAGGTGCGGCAGGCGTTTGCTCAGAAGCTCCATAAGGGCCTGTGTCGGCTGCGGCTGCCTCTGGAGTACCTGGCGGTGTTTGCCCTGTGTGCCAAAGACCCGGTGAAGGAGAGGAGGGCTCACGCCCGCCAGTGCCTGGTGAAGAACATTAACCTGCGCAGGGAATACCTGAAGCAGCACGCAGCCGTCAGCGGTGAGACATGGCTTCCTTGAGTATAGATGTATACCCGACACAACACATTAAAAGCAGAGTGAAATAACAGACAATCTGTATGGTTAGACTGTTTTAATAGAAAGAAGGAACACTAGAAAAGCGGAGCGCAGACCTCCACCAGGCAGTTCAATCACACACACACACACACACACACACACACACGCACGCAGATACACATACCGCCTTTTTCTTTTTCCTGTCAGTGGGATTTCCCATGTTCATTTTTTTTTCACATTTTTTGTGAGGTAACCAATGAACCGACACATGAAGTCACACTCGGAACATTTGTTGTTTCAGATGTGCAATGATGAATGTAGATATTAACAGATAATGTAGGGAAGTTGTTGGTGAAGATTTGTCAACTCTGTCCACAGAGAAGTTGGTCTCGCTCCTGCCGGAGTATGTGGTACCGTACGCCATCCACTTGCTGGTGCACGACCCCGACTACGTGAAGGTCCAGGACATCGAACAGCTCAAAGACATTAAAGAGTGAGTGCTGCTGGTAACACAATTTTACGTACAGTACAGCCCAAAAGTTTGGACACACCTTCTCATTCAATGCGTTTTCTTAACTTTCACTGTGCGAAGCAGTAATCAGAGCAAAGGGCGGCTACTTTGAAGAAACTAGAATGCAAGACATGTTTTCAGTTATTTCACACTTTTTTTTGTTAAGTACATAATTCCGTATGTGTTCATTCACAGTTTTGGTGCCTTCAGTCAGAGTCTACAATGTAAATAGTCATGAAAGTAAAGAAAGCGCATTGAATGAGAAGGTGTGTCCAGCTTTTTGGCCTGTACTGTAACTAAGCTTGAAGGATCACATCACATCTGAATTTCCCCTGGTGGGATAATAAAACTTTACTTTGACCTTGACCATGACCTTGATCTAAAGCAGATTTTGAAATATTGATGTTCTCTCCTTTGCTCTCTCCCTCTCCCTTCATGTTTCTCTCTGCTTTCCTTTTCCTCTATCTCATGCTCACCTGGCCTTCCGCAGGGCTCTGTGGTTTGTCTTGGAGATTCTCATGGCGAAAAATGAGAACAACAGCCATGCGTTCATTAGGAAAATGGTGGAGAACATCAAACAAACTAAAGATGGCCAGGCTCCAGAAGATGCCAAGATTAACGAGGTTAGTTGGTCTGTGCAGAAGGCCCAGGTGTTTGAGGTCCATCGGTTCAATTAAAATTGATGTACAAGCAGCACTGAAATGAGTGTTTCCCTTACCCTTGTTCTCCCTAATTTATTTATAGCTTTAATTTTCTTTTTAATAAATATTAATTGTCTTTGTCTGATTTATGTCCACTTATGTAATTTAATCTCTATGTGACAGCTGAGGTATACATATACAGTTTTTTGGAGATGTGTCAAGTGCTTTCCTTGATTGCTGAACAATATGGTAACAAGATTTCAAAAACATGGCAATGGTGATTCAGGAATTCAACTATTGTCCCTCAGAAACTCTACACGGTGTGTGATGTGGCCATGAACATCGTCATTTCCAAAAGCACGACATACAGCCTGGAGTCGCCCAAAGACCCCGTCCTCCCTGCACGCTACTTCACACAGCCTGACAAGGTGACGCCATGACCAGGAGAAAGAGAGACTACATAGTTATTGCCACATTTGTTTGGTTTTTTTGTTGTTTTTGTTTTTTATTCAAAAAGTCTTCAACATTTCCTCTGTGGTTGTTTTGCAGAACTTCAGTAACACCAAGAATTATCTCCCACCTGAAATGAAGTCCTTTTTCACCCCCGGAAAGGTATGTTACGCCTGCTCTTGTGTGTTTCAGTGTCGTTGTAAGCTTACTTATTTTGTTCAAAGTTAATGGCAATGGAGAAGATAAGCGTTTGTAACACTCTGTGCCTCTGTTATCCACGTCACCCATGTCCACAGCCTAAAGCCGCAAATGTCTTGGGAGCCGTAAACAAACCTCTCTCAGCCACCGGGAAGCTCCAGACCAAACTCTCGCGGATGGAGACGAACAGCAACGCCAGCAGCAACTCAAACCCTAGCTCGCCAGGCCGTGGCAAAGGAAGGTCTGTTGCAGACGTGTTGTGTTAATCTGTTATTCTTGCTTTTGCAGATGTTTTTTTTGTTTGTTTTGTTTATCCTTTATCATCTGAATGGAAGTGTCTGAAACTGTTAATTGTAATGTCCTTAATGTCACAGACGTGTCGTGTTAATCTGTTCATCTGTTAATCTCGCATCTACAGATGTGGTTGTTTGTTTTGTTTGTTTGTTTTGTTGAGTCAGTCAGTAATCTTTTTGATGTACTTGCTTCCAGACTAGACACCACCGATGTGGACCACAGTGAAAACGAGGACATCACCATGAAGAGTCTGACGGAAAGCGAAAAGCCCCGAGGGCGCAAACGGGGCATTGCCACCACCCCGGACGACAAGGCCCCAGACTCCAAGCCCAAGCGGGGCCGCAAGAAGGCCTCCACGGCCAGCGAGGAAGCGGAGGAGTCCTGGGGCACCGGCGGGGACAGCAGTCTGGCCGACACCACCCTGGAGACGGAGGACGAGCAGAACAGCCCGCCGAAGAGGGGGCGCAGGGGACGACCCCCCAAATCCGCCGCTCCTAAGGAGGAGTCTCCCGCCAAGGGTCGGAGGGGGCGCAAGAAAGCCGTCCGTCCCCCTGAGGAGCTGGAGGAGGAGGAGCAGGAGGAGGAAGAGCAAGAGGAGGACGCGGGCAGCGAGAACATGGAGGTGAAGCCCAAAGCAGGAAGGGGCAGGGGAGCCCGCCGTGCAGGAACAAGGTTAGTCGTTGGACATTCAACATCTAATAATCAACTAGTCTTAAAGCACAGGAGAGAGCTCCAGGAAGCTGAGCAATGTGTGTGTGTGTGTGTGTGTGTGTGTGTGTGTGTGTGTGTAAGAAATATCAGCAAGGTACTGTAATATGTTGATCTAAATCTTTAGGACAGTCTACTCCTCCACTTTGAAAAGTGTTCTTATCAATAGCATCATGACTTGGTATGGGAACAGCACAGCTCGGGGCCTCACAGACAGTGATATGATCGTCCACATAAAAGCACCATTTCCTGCCCTGCAGGATATATCTGCAGGGAGGAGGAAGAGTTTACAACCCAACATGGGCCACAGTCAGAGTTTAAATTGGGCTGGAGCCCAGGTTCAGCTCCACCTCCGCACCTTGGCAATAGAGCCGGCCGGAGATGAGCTCCCTCTGCTGCAGTAGTTATAGTGATAAAGACTGATAAAGGGGGAGATGTTGGCCACTGTGAGTGAAGGAGGGCTACCCCTCCTTACAGAAGCCAATTTCATCACTGCCCACAGTCACATAGGGGTCACACATAGTGTCGTATCCTGTAAGTCCTGTGCGTGTTCTTAGGAGCCATTAACAAACAGAAGGTAGTCCGATCTAAATACATTTAAACGGAGACTCTGCTGGCATACCGTTGCCACAAATGGAAAAAAGAAAATAGAAATGAAACAGAAATAGTAAAAAAAATGACTACTGTGGGTTAACCATTCACTGGAAAGCCAAGTTAATTTTATGTCTTTTTACTTGTGGATATGGGATTTTCCAACTACTAGCATACTGGTATGCAACTACAAACAAAATGTTAATTGCCATCTATTGTTTTATAAGCAGTTTTCCTACCAATGTTGAGTTTGTAACTGTGGAACGAGTCCCCTTGGTAATCTTCAAACGCATCAATGTGAAATATGGACAGACCGGGTCTTTAAGAGTAGCCAGCTGCAAAGTGAATAATTGTATTCTTCATAAATGTGTTTTCCAGGAAGTGAAATTGATAATGTACAAGATAGGTGTGATGGTTTGATGGTGCACTGTTCACCACAACACAAAGCAAACAACTGAAACAGGTCTGGATCAGGATGTTGGTGATTACGTACATGCCGTATGTTTGAGTGGTTGTAACCACAAACTGTATATGAGAGCCTTCATCGTCGTCACACATAAACTTTCTCACAGACTGGCTTAAATTTAGGGTTTCAGGTGCTGCCACCTTTGCCAATTCATTGTGTTAATGTCAGTGTAAATGATCTAGGGATGAAACTAATAGATTCTAAAAAAAAAATACTCCCCTTAGAGTTATCATGGACCTGCAAACTAGCAAAACATACCACAACGATTTTTTGAACCAGACTGTAAATACGTATATTTTTGCTGTGAAAATTGACTTTTTAATATGGGAGTCTATGGGAAGTTGCTCACTTCTGCATCCAGCCCCCAATGGACATGTGAGGTATTGCACCTTTAGAACATTCAGTTTGAGCTTCATTGTCTAGCCTGGAATGTTGGCTATTGGTTGTAAGACATCAGCATTTATGCACATGTTATGTACACAAGTGTCTGCATTAAAGTCCTGTGTGCCCTCTCCTTTTCTGTCTGTCTCAGAGCCGAAGCTGCAGAAACCACAGAGGAGTCTGTCGAGGCCACTCCACCCAAGAGACGAGGGAGACCGCCTAAAAACCAGCAGGCCGCTAGGAAACCAGTGTATGTGCACACACAAACTTTTCATGACTTTTATCCTTGGAGGACTTTGACCTTAAATAGCCCCACACACACACACAGACACACACACACACAGACACACAAGCACACAGCCTTCAATATTGTACTATGATTGCAACAGACCAATACACATGCTCTTATATACTTGGAATTGTATTTGCTATAATGGGGGTTCGGTGGGGTGTTAGATGCTGTGATCAACCTGGGACTGTTATGAGAACATCCATTATGAGTCACAGCCCTGAATGTGTGGATCTAACGACGCCGCTGTTCCCTGCGGTTTGATTGGCAGTGTTGGCCGCACCAGAGGCACGTCAAGCCAAGAAAACGAATCAGACGAGGACATGGAGACGTCTCAGGAGAACGTGGAGGAGGAGGAGGACGAGCAGGAAGACGACAGCCAACACAGCTCCCCTAAAGTAAGACTACTGGGCCCGTATTAAAAAAAAAAAATTCTCAGACAGCTTCCCCATAGTAAGACTTCGTGACCCGTATTCACAAAGATTCTCACAGCGCCCCTAAAGTAAGACTACTGGGCCTGTGTTCACAAAGATTCTCAGAGAGCTCCTGACGCTTCTAAAAGCTGTGATTGGTTGTTACAAAAAGCAGGGGAAACCAAAAAACAAAAACAAATGCGCTCCTAGTAATAAGTGGACAGTGAAATCAACCAATCATAGAACGTAGACTATATTAAGAAATTAGTGAAAATAATTTTATGCCATGATGACCCCAAAATTAAACTGCTACACAGCTTCAGAATGTTTGAATGTACCACATTCATATGCCAATTTTTATCCTGATTTGCTTATTATGTTAACTTGCCATGCTGGTAATTTTACTACTTAAATCTATTTGATATTAATGGTGGACACAGACTCGGCTGTCAGCAGTTATTTGGATTCCTGGCTTTGTAAAAAGTGGTTTGATTTGGCAGAATGACCACACCAACGAACGAAATGAAGAAGTGCCTGATGAGGTCAACCACAAACATTATCCCTGCACGATCAAGCCAGTGGTGTCTTATTAAATCACTGTCGTTCAATATACGGACATAATATCTCTCCTTTCTCTCTGTCTTTCCTAGTCCTCCTCCCTCCTCTTACCAGTTTTTTTTACCTTAGGAGCTCTCTTGAGGCCCAAGATGATTTGTGAATAACATTTATCTTACCAAGGGAAAATTGTAAGAAAAATCATACAATCCAAGGAATTCTACGATTTTTCTTAGAGTGACATCACCAACAACTAATTTTAGTCTTAGGATTCTTTGTGAATACGGGCAATAAACTGATACTTTTTCAAACTTTAAAGAAATGAAATGCAAGGTCATGCCTGCTTTTATCTGTGTTAGAAATGTGCTGTAGAAATCAAATTGCCTGGCCCTGCCTTTCTACACAGGTGGGCAGATGCGCTTCCAACCTCGATTGGTGCTCACGGTCCAGGACACAATGTACAGTATAATGGGAAAAGGAGCAAGACCGGAGCACTCCGTTTACAAAGAGTTTGACTCTGAAGAAGACACAGTGACGTCGAAACGTCAGTCGTGTTGTTTCTGCACCATTAAAACTTTGTAAACGGAGTGCTCCGGTCTTGCTCCTTTTTTCATTATACAACTCCACTAAAGTAAGGCCCTTGAACTGCAGGTTCATGTTTTCTCCAAAACCGAATGCCTACTTTAAGAGACTGAGATCGGTGCCCATGTTTGTGCTTTCAGGTCAGACGAAAAAACCCCCGGAGAGAGCGGAGATGAGGCCCAGGAGTAGCTGCAGCATGTGGATCTAACAGGGAGGGATGCATACGTGTTTCTAGCAGGGAGGGATACATACGTGTTTCTGTGGACTTTGGACTTGGTGGAGCCATGCATCTGCTTGAGCTGTATTTTGCAGTCTTAAACGAAAAAAAAAAAAAACATCATACGCTTTCGCCACACATGCAAAGATGCACATGCATACACAGACATATTCATCCTTGCTCGCCGTGATTCATGGTTTATTTTTAAACGTCATGTATGCTGACTGCATTGTTGAATTTAACCAGTTAAAAAAAAAAAAAAAGAAATGTAAATAGTCTCGTTTTTGTCTCTTCCCACTCAAGGTTAGAGCGGCAAATGTATAGCTTTCCTCCTCCACTTTTAAACTATTGCACCAGCTGATGTCAGAGCAAATGGACTTTTAGCAGTACTGTATCTGTTAAGTGTTTCTTCTGTGTCATTCTGTACTGTGAAGCCATTTTGTAGTTCTGTTATGTCATTTTGTCCTTTCCTTTTTAATCTTTCGTTTGTGTACTCTTGTGTGCATATTATGCATGTGCAAGTGTGCCTCTGCCCTTAAAAAAAGTTTTAAGATAAAATCAAGTAACAGCACAGTATTGATTTTATCAGTGTTTGAGATGGTTTGAAGGTATCGTATATGAAAAAAAAAAAAACATTTGTTTTACTATTGGCTGTGATTAAATAAAATGCTGATAATTGATCCATTTTTCAGTCTCATGAAATAATACAAAATCAACAAAATAAATCGGTTGGTGAGTTCATAGATTGCCTTACGTTTATGTAAAGCTTTTTAGTCAAATGTCCTTAAGTGTTAATTTTTTCTGTTGTGTGACCACTTGAGTCCTCTCTTGTAAGGTTTTTAATAAAAGCAAATTGATGGATTTTAGTGTGACTTTCAGCATATTATAGTGCATGTTAATACTAATACTAAAATGGATGAGTTTTGTAAAATTATTTTTTCAAAGGGCAAAGGAATACCAGACGGTCTCGATTCTGTAAACTGTAGAACAGTTATAACATTATGTTATACACAACATTATGGTTCACCATACACCCAGGGCCAGTAAAACACCGCTGATAATAGTTGACCGAAAAGGACTGAATGACAAACTTCTACATTGTAAAAAGTGCTACTGAAGCAGCTTTTAAAAAAATATGGATGGAAGTGGCTAAGTGGAACTTTTTTGCATTGGTTTAACTTACCAATGTTACGTTAAACCAACGTAAAACATCTATGCAGCACACTTCTGCACTTGGTTCTATACTTTTACGTTTTACAGTGTAGACTTCAAAGCCATAGCTGGTGACACAACTTCAGTCTCATTCTGTAGCTGTAGGATCTCTGGCAAGGCTATTCTAAAGAATGTTGAAGTGGAACGTAACAAAGGAACATTTCCAAGTTCTACATTCTGAATGGAAGGTGAAGGAGGAACACCCAGTTGTGCGTTTCTCCACATATTAGCCATATCACTTAATTGACAGCTCAAAAAAAGTGCATTTAAAGTGCATACTCTTTAAAGCCCCAGTGTTCATTGTCAAAATCTATGTTGCCCGTTCATAAATGTGTCCCTTTTCATAAATATTTATCACCACTATCAATTCCATTCTATTGGAAAAGTTTCACATTTCTACTTGGAGTGTATGGAAGTATGGAGCGACCATAGACAGTAGAAGAAAGGGAGCGACCTTTCTTTTACCGTCTATGGAGGCGACAGTAGAAGAAAGCGACGCTCCATAGCCATGCGCCATCTTGAACTACCATAGAGGGTCAGGGACATACACGGCTCCAAATTTTGCGTTTGAAGAAGAAAACATGGGCCACACTTGTGCAAATCCAAAAGGAAAAAACGCAAGACCCCCATTATTATGAGGTTTACCACTTGGTCTGTCAACATGAACAGGTTAGTGACTGAATCTGCCTTCTAAAATATGCCCCCCATTTGATATACAGGTTCATGGCCATTCATTTGGCTGAAAAAGGAAGTTGTACAAGCGAATCAGGTTTGATTTTATTTATAGTACACAATGACGCACAGTGGTCATTCAGTGCTTAAAAAAAAAGAAATAAACATACAAAGAAAAAATCATATCAAAAACAAAAATATTAAAAACAGTCCCCCAAGTATGTGTAAAAATATAGATGGAATAAAAAAGCTGTTATGATTTAACAAATAAAAACAACACTAAAAAAACATTTTATAACTTTCACAAGTCACTAAATTAATGGAAGGCAGTGAAAACTAATGCTGTTTTAAAAATCTTTTTAAAACAACCACTTCTGGGGCAGTCATTTAGTATGCACATCTATACTGGGTGTTGGTTCAGAAGTTGGCTGCGCAATGGCTAAAATAATGTCAAGATATTTAAAAGCAAAAACAGGATTCTCCTTGATTTATGTACAAATTTTGTTACTCGTGATCCTGACTCATGACTGGATGTATGAATGGATTTTAGAGATGCGAGCCGCAGTGAATTCCATAAATACTTTTCAGATTGGTTTTGATATCCATCATCCATCATACCCTATATGTAAACAATCTGTTAAACAAGTAACCACATACATATTAATTACATTAATATACGTTACAGATATGCACTACGGAAAGATAATCATCAATGCTAAAATACCTAGTAGGTGTGCTAAACTACTAATGTGTGCTTTTCAATCCTAGCAGGTAGACAGAGCATAGGGCAGTGTCAGTTACACAGTATCAAAGCCTGGAAAAATTAACAGCTTCCACCTTTTAGCAGCATTTAAGTCTTCAGACATTTAACAGTGAGGAAGCGGTCTGTTCATCAATTATCGTTAAAAATCAGTTCATTTTCATCACTACAGTGCCACTGCTGATTGTTGCTAATCTGTGAATGAAGTGTTGATTCTTGCCAGAACTGGATGGTGTGTGTGTGTGTGTGTGTGTGTGTGTGTGTATATATATTATTATTGTTATTTTCAAACCTTCTCTGCCACCACACACCAATTTGCATGGTCCAAGCAGGTCTCCAGAACACGGAGCTCCTGTAAATGATTTTCGATCAGCTCAGTCAGTTCCCCATGTCTGAAGACATGATAGTACCGCATTAACTTCTTATTTTCCTCCGACTTGCATATCTCCACAGACCTTGGCTTGTGCTTCAGTTCCTGCAGGCAATCTCTGCCGTCTTGACTGTGGTTTCCAGCATTATCTCCCCCTTCTGACTGCATATCCATCTGGTAAGACATCAGATCAGGCAGTGGCATGGACGAACACTCTTGGGCCAAGGAGACTGGTTTTGTCACCGCAGAGTGATCATCATTCTTCCCTTTTGGCCTTTGGCCTTCTACACTCTGATCAGAAACAGAAACGAAGACATCTTCCTCCATGCTGTTTTTTAAGAAGAGACTAGAAACCTGTCGTATGAAAGTGCCCCTCCTGCTCCTCGAGGTGGCTCTGGCACCATGGCCATCCCTCTCCTCTGTAGGGGGACACTCGGTATGGAGCTCTGGTGAACTGGATCTAGAAACAGTAAGAAGACCCAAGTCTAACACGGAGTCTAGTGACCTGGAGAAAAACCACAGTCTTTGTGTCTGAGTTTGGGCCGAGGTAGAGGGCTCTTTGTCCAACATGGACGATGTGCTTCTCATTTTCCTGTACTTGTCACTGCCGGAAGTGTTGCAGCTCCGTCCCTGCAATCCCTCTACCTCTTCCTCAGTTGTGCCCCGCTGAAGGGTGTGGTCACAGTTTGGGCTGTAAGGCAGGCTGGGGTTCCAGGGCACAAAGATGTCCTGCTTCTCAAACTTGCGGTTCTTCTGCTCCATGGCCCACACGTAGATCATCATGCGCCCTCCCCTCCGGAGTGTACGGGCCATCTCCTTTACCGCCCGAATACGACGCTCTTTGGTGGATAAGTGATGTATTACTAGATGAAAAGAAGACAAAAACAATCTGTTATGATGCTTCTCACCCTATTTTGTGAATGCATTTTAACACCCGTGTGAATTACAGAACATTGTTATAAGTGTATTTCTTCACCTGTTGGCTCAAAACACAAAACTCTAATGAAGGCTGTTATGATGCTTCTCACCCTATTTGGTAAATGCATTTAAACATGTGTGATATATTAAGTGATGTATTACTAGAGGGGGGGGAAAGGACAAAAATAATCTGCCATTATTTAACAGCATTTCATATTTTCCTGCATTTTTGACATTTTAATAAAGAATCACTACACGGAGGGGTGGGTGCCAAGCTGAGCCGCAGTGGTGACGGCTTGTATGAGGAGTGCAGAAACATATTTAGAGAGACCAAAGAGGGATAGAGATCAAGCACTCTGCACTGTGGCAGCACTAACACTGGTGGAAAAGCTATGCCGGAGTAAAAGACAAAATCCTGAACTGATGTGGGGGGAGGTGAGCAGGAACCTTTCCAGCTTGTGACAACTTTGTCACATTTTTATTTACAAGCACACTAATGTGGACATCATTTCAGCTTTAGTTGCCTTTAAAACAATAGCCAACAATAATTTTCCTGTGAATGTATTTTATAAAATTGTGCAACAGTGTGATGAACACATGTGCAGTCATAAAAGGACATTACCTGCTATAGAGAGAATGGCATCGAAACAGCCATCGCGATAGGGAAGGTTCAAGCTGTTGCATAGCTGAACCTCATGTCCTTGGATCCAAGCAGATTCTACAAGTGGCTGGCAAACATCACATCCTAGCTTGAAGATGTCTTCATTGATGTGGAGATACTTGCCATTACCACAGCCTGTAATAATGGTAAGAAAGAGATCATTAGGCTTTCATACAAATTAGACATATTGCACAACAGTATCAATATGTCACCACTAATGTTGTGGGGAGTAGTAATCGCAGTGTGCTGTGTAATCACAATGACAATTGACAAGTCTCTTTCACTAGTTTGTGTTTGTGGCCCTCATAAATAATTGGTCTCTAGTATACAGTTACACATAATTATATCTTCTCAATCATCTACCAAAACTGAAACCATGCAAATTAAAGCTGATTCAATTCTTTTTCCAATAATATCATGACTATCATGACTTATGACCATGCAAGCAATGGTGTGATGACCATGGCCAATGGACATTGGGGAAAAAAACGATAGCACTTCATAATCACTGCCTATAATGCATTTATTCATGCATTTAACCCTTAGTTTAACTCTTTGTTCATCATTTATTAGCTTTTTTGTGTATTCAGGCCTATAATTTGAAACTTACTTGTTTACAACGTTTTTGTAAAAACAAAATGGTTCACCAATGTGCTTTTCTTTACAGTGGAGAGACAAGACTTACCCACATCTGCCACGATGCTCCCTGGTGCCTGTTCCAGCAGAAACTGACGCACTTTAGGCCAGGCTTTGTAGCGACTGTCACTGAAGAAAGGTGCAATCTTTTCATAAACACTGTGGACATGGTCTCTCTCCAGCTGACAGGCTGCCTCTTCCATGGTGCTCCTTCCTACTGTCACAGGTCACAGCCACCACTGTGAAGGAAAATTAACATTAAATTTAACATTAAATTATTAAAAAAAAAAAAAAAAACATAATTGTTGTACGGAATGTTCACGTTGTTCCCTTTGCAGTTCGTTTGACTATGTAAGGAATAACAGCCGCCGAGGAGTACATTCGATGGAATTAATCAATGCTGGCAGAGTCGAATAACTTTGTGATGGGAAGCGGTCTGAATGTCCAGAGTAGCTTTTTTGGCTTCTTCAGCTATTTTAACGATCCTGCCGCCCCCTAGTGCTTCCACTCAGTTTCGCATTCAGCTCCACCACTGGTCAGGAAGCTATCCATAGGCTTTTTTTTTGCGCAGTCTCTGAGCTGTGTGGGCCAATCAGTGCACAGAGGGAGAAGAGAGGTCTGAAAGCGATGACATTAAACTCAATGTGTTTAAGCTTGAGTTTCCAGTGTAGTTCACGCAGCACTGTCATGAGCGAATTGAGCAAATTCAATATTTATTCACAGTGGTGCTTTTTCAGCGTCTTCGACTATATATTTCATTTTGGTCGTTCCTGGTTATCGTTAAGTAGACAAATTCACTCTAAAAATGGCTTTCATAATCAGTGATAGGGGTGCATGGGAGAGGAGGAGCTCGTTTGCTTCCACTTTCAGTGGAAAAATTTGTAAAATGTAGCCAACAGGAAAGGGCGTGTTGTAATGTGTTTGATGCAGTTGTGTGAGGGAATGTGGGGGAAAAAGGAATTGTGTTTTTGTACCTTATTGTTTTGTAGTTGTTAGCCAAAATGTAGCCTAATTTTTGGGAATTACAGCGCCCCCTATAGAACAAAGTTTACACGTCATAATGTGCTGGTTGAAGTAGTGATCCTACATGGCAAAGTGGATGCGATAATGACTTTCTCCCCCCAAGATGCTGGCAATTAGAAATTGCAATTTCGTAAGAAAATGGCGCCCCTTCCACACAAAATTTGATCGGAAAAGACTGTTGTGCCCATTGAGTATTTAAGGTTTTGGGCAATTACAAATCAAGATATTGAATGCAGTGTAATTACAAGCTATGCTCCAAATATTGACTGGTGTGTAATTTCATTAAAAAACATTTTAAGCCGATGCCCGCACATGACATACACCAAATTTCTTGACAATGATGGATGCACTCAGAGGATTTATTTTCGATTTCAGCTCTTCAAAAAAATGCGCAAAATGTGGCCAATGGAGAGGGGTGTGGCCCACAGTGTTTGATGGAGGTCTTCTCAGGAAATGTGGGGGAAAAGAAATGGAGTACCTTATTCGTCTTGCAGTTGTAATTTTGGGGAATTATAGCGCCCCCCTATGTAACAATGTTTACATAATAATGCACTTCAAGAGGTTGAAGTAGTTGTCCTACATGGCAAATTCAATGCAATAATAATTTTTTCTACCCAAGATGCTGGCAGGTTATTCAGCAAAAAGTAATTTCGGTCTCCCTAACTTTTTGGGGGTCTATTTCGTATCATCCAGATGGAGCTACATCCCCATACTTTCCTGTTCCCTGGTCTCCAGGTAACCTTGACACAAAATCGGTAAAAAACAAAAAAAAAAAAGCACAACTACTAAACCTATGACCACGCTGACCAGCGGCGGTCATAATGCATTTTACCTGACTTCAAAGGTTTAGACTAACAATTACCAATTTCACTGCATGTACTCTACTCAGTATGTCTATGCATGTGACAATAGACCATCCTTGTATCCTTGTACGGACAGAGCAGTGTGAATGGAATGTTTGGAGGTCAAAGCTCTAAGGAACGTTGGGCTCCATAGACGATGCTGTAGAATTTTAGACTTGTTAAGCGCAATGTGTTTAGAATGTTCAAAAACAGGCATCAAGGCACAAACGAAGATACCACAATGCATTCTCAATGAGAAATTTGGGGCTCGTTATTACCGCAGATAGCCTCATCAAGTCTAGTTATGTAAAAAAGAAACACCGATACCGTCCTTTTCCAAAGCCAAGCAGCGGTGTTTAAGTTTGTATATTTAGAGGTTAGATATGAATACGTGCGCATAAAGGTAATCATGATAACCCAGGAGCCTCTGAATACAGGCCTATATCAGCACATTATGTGTGTCTGTTAGATTTCCCTGTAGGTTATTGTATTTGTCTTGTAGATGGGCGACATGAAACAGCATTTGCGATAATAACTTTGCATTGTGAAGCCTACATGAAGGTAAGCTACCGGGGACAAAAACAGTAGCCTACAGTACATGACTGGTTTCATTGCAGCGGTTTGGTCGACAAACGACGACGCTCATAGCCACACCAAAACGTGAGGAAACAGACCCACGCAATCACCTATTGATTTGGAAACTTACCATATACAGTGGACTGTCGTATGGAAATGTCGAGAGAAAGTTTTTTTTCCCTCAACTAATTCATTTTTGACTTGCATTGGATGTGGACGTTAGCCAGGTTTAGTATCTGGCTTGGCGTTTATCCGACAACCCCCACGAATGGCAATTGGCTTTCTTTATTCTGACAGCGTCTCCATAAGTATCTGACACAGAACAGCGCACCTGCAGCTACAGGCAGTAAACGTCTGAATGTGTGACCAGACCAGACGGTCTCACGAGCAGAAGAATACAGATTCCGAGTAAGATATCTTCCTGCCCAGGGAATCTACCATTCCTATTGGTCGGCGGTCTCACATGACTGCAATGTCTTAGCTGGATCCAGTGGAGCCTGGGGTTTAAAAAAAAGGCAGGGCGAACGGAGTGTTCCTTTGTGTGGGTGAGGTATCACAAAGGTGAAGAGTAAGGTCACTAGCAACTGGTGTCTTTTCTCTGAGGACTCAGTGTGAACTCTTAAGTTCTGCTGGTTAAAACAGCAAAAATTGTGTTGAATCCGGTTAATGACCACAAAAAGCGTAAACATGGATACAGTACCACTTTTTTAAATAGTAAAAAATGATTTTAAAAAAAGCTGTTTCAGACAGACATTTATTCAAATTGTAATCTGTGTTTTACTGATGATGTGAAGATTGAATCAAAGACAGTCCGACAGGCTGTTGGTATGTTGAATCAGAGGAAAAAAATAAACAACAAAACAAATAATACGTTTTCTTCCCTTTGCGCTCGCTCTTCTTGTTTTTCTTCTTCACTCCCTGTCATGTTTTGCATTTCCATGAGCACCACTGTCATTACCTGTTTGGATGTAATTTTGTCAATAGAAACCCACACAGATTTTAGGTATTAATGTATGGTATGGTATGCAGACTACACAGAATAATAAACTACAAAAGTAATCATTTTGTTGTGGCCTAGACATTCTCTCTTCAGGGAGCAATACGGTAAGCTCACTGGTATGCTGGAATCAGTCTTACATTGGTTAAAATGGCCAGGACACACCTGAAATTCCAAATGAGAAATATTTTCTGAACACCGAAAATAAATAAGAGTCATACAGATTCAGACGGCTTACACTAGGAAAACATTTAACGTTATTGCTGAACAAGGGGCAACATGACAAACATGAACTGGTATGAACACAAATATATTTTTTAGCCTTTTGCCATACTTACAGAAGTGATAATAGAAGGCAGCCTGAAACCTGCTTCCCTTCATTAACAAAATATTACCCAGTACTTAACATGTTTGCAAACATAACACATCTTTCTCAGAACACCAGCCTCATATTTCATAATGACTCCCTACTACAACAATTATGTATGTGAACTAAAACAATGACTAGTTTGTAGAGTGTCAATTATTTTCTTAAATTGTATGTGTGTTAATTTTACTTTGAAATGAATCAAAAGGATATTATGTTACTGTTATGCATAAACATTATGTGTTATATTACATGTTCTGAGTTTTAAAAGAATTACTCGTTGAAAGAATGTTTTATATGCATCTCGGATTTTAGTTAACTTTAGTCCGAACATAATAGGATTGACAAGTGGTGGAATTATTAAAAAATACACTGAAATAATTATCCGCAATGTGGGTGGTATATTTAACTTCAATACTCTGCCTTGAAATACCTCAAAAGAACAACCTATGGTATAATTTAACAGTGAAACAATGTGAGGAGCACATGTATTTAAAGACTTCTTGTTTGGGCCATCACTGGATCTAAAAGTAATTTTGATAATCCTGATGTATGAGTGCAAAATGAGTACAAGTGGAACACCAATTACAATAGGAGTCATGCAAAGACCATACATGTTATTTACAGTTGTATCTGAACAGGATTGTCTGACCAGCAAATAGTTGTCACACCATACCTTCTCCATAATGTTACCACACAACTGCAGACGAACATTCAGTAACACTGCAACTGCAAATTGGATAAATGAAAACAGCCATGCAGACAGAATTAGAATAGAGACTCTGTGCAGTGTCATGATTCTGTTGTACTGTAAAGGATAACATATAGACAAGTACCTGTCATAAGACATGATTGCTAAATTACAGAATTCTACTGCTCCATAAGTATACAAACAGTAAATTTGTAGGTGGCAATATGTGAGATGAATTTCATGGTTATTTGAGATCAGGTTACCCAAAAGACAAGGGAACAGACCTATGCTGCCATATAATTCATTCACACACAGACTGCACAGAAAAATGTACATGGGTTCATGCAGAGCCCTATCCATACAAATAATGTTAATTAAAAGTACGTTGGCTAAAATTATGCCAACATACAATGCTAACAAAATAGTAAAGTACAAGTATTTAACATGTCCAACATCAATGTATGCGGTGAAGATCACAGATGAAATCTGAGTTGAGTTCAGCATGTCTAATCTTTTACAGAACACATATAAAAGAATATATATGATAAATATGATACATAGATACATCTAATATGAATACAAGTTGACAAATATTTAATGCTCCTCATATTTTTAGACAGTACCGTTTTCTGAAGCAAGAGCAGGTTTTCATGCATATATGTATATGTGGGTAATTTGATGCAAGTTGATGTGGAAGTCAATGACACACTGGCCAGTGGCCAATGCTGACGTCAAGGCTGTAGGTTGGGTTTCAACATCGGTAACTATGGACACAGCGTCCTACCGGGCTTGTCCTACACCTACTGGTTTGTGTAACATCATACTCTTCCTCTTAATAGAGAAAATTACTGTGGTTAGACTGGTTTGATAACTAAGTTGTTGGAGACATTGACTACTACTCAATTGATTTTGTGATGATTTGTGAAATAATGTGTGCAGAGTTCAACACTGGCTGGCTAGCTGACTGTGGCATCTAAACTAAGGGGTGCTGTTGTGCAGGGGTATTTGTGTTTGGTTTCAAGCCTGGCAGCCCCTGTTTTTGTGGCACAGTCTGGCAGGATGCCAAGAGACACAGAACTCAGTCCATGTGGAGAAAGAGTAGACATAGCCTACAAGTAAATGTGGTAACGCAAGCAGTGCCTCTCATTCAGACTTGCGAGGATACAAGCAGTCAGCCATCAGGTTTGGAGGGCCTACCAGCTGCCTCACTGAGCCTAATCCAGTGTCTCATTTGATGATGTTTTGTTTTTTCCTTGGTTTGTTCTTGGTCAGGTTGGTGTGGGTGTTAAAAAGCCTTCACCCGCACATCACTCTCTTACGGCCCATCCTCAGACTTCAAACAAGAAAAAAACCCGGAAAGGGCCTGGTAGCTTTTAGCATTCCATTGACTTTCATTCTTTTTAGTGTCACTTTGAAGCCAAATAACTTTAGACTAGAAGCACCCAGAACCTTGATTTTGGCATTGTTGTAAACTGGAACAAACACAGCAAAACATATTTGCCTTGATCTGAAATGTGTCACATTATTGCCTTGTAAGAAAATTTTATCTGAAATTATAATAAAAATGATGTTACAAATTAAGTGACAGCTAGTAATTTTCTGTCGCACAGGAGAAAATTTACGTTTTGGATAACAAGCCATAGCCATACCCATGCCTGTTTAGTTTTCTGTTCATGTCGGGGAAACATTTCCCACAAATGTAGCATTGGAGTTTGTATTTTTTGTTACAAGGACCGTTATCTTTATGGATTTTCACCATTCGATGCAAGTGAAGCCCAAAAACAGTTGGCTAAGCTAAGCTACATGCTAGCCTGGTATGTACATGTTAACTAGCCAGCGCCCTTGACATGATAGCTTGTAAGATTGCCTGGAACCAAGGTAAGTCCTGAAGAAGAATTAAGTCCCGAAGTACAATATTAGTCTTCCACTTATGTTAGTGTGATTATACTTGTGATAATGGTAAAAATTAAGAAAATTATTGTACGCGGTCAACACTAGTCAGTTTATCGTACTCGGGTTCGTTGGCCAACGTCACCAGGCTGGCTCTCGAACTTGCGCTGTAGCTTGGTGACCACCTTGAAAAATTGAAAATCTGGCTTCATCCTGTCACACTGAAGACAACACCATCCCTCCGTCCATTTCTTCTACTGTGTATGTATGGGGATAGCGCCGTGTTTACTGGGAGCCAATGAAACCGAATTTTCAATTCTCGGCTTGATCACGTCTACGGCGCAAACTTGTGGTGACATCTAGTGACATCGGCAACAAGGCCAAGTACGATTAATTGCTGAGTACACAAATCAGACAGCATACAATAATTTTCGTAATGAGTATTTTTCTACCATTATGGCTGCAATCATGTTTACTGGAGTGGAAGGCCAATACTGTACTTGAGTATTCTACTAACTTTAGTTCCAGGTAGTCTTGCAAGCTGCCATGTCAAGGACGCTAGCTAGTTAGCTTGTTTATACCGAGCTACAACGTATGAGGTACAACGTCCTTCCTATGTAAAGTTATTACATGTCAAAGTGATGCTAAAATAAATGGAAGTCTATGGAATGCTAAAGGCTACTGGGTGTGAAAGAAAAAAAAAACAAATAGCATAGAACTGTTGAGAACTGGCATAATGCTACAGCTTCTTGAAGGTTTGCTTACCTGCAGTTAACTTTACAGACTGTCGTCGAAAATCTATCAGCACTTTGCTTTCTAACATATTAGCCCCCAGTAGCGGTTTTAGGCATGGGCGAACCGGGCAGCCGCCCGGGGCGCCATTTTGTAGGGGGCGCCAGGAGCGCTTGGGGAAAAAAAAATAATATTAAAATAAAAACCTCCGTGTGTCATATCGCTGCAATCGGCACATTGGCGCACCCCTGGTGAACTGCTGAACTGCAGGCGCCCTTCTTGCTGAGAAGGTGCCATACACAGAAGCAGCGCGTCTCTCTGCCTCGGGGGGGGGTGCTGAGAGGTGGTCTCGCCCGGGGCGTAAAACACTATAGAACCGCCACTGTTAGCCCAATGTGATAAGTTTTGTTCTATTTTTCCTGTTTCGGAGTCAGATAATTTTACTCTGTGCATAAGGTGGAGAAGGTGGCAGCCATGGCGTCAAAATAGTCTCATGAAGCACTCGCAAGATAAAACATACATTCGGGTGTATTATATTATTTCACACACGTAGATATTAGCTGTTGATTTTTGTTCGTTCGTGCGAAATTGATTTCTGCTGTCTCGAAGTTGTTTTGTGTTCACTTGTGCAGTATCGCACTCATTACAAAATACTGATCCAGAAGAGGAACAGAACAGGAGAGGGATTACTGAAGCGTAGTAGTAGGACCAACATATTTTAATTAAAATGTCCGCTATTGTCAGACAAAATAGTGTGATTTATACAAAACACAAAAGTTGCTGATTGTGTGTTTGCAGCACTACTATTTATTTTTTATATATTTCGGTTTTTACTTTTTATATTTCTCAGTTAAATTGTTTTATTTTTATTCATAAAGATGTATTTGTTTTATTTAAATGTATATTTAAGCTACATTTCTATTCCAACAAACTTGAAAATTTCAGCTTCACAGTTTTTTTATATTACTAAGTTACCCGTTTTATTTTTTAATACCTGGTCCAATAACTTGTTAAGTTTAGAGATGTTGTGCATCCACTTATTTTTAGTGTGACATTTTAGCATGCGAGTGAAGGGGGAAACTTCAAGATATTGTTCCTAAAGATCGACCAAAAAAATCGGCAGAACATATCGGTTGACCCTGACCTCTAAACATCAGCAGTGGCATCGGTTATAGAAAAACCCACATCGGTCAACGTTTAATTTGTAATGCACATTTCATATGAAGGCTGTAGCTCAATGTGCTTCACTATTTAAAAAGTTTCCCTTCTCCCATACTATTTACAGACTATATAGCCCTGCATTATATAAATGTGTAAATGAAGTGGACAGATGATAGCTGAAGGCCTACTGTTTGGGGAAAACAGGCTAAACAGCTCATAAGCAATAAGGTAAGCTCACTGTTATGCTGGAATCAGTTTTACATTGGTTAAAAATGGTTTGGACACACCTGTGATTGTACATGAGAAATATATTGTGAACACTGAAAATAACAAATGATAGGAATCATACAAGTCTGCTTACACTGTGAAAACATTTAACATTATTGCTGAAAAAGGGGGAACATGACAAACATGAACTGGTATGAACACATAAAAACACAAATATATTTTTTGCAATTTGCCAAACTTACAGAAGTGATAATAGAAGGCAGCCTGGAACCTGCTTGCCTCCATTAACACAATGTTAAACAGTATTTAACAGATTTGCAAACAAACATAGCACAGCTTTCTCAGAACACCACTCTTTATGTTCTATAATGACTCCCTACTACAATAATTATAAATGTGAACTATAAAACAGTGGCTAGTTTGTGGAATATCAATGAATTATTTGGATATATTTTATGTATATAAATAAAAAGGAATCTTACTCTGAACTGAATGAAAAGAGTATCATATTACTGTTATGCATACATGTCACATGTTATTTTAGATGTTCTGAATTGTAAAACAATTACTCGTTGGAATAATTTTTTATATGCATCTCGGATTTTAGTTAACTTCAGTCCAAACATAACTGGATTGACAAGTGGTGGAATCATTAAAAAATACACTGAAATAATTATGCGCAAGGTGTGTGGCATATTTAACTTCAATACTCTGCCTTGAAATATCTCAAAAGAACAACCTATGGAATAATTTAACAGTGACACAATGTGAGGAGCACATGTATTTATAGACTTCATGTTTGGGCCATTACTGGATGTACAGGTGATTTTGAATATCCTGATGTAGGAGTAAAAAATAAGTACAATTGGAACACCTATGACAACAAGAGCCATGCAAATGCCATATATGTTATTTACAGTTGTGTCTGAACAGGATTGTCTGACCAGCAAATAGTTGTCACACCATACCTTCTCCATAATGTTACCACACAACTGCAAACGAGCACTCAGTGACAGGGTTACTGCAAATTGGGCAAATGAAAACAGCCATGCAAACAGAATTAGAATAGAGACTCTGTGCAGTGTCATGATGCTGTTGTACTGTAAAGGATAACATATAGACAAGTACCTGTCATAAGACATGATTGCTAAATTACAGAATTCTACAGACCCATACGTGTACAAACAGTACATTTGTAGGTGGCAATATGTGAGATGAATTTCATGGTTATTTGAGATCAGGTTACCCAGAAGACAAGGGAACAGACCTATGCTGCCATATAATTCATTCACACACAGACTGCACAGAAAAATGTACATGGGTTCATGCAGACCCCTATCCATATAAATAATGCTAATTAAAAGTACATTGGCCAAAATTATACAAATATACAATGCTAACAAAACAGTGAAATAAAAGTATTTAACATTTCCAACATCAGTGTATGCGGTGAAGATCACAGATGAAATCTGAGTTGAGTTCAGCATGTCTAAGCCTTTACACAACACATATAATAGAATATATATGATAAATATGATACATAGATACATCTAATATGAATACAAGTTAACAAATATTTAATGCTTCTCATATTTTCAGACAGTACCATTTTCTGAAGCAAGAGCAAGTTTACATGCATATATGTATATATGGGTAATTTGATGCAAGTTGATGTGGAAGTCAATGACACACTGGCCAGTGGCCAATGCTGACGTCAAGGCCGTAGGTTGGGTTTCAACATCGGTAACTATGGACACAGCGTCCTACCGGGCTTGTCCTACATCTACTGGTTTGTGTAACATCATACTCTTCCTCTTAATAGAGAAACTTACTGTGGTTGGACTGGTTTGATAACAGAGTTGCTTGAGACATGTTGGTCCATAGATTTTAGTATTAATGACTGCCGCTAGCGTTGCCAAAATCATTTTTTCATGGCATAACTCGCCAACCGTTGCAATTAAGAAGACCAACATTTATTTGTACCTTGGGTTCGACAAGGTGTATACATTTAGTCTATAAATAGTCATTTGCCATGTAGCACCATCTAGGAAATATTGTTCCTGTAAAATTAAGGTTTTCAATCGCCAGTATCTTGGCCGGAGAAAGTCATTATCACATCACATTTGCCATGTAGGATCACTACTCCAATCTATTGAAGCATGTTATGTTGTGTAAACTTTGTTTCATAGGGGGCACTATAATAAAAAAGAATGCATTCTGGCTAATAGCTACAAAACGATAAGGTATAGAAACACAGTTTCTGCTTTCCCACATTAGGCCACGCCCATACTGTGGACAACATTGTACGCACATTTTGTAAAAAGCTGAAAGCGAAAGTAAACTAACTCCTCCGAGGGCGTTCATCCAACTGTCAGGAAATTTGGTGTACATTATTTTCAGACGTCTTCAAAAAGTTGTAGAAAACTTTTTTAGAACTTAAAATGTTAGAGTTACACACCAATTAATGTTTGAAACAAAGCTTGTAATTACACTCAATATGTTGCTTTGTAGTTGTACAAATTTTATTAGCCCTCCCATACTCAATGGGCACAATGTTTTTAACCTTTTGACTCTTTATCGCCCCCTCTGGTCGTGCCGCTGTGATAACCACACCACATTTTGTAAAATTTTGTGTGTAGGGGGCGCAGTTCTCTTACTTAATGTGAAGATAAAATCACTTTTTGCAAAATAACTTCACAACTGTTGTAATCAAAAAGAAAGAAGAAGAAAAGAAGATGTAAAATTGTAGATTTTGAATCGCCAGTATCTTGGCCGGAGAAAGTTATTATTGCATCAAATTTGCCATGTAGAACCACTACTCCAACCTCTTGAAGCACATTATGTTTTGTAAACTTTGTCGCAGAGGGGTTGCTATAATTCCTAAAAACGACATTTTGGCTAACAGCTACAAAACGATAAGGTATAGAAACACAATTCCTTTTTCCCCACATTTTCCCCAGATTCCTCACACAACCGCATCAAACACATTACAACATGCCCCTTCCTGTTGGCTACATTTTACTAATTTTTCCACTGAAAGTGAGAATAAACAAACTCCTCTGATGGCGTTCATCCCATTGTCAAATCATCTGTTAACAGTACCTTGAAAAAATCTTACAAAAATATTCCACTTATTTTGCGCTGAACTTCACAGCAAACTGCGGTGGTCATACCATGTACCGCTATGCGGTGCATCTAGTTAATAATATTTTGGTTTCAATGTTGGTGTTTGTAAAATAATGTGTCCAGACTGGACCACTTGCTGGCTAGCTGACTGTGGCATCTAAACTAAGGGGTGCTGTTGTGCAGGGGTATTTGTGTTTGGTTTCAAGCTTGGCAGCCCCTGCTTTTGTGGCACAGTCTGGCAGGATGCCAAGAGACAGAGAACTCAGTCCATGTGGAGAAAGAGTAGACATACAAGTAAATGTGGCCCTCTCATTCAGACTTGCGAGGATAAAAGCAGTCAGCCAGCCATCGGGTTTGTAGGGCCTACCTGGACCTAATCCAGTGTGTCATTGGATGACGAATCTGTCACTAGCACGCAAAACAACCACTGGGGGAGCAGTCACTGACCTCTCTCGAAGTTCATCTTTGTTTGCTCGGCGAAATTGATTTCTGTTGTCTCAAAGTTGTTTTGTGTTGACTTGTGCAGTATCGCACTCATTACAAAATACTGATCCAGAAAACAGGAGAGGGATGACTGAAGCATAGTAGAAGGAGCAAAATATTTTAATTAAAATGTCCGTTATTGTCAGACAAAATAGTGTGATTTAAACGAAACACAAAAGTTGCTGATTGTGTGTTTGCAGCATTACTATTTATTTCTTATATATTTCATTTTTCACTTTTTATATTTTTCAGTTTAGATGTTTTATTTATATTTATAAAGGTGTATTTGTTTCACTTAAATGTATATTTAAGTTACATTTGTGTTTCAACAAACTTGAAATTTTCAGCTTGACAGTTTTTTTTACTATATTACTATATTACCCGTTCTGTTTTTTAATACTTGGTCCAATAAATTGTTAGGTTTAGAGATGTTGTGCACCCACTTATTTTTTTGTGTGTGATTTTGGCATGCGAATGAAGGGGAAACTTCAAGATATTGTCCTTAAAGATCGGCCAAAAAAATCGGCAGAACATATCGGTTGACCCTGACCTCTAAACATCAGCAGTGGCATCGGTTATAGAAAAACCTACATCGGTCAACGTTTAATTTGTAATGCACATTTCATATGAAGGCTGTAGCTCAATGTGCTTCACAGTTTGACAAAGGAACAAAGAACAGAAATACACATGGCAGGCTTTGTTATACTCCAGTGGTAGTATAACAGAGTATAGTTTACTATGGTAAAATAACTCTGCTAAAAAATCTAAATGAAAAATGTTAATGTTCCATTTTTACTCTAAAATATATACTTTGTGCTATTTAAAAAGTTTCCCTTCTCCCATACTATTTACAGACTATATAGCCTTGCATTATATAAATGTGTAAATGAAGTGGACAGATGATAGCTGAAGGCCTACTGTTTGGGGAAAACAGGCTAAACAGCTCATAAGCAATGAGGTAAGCTCACTGTTGTGCTGGAACCAGTTTTACATTGGTTAAAAATGGTCTGGACACACCTGTGATTGTACACGAGAAATACATTGTGAACACTGAAAATAACAAATGATAGGAATCATACAGTTCTGCTTACACTGTGAAAACATTTAACATTATTGCTGAACAAGGGGGAACATGACAAACATGAACACATGAAAACACAAATATATTTTTTAGCCTTTTGCCAAACTTACAGAAATGATAATAGAAGGCAGCCTGAAACCTGCTTGCCTCCATTAACAAAATGTTAAACAGTATTTAACAGATGTGCAAATAAACATAGCACAGCTTTCTCAGAACACCACTCTTATGTTCTATAATGACTCCCTACCACAATAATAAATTATGTGGCCTATAAAACAATGACTAGTCTGTGGAATATCAATCAGTTATTCTTACATTTTATGTATGCAAGTACAAGAGACATTCTACCGTGAATTGAATAAAAAGGATATCATATTACTATTTCCTTTTACATGTTCTGAATTGTAAAACAATTACTCTTTGAATTTTTTTTTTATATGCATCTCGGATTTTAGTTAACTTAAGTCCGAACATAACTGGATTGACAAGTGGTGGAATTATTAAAAAATACACTGAAATAATTATGCGCAACGTGGGTGGCATATTTAACTTCAATACTCTGCCTTGAAATATCTCAAAAGAACAACCGATGGAATAATTTAACAGTGACACAATGTGAGGAGCACATGTATTTAAAGACTTCATGTTTGAGCCATTTCTGGATGTACAGGTAATTTTGAATATCCTGATGTAGGAGTATAAAATGAGTACAAGTGGAACAAGTATGGCAACAAGAGTCATGCAAAGGCCATATATGTTATTTACAGTTGTATCTGAACAGGATTGTCTGACCAGCAAATAGTTGTCACACCATACCTTCTCCATAATGTTACCACACAACTGCAAACGAGCACTCAGTGACAGGGTTCCTGCAACTTGGGCAAATGAATACAGCCATGCAGACAGAATTAGAATAGAGACTCTCTTTGGTGTCATAATGTTGTTGTACTGTAAAGGATAACATATAGACAAGTACCTGTCATAAGACATGATTGCTAAATTACAGAATTCTACTGCTCCATAAGTATACAAACAGTAAATTTGTAGGTGGCAATATGTGAGATGAATTTCATGGTTATTTGAGATCAGGTTACCCAGAAGACAAGGGAACAGACCTGTGCTGCCATATAATTCACTCACACAGAGACTGCACAGAAACAGGTACATGGGTTCATGCAGAGCCCTGTCCATATAAATAATGTCAATTAAAAGTACATTGGCCAAAATTATGCAAATATACAATGCTAACAAAATAATGAAGTAAAAATATTTAACATGTCCAACATCAGTGTATGCGGTAAAGATCACAGATGAAATCTGAGTTGAGTTCAGCATGTCTAAGCTTTCACACAACACATATAAAAGAATAGCTGTCATACATTTGATACACAGATTCATCTAATACATATAAACATTTTTTTCTTGCACCTCATTCTGAAACAATAATGAAACCTTATTTACAGACAGTGCAGTTTTCTGAAGCAAGAACAGGTTTTCATGCATATATGTAGGAAATTTGATGCAAGTTGATGTGGAAGTCAATGACACATTGGCCAATGGCCAATGCTGACGTCAAGGCCGTAGGTTGGGTTTCAACATCGGTAACTGGACACAGCGTCCTACCGGGCTTGTCCTACACCTACTGGTTTGTTTGGCATCATACTCTGTCTCTTAATAGGGAAAATGACTGTGGTTGGACTGGTTTGATAACAGAGTTGCTTGAGACATGTTGGTCCATTGATTTTAGTATTAATGACTGCCGCTAGCGTTGCCAAAATCATTTTTTCATGGCATAACTCGCCAACCGTTGCAATTAAGAAGACCAACATTTATTTGTACCTTGGGTTCGACAAGGCGTACATTTTGTAAAATTTTGTGTGTAGGGGGCGCCGTTCTCTTACTTAATGTGAAGCTAAAATCACTTTTTGCTAAATAACTCGCCAACTGTTGCAATCAAAAAGACCAGAAATGTTTTAGACCTTGGGCTCAACAAGGGTTTTGAATGCAGTCCATAAATTTTCGTTTGAAATGTAGCACCACCTAGGGAAAATTGTACATGTAAAGATTTAGATTTTGAATCGCCAGTATCTTGGCCAGAGAAAGTTATTATTGCATCAAATTTGCCATGTAGAACCACTACTCCAACCTCTTGAAGCACATTATGTTTTGTAAACTTTGTGTCAGAGGGGGCGCTATAATTCCCAAAAACTACATTTTGGATAATAACTATAAAACGATAAAGTATAGAAACACAATTCCTTTTCCTCCCACATTCCCTCACACAACCGCATCAAACACATTACAACACGCCCCTTCCTGTTGGCTACATTTTACAAATTTTTCCACTTAAAATAAAAGCAAATAAACTCCTCTGAGGGTGTTCATCCGATTATCAAGAAATTTGGTGTATATCATCTGTTAACAGTACCTTGAAAAAATCTTACGAAAGTATTTCATTCATTTTCTGCTGAACTTCACACCAAACTGCGGTGGTCATACCATGTACCGCTATGCGGTGCATCTAGTTAATAATGTTTTGGTTTCAATGTTGGTATTTGTAAAATAATGTGTCCAGACTGGACCACTTGCTGGCTAGCTGACTGTGGCATCTAAACTAAGGGGTGCTGTTGTGCAGGGGTATTTGTGTTTGGTTTCAAGCTTGGCAGCCCCTGCTTTTGTGGCACAGTCTGGCAGGATGCCAAGAGACAGAGAACTCAGTCCATGTGGAGAAAGAGTAGACATACAAGTAAATGTGGCCCTCTCATTCAGACTTGCGAGGATAAAAGCAGTCAGCCAGCCATCGGGTTTGTAGGGCCTACCAGATCCCTCACTGGACCTAATCCAGTGTGTCATTGGATGACGAATCTGTCACAACCTGTTCTGAAGCAAGAACAGGTTTTCATGCATATATGTAGGAAATTTGATGCAAGTTGATGTGGAAGTCAATGACACATTGGCTAATGGCCAATGCTGACGTCAAGGCCGTAGGTTGGGCATCAACATCGGTAACTGGACACAGCGTCCTATCGGGCTTGTCCTACATCTCCCGGTTTGTTTGGAATCTTCACGCAAAAAAAACGCTGGGGGAGCAGTCACTGACCTCTCTCGAAGTTCATCTTTGTTCGCTCGTGCGAAATTGATTTCTGCTGTCTCAAAGTTGTTTTGTGTTGACTTGTGCAGTATCGCACTCATTACAAAATACTGACCCAGAAAACAGGAGAGGGATGACTGAAGCGTAGTAGAAGGAGCAAAATAGTTTAATTAAAATGTCCGCTATTGTCAGACAAAATAGTGTGATTTAAACGAAACACAAAAGTTGCTGATTGTGTGTTTGCAGCACTACTATTTATTTCTCAAATATTTCATTTTTCACTTTTTATATTTTTCAGTTTAGATGTTTTATTTGTATTTACAAAGGTGTATTTGTTTCATTTAAATGTATATTTAAGTTACATTTCTGTTTCAACAAACTTGAAATTTTCAGCTTGACAGTTTTTTTTTATATTACTATATTACCCATTTTATTTTTTAATACTTGGTCCAATAAATTGTTAAGTTTAGAGATGTTGTGCACCCACTTATTTTTTTGTGTGATTTTAGCATGCGAATGAAGGGGAAACTTCAAGATATTGTCCTTAAAGATCGGCCAAAAAAATCGGCAGAACATATTGGTTGACCCTGACCTCTAAACATCAGCAGTGGCATCGGTTATAGAAAAACCCACATCGGTCAACGTTTAATTTGTAATGCACATTTCATATGAAGGCTGTAGCTCAATGTGCTTCACAGTTTGACAAGGGAACAAAGAACAGAAATACACATGGCAGGCTTTGTTATACTCCAGTGGTAGTATAACAGAGTATAGTTTACTATAGTAAAATAACTGCTAAAAAATCTAAATGAAAGATGTTAATGTTCCATTTTTACTCTAAAATATATACTTTGTGCTATTTAAAAAGTTTCCCTTCTCCCATACTATTTACAGACTATATAGCCTTGCATTATATAAATGTGTAAATGAAGTGGACAGATGATAGCTGAAGGCCTACTGTTTGGGGAAAACAGGCCGAACAGCTCATAAGCAATAAGGTCAGCTCACTGTTATGCTGGAATCAGTTTTACATTGGTTAAAAATGGTCTGGACACACCTGTGATTGTACACGAGAAATACATTGTGAACACTGAAAATAACAAATGATAGGAATCATACAGGTCTGCTTACACTGTGAAAACATTTAACATTATTGCTGAACAAGGGGGAACATGACAAACATGAACACATGAAAACACAAATATATTTTTTAGCCTTTTGCCAAACTTACAGAAATGATAATAGAAGGCAGCCTGAAACCTGCTTGCCTCCATTAACAAAATGTTAAATAGTATTGAACAGATGTGCAAACAAAAATAGCACAGCTTTCTCAAAACACCACTCTTATGTTCTATAATGACTCCCTACCACAATAATAATTTATGTGGTCTATAAAACAATGACTAGTCTGTGGAATATCAATCAGTTATTCTTACATTTTATGTATGCAAGTACAAGACACATTCTACCCTGAATTGAATAAAAAGGATATCATATTACTATTTCCTTTTACATGTTCTGAATTGTAAAACAATTACTCTTTGAAATGTTTTTTTATATGCATCTCGGATTTTAGTTAACTTTAGTCCGAACATAACTGGATTGACAAGTGGTGGAATTATTAAAAAATACACTGAAATAATTATGCGCAACGTGGGTGGCATATTTAACTTCAATACTCTGCCTTGAAATATCTCAAAAGAACAACCGATGGAATAATTTAACAGTGACACAATGTGAGGAGCACATGTATTTAAAGACTTCATGTTTGAGCCATTTCTGGATGTACAGGTTATTTTGAATATCCTGATGTAGGAGTAAAAAATGAGTATAAGTGGAACAAGTATGAGAACAAGAGTCATGCAAAGGCCATATATGTTATTTACAGTTGTATCTGAACAGGATTGTCTGACCAGCAAATAGTTGTCACACCATACCTTCTCCATAATGTTACCACACAACTGCAAACGAGCACTCAGTGACAGGGTAACTGCAAATTGGATAAATGAAAACAGCCATGCAAACAGAATTAGAATAGACACTCTGTTCAGTGTCATGATGCTGTTGTACTGTAAAGGATAACATATAGACAAGTACCTGTCATAAGACATGATTGCTAAATTACAGAATTCTACTGTTCCATAAGTATACAAACAGTAAATTTGTAGGTGGCAATATGTAATATGAATTTCATGGTTATCTGAGATCAGGTTACCCAAAAGACAAGGGAACAGACCTGTGCTGCCATATAATTCACTCACACAGAGACTGCACAGAAACAGGTACATGGGTTCATGCAGAGCCCTGTCCATATAAATAATGTTAATTAAAAGTACATTGGCCAAAATTATGCAAATATACAATGCTAACAAAATAATGAAGTAAAAATATTTAACATGTCCAACATCAGTGTATGCGGTAAAGATCACAGATGAAATCTGAGTTGAGTTCAGCATGTCTAAGCTTTCACACAACACATATAAAAGAATAGATGTCATACATTTGATACACAGATTCATCTAATACGTATAAACATTTTTTTCTTGCACCTCATTCTGAAACAATAATGAAACCTTATTTTCAGACAGTGCAGTTTTCTGAAGCAAGAGCAGGGTTTCATGCATATATGTAAGAAATTTGATGCAAATTGATGTGGAAGTGACACACTGGCCAATGGCCAATGCTGACGTCAAGGCCGTAGGTTGGGTTTCAACATCGGTAACTGGACACAGCGTCCTACCGGGCTTGTCCTACATCTCCCGGTTTGTTTGGCATCATACTCTGTCTCTTAATAGGGAAAATGACTGTGGTTGGACTGGTTTGATAACAGAGTTGCTTGAGACATGTTGGTCCATTGATTTTAGTATTAATGACTGCCGCTAGCGTTGCCAAAATCATTTTTTCATGGCATAACTCGCCAACCGTTGCAATTAAGAAGACCAACATTTATTTGTACCTTGGGTTCGACAAGGCGTACATTTTGTAAAATTTTGTGTGTAGGGGGCGCCGTTCTCTTACTTAATGTGAAGCTAAAATCCCTTTTTGCTAAATAACTCGCCAACTGTTGCAATCAAAAAGACCAGAAATGTTTTAGACCTTGGGCTCAACAAGGTGTTTGAATGCAGTCCATACATTTTCGTTTGAAATGTAGCACCACCTAGGGAAAATTGTACATGTAAAAATTAAAAATTCAAATTTGCCATGTAGAACCACTACTCCAACCTCTTGAAGCACATTATGTTTTGTAAACTTTGTGTCAGAGGGGGCGCTATAATTCCCAAAAACTACATTTTGGATAATAACTATAAAACGATAAAGTATAGAAACACAATTCCTTTTCCTCCCACATTCCCTCACACAACCGCATCAAACACATTACAACACGGCCCTTCCTGTTGGCTACATTTTACAAATTTTTCCACTTAAAATGAAAGCAAACAAACTCCTCTGAGGGTGTTCATCCGATTATCAAGACATTTGGTGTATATCATCTGTTAACAGTACCTTGAAAAAATCTTATGAAAGTATTTCATTCATTTTCTGCTGAACTTCACACCAAACTGCGGTTGTCATAGTTAATAATGTTTTGGTTTCAATGTTGGTATTTGTAAAATAATGTGCGCAGACTGGACCACTTGCTGGCTAGCTGACTGTGGTATACAGTACAGTACATGTATTTAAAGCAGGGTTCCTACACATTTTCAAATGTAAAATTCCAGACTTTTTCCATACTCAAATTCTCTGAGATTTCGGAGACATCAGCGCACCACCAAATACTAATGTATTTAAATGAATTAAACACATACAGTTATTGTGGCATACCACCAAAATCTATAACATATTTAGCTGGGCCTAGAACGTGTGTCAGTGTCCCATTTTATGTCATAACCAGTGGCGGCCAGTGGAAAAAATGTTTGGTGGGGCACGAAGGTAGACATCATGAGCATATGTACTACCCCTGGCGGGGGGTATGGGGGTCCTCCCCCAGAAAATTTTGGATTTCTTAGATGCAATTTCCTGCATTCTAGTGCATTTTGGGGTAGCCTGTTTCACATAGCAAATGCAAAATCCATTCTGATTCAGCTTACATTGTCAGTTGCATGACCTTAATAAATACTTGTAAAATGACAGTTGCAAAGTGATAATGAAATGTAGTCTTACAATGAAAGTACACAGCGCTACAGTGCTGCGTCCGCAGCGCAAAATAAAAGGGCCAATTAAAATCTTTTATTTGTAATGCTCTCAAACTTTTTTCACATGCTTCCATAGACTCAAGCTTTGTCGGCACCCCGGAGTGGGAGGGCTTTCGCTCACTGTACCAAATAAACAATCATCTCACGTTAAAGTCAATACACTCTCACTGGTGGTTAAGGTGGAACGGTACGGTTTCTTGTTATTGTTAATATGATGAATTTTTTTAATCCCTCACATGTTGGGAGGGCCGCGCCCGTGCGCCCTTAATAAAAGGGCCGCCGCTGCGTCACTTCAGATTTCTTTTTAAATTACCAGATGAGTGTGGAGCATATTTATTAAATGTAACTTTACAAAACCAACAGGAATATTTTTCTGAACTGTATGGAACTTTGTGGTGATGGGGACTTTACATTGCGCTTATGTCGTTTTCTCTAATCAACTGAACTAGCAAATCTATCTGGCTAATTTTCATGTCAGAACAGTGATTACTCGTAGGCGTAATAATGAATTGTTTAACATGTAAGCAACAACAACCCCTTACAAAAAACCCTAATAGAAGCTAATCTCTTCCAAAAAAGTCTGACAGCAGCATGAACAATGCTACTCATAATGTTAATCTCTGATCCCTGTTCAGTGCCTAACTTTTGACACTTGCTCATCTTGCTGCTGTACGCTACGTAACAATCGCAAGTTTCAGACTACAAAACGCTGCTCCGCTCCCTCCGCAGGCATTTCAGCACATTTCTTAGGCAAAATTCGATGAATGTCTGAAAGTTGAGCTGCATTTTACCATGTAGTGGCAAATGTCTGGAAACAAAAATATTTCTCCATACTCTAATTTCAATTTTCCATACTTTTTCAGACCTGGAAAACGCTAAAATTAAATTCCATACTTTTCCATACTTTTCCATACTGCGTAGGAACCCTGTTAAAGACTTCATGTTTGGGCCATTTCTGGATGTACAGGTTATTTTGAATATCCTGATGTACGAGTATAAAATGAGTACAAGTGGAACACGTATGAGAACAAGAGTCATGCAAAGGCCATATATGTTATTTACAGTTGTGTCTGAACAGGATTGTCTGACCAGCAAATAGTTGTCACAATATACCTTCTCCATAATGTTACCACACAACTGCAAACGAACACTCAGTGACAGGGTTACTGCAAATTGGGCAAATGTAAACAGCCATGCAGACACAATTAGAATAGAGATTCTCTTTGGCGTCATGATTCTGTTGTACTGTAAAGGATAACATATAGACAAGTACCTGTCATAAGACATGATTGCTAAATTACAGAATTCTGCTGCTCCATAAGTATACAAACAGTAAATTTGTAGGTGGCAATATGTGAGATGAATTTCATGGTTATTTGAGATCAGGTTACCCAAAAGACAAGGGAACAGACCTATGCTGCCATATAATTCATTCACACACAGACTGCACAGAAACAGGTACATGGGTTCATGCAGAGCCCTGTCCATATAAATAATGTTAATTAAAAGTACGTTGGCCAAAATTATGCCAACATACAATGCTAACAAAATAGTAAAGTACAAGTATTTAACATGTCCAACATCAATGTATGCGGTGAAGATCACAGATGAAATCTGAGTTGAGTTCAGCATGTCTAATCTTTTACAGAACACATATAAAAGAATATATATGATAAATATGATACATAGATACATCTAATATGAATACAAGTTGACAAATATTTAATGCTCCTCATATTTTTAGACAGTACGTTTTCTGAAGCAAGAGCAGGTTTTCATGCATATATGTATATATGGGTAATTTGATGCAAGTTCATGTTGAAGTCAATGACACACTGGCCAATGGCCAATGCTGACGTCAAGGCCGTAGGTTGGGTTTCAACATCGGTAACTATGGACACAGCGTCCTACCGGGCTTGTCCTACACCTACTGGTTTGTGTAACATCATACTCTTCCTCTTAATAGAGAAAATTACTGTGGTTAGACTGGTTTGATAACTACAACGTGCTTCCTATGTAAAGTTATTACATGTCAAAGTGATGCTAAAATAAATGGAAGTCTATGGAATGCTAAAGGCTACTGGGTGTGAAAGAAAAAAAGACAAATAGCATAGAACTGTTGAGAACTGGCATAATGCTACAGCTTCTTGAAGGTTTGCTTACCTGCAGTTAACTTTACAGACTGTCGTCGAAAATCTATCAGCACTTTGCTTTCTAACATATTAGCCCCCAGTAGCGGTTTTAGGCACGGGCGAACCGGGCAGCCGCCCGGGGCGCCATTTCATAGGGGGCGCCACGAGCGCTTGGGGGAAAAAAAATAATATTAAAATAAAAACCTCCGTGTGTCATATCGCTGCAATCGGCACATTGGCGCCCCCCTGGTGAACTGCTGAACTGCAGGCGCCCTTCTTGCTGAGAAGGTGCCATGCACAGAAGCAGCGCGTCTCTCTGCCTCGGGGGGGGTGCTGAGAGGTGGTCTCGCCCGGGGCGTAAAACACTATAGAACCGCCACTGTTAGCCCCAATGTGATAAGTTTTGTTCTATTTTTCCTGTTTCGGAGTCAGATAATTTTATTCTGTTCGTAAGGTGGAGAAGGTGGCAGCCATGGCGTCAAAATAGTCTCATGAAGCACTCGCAAGATAAAACATACATTCGGGTGTATTATATTATTTCACACACGTAGATATTAGCTGTTGATTTTTGTTCGTTCGTGCGAAATTGATTTCTGCTGTCTCGAAGTTCACTTGTGCGGTATCGCACTCATTACAAAATACTGATCCAGAAGAGGAACAGAACAGGAGAGGGATTACTGAAGCGTAGTAGTAGGACCAACATATTTTAATTAAAATGTCTGCTATTGTCAGACAAAATAGTGTGATTTAAACGAAACACAAAAGTTGCTGATTGTGTGTTTGCAGCACTACTATTTATTTTTTATATATTTTGGTTTTTACTTTTTAAATTTCTCAGTTAAATTGTTTTATTTTTATTCATAAAGATGTATTTGTTTTATTTAAATGTATATTTAAGCTACATTTCTATTCCAACAAACTTGAAAAATTCAGCTTGACAGTTTTTTTTATATTACTATGTTACCCGTTTTAGTTTTTAATACTTGGTCCAATAAATTGTTAAGTTTAGAGATGTTGTGCACCCACTTATTTTTTTGTCTGATTTTAGCATGCGAATGAAGGGGAAACTTCAAGATATTGTCCTTAAAGATCGGCCAAAAAAATCGGCAGAACATATCGGTTGACCCTGACCTCTAAACATCAGCAGTGGCATCAGTTATAGAAAAACCTACATCGGTCAACGTTTAATTTGTAATGCACATTTCATATGAAGGCTGTAGCTCAATGTGCTTCACAGTTTGACAAAGGAACAAAGAACAGAAATACACATGGCAGGCTTTGTTATAGTCCAGTGGTAGTATAACAGAGTATAGGTTACTAGAGTAAAATAACTGCTAAAAAATCTAAATGAAAGATGTTAATGTTCCATTTTTACTCTAAAATATATACTTTGTGCTATTTAAAAAGTTTCCCTTCTCCCATACTATTTACAGACTACATAGCCCTGCATTCTATAAATGTGTAAATGAAGTGGACAGATGATAGCTGAAGGCCTACTGTTTGGAGAAAACAGGCTAAACAGCTCATAAGCAATAAGGTCAGCTCACTGTTATGCTGGAATCAGTTTTACATTGGTTAAAAATGGTCTGGACACACCTGTGATTGTACATGAGAAATATATTGTGAACACTGAAAATAACAAATGATAGGAATCATACAGGTCTGCTTACACTGTGAAAACATTTAACATTATTGCTGAACAAGGGGGAACATGACAAACATGAACTGGTATGAACACATAAAAACACAAACATATTTTTTGCAATTTGCCAAATTTACAGAAGTGATAATAGAAGGCAGCCTGAAACCTGCTTGCCTCCATTAACACAATGTTAAACGGTATTTAACAGATTTGCAAACAAACATAGCACAGCTTTCTCAGAACAGCACTCTTATGTTCTATAATGACTCCCTACTACAATAATTATGTATGTGAACTATAAAACAGTGACTAGTTTGTGGAATATCAATGAATTATTTGGATATATTTTATGTATATAAATAAAAAGGAATCTTACTCTGAACTGAATGAAAAGAGTATCATATTACTGTTATGCATACATGTCACATGTTATTTTAGATGTTCTGAATTGTAAAACAATTACTCGTTGGAAGATTTTTTTATATGCATCTCGGATTTTAGTTAACTTTAGTCCGAACATAACTGGATTGACAAGTGGTGGAATCATTAAAAAATACACTGAAATAATTATGCGCAAGGTGGGTGGCATATTTAACTTCAATACTCTGCCTTGAAATATCTCAAAAGAACAACCTATGGAATAATTTAACAGTGAAACAATGTGAGGAACACATGTATTTAAAGACTTCATGTTTGGGCCATTTCTGGATGTACAGGTAATTTTGAATATCTTGATGTAGGAGTAAAAAATGACTACAAGTGGAACAACTATTAAAACAATAGTTATGCAAATGCCATATATGTTAACTACAGTTGTATCTGAACAGGATTGTCTGACCAGCAGATGGTTGTCACACCATACCTTCTCCATAATGTTACCACACAACTGCAAATTAACAGTCAATGACAGGGTTACTGCAAATTGGGCAAATGAAAACAGCCATGCAGACACAATTAGAATAGAGACTCTCTTTGGCGTCATGATTCCGTTGTACTGTAAAGGATAACATATAGACAAGTACCTGTCATAAGACATGATTGCTAAATTACAGAATTCTGCTGCTCCATAAGTATACAAACAGTAAATTTGTAGGTGACAATATGTGAGAGTAATTTCATGGTTACCTGAGATCAGGTTACCCAGAAGACAAGGGAACAGACCTGTGCTGCCATATAATTCATTCACACAGAGACTGCACAGAAACAGGTACATGGGTTCATGCAGAGCCCTGTCCATATAAATAATGTTAATTAAAAGTACATTGGTCAAAATTATGCAAATATACAATGCTAACAAAACAGTGAAATAAAAGTATTTAACGTGTCCAACATCAGTGTATGCGGTGAAGATCACAGATGAAATCTGAGTTGAGTTCAGCATGTCTAAGCCTTTACACAACACATATAAAAGAATATATATGATACATAGATACATCTAATATTACAATTTAACAAATATTTCTTGCTCCTCATTCTAAAACAATGACAAAATCTTATTTTCAGACAGTACCGTCTGAAGCAGTCTGAAGCAAGAGCAGGTTTTCATGCATATATGTATATATGGGTAATTTGAGGCAAGGTGATGGCCACTGGCCAATGGCCAATGCTGACGTCAAGGCTGTAGGTTGGGTTTCAACATCGGTTACTATGGACACAGCGTCCTACCGGGCTTGTTCTACTAACCAAAAATTAAATTAATCAAGACTATACAGATTAATAAACTACAAACGTAATAATTTTGTTGGTTCTTTGTCCTTTTCATCATTTTGCAAAAATATATTTTTTTATTAGATTATATGATGGAAAAATCGATAGATTATTCGATTACAAAAATAATCTTGATTTTACATTCTTTCGGCTAATACACTTGGGCTTCAAAACCTCAATTTTTACATGTATAATTTTCCCGAGGTGGTGGTACATGCCAAGCGAAAACTTATGGACTGAGTTCATACACCTTGTTAAGCCCAAGGTCTAAAACATTTTTTTTTTTTTTTTTTTTATTGCAACAGTTGGCGAATTATTTTGCAAACAGTGATTTCAGCTTCACGTTAAGTAAGAGAACGACACCCCTGACACACAAGATTTTTACAAAATGTGGTGTTGTCTTAAAAACATTGTGCCCATTGAGTATGGGAGGGCTAAGGAAATTTGTACAATTACAAAGCAAGATAGTGTAGTGTAGTTACAAGCTATGTTTTAAATATTAATGGGTGTGTAACTGTAACGTTTTAAGTTTTGTACAATTTTTTCAAGATGTCTGAAAATGATGTACACTAAATTTCCTGACAGTTGGATGAACGCCCTCGGAGGAGTTAGTTTACTTTTGCTTTCAGCTTTTTAGAAAATTTGCGTACAATGTTGTCCACAATACGGGCGTGGCCTAATGTGTTTGATGTAGGTCGTCTCAGGGAATGTGGGGAAACAAAAACTGTGTTTCTATACCTTATCGTTTTGTAGTTATTAGCCAGAATGCGTTCTTTTTTATTATAGTGCCCCCTATGGAACAAAGTTTACACAACATAATATGCTTCAATAGATTGGAGTAGTGATCCTACATGGCAAATGTGATGTGATAATGACTTTCTCCGGCCAAGATACTGGCAATTGAAAAGCTCAATTTTTACAGGAACCATATAATATTTCCTAGATGGTCTGAAGTTGCCTAAAATTCGGGATGCACATGAAAAAAATTTCCAATTGTTTTACAGTTCAGAACCTCTAAAATAACATATGACATGTATGCATAATAATGGATTTTATTCCGGAATGCTTGTAGGAAAAACTAAAGCAATTAAAATGTAGTCATAAGCATAATAGATACTAAAAACAACTTTTATTTAATTGCATGTATGTATGGGTTTGTGTGTATGCGTGTATGTGCATGTGTCTATGCGTGTGTTAGGTGCCCATTAGTCCGTAGCCAGTAGGTTTTTAAGGTTTTAAAGCCTGAACGGTGAGGCACTTGATCGTGTTCCCTCTTTGGAATTCCTGTTCCCCCTCGAAAAGCCCTCAGCACTCCTGTTTCACTGGACGTACACCCCGCTGCTCTTTGACTTGCGCTAGTTGTGTTAGTTTCATGCATGAGTGATGAATGTGCCCAGTAACCCAGCATCTACGCAAAAAACCTGTTGTTGTCGGCGTAAACGGAAACAGGAACTTGAGGGCAATTTGATTGGGTGCAGTAGCGGTTTTAGGCACGGGCGAACAGGGCAGCCGCCCAGGGCGCCATGTCGTGGGGGGCGCCATGAGCGCTTGTGGAAAAAAAAAAATTGTACCATGTCACTGCAATCGGCATATTGGCGCCCCCTAAGGGAACTGCAGGCGCAATCGCTTGCTGAGAAGGTGCCGTGCACAGAAGTAGCGTGACTCTCTGCCTCGGGGGGGTGCTAAGAGGTGGTCTCGCCCGGGGAGTAAAACACTGTAGAACCGCCACTGATCTGGTGCCTCACCAGGCTAACAAAGGCAAATTAACTACGTGATTAGCTCAGCACAGCATGAATGTGTTCTATTGTTCATCTGAATTAGCAACCCACAAACAAGGTAGTTTTGAAACGTTTACGTTATCTCGTGTCTGTCATGCCCGTGTGCGTAGACATATCGCTTATATGTCTGCGTGCGTGTGAAACACAAACGGTGCGCCACTAATAACGGTCCATGAGATTTAACCAACGCATCATTTCGGGAAAAAATACGTCAATCATTTTTTTGTAATCGAATTATTCGAATTAATCAATTAATGGTTTCAGCTCTACAATAGAGTATAGTTTACTATAGTAAAAATACTACAGTAAGCAATCTAAATGGCGGATATGCTAATGTTTTAGTTTTGCTTTAAAATGTATACTTTGTGCTGTTTAAAACGTGTCACTTCTCCCATACTAGTACGTAGCCCTGCATCACACATCATACAGTGTATGTGTAAATGAAGTGGACAGATGATACCTGTGGGCCTACTGTTTGGGGAAAACAGGCTAAACAGCTTCACCTACATATTTTCTAGAAGCCTAGAAGTGACTTAACATGTATTAAAAACCACTTTTTTCCATACCATGGATATGTGGTAGTGGTCAATTAACATTCAAAATCCAATTCTGCATACCAAGATCTTTCAAAAAACAAATTAGTTTCATGAGCCATGGCTATTTAAGTGTTTTAGAAAGGCTTTTGAATATGTAAAGGAAACAGTTAAACTTATATGACATTTTGTAAACTAACCAAAAATTTAATTAATCAAGCCTACACAGATTAATAAACTACAAAAGTAATAATTTTGTTGTGGCCTAGACATTCTCTCTTCAGGAAGCAATAAGGTAAGCTCACTGTTATGCTGTAATCAATCTTACATTGGTTAAAAATGGTCTGGGCACACCTGAAATTGTACATGAGAAATATATTGTGAACACTGAAAATAACAAATGATAGGAATCATACAGGTCTGCTTACACTGTGAAACATTTAACATTATTGCTGAACAAGGGGGAACATGACAAACATGAACTGGTATGAACACATAAAAACACAAACATATTTTTTGCAATTTGCCAAATTTACAGAAGTGATAATAGAAGGCAGCCTGAAACCTGCTTGCCTCCATTAACAAAATGTTAAACGGTATTTAACAGATTTACAAACAAACATAGCACAGCTTTCTCAGAACAGCACTCTTATGTTCTATAATGACTCCCTACTACAATAATTATGTATGTGAACTATAAAACAGTGACTAGTTTGTGGAATATCAATGAATTATTTGGATATATTTTATGTATATAAATAAAAAGGAATCTTACTCTGAACTGAATGAAAAGAGTATCATATTACTGTTATGCATACATGTCACATGTTATTTTAGATGTTCTGAATTGTAAAACAATTACTCGTTGGAAGAATTTTTTATATGCATCTCGGATTTTAGTTAACTTTAGTCCGAACATAACTGGATTGACAAGTGGTGGAATCATTAAAAAATACACTGAAATAATTATGCGCAAGGTGGGTGGCATATTTAACTTCAATACTCTGCCTTGAAATATCTCAAAAGAACAACCTATGGAATAATTTAACAGTGAAACAATGTGAGGAACACATGTATTTAAAGACTTCATGTTTGGGCCATTTCTGGATGTACAGGTAATTTTGAATATCCTGATGTAGGAGTAAAAAATGACTACAAGTGGAACAACTATTATAACAATAGTTATGCAAAGGCCATATATGTTAACTACAGTTGTATCTGAACAGGATTGTCTGACCAGCAGATGGTTGTCACACCATACCTTCTCCATAATGTTACCACACAACTGCAAATTAACAGTCAATGACAGGGTAACTGCAAATTGGGCAAATGAAAACAGCCATGCAAACAGAATTAGAATAGAGACTCTGTTCAGTGTCATGATGTTGTTGTACTGTAAAGGATAACATATAGACAAGTACCTGTCATAAGACATGATTGCTAAATTACAGAATTCTACTGTTCCATAAGTGTACAAACAGTAAATTTGTAAGTGGCAATATGTAATATGAATTTCATGGTTATTTGAGATCAGGTTACTCAGAAGACAAGGGAACAGACCTATGCTGCCATATAATTCATTCACACACAGACTGCACAGAAACAGGTACATGGGCTCATGCAGAGCCCTGTCCCTATAAATAATGGTAATTAAAAGTACATTGGCCAAAAGTATGCAAACATACAATGCTAACAAAATAATGAAGTAAAAATATTTAACATTTCCAACATTAGTGTATGCAGTTAAGGTAATATATACAATTTGAGTTGAGTTCTGCATGTCTAAGCTTTTACACAACACATATAAAAGAATAGCTGTCATACATTTGATACACAGATTCATCTAATATGTATAAACTTTACAATTTTTTCTTGCACCTCATTCTGAAACAATAATGAAACCTTATTTTCAGACAGTACAGTTTTCTGAAGTAAGAGCAAGTTTTCACGCATATATGTAGGAAATTTGATGCAAGTTCATGTTGAAGTCAATGACACACTGGCCAATGGCCAATGCTGACGTCAAGGCCGTAGGTTGGGTTTCAACATCGGTAACTATGGACACAGAGTCCTACCGGGCTTGTTCCACATCTCCCGGTTTGTGTGACATTATACTTTTGTTTTTAATGAGGAAAAGGACTGTGGCTGGACTTGTTTGATAACTGCGTTGCTGGAGACACGTTACTGAAATCATTTGTTATATGTAAAAATTAAGGTATCTTGGCCGGAGAAAGTCATTATCACATTTGCCATGTAGGATCACCAATCTCTTGAAGCATGTTATGTTTTGTAAACTTTGTTCCATAGGGGGCACTATAGTTAATAAAAAAAAAATGCATTCTGGCTAATAACTACAAAACGATAAAGTATAGAAACACAGTTTCAGCTTTCCCACATTCCCTGAGACACATTAGGCCATGCCCTTACTGTTGACAACATTGTACAAAAATTTTGTAAAAAGCTGAAAGCGAAAGTAAACTAACTCCTCCGAGGGTGTTCATCCAGGAAATTTGGCATACGTCATTTGCAGACGTCTTGAAAACATGTATCACCACCTAGGGAAAACTGTACATGTAAAAATGTAGATTTTGAATCTCCAGTATCTAGGCCGGAGAAAGTTATTATCACATCAAATTTGCCATGTAGAACCACTACTCCAGCCTCTTGAAGCACATTATGTTTTGTAAACTTTGTCGCAGAGGGGGCGCTATAATTCCCAAAAGCTACATTTTGGCTAACAACTACAAAACGATAAGGTATAGAAACACAATTCCTTTTCCCCCCACATTCCCTCACACAAACACATCAAACACATTACAACACGCCCCTTCTTGTTGGCTACATTTTACACATTTTTCCACTAAAAGTGGAAGCAAATGAACTCCTCTGAGGCGTTTATCCGATTGTCAAGAAATTTGGCGTTTATCATCTATGAACAGTATCTTGAAAAAATCTTACAAAAATATTCTGTTTATTTTGTGCTGAACTTCACAGCACACTGTGGTGGTCATACCATGTAGCGCTATGCAGTGCATCTAGTTAATAATCTTTTGGTTTCAATGTTGGTATTTGTAAAATAATGTGCGGAGACTGGACCACTTGCTGGCTAGCTGACTGTGGCATCTAAACTAAGGGGTGCTGTTGTGCAGGGGTATTTGTGTTTGGTTTCAAGCCTGGCAGCCCCTGTTTTTGTGGCACAGTCTGGCAGGATGCCAAGAGACACAGAACTCAGTCCATGTGGAGAAAAAGTAGACATACAAGCAAATGTGGTAATGTTAGCAGTCCCTGTCATTCAGACTTGCAGTCAGCCATCAGGTTTGTAGGGCCTACCAGATCCGTCACTGCGCCTAATTTAGTGTCTCATTTCATAATGTTTTTTCTTGGTTTGTTCTTGGTCGGGTTGGTGTGGGTGTTAACAAACCTTAAACCCATGCATCACTCTCTTACGGCTCTTCCTCAGACTTCAAACAAGTGTTACACAGTTGCCATTTTTAAATTCCATTTCACACGTGGTTGCAGGATCAATAAACCAATCAATTCACTAATAACTACATAAAACTAGAATCCTCACTGGAATCCTCTTGGTTTTTGAAAGCACCACGGGTCCCAACGTTTTGGGAATGGAAGCTTCAGGAGAAGGCAATACATTAAAGGCCTTTTCAGGTGTTAATTAGCTGATTAGAGTGTGGCACCAGGTGTCTTTAATATTGACCCATTCCACAGTCTTCTAATTTTCTTAGATACTCAATTTGGGGTTTTCATTAGTTGTCAGTTATAATCATCAATATTAAAGGACATAAACACTTAAAATATGTCAATCTGTGTGAAATTAATGCATACATTATACAGGTTTCAGGTTTCAGTTTTTTAATGGAATTATTGTTTTCCCCTAACTGATATCATCTTATGTTTACACCGCCAAATTTTTAGTGGCTTAAGTCAGGTTGGGTTAAAAATCGGTCCACAATTTTGCGGGTCAGGCAGGTGCGGGTGTTAAAAATCCTTGACCGGTGCATCACTACCTCCCTTCACCCATACTATCTCCAGAGTATATAGACCTGCATTATAAACAGTGATGTAGTGGTGGATAAACGCAAGTAAACGGAGTTTACTCACTTCTCAAATTTCAGAAAAAGAGTTTATCCACCTCTCAACAGAGTTTATCGACCTATTAATACAGTTTATTCACCCTGTAATAGAATTTAGGTACCAAAAACAATTTCTAACATTCCAAAAACCACACTCTGTCGGCTATATGTGCACTAGAGACCATTACAATGCCTTGAGACTGTTCAAATATGTTTTACATGTCTGTTTAAAACGTCTCGTGTCGCACCGTGCATCCACCTCACAGTGACCACCAAAGTCGTAGTTTACCCACCTCTGATTTTACCACTACACCCCTGATTATAAATGAATGTGGACAGATGATACCTGTGGGCCTACTGTTTGGGGAAAACAGAGTTTCACCTACGTGTTTTCAAGAAGCCTAGAAGTGACATGTTTAAGTGACAGTGACAGTTTAACATGTATTGAGACAAATCCCACCTGGACACATTTGAAATTCCTAATGAAAAATACATTATGAACACTGAAAATAACAAATAAGAACACGACCTCTATCACGGAAGTCAGAGCACGCAGGCATTTAATTGACACAATACAGGATCACATTTCGGCACATTTGCCACCACAGATGATATTTAGATAGACACAAACTGAACCCTGCAGACCATGTCTCTTATAATTCTGCCAGAAGGGCTGGCTGGCGAAGTGATCATTGACATCAGACAAGATGTTTAGCCGTCCAGATGACCAGCTGTGTGGAAATGCAGTGTGAATCCTGGTGTCTGCCCCCAACTGGAGACCACCAATATCGTGCATTTAAGGCACATAGTTTGCAGCTAATCAGATTCAGCACGTTTTGTATGTGTACATTAGAGCACAAAGCAAGTATATCCATGCCCTCGAGTGCAAGAGTGCACTGCTAATATGATTGGGACTAGCACACACAGACCACACCGCAGATTTTAATCATAGACACTTTTCCTATATTTTACAAATGTTTCTATTGGCACAGTTTAATGACCTCTTCATAATTTTGTATTTCAGGTAGTTTGAAATGTTCTTGGCTGTTCAAATCTGTATATAAGGCCGTCTGTAAGAAAAATGCATTTATATTTTTGTTTTTAATGAGTTTGTGAGTCTTGTGTTTACCATGTGGGCAAATAAAAGGATTTTGTGTTCATGTTTAATGAGTTTTGACCCACATGTCTATATACATTTTCAGATTTCCTGTGCAGTATTTAAAACATTCACTTTAGTAGATTTTACACTATACACATAAATTAGCAGACCAACAGATAACTGTCCAATTACTTAGCGATTTTTGTTTGGTTTCCAAAACCCAGTATTAGTTTTGTCATTATAAGCCATTATAATCTACACTGTCACTGTTATGATACAAAATGTAAAGAATATATTTCATAGGTTTATTATACATTTATATATTTTTCACCTAAAAGAATTTAGTAATAAAATCATCACACTGACAATTTTCCTTCTGACATCTGGTAAATTTAGGCCACATATCAGAGGATGTAGTAATGGATGAATCATACAAGAGAAATTATCCAAGCTACTGCATTTATAATTTGGCAAGGTCCGTATTAACTGATTGGTATTATGAGAAAATGTTGCTATTAAATAGGTAACACAACTTATGATGTGAGGTAAACATATTTGCAGTGCTTTGCCTCTTCATTTGGCTGTGCTTTTTATGACAGAGTGGTTTTAGTTCTATTTAATGTGAGTTTAATTAGTTGGGCAAAGCACAAATATTAAATACTGTATTGTTTATTTGTGATTACATGTTTTGAGTTCTGGCCTACATATCCTCATACATTGTAAGATTTTATGTGTAATTAAAAAAATGACTTTCAAACTACTTTCAAATCTTGCTTGTACAGACACATAAATTTCCTTTCCCACTATAAAATGCCAATATCAGCTTTGCCTCTAAATTTGGCTGTTTTTATACGACAGAATGGTTTTAGTGCTATTTAATGTGTAAATTAAATACTGTACTGTTTATTTGTCATTACATTTATTGAGTTCAGGACTACATATCCTCATACATTGTAAGATTTGTTGTGCATTTTTTTTTAAAACTACTTCCATGTCTTGCCTGTACAGACACATTAGGAGGCCACAAATCCTTTCCCAATACAAAATGCCAATATCAGCTTTGCCATAACAAGCAATTACATTCTACATTATAATACAGTGTTATGTACAGGGGTGCAGTGGTAAAATAAGAGGTGGGTAGACTATGAATTTGGTAATCACAGTGTGCTGCACAGCATCAGATGTTTGAAAAAGATGCTCAAAATATGTTTAAACAATAGAAGTGGTATTAGAAATGGTCTCCGGTGCACAGATTGTAAATATAAACGATGTAGTATAATTCTGTAATATTGCAAGCTGGTACATAAACGACATTATGAAGTAAATGCATGGTAGGTGGATAAACTCTCCTCAGAAGGGGTAAACTCTGTTTACTTACATCTGCCCTCCACTACAGCCCTGGTTATATACATAAAAATACATCATAATGTAATAAACATATATTGGTTTGGTTCGCTTTCTGGTAATATGTTCCTGGTAAATACATTCCTAAGAACTCAAAAGAGCTTTTAATGAATTCATCATACTGAGAATTTTCCTTCTGATATCTGGTAAGTTGAGGCCATATATCAGAGGATTGAGTAATGGAGGAATCACAATAAATTCAAGAGAGATTAATAAAGCTACTGCATTTATAATTTGGCCAGGTTCATACCGACTGAGTGCAATATCAGAAAATGTTGCGAATGAATAGGTAACAAAATTTACAATGTGAGGTAGACATGTTTGCAGTGCTTTGCCTCTAACTTCTGCTGTGCTCTTACGGCAAACCATGAGAATCCTAATGTATGTGAACAATATGAAACCTGCAGGCAGAAAGATTGTAGTCACAGTAATAAAAAACCCCAAAATATTATTACTTACTGTTGACACACAGGAAAGTCTTACTACAGACCAATTTGAGCAATACAATCGTGGTATCTGATTGCCACACAGAGGTAGTCTTATAGAGAAATAAATCACCAGGCTCATGCAAAAGATTGACCAGGAAAAAGCAGATAAAACAAGGACAGATATTCTCCTTTGTGTCATGATGTTATGATAATGCAAAGGTTCACATATGGCTACATATCTGTCATATGCCATAACAGTTAGTACAGTGTATTCAGAAATTGCATAGGTGTAAATGACAAATATTTGCGTGAAACATGCAGGGCGGGATATTGTGTGAGTTGTTGACAGAAGATCAGCAGAAAGTCTTGGAAAAAGTGCAGAGCTGCCATACAGAGAGTTAAATAACAGGCAAGACATCAAAAGATACATGGGTTCGTGAAGAGCCTTGTCCTTCAATACAGCCAGCATGATACTTAGATTGAAAAGTATGATGACAAAGTATGCTGTCAATGTTAACAGAAAATAAAGTATTCTTACATTTTCATAACTCTTAAATAATGTGAAATAAAAGTATGATGGTACTGTTTCATTTTCCATTCTACTATCCTTTTGAAGGGTTTCTGGAAAGGGAACATAAAAGGCTTTAAATTATACATTTCAGGGAATGGCCACTAACATAGTAGGTCAAAAGAAAAGAAAAAAACAAAATGCAATATATACACAAACTTACAGTATATAAAAAATGTATGTTAAGAAACATCAAGAAATTAAGTGACCTTAAAACATGTTGCAGAATGTTAGCACAAAATCATTGTAAAGAGCATATTTTGGTACCTTCAGCCTCAGCGGTTCAAAAGCCTGAACAATCAGGTCTTTAGTCAGTTTTAAACACATGTGAAACACAGTGAAACACATTGGCAGTGTAAACTATGTCATTACACCTGAGGTATTCAAAGTATCTCCTAGATTTGCATATTAGTGGCCTCCTACAAGAGAAATCTATCAGTATCATACTACACACACTACTGCACTACTACACTACACATTATCCTCTGGTGAAAACACAGAACAGCAAAGACTAATTTTAGGCATATAGTAGAATTAATTGCTGTGTGTTAACAGCTCTGAACAGTTTAAAACTATTGAAACAAGTTATGCATGTCTTTATTATTATTATTTTTTTGGCCTGGACCAAGATCTCACAGGCCCTCTACTGATTTCGTGCTGCATGCTTTAGCCTGGCCTGTCTGTCATTCTCAGCCTGGCATGTGCTCTCCTGCACACCTTTGGATCCTACACCTAAAGCAGCGTTTCTCAAAGTGTGCTTTCACACTTACAGCATTTGGGGCACACCAAACGTTCCATTCGAACCAAGAGTTCTTACTTCGGTTCATTTTCGTTGGTGTAAATGCAATCTCAGTACTTTGGTGCGCACCAAATCAACCGGCCCAAGACCGCTAAAAAGGGGTGGTCTAGGAACGCTTTATCTGCCGTACCTTGGTACGGTTTCTCTGGTGTGAAAGCAACCAAGCCAAATTGGATGGAACAGTAGAGTTTACTGCATTGTTATTATGGGAAGTGGCGCGTTTTAGTCTGGTTCCGGTGGCAATGGTCTTCAGGGTCTATTTTGGTTCCTCTTAGAACTATACGTACAGTATGTGAAAGCAAACTGTACCCACGTCTGTTTGCTACATTGTAAACTTTTCTGACTAGTGCAAACCAAAACAATCCAAGTATAGGTCTCAAAGCGTCCACAAGATATCCCAAGTGGTCCACAAGCAGTTGTGTTAATATATACAGTATGTCACAAAAGTGAGTACACCCCTAACATTTTTGTACTTTTTTATTATATCTTTTCATGGGAGAAGTCTAGAGATATAATATAATAAGTAGGCAGTGTACAGCTTATATAACAGTGCACATTTGCTATTCCCTCAAAATAAGTCAACACACAACCATTAATGTCTAAACCACTGGCAATAAAAGTGAGTACACCCCTAAGTAAAAATGTCCAAATTGTGCCCAAAGTGTCAATATTTTGTGTGGCCACCATTATTTTCCAGCACTGCCTTAACTCTCTTGGGTATAGAGTTCACTAGAGCGTCACAAGTTGTCACTGGAATCGTCTTCCACTCTTACATGATGACATCACGGAGCTGACCTTGAGCTTGAGACCTTGAGCTCCTTCACCTTCCATTTGAGGATGCCCCACAGATGCTGAATTGGGTTCAGGTCTGGGGACATGCTGGGCCAGTCCATCACCTTCACCCTCACCCAAGGCGTGGTCATCTTGAAGGTGTGCTTGGGGTCATTACCATGTTGAAATACCGCCCTGCGGCCCAGTTTCAAAGGGGGGGCATCATGCTCTGCTTCAGTATGTCACAGTACATATTAGCATTCATGGTTCCTGTACTGACTAATCCTATATAGTCAGTACTTGTTGCTGATGATAGATTGTTCTGACGTGCGCCTAGGGCGTTTAAATAAACAGCAAACCGCAGAGCCCATTCGCATTTCCCTCGGTGTTATAAGTCGTTGCTGTAGTTTACAGATTGACCATTCATAGTAAGCCCTCTAGTGGCATGGAGTAAACATTACAAAATAAATACGGCTCCTACAGTTCCCTTAATGAAGTGTAGGTCCCCAGTGCCATACAGCCCCAAACCATGACACTTCCTCCACCATGCTTGACTGTTAGCAGTTGTCTTTGTAATCCTCACCTGGTTGCTGCCACACACAACTGACACCATCTGAACCAAATAAGTTTATTTTGGTCTCATCAGACCACAGGACATGGTTCCAGTAATCCATGACCTTAGTCTGTTTGTCTTCAGCAAACTGTTTGCGGACTGTCTTGTGCATCATCTTCAGAAGAGGCTTCCTTCTGGGATGACAGCAATGCAGACCAGTTTGATGCAGTGTGCAGCGTATGGTCTGCGCACTGACGGTGGTCCCCCTACCCCTTCAACCTCTGCAGCAATGCTGGCAGCACTCCTACGCTTATTTTGAAGGCACAGCCTCCGGATATAATGCTGAGCACATGCACTCAACTTCTTTGGTCGATCATGGCAAGGCTTGTTCTTAGTAGAGCCTGCCCTCTTGAAGCGCTGTATGGTCTTGGCCACTGTGCTGCAGTTCAGTTTCAGGGTACTGGCAATCTTCTTATAACCTAGGCCATCTTCATGTAAAGCAACAATTTTCTTTTTTAAATCCTCAGAGAGTTCTGTTCCATGAGGTGCCATGTTGAACTTCCAATGACCAGTATGAGAGAGTGTGAGTGATAACACCAAATGTGTCGTATGTGATGTAAGTAAATACATTTACACTTGCTCTTCAATAAATTCCCACAAAAATACCTCTGGGTGTTCAGGAGTGTCTAAGTCAATCGTGTAAATCATTCATGCTGGTCTCAAAGTCCATTTTTTTCCATTTGGTCCGATCCAAATGTTTGAATTAAATATTTGTGTATTGTTTGCTAATTGTCAATTTTCATTGATCAGCTAATATAGCCAACAGATAAATGCAACTTTTTTCCTTAATATATTAATAAACAAATGTATCTAAATTACTAAATATAATTAATAAATGTCATGTCAAACATATACACTCACTGGCCTCTTTATTACGTACACCTTGTTAGCAAAAGGCTGGACCTCCTTTTGCCTTCAGAACTTCTGCAATGTCTGACATGTTGTGTGTTGGTATTCTGCATTCCTTGGTTGTAACGAGTGGTTATTTGAGTTACTGTTCCCTTTCTATTCTATCATCTCGAACCAGTCTTCCCATTCCCTGACCTCTCACATCAACAAGGGATTTTCGTCCACACAACTGCCACTATTTTCTCTTCTTCGGACCATTCTCTGTAAACCCTAGAAATGGTTCTGCGTGAAAAACCCAGTAGATCAGCAGTTTCTGAAATACTAACACCAGCCCATCAGGCACCAACAACAATACCACATTCAACGTCACTTAAATCCCCTTTCTTACTCATTCTGATCTTCGGTTTGAACTTCAGCAAGTGGTCCTGACCACCTCTGGATGCCTAAATGCATTGAATAACAGCCATGTGACTGGCTGATTAGCTATTTGTGTTAACAAACAATTGAACAGGTCTACCTGATAAAAGTGTACCTGTGAGTGTATTTGTGTAGACTGACTATGTGGCTTCAAGTAAAAATAGGTGCTTTCCTTGAGATAATCGTAGCCTAAGGAGTCATTTTTTGCGGTCATGAAAGAGTTAAATTGTGAAAGGCGCACTCAGCTGAATGGCAGCTGTAGGCTAATGGGAGAAGACTCCACTGTTTCCCAGCAGATGACCATGTTTTGCAGAGGACAACAGTGACAACAAACAAGTTTTGCAATACTGGATTGTTTTGTTGTGCATTAAGCATCCCTCTGGTTTTGACACCCTTAGGGCCAGTCTGACCATGCAGTGGCAATTGTAGACCTTATGACTGATGCCCACAGATTCCTAATTAGTCTCTGATGGTTAATGGTGGTCATTAACCTATTTTGAAAAAACAGTTCATATCCAATGAGACTATGCATGCAAAGATAACAACCCATTTATTTAGTTTTCCATTTAAGAATAAAAAAGCAATAGTAGTAAGACTTTTTGCACTTTTTAAAGTTTTCTTACTACTTTTGTGACTCCTGTTGATTCAAACTTTATTTGGAGTCAATGGTCACAAGTTGTTTCCGCTTGACCTTTAGAAATTAAGATTGTTTACAGTGGTCTCACTAATACAGATGCAGAGATAATACATTTGCTTGCAGATTCAGCACAATTTTGAGGTGAAGTGTTCCTTAAAAGTTTGTCTTTTTTTACTTCAATAGTTTTACAATAACAACTACAACAGGTGTCCAATGTAAGGCACCAATCCCCTAATACAGTCTTCTTAATGACATGTTTGTCTAGTAGTCATCTGTGGTCATTTGTCTAGCAAACACCTGGTCCCTATCGCCAAAGCACAGCCGTCTAATTCCAGCAGGATCTGTAGCGACTCAGATAATGAGCAGTGAAGGGCATTTGGGACACGTCCAAGGCTAAAGCCATAAAGCCATTGCCAGTTCATCGCCCCCTGGAGAGTGTGTGTTGGTCTTGTCAATGTTGTGGCCAATTGGGGCTAATCTTGAAGAACCACACTGGGGTCTAATTTAGGCCTTGTCAACATCTGCGGATACATTTTGAATTGCAGTATTAACAAAACGATGGGAGTATGATGACACATTTAATGCCATAGCACATTTGTTTGCACCACAAATAAAGACAGTTAAAAGAATACAAGAAGTGAAAATAACACCACCACCGGCTACCAACATTTTTACAGCCCATAGCGTTAAAATCCAGATACTTTCATTCTGCATTAGGAGACTACAGCTGTACATAGGCCTACACATGCAGTCAAACAGTGTTGTGAAACTGTAGTAATTTCACAGATCATTAATGTTAGTGAAATGTAAGGCAACATTTTAAAAACTCTTTCCTGAAGTTCTGTCTTGACTTGGTGGTATTTTAAGTGGAAGGTGTTCTGGCTGAGACCTTTGCTTTGTGTGAAGTTTATAAGCCAGTTCACACCTCTTCTGGGCCTACTTCATGCCTACCACTGTGAATATTACTTTAGAGTTGCTTACATGTTTTATTATTTTCTTCTCACTTTCTAGTTTGTGCACCTAAAAACCTGCTACAGCTACAGCTTCAGCTGACATCTGTCACTGAGTTGAAGTCATTTGATTTACATTCCCTGTGAGACTTTATACTTGATCATCATATACTTGATGCATTACCATGCGGCACCGTTTCATTTGAGCGTATTTATAATATAATATCGGCTATGAATGCCGGTCGGTGCCTAGACCAACCCGGAGCCATAGAGAGAGACTGTATGACAGGGGTATGAAACGTGCCAAATTGTCCTATACCCTATTCAGTTCATTATTTTGTCTATGCTGCATCAATTTTTTTTTTCTTTTTCCTACTATGAGCACTCTGTGACCCTAAACACCAGGGCTGTGGATTGATTCCCACCAAACTCTTTCTTTAATTCACAATTTTAAGTAGTCCATGGTGCAGCCTGGTGAGTCTCGCACTCAAGGAGCAGAGGGAAATCCACTTCAGCATCTCTTCTAGATCCCAAGATAGAAGAAGCGTGAGATCTATCAATTAGCACATCTTATGGTTACGGTGTTGGTCTTGGGATCGGAAGGTTGCAGGTTTGTATCCCACCCTTACCAGTAGGAAGAATGTGTGTGGACTCTCTACACCGCCCCCTATGGATAAAGTGCCCTTGAGCAGGGCGCCTAACCCCACATAGCTCCAGGGACTGTAACCAATACCCTGTACCTAAATAAGTGTAAGTTGCTTTGGATAAAAGTGTCAGTTAAGTGTAACATAATGTAACGTAAAGCAACACTAAGTAGTTTTCCTCTTCGATCGCCCTACAGGTTGGAATTGGATTTGTCTCTCACAGAGAACTACAGAGAGACGACCTGCTCCTCCAAACTTGGTTAGAGCAGTTATAGCCCACCAGCCAAGCAAATTCAGAAGTGCCTTTCAACCTGTTACACTTTGATTACCCACTGAAACAATTTTGGAAGTATTATTTTAAGGTAAAACACAAATTGGTGTTGCTTTAACTGTTACTAGGCCTCAGTAGCCACATTGAAGGCTTTACAACTTATCTCTCTCTAGTTTACATCTCCAAATAAAAAAAGTGGTTTGGGGCAAACATCACATTATATTGGAAAAAAACCTGGTGGGGTTTAGGTCGCTGATGTTGATGATCCTGATGTTCTCGTAATAAATATAATCTCTGGAGAGTGCCATGCTGCATGCAGCTAAGCCATTCGTACCATAAATCGAATCCTGGTGGAGGTCATTTCTGATTCTACCCCATCTCTACTGTCCTATCTAATTAATGGCTAGAAAGTATTTCATTTTATTATATTAATTAGAACTAATTAATGGCCAGTTTTGTTTTGTTTTTTGCTTCATGCTTTCTTTTTTGGCCCGCCTCCACCCCCCCTCTTCGGAGGACAACTTTATTTTTAATTTGAACTATTTACAAACATATATCCAAATAATATACAATGGTTATTGCAGGCTCAAGACTGGACAATGGACATAGGGCAACAATGGGCAAAAATTAAGAGATTACGAAACCAGACAATGATGGATGGGTGGGTGGGCAGACACACAAACAGACGATAGACAGACATGCAATTACAAGGAGGACAGTCGGACGCAAACAGACAAGCAGGACACTTGACAGACAAACAGGACAATTGACAGACAAGCAGGACAATTGACAAACTAGCAGGACAATTGACAGACAAACAGATAGACACAGAGGACTGGGACAGGAGGACGCTGACAGAGACAGACAGATAGATAGACCGATAAGAGCTGATATGCAGATAATGGGATAAACAGATGGAAAGTAATTAAGTAAATAAATGAGATAAGATAAGTGACAGCCAGCTGTTTGTGTATGTATGAAAGTATGACTGGGTATGTGTGTGTGTGTGTGTGTGTATGTGTGTGTGTGTGTGTGTGTGTGTGTGTGTGTGTGTGTGTGTGTATGGGGGGCAGGGAGGAAGGGAAGAGAGGTGTAGGGGGGAGTTGCTTCATGCTTTCTAGTGAAAGTGTGTGGGTCTTTATTTTCATTTTTGAATGTCTTTTTAAACTTTTATTTTATATTACAGGAAGCATGGTCATTCTTACCATAAACCAAATCCTGGTGGAGGTCATTTCTGACCCCACCCCATCTCTACTGCCATATCTAAATAATAGCTAGAAAGAAAAAAAAAAAAAAGAAAAAAAAGTGACGTAATGATAGAGGCTAGTCCCTGAGTGAGACAGCCACACTTCGACCTCTGCTGGAGAAATTTCCCTTTAAATACAGCCACACCACATCTTCATCTCAGTAAACAGGACACACAACCAAGAGGGACGATTCAGCCTTTGCTACCTGAAATGGGCTAACAACACAGTTACAAGTACTTTTGTCTCCATATTTCATATTTCTAACAATGACAAACTCAACTAAAGTTTTGACCATTGTCCTTGCAGGATACATAGACACTGGTAACTTTGCATACCTTTATTTTACCATATTATTAGTGCTTTACTTTTGCATAATATTTGCCAATGTTCTGTTAATTGCAGCTGTTTGCATAAACAGGGCGCTGCATGAGCCTATGTACCTGTTTGTCTGCAGCCTGTGTGTGAATGAACTGTACGGCACCATTGGCCTGTTCCCGTGCCTTCTGGCCAATGTGATCTCAGACACACATGAAATCTCTCTCGCGTATTGCTACATGCAGATGTACTGTTTGTACACCTATGCAACGGCTGAGTTTTGTAACCTGTCTGTCATGTCCTATGACCGATACATGTCTATCTGTTACCCATTACGATACAGCAGCATCATGACGCAGAGGAAAGTGTGTATTTTGCTTATGCTTGCATGGTCATTGTCTTTCAGCCAGTTCACCATCACCCTCTCCTTAAATCTGCAGTTGGAACTGTGTGGTAATGTCATACAGAAGGTTTGGTGCGACAACTACTTGCTGGTGCGGCTGTCCTGCTCCGATACTACCCTGAATAACATATATGGACTTTACGCGACGACCGTGTTTATCGGGGGTCCGTCATTGCTCATACTCTACTCCTACGTCAGAGTCATCCAGATTACGTTTCGGTCCAGTTACGAAGCCAAGAAAAAGTCTCTCAGCACGTGCGCGCCACACGTCATCTCTGTGTTGAACTATGGCATTGGGTGTGCTTTTGAAATGATTCAGGGGAGGCTGGGTAAAGCCAATATGCCAGATGTCCTGCGTGTCTTTATTTCATTGTACTTTCTCATGATTCCGCCACTTTTCAATCCAATCATGTATGGACTAAAGATGTCCAAAATCAGACAGGCATGTGTGAAGGTAATGAAGAATCCATTTTTTTAAAATGGAAAAGACAGAGAAAGTATTTTTTTTCCATAATTAAGATGTTTAAGTTCAAATTCAGTTAATCCATTTTTTTGCCTCATGCTTCCTAGTAAAGGTGTGGGTGTTTTATTTTATTTTTTTTTATTAAAAGAGGAATATCTATTTAAACTTTAATTTGATATTACAGGAAGTATGATGTAATTTATATTCTACTGTATATTATTTGTAATTTGAGTTTCTTGTATTTTCAGTTACAGGAAATAAAAATAGACATACTCTCAGGCATCATATATCTGCATGTGTCTGCTCTAGAAAGGTTTACTGATGTTTTTTATCTGTACACTAAATAATCAAGGCAGACTACCAAAGCATTAGATAATAATTAAAGACTTTGTACACTGTCATTATTGTCCTATATTAACTTTAGATGCATATGGGGCATGCTGGGATATTGCGAACATGTCTTTACAGACCCACTTCCAGTAAACATCAACTGACACTCAAGCTAACAAACAAAACTCATATGGTCCGTTTTTTGACTTATTCACTGTATATTTTCTTACAGAAAATGCCTTTTCTGGCCTTCAAATATATGTTGAGTTTGAAGCACCTCTCTACAAGGGAAAAACACAGCAAAACCATGTTTTTATGTCTTTGATAATAGAGCAGAACAACCGAAACAGACACACAAACAACATTCCGTCAACTTAAAATCAATTGATAAGGAGAGCTGCACATGCTGACTCCAGCCTCCATGTGCTATTTTATTTTCTCAATGACACTGCAGCCTGCCAAATTACCCAGCACATTACTAACGTAACCTAGACCTGGGTTCCTGCATTCGCAATGCCACTGTGTTCACCAAAGGCCAATGAGCAAAACGCAGACACCACACTGGCTCTCATCATGCAGGTTTATTCTTACTGATTGTTTTACTTTCTGCTTCTAAAAACCTCCTTGTGGTCTCCTATGGATGGGTAAACTGGAAGTGTAATGTACAATAGGCCAATTACATTTTATTCTGATCTGGTTTTGAAATGAAATCGAAATGAACTACAGGCACCCAGACTCCATTATGTTTCCACAATTAGCTTGTTGTAAATAATTTACAGTTGCCAGAAATTATTGGGAAAACAATAACAACCAAATCACACATCACATTTCTTTTCACTTCACAACATTATGTCAGGCCTAAACCAATTAAGTGTACTGGCCTAAACATCAGTTTTGCTCACTAAATATTTTTAGGATCATGGAGGTGGACCGTGCAATTTCCTCATAAATCATGTAGGGTTGCCTGTGTACCATGACTAAAGAGAATTCCATTAATAAGAACACAGCGCCGTGATTTGGAATCCTCCTACATCATTTTAGGATGCACAAGACAACAGTTGAAGTAAGGGTGTAGATAGGCTATGAAATGTTTATATATTGCTTTCTGTTTAGGAATATTGCAGTAGGTCTACTGCAGAAAAAAAAACAGTTTTCCTGTCCATGTTGCTGATGACAGTATTGATGTGATGTGATGTGTTGTGAGTGCTGAGGAGTAGGCTACTGCAGTCACGTATGTGTGTGTAGAATAAGTAAGAAACCCTGAGAATGTTGAGGAAGGGAATTGTGTGTGTGTGTGTATTGCAGATACTGTACCAAGATTTGGGACATCATCTAAGTCACTGTGATCAACCTACATTGGAACTAAGCATCTTGTCAACGCTCTGGCTGCTAGCCAACAAAGAGTCATTCAGAGGAGTGGCTGATAGGTTTGGGGTTAGCAAAGGCAGTTAACACTATTATTTTATGCAAGTAGTTGATGGCCTCAGCGCATTAGTGACAAAATACATATGCTGGCCATCACCTGATGAATACCCAGTTGTTGCAGAAAAGTTTGAGAGAAAGGGAGGTTTCCCAGGTGTCATTGGATGTCTTGATGGCACACACATTCCCATCAAAGGGCCTTCTACACATAGGGATTCATTCATCAACAGAAAGGGGTATGCAAGTTTTCAGCTACAGGCTGTGTGTGATAGCCAGTTGCGCTTTGCTCATATACACACTGGAAATACTGGCTCTGTTCATGATTCAAGAGTGTACTGGAACAGTGACCTAAAGGCCATGCTGACAGCTCATCCCCTCCCTCCCCATTACCATTTACTTGGAGATTCTGCCTACCCATTAGACACAAACCTTCTTGTCCCGTACAGAGACAACGGACATTTAACTGAGCGACAAAAGAATTACAACAACATACACAGTTCAACAAGGGTACATATTGAACGTGCCTTCGGACTCCTAAAATGTAAATGGAGGAGACTTCACCATCTTGACATGGCCCTACTTGATACTGTTCCAAAGGTTATTGCCGGAACCTGTGTACTACATAATCTAATTCTCCTCAACGAAGGAGACGATGAGCCACTAGCTGAGGATGCTGATATTCTTCGTGATGTCCCTCCAGCTGTAGATGGGCCTAGGGGGGTACAAAGGAGAGCTGCACACCAGAAGAGGGAGGAAATTGCCGCAATGTTGTAGATCAGAATCAGCCTAGTTGAACTTTGAACTAAAGCATAGCAGAATCACTCACTATTGTATTGAGTATATTGTTTATTGTATTCATTATATATTACATGTGCATATTTTTTTTTAAATTGATACATAGAATGAGCTAAATAAACTAGTATATTAAAATTAAATAATATCAATAAATTAAAACATTTATACATGGTCATATGCATTACTGCTCATTGTGCTCAGCCAAGTGAGTCATGGCTGCTGTAAACTGTCTCAGAATTTCATTTCTTTCTTTTTGACATGCTATCGTTTCCTTCTGCAGCTTAATTATTTCGTCCAATTTGTCAGCTTTGTTAATTTTTTTAATTTTTGCTTTCACCGGTGTGGACACTCTAGACTCTGCTGGAGTAGTGATGGTTGCTGGTGTTGATAAGCAGGGTGTTTCCTGAGATGGTGGTGGGGGAGGGGGTGTGAATTCTGGGGTCGATGAAATGACCAGTCTGGGCTGCACAGCTGTAGCCTGGGCACGCCCATACTTCCTGTGCCGCTGCATTTGAATTTCGCTTGCAAAGTCAGTCTGGCCAAGCTCCCATTCAACACCGTTTCTACATTAACAGAGAAACTGGGACCAATGAAAATCTAGCATTTCAAAAAGGCAATGACGCAGTAGTTTAGTGACCGGAAATCTACCTCAGTCACTGTCAACATGGCGAACGTGGAGCAACGGCAAGATTTCAATGCAACTGTAGCTGCTGTTTTCGAAGATGGATGAGCATGTTAGCCAACGAAGTCTACAAAGAAAATCTCCTTGGCATTGTTGTCGACGAGGTTCATCTGACTTATAAATGGTAAGTGTTGCCAAGTCAACCCAGTTTACAGTATGTAAATAGCAGAACAACACAGTAATATCTTGCAAAGTTGTGGAGCTATTTCATTGACAAAATAGCTGCACGTTACATTGTCAGAGATAGCATATGGAATTTCGAGCTTTTGTGCAGTTACGTTTTTGTTTACTCATATGCACGTTACTATTCTCTGTCTTATACATGGACACTAATGTGATTGGTCGAAGCTTCGTCCAGTAGCAAACACAGGCATTTCACACACGTGGATTAAGCCCGCCCTCTGAGAAATGGGTTTACAACACAGCTTGGCCAGACCAATGTTCGCAGAACATTGATAAGTCGCGTTAGCCAGGCTAGCACAGCTGGGTCTCCAGCAAAAATTTCCCCCCACTTGCGCCGGCCCTGTCCCGTCTTCCCATGCCCATCACGGATGAGTTTGTATCTACAGAAAGAATAGACAATTGGTGCAGAGAAAAAAGAGCATTAGAAATGTTGTGTTCTGAAGTGTCTGTAAAGTGTAAAGCCCACCTGGAAAACTCCCATTGTCATTGTGACACAGTACTCCACAGCATACTCCACTGCACACAACAAAATTACATGTATGCCTCACCCAAGCAAGGGGGCAGCCCCAAAGGAGTTGGATTTTGTGTGTGTATGTGTGTGTATGTGTGTGTGTGTGTGTGTGTGTGTGTGTGTTTGGGGTGGGGGGCATAAGCATACCTGTGCCTAAGGTTCCGCCATTTGTTGTCACATGACTGCCACGTCACATCAAGTCCTTCTTTTCTAAGGCACTCTGCAACCATCTCCCAGGCTTGCTTCTTCTTGATAGTGTCGCACTCAAATTTCGTCTGGAGAGTTGATACACAACTCACTACAAACTGCTACAAATATTTCTACGTTTGTGTGGCACTTTTGTACTCAACACACTGTCGTTAAATAGCCTACTTATTAGGATACCTTTCTGATGAGATAATGTGAGTATTAAATTGTAATTTTCGATTAGTATCTTGACTTCACAACTATGTATAATTAGCAGCTGCTAACCAAAACGTCTGAATATTTAGCATGATAAGGCTAATGTTTGCTAACTGAATCAGACTATCCGTCTACACTTTCAGAAAATATGCTATAAAAAATACACAACTATAGGAAATTTTCGTTAAATTCAATACATACCTAGGTTGATCTCCATCTGGGAGCACATCTCTCGCAGTCCCTGATCCATGTTGGTTTGCGGAGAACTACCTCTTCAGACCGTTTGCCTATTTTCGCAAACCTTACCAAACGTTGTGTTCGCTCAACGGCATAGTTTGCGAACGTTCGCCTATGTTCACATACGTTCGCCTACTCTGAACGCACCTCAGGTAAACCAGCCCCTTGCACTTCATTTCATTTTGTACAGAGGGTCTGGCTATGCTGTATTGAGAAACATTTTCTTCCTGGAGTAGCTCTGTTCGCTGATTGGCTAGGCAAAATTCTGCCTGAGACAACCATGTCAAGGGGGCCTCAGCCTTACTCTCTGTACAAAATGAAATGAAGTACGAGGGTCTGGTTTACCAAGCTAGGATAGGCTGCTCCTCTGCAACAAAGTTGGGGATAGGCCATGCCACACCGCTACCATTCCGATGTAGCAATGTCAACAATGTCAAATAGAATACTCTACTCTGCCTCCATTTTCTCATGTGTGATTGGTGTCCATGTTGATTTGTTTATTTATTATTTTTTCTTTCTTGCTTGGGATACATTGTAACACATTGGGGTGTCATGTCAATGTACTCCCCCTATAGGGGAAGTAATAGGTTTGTATGTCAATCACTTGGGTCAAGGGTGAACACCCTATACACGCTGAGGAAGGGCTTGGCCCGAAACGTTCGTGGGCGAATAAAATAAGTAAAAACGTGAAAAAAAAGTGAAGAGTGCTGTCCTATGCTTGATTTCTCCACTTATATGCCGGCATGTCAAGATGGGCTCATATATGATAAGTGATGAATGACGCTCGTACCGGTTGCTTCCTGCTCTGGGGTACAAGCATCTGACTGTGAACCACAGTCAGTGCTATAATAGATCCCCTTAATGGAAGCCACACACAACATACTGAACGTGCATGGAAAACAATTAAGGTGCAAGTTTGGCAATTGAGGGGGAATAGGACTGAGCAACTCCTGTCCGACCACCTTAACGTCATAGAATGGAATGAGTAGATGGTGAAGAACTATTCTGGTGGACCTTTAGGGAGGATCCTTCATGACATTGCAACTCTCTGACTCTGTTTGCCCCTGTCTTGAACTGAATGGCATATTTAAAGAGGGCATAATTTGACAAATACTGTCTTTGATCTCTCTATCTCAAAGTCTCAAGATCTTCTGGACTTTAAATAAAGTTATTTATTTAAATAATGAGAGTTATTGAAATTCAAGTTACTTTAAATTAGAAAACAGATTAGTCTTCGCTGTAGCATGTTTTTACCATAGGCTGATGTACTACTAGTGTGATATTGATAGACGTCTCTTGTAGGAGGACACTAATATGCAAATCCAGGAGATGCTCTGAATATCTCAGGTGTAATGCACTACCAATGTTTTTGACAACAGAAGTTAAAACTGGCTGAAGATTTGATTGTTCAGATTGGCTTCTAAACTGCTGAGGCTGAAGGTACAGAAATATGCTCTTCCAACAATATCTTGCCAGCATTGTGAAACACTGTCTTTAGGTCACTTTTTGGATGATTCTGTCAGAAAAGTATTATATTTAAAAGAAGGTAAAACGTTGTGTTGTAACTAGCATATTTTACACAGTAAACATTTACATTAGAGCATTTTTATATTAAACAATGACTGATAGAAATGACAAAATACTAAAATCTAGAATTTGATTATGTTTAGGTTTTTTCCTTCATCTATGTTGATGGCCATTTACTAAAAAAATATTCCACAGCGCTTTATGCCTGTTTTTTTCTTTCAGAAAGCTCAGAAACCCTTTAAAATAACAGTGAAATGGAAAATAAAACAGTACCGTCATACTTTTATTTCACATTATTTAAGGGTTATGAAAATGTAAGAATGGTTTATTTTCTGCTAACACTAATAGCATACTTTCTCATCATACTTTTCAATGTAAGTATCCTGCTGGCTGTATTGAAGGACAAGTCTCTTCACGAACCCATGTATCTTTTGATGTCTTGCCTGTTATTCAATTCTCTGTATGGCAGCTCTGCACTTTTTCCGAGACTTTCTGCTGATCTTCTGTCAACAACTCACGTAATATCCCGTTCTGCATGTTTCACACAAATATTTGTTATTTACACCTACGGAATTTCTGAATACTCTGTACTAACTGTTATGGCATATGACAGATATGTAGCCATATGTGAACCTTTGCATTATCATAACATCATGACACAAAGGAGAATATCTGTCCTTGTTTTATCTGCTTTTTGTTGGTCAATCGTTTGCATGAGCCTGGTGATTTATTTCTCTATCAGGCTACCTTTGTGTGGCAATCAGATACACCGACTTTATTGCTCAAACTGGTCTGTAGTAAGGCTTTCCTGTGTGTCAACAATAATTAATAATATTTTGGGTTATTTGCTTGCTATGATTACAGTCTTCCTGCCTGCAGGTTTTATATTGTTCACATACATTAGGATTCTCATGGTCTGCCGTAAAAGCACAGCAGAATTTAGAAGCAAAGCACTGCAAACATGTCTACCTCACATTGTAAGTTTTGTTACCTATTCATTCGCAACATTTTCTGACATTGCACTCAGTCGTTTTGAACCTGGTCAAATTATAAATGCAGTAGCTTTAATAATCTCTCTTGAGTTTATTGTGATTCCTCCATTACTCAATCCTCTGATGTATGGCCTAAACTTACCAGATATCCGAAGGAAAATTCTTGGTATGATGATTTCATTAAAAGTTGTTTTGAGATCTTAGAAATCTATTTACCAGGGACATATTACCGGAAAGCATACTAAACCTATGGAATATATAATGACATATTTTTATTTATATACCCAGGGCTGTAGTCGAGGGTAAAGCGCAAGTATACAGAGTTTACCCACCTCTGACATTTCAGAGGCAGAGTTTATCCACCTGAAGAGCTATCCATTTATAGTGGAAGAGGAATAGCTGACTATTTGGACAGTTATGTGGCGGCCTGCTAATGTATCGACAAGACTCTGAACTAGCTTTTCAAAATATTACACAGAAAATCTGAAAATGTATGTGCAAGTGGGCCAGAACTTAATAAATGTAATCACAAATAAACAGTACAGTATTTCATACGTGTGAAGGTTAATACACACCTTTTTCTTTCCTACCACTGACTAAGCAAAATATCTGTGCTAAGGATGTGCTATTCACATAATTTAATTTAGGAAGTTGTTTCATTTAGAGGTTGACATTGACGTAAGGCCTACGTCAATGTTTAAATCCTTTAAACATTTGAAATGTATTGTCTAAAAAACCTTGTAGCTGAAGCAGGGCCCACATATTTTATGTGTGTTGTTTCTTGCAACACTTTCTATACAGCTTGTATTCATAAGACTCTATAAACACATTCATTAAGGATTATAATGCCTTTATAAAGCTTAATAATGGTTGAAATTAGTATTCATAACTATATATACATACTCTTGACTGCACTCGTAGGCAGTTAAAGCTTTATAACCAAGAATGCACTGTGTCACTTCAATGTGGAATGGGGCTTATGACATAGCATTACAATGCCTTAGGAGTACAGTGATGTGTATGTATAAATAGTTATGCATACTTTACATACTTCATGAATGCATTATAAGTCTTTATGCATGTGTTTATAACGTCTTTGAATACAAGCTTCATAGAAAGTGTTACTTTGTTTTCTACATAATCTTGCAACATGAGTTGGCACTACGTCAGTGTTTCATTTCCCTTAAACATTGCAGCTGTGTTTACATCTGTTCTTAGAGCGTTAAACATTTGGTTTGTGTTTTTAACGGAAGAACCAGCTGTGGGCTGTCACACTGCATGATGTAATGACAGCGCATTGTGTGATAACTTGACAAAATGTAATTTTTTTTCACTCCCATTTGTTATCATACCCCCGCTGTGTTATAATGTGCAATAGATTGTAATTATCTGTCAGAAGGGATGCCTTGTTCTGTATGTGTATTGTTAGCTATTAAACTTGAATGAACTTAGCAAAACTGGTTTCAAATTCCCATTTCTTAAGAAAACAGCGCCCCCTATAGATATGGGACACATTTTTTTTTTTTTTTAATATATATATTTTTTATTTTTTATGATTATAAACAGAACATAGCACATATTAACAAACATCACAGTCATTGAAGCAGTGTGTCAATACAGAGCATAGGAGGCATTCAGATTTTACAGTACAGGAGTCAGTCTTGTTCTCTTAAATATGACAGAAAAGGGTCCCAGATCTTGTGGTAGTATTTCATCTTGTCCATGTTGTGATACCTGATCTTTTCGAGGGCCAACACATTCCCCATTTCCCTTAGCCACATTTCAAAGCTTGGGGCAAAGTCACTTTTCCACAACAGCAGGATCATTTTCTTTGCAACAACCATCCCCAAGGAGATTGCTTGAGCCTCATATGTGTTGGCCAAAAGAAGAGCTCCTGTTCCACCCAAAATGGCAACAAGTGGATCCGGTGCAAATGACTTCTTAAATGCTTTAGAGAAACATTGGAAAATATCAGACCAATAAGATGACAACTTAGTACAAAACCAAAGAGTATGGGCAAGTGTCCCATCGGTAATTTTACATCTGTTACAAAGTGGTGATGTAGATGGATCAAACTTATTAATTCTGGTCTTACAGTAATACAGACGGTGTAATGTCTTAAACTGTATCAGGTTATGCCTGACATTAACTGAGCAATCATTCATATTTTGTAAACAATCTTCCCAGAATGTTTCCCCTATTTCTACATTTAGCTCGTTGGCCCATGCCTGTCTATGGGCAGAAGAATCTTTAGGAGTCATCTCTAAAAGAGAGTGATAGAAATATGAGACTGCCCCCTTGTTAAGGGGGCTGAAATTGTTTATTGTATTTAGGGTTTTATGGCAGGGTTTGATGTGGAAATTAGGTATATGTTTCTTTGTAAATTCACGTATTTGAAAGTATCTAAAAAGATTGGATGCTGGAATGCTATAGAAGCTTTGAAGCTGAGTAAAAGAGGCAAAAATGCCATCTATATATAGTGAGTTCAAGTCACTTATCCCTTTTCGCCTGCCAAAATGCAAAGACTGAATCTGTTCTGCCAGGGGTGAAGGCGTGATTGTTACATATTGGGCTATCTAAATAAATGCTTGGTGCTTTTATATACCGTTTAATGTGACTACATATTTTCAAGGTATCAGCTAAAATGGAGCTACCACTGAATAAAGTTTTGTTGACTTTAGAAGGACTGTTTAACAAGGCAGGCAGTGAGGTGCCCTTACATAAAGAGCGCTCCAGTGTTAACCAGGCCGGGCAATCTTCTGAACTATCTGGGAGGTAGCTTTTCCACCAAGCTATAGTGGAGAGTGTGGCGGCCCAATGATATAGTTTGAAAAAAAGAAGGCCAAAGCCTCCCTCTTGTTTGGGTTTACACAAATGTTTCTTTGCTATGCGCACAGTCTTATAGCTCCATATGAAAGGTATTATTATTGAATCAAGTTGTTTAAAATATGATTGGGGAATATAGATATGGGACACATTTTAAATGCATTTTAAATGCTTATGTCTGGGATAATAAAAAATACACAGTACGTAATATATATGTGTTGTAAAGCTAACATTCAGTGGTTGGTAATACATAGGTTAATTTCTCGGGACACCACTCTGGAAACGTAATAATGCCTTTACCACATATTAAAACTAAATACTGTGCACTTCCCAGACAATTACTCTGCAGTTTATAGACAATAACAATGCAAACTGCTTTGATTTAAAGGTATAATGAAATGGTAATAATTTGTACTGCACGGTAATTACTTGTAATATGTGCTTAAATATTATTATCATAAAGTAAAATGAGCTACGTTGTAAGCAAATGGACTTTTAGTAGCTTAAAGACGTTTCACCTTTCATCCAAAAGGCTTCTTCAATTATTACCATGAAATTACATATAAATTACCATAAAATTACCCTCTTATTACTGCTCGGTAAAGTAAAGTGCCACCCTTAGGTTTGTATCCTACATCAAAAAATAGATTAGTCTTCGCTGTAGTGTGTTTCTACCAGAGGATAATGTTAGTATGATATTGATAGTCTCTTGTATGAGGCCACTAATATGCAAATCCAGGAGATGCTTTGAATATCTCAGGTGTAATGACATAGTTTCCACTGCCAATGTTTTTGACAACAGAACTTAAACTGACTGAGGACTTGATTGGTCAGACTGGCTTTTAAACTGCTGAGGCTGAAGGTACAGAAATATGCTCTTCCAACAATATCTTGCCAGCATTCTGAAACACAGTCTTAATGCCAGTTTTTGATAACTTAATTTCTGGATAATTCTCATATATTTTACACTGAAGATGTGTGGTATTATTGTTGACAATAATATTGTGCTTTTACGTACTGAAAACACTTTAATTATGTCATAGGACAAACCTTATGTAGCGTTTCTGATGGTGCATTTCTTGATATAGAGTCTTTGCTGAATGTAGTCTAAACAGGGAGGTAATGTCAGAAAACTGTTATATTTAAAAGAAGGTAAAACGTTGTGTTGCAACTAGCATATTTTACATGGTAAACATTTACTTCAGAGCATTTTTATATTAAACAATGACTGATAGAAATGACAAAATACTAAAATCTAGAATTTGAATATGTTTAGGTTTTTTCCTTCATCTATGTTGATGGCCATTTCCTAAAAAATATTCCACAGCACTTTATGCCTGTTTTTTTTTTCTTTCAGAAACCTCAGAAACCCTTTAAAATAACAGTGAAATGGAAAATAAAACAGTACCGTCATACTTTTATTTCACATTATTTAAGGGTTATGAAAATGTAAGAATGCTTTATTTTCTGTTAACCATAATAGCATACTTTCTCATCATACTTTTCAATGTAAGTATCCTGCTGGCTGTATTGAAGGACAAGTCTCTTCACGAACCCATGTATCTTTTGATGTCTTGTCTGTTATTCAATTCTCTGTATGGCAGCTCTGCACTTTTTCCGAGACTTTCTGCTGACCTTCTGTCAACAACTCACGTAATATCTCGTTCTGCATGTTTCACACAAATATTTGTTATTTACACCTACGGAATTTCTGAATACTCTGTACTAACTGTTATGGCGTATGACAGATATGTAGCCATATGTGAACCTTTGCATTATCATAACATCATGACACAAAGAAAGACATTTTTGCTTATTTTATGTGCTTTTTCCTGGTCAATATTTTGTTTGGCCTGTCCAATGTATTTCTCTATAAGGCTACCTTTGTGTGGCAATCAGATACACCGACTGTATTGCTCAAATTGGTCTGTAGTAAGGCTTTCCTGTGTGTCAACAATAATTAATAATATTTTGGGTTATTTTCTTACTGTGACTACAGTCTTTCTGCCTGCAGGTTTTATATTGTTCACATACATTAGGATTCTCATGGTCTGCCGTAAAAGCACAGCAGAATTTAGAAGCAAAGCACTGCAAACATGTCTACCTCACATTGTAAGTTTTGTTACCTATTCATTCGCAACATTTTCTGACATTGCACTCAGTCGTTTTGAACCTGGTCAAATTATAAATGCAGTAGCTTTAATAATCTCTCTTGAGTTTATTGTGATTCCTCCATTACTCAATCCTCTGATGTATGGCCTAAACTTACCAGATATCCGAAGGAAAATTCTTGGTATGATGATTTCATTAAAAGTTGTTTTGAGATCTTAGAAATCTATTTACCAGGGACATATTACCGGAAAGCATACTAAACCTATGGAATATATAATGACATATTTTTATTTATATACCCAGGGCTGTAGTCGAGGGTAAAGCGCAAGTATACAGAGTTTACCCACCTCTGACATTTCAGAGGCAGAGTTTATCCACCTGAAGAGCTATCCGTTTATAGTGGAAGAGGAATAGCCGACTATTTGGACAGTTGTGTGGCGGCCTGCTAATGTATCGACAAGACTCTGAACTAGCTTTTCAAAATATTACACAGAAAATCTGAAAATGTATGTGCAAGTGGGCCAGAACTTAATAAATGTAATCACAAATAAACAGTACAGTATTTAATACGTGTGAAGGTTAATACACACCTTTTTCTTTCCTACCACTGACTAAGCAAAATATCTGTGCTAAGGATGTGCTATTCACATAATTTAATTTAGGAAGTTGTTTCATTTAGAGGTTGACATTGACGTAAGGCCTACGTCAATGTTTAAATCCTTTAAACATTTGAAATGTATTGTCTAAAAAACCTTGTAGCTGAAGCAGGGCCCACATATTTGATGTGTGTTGTTTCTTGCAACACTTTCTATACAGCTTGTATTCATAAGACTCTATAAGCACATTCATTAAGGATTATAATGCCTTTATAAAGCTTAATAATGGTTGAAGTTAGTATTCATACTAATATAACCAAGAATGCACTGTGTCACTTCAATATGGAATGGGGCTTATGACATAGCATTACAATGCCTTAGGAGTACAGTTATGTGTATGTATAAATAGTTATGCATACTTTACATACTTCATGAATGCATTATAAGTCTTTATGAATGTGTTTATAACGTCTTTGAATACAAGCTTCATAGAAAGTGTTACTTTGTTTTCTACATAATCTTGCAACATGAGTTGGCACTACGTCAGTGTTTAATTTCCCTTAAACATTGCAGCTGTGTTTGCATCTGTTCTCAGAGCGCTTAAACATTTGGTTTGTTTTTAACGGAAGAAACAGCTGTGGGCTGAAGTGAAGCTGTCACACTGCATGATGTAATGACAGCGCATTGTGTGATAACTTGACAAAATGTAATTATTTTTCACTCCCATTTGTTATCATACCCGCGCTGTGTTATAATGTGCAATAGATTGTAATTATCTGTCAGAATGGATGCCTTGTTCTGTATGTGTATTGTTAGCTATTAAACTTGAATAAACTTAGCAAAACTGGTTTCAAATTCCCATTTCTTAAGAAAACAGCGCCCCGTATAGATGACATGTTAATAATTTGGTGTGGTCCTAAATATAGGGTGGGCCAAAAATATGGGACACATTTTAAATGCTTATGTCTGGGATCATAAAAAAAATACACAGTACGAAATATATGTGTTGTAAAGCTAACATTCAGGAATTGGTAATACATAGGTTAATTTCTCGGGACACCACTCTGGAAACGAATTAAAGACGTCTTTTTACCTTCATGGTACTCATACTTGCTTTGTGCCCTACCGTACACATACACAACGTGCTGCATCTGTGTACAGATTTCCAGAGATTAGCTGCAACCTAAAGCTGCGCCTAAAATGCACAATACTGGTGGTATCCACTTGGGGGCAGACACCATGATTCACACTGCATTTCCACGCAGCTGGTCATCAGGACGGCTAAGCATCTTGTCTGATGTCAATGACCGCTTCGCTGGTCCTAATGTATGCTATTAGCCTGGTTATAAGCCTGTCTGCGCACTACAATTAAAATGTAGCACACAAAGACAACGTCATCGGTCACTGTTGTTATATCATATTAGGCAGACCTTTTAGCTGAATGTGGGTAATTTAATGGTAATTTGTATGTAATTTCATCGTAATAATGCCTTTACCACATATTAAAAGTAAATACTGTGCACTTCCCAGAGAATTACTATGCAGTTTCTAGACAATAACAATGCAAACTGCTTTGATTTAATGGTATAATGTAATGGTAATAATTTGTACTGCACGGTAATTACTTGTAATATGTGCTTAAATATTATTATCATGAATTAAAATGAGCTACGTTGTAAGCAAATGGACTTTAAGTAGCTTGATGACGTTTCACCTTTCATCCAAAAGGCTTCTTCAGTTCTTCAATTATTACCATGAAATTACATATAAATTACCATAAAATTACCCTCTTATTACTGCTCTGTAAAGTAAAGTGCCACCCTCAGGTTTGAATCCTACATCAAAAAATAGATTAGTCTTCGCTGTAGTGTGCTTTTACTAGAGGATAACATATTAGTATGATATTGATAGACTTCTCTTGTAGGAGGCCACTAATATGCAAATCCAGGAGATGCTTTGAGTACCTCAGGTGTAATGACATAGTTTACACTGCCAATGTTTTTGACAACAGAACTTAAACTGACTGAAGACTTGATTGTTCAGATTGGCTTCTAAACTGCTGAGGCTGAAGGTACAGAAATATGTTCTTCCAACAATATCTTGCCAGCATTCTGAAACACTGTTTTAATGTCACTTTTTGATTATTTATTAATTGAATAATTTCTGGATGATTTTCATGTATTTTATATTGAAGATGTGTGGTATTACTACTGACAATAACACTGTTCTTTAATTATGTCATAGGACAAACCTTATGTAGCATTTCTAATGGCCCATTTGTTCATTAAAAATAAACAACATTTCTTAGAACTTACACGAACAGACCTTTGTTACTTAGGACTAGTATAGGCAATAACTGCTACTCTTACATCAGTTCATATTGAGTCTCTGCTGAATGTAGTCTATACAGATACAGGATGAAGTAAAACTATTATATTAAAAAAAAGTTAAAATGTTCTGTAACTAGCACATTTTACACGGTAAACATTTACTTTAGAGTATTTTTATATTAAACAATGACCGATAGAAATGACAAAATACTAAAAACTAGAATTTGATCATGTTTGCATTTTTTCCTTCATCTATGTTGATGGCCATTTTCTGAAATATATATTCCACAGCCCTTTATGTCGTTATGTTTTGTTTTTCCTTTTTTTCAGAAACCCCAGAAACCCTTTAGAAGGACAGTGAAATGGAAAATAAAACAGTACCATCATACTTTTATTTCACATTGTTTAAGGGTTATGAAAATGTAAGAATAATGTATTTTCTGTTAACCATAATAACATACGTTTTTATCATACTTTTCAATCTAAGTATCCTGCTGGCGGTATTGAAGGACAAGTCTCTTCACGAACCCATGTATCTTTTGATGTCTTTCCTTTTATTGAACTCTCTGTATGGCAGCTCTGTACTTTTTCCAAGACTTTCTGCTGATATTTTGTCAACAACTCACGCAATATCCCGTCCTGCATGTTTCACACAATTATTTGTTGTTCACATGTATGCAATTTCTGAATTTACTGTACTAATGGTTATGGCATATGACAGATATGTAGCCATATGTGAACCTCTGCAATATCATAACATCATGACACAAAGAAAAACATTTTTGCTTGTTTTATGTGCTTTTTCCTGGTCAATCATTTGTGTGAGCATTGGATTAATCCTCTCTACAAGACTACCTTTGTGTGGCAATCAGATACCACGATTGTACTGCTCAAATTGGTCTGTGGTAAGACTTTCCTGTGTATCAACAGTAATTAATAATATCTGGGGTTTTTTTGTTACTGTGACTACAGTCTTTCTGCCTGCAGGTTTCATATTGTTCACATACATTAGGATTCTCATGGTCTGCCGTAAAAGCACAGCAGAAGTTAGAAGCAAGGCACTGCAAACATGTCTACCTCACATTATAAATTTTGTTACCTATTCAATAGCAATATTTTCTGATATTGCACTCAGTCGTTACGACCCTGCGCAAATTATAAATGCAGTAGTTTTATTCATTTCTCTTGAATTTATTGTGATTCCTCCATTACTGAATCCTCTGATGTACGGCCTCAACTTACCAGATATCCGAAGGAAAATTCTCAGTATGATGAATTCATTAAAAGTTGCTTTGACTTCTTAGAAATGTATTTACCATGAACATATTACCAGAAAGCATACTAAATCAATATATGTTTCTTATATCATGATGCATTTTTATGTATATAACCAGGGTTGTACTAGAGGGCAAATTCAAGTCAACAGACTTTACCCCCTCTTAAATTTCAGACAGTTTATCCACCTATTAACAGCGTACATTTACTTCATAATCTAATTTATGTACCAAATACAGCTTGTAATATTACAAACTTATACAACATAATTAAGCGTGCTTGAAAAAAGCACACTTATAGTTCTCCCACCATTTATTATTATTAAGTTGCTTGAAAAGAATACACTCATAGTTCTCTTTATTAGGTGTACTTGCTCTGCAACACACTTATAATTCTCCAACCGTTTGTTTAGCCTGCTTGCTCCGCAACATACTTAAAGTTCTCCCACCGTTTATTATTATTTTTATTGTTATTATTATCATTATTATTATTATCATCATTACTATTAGGTGTACTTGAAAAGAGCTCTCCCACCGTTTATTATGACTTCAGCATTCACCCAGATTTTGCCTCTGCTACTAGTCCTTCAACTTTCGAGATAGAGACTCCAACTCTAAAATGACCAGCCCGGTTTGGACATGGTACACCATCTTTAGATTTACGGTACCTCTTGTCGCTTGTCCGTTATTGTCGTTTTATCCCCATTGAAATGAATAGTAGAATGTTCAGGCTGATGATGTCACAATACACTGCTCCACTCCCTCACTCTAACCTCCACTCGGGTTTTTGAATAATTAAAACTAAACTGCTTAAACCTATAAACTTGGTTGAAATTTTGTCAGAGGGGTATGGGATTGGACTGTGACTTGTGTTATTTTCATGTGGCAACAATATAAACTGTTTGAGACAGGACAGTTTCAAAATGGTGTCAGGCGGTCTATGGGATTTTGGCACATTCAAGCACACTTTTAGCATTTTCTGCAAAATGCAGTCTAGTCCTACTACTGCATCCCTGTATGTAACATAATTGCTTGTCATGGCAAAGCTGCTATTGGCATTTTTTAGTGGGAAATGAATTGTGGTTTGCTAATGTATCGGTAAAGGCAAGACTTGGAAGTAGTTTTTTTTAAAAATGACACAGAAAACCTTACAGTGTTCCCCTACATAGTAAGTTTTGTCACCTATTCAATAGCAACATTTTCTGATATTGCACTCTGTCAGTATGAACCTGGCCAAATTATAAATGCAGTAGCTTGAATAATTTCTCTTGAATTTATTGATGATCCTCCATTACTACATCCTCAGTGCAAAGAACTGCTGACATAGATCTTTAGCTGGTGTAGTATTCTTTAATTATATACACAATTTGTTTTAAACTCTGCGCCATAATCAGGGACTCTTAGCTGTGTGGGAGGAACGGATTCCTGAGAGCAAGAGCGGGCATTTGGGTAATTGTCATGATCTTTAGTGCTTCCTGTAGTCCCTGTGGCATGTTGGGAATGAATGTCAAATGACAATCCCTGTCTTAAGCAAGCGTCACGCAACTGCATTTTGCCCTCCTCGGCAAATTCGCCCTGCCTTCGCCCTCGAAGACAAAATTTTGCTGGGAATAAATGTGAAATGTCAATCCCTGTCACATACCCAAAGTTAATTTCCCACCAGATTTCTCCTTTTTCTATTTAACTTAATTTGAGACACCTACTTAGCTACATGCCGGCATTGTTTACTGTTGTTATATAATATTAGGCAGACCTTTCAGCTGGATGTGGGTAATAAGTGGGTAATTTAATAGTTTTTGGAACTGCAGTTACTGCTTATGATCTCCTGTGTTTTTGGAACTGCGTATATTGCTTGTGATCTCCTGTGTTTGTGGAACTGCATTTACTGCACTGTGCTCCCCTGGGTTTTGGACTGCTTTGGCTTCCCCAATAAAGAAACAGAAAAATGTGTGCTGCACTTGGGTCCTCTCCCGTAAACTCTAACGGTAGGACTCAGCCAAAAAATGGACCCAGCACACACTGAGCAACGTCTCACATGGAGATGGAGTCGGAACTTTTTAACCTCCGCAACCGGCTGGCCTCGACAATCCACTCTCCGGGGAATATAGACCCCAGACTGGCCGCCATTCTTTTTATCAGAGGAGATGTGTGTCAGCAACCGCGGCTTAGGCAGGTACCCAGGGCGTCGGAGTACTTAAAGGAGCTGTCGGACCTGGAAAAGTCTTTGATGCTGCCTAAGAGATCTTGGCCCAGCTGGAGGAGGAGTTCAGGCCACCAGCTCACCCTCCCCCAGCGGTGAGACCTATCGTCACTGGGGCCATCCGTCTTCAGCTAGCCCAGCTGACCAGCTCTCCGTGCCTGCCGGTGGCCAGCTCTCCGTGTGTGCTGCTGCCCAGCACGGAAAGCAGCGTGCTGCTGCCCAGTGTGGGAAACACGCCGGCCAGAGGGAAGAAGCGTCGCAGGAAGGGTCTTCCTGCAGTCTGCCTCTCTGTGCAGCTGGAGCCCTGCATGCAGCTGGAGCCCTGCATGCAGCTGAAGCCCTGCGTGCAGCTATTGCCCAGCGCCAAGGACGTTGCGCTGTTGCATGGCCCTGGAGACGCGGCAGCCAGAGGGAAGCAGAGAGGGTGTACCTGCAGCCTGCCACTTTGAGCAGCTCATGCAGCCAGAACCCTCTGCAGCCTGTGTAGCTCGGGTCAGGGTTCTGCGTTTCCTCTGTTTTGGTTTTTGGCTTTGTCCCTATTGTATGACTCCATTGTACACAAAGTATAGCCGTTGGAAGTTATACCTACGCGCTGTGCCTTCATCAGATCTGTAATAACCTTGTCGAACTTTTGTGTAGAAGGTCGGAATGTAGGACTCGCTAAAATGTTGACGTAAAGGGATGTTGTACCTCGGCTCAAGAACTTCGAGCCGGTACCGCTAAAGCCTTCGTTCTTTACGTCACAATAGGGCGTTATGTCTTCGCATATTAAAAAACGCTATAGCCTTGGAGATGTTTATTGCTCTCTTTGAAGTATTCGACAACTTCTGGGAGAAGTTGATACCATGGCGCCTTTTCAGGTGTGCAGATAGGTTTGAGGTATTGCCACAGTATCTTAACTCACACAGACAGTCTTTACAAACAGCAACATCCCTTACCACTTCTTCATTCTTTCAGAGCCAAAATACTTCCATACCCATGACTTCAACCTGACTGGAGTGTGTAAGTCGTCTTCCATCTCTTTCGAAAATGAACTATTACTGACTGAGGTAATGCGAGTTAAGTGGGCGTATAGGTGAAGACAAAATGAAGATAGCGCCACCCGCAGCGCAGGAGTCGGTTTTAGGCCTAAGAACAGATGGCTGAAAATAGACAGACAACCAAACAGGTGGCAAAATAAACACATTAATCAATTCTCTTGCAAACGCATTGATGCATCGAATCGTCGCCTGTATAATCGATGCATCGATACAAATCGATTAATATTTACACGCCTACTGCACAGTAATACTTGTAATATGTAGTTAAAAAAATATTACCATGAAGTAAAATGACCTAAGTTGTAAACAACTGGATTTCATTTAGCAGCTTGAAGACGTTTCACCTTTCATCCAAAAGGCTTCTTTAGTTATTACTATGAAATTACATATAAGTTACCATAAAATTAACCTCTTATTACTGATCTGTGTAGCGTCACCCTCAAGATAATTTCCCACGTTAGAAAGCAGATTAGTCTTTCCTGTAGTGTGTTTTTACCAGATATGATATTGATAGACGTCTCTTGTAGGAGGCCACTAATATGCAAATACAGGAGATGCTTTGAATACCTCAGGTGTAATGACATAGTTTACACTGCTAATGTTTTTGACAACAGAAGTTAAAACTGACTGAAGACTTGATTGTTCAGATTGGCTTCTAAATTGCTGAGGCTGAAGGTACAGAAATATGCTCTTCCAACAATATCTTGCCAGCATTCTGAAACACTGTTTTAAGGTCACTTTTTGATTACTTAATAATTGGATGATGGATAATGGATAATTTTCATTTATTTTATAATGAAGATGTTTGGCATTGCTGGTGACAATGACACTGTGCTTTATTTTTAATTTGTGTACAATTTGATTATGTTTACGTTTTTACCTTCTTCTGTGTCGATGGCCATTTCCTGAAATATATATTCCACAGTCCTTTATGTCTTTATGTGTTGTTTTTTCTTTTTTTCCAGGAATCTCACAAACCCTTCAAAAGGATAGCGAAATGGAAAATAAAACAGTACCATCATACTTTTATTTCACGTTATTTAAGGGTTATGAAAATTTAAGAATACTGTATTTTCTGTTAACCATAATAGCATACTTTCTCATAATACTTTTCAATCTAAGTATCCTGCTGGCTGTATTGAAGGACAAGTCTCTTCACGAACCCATGTATCTTTTGATGTCTTTCCTGTTATTCAACTCTCTGTATGGCAGCTTTGTACTTTTTCCAAGACTTTCTGCTGATCTTTTGTCAACAACACGCAATATCCCGTCCTGCATGTTTGACACAATTATTTTTTATGCACCTCTATACAATTTCTGAATTTACTCTCCTAAGCATTATGGCATATGACAGATATGTAGCCATATGTGAACCTTTGCAATATCATAATATCATGACACATAAAAAGACATTTTTGCTTGTTTTATGTGCTTTTTCCTGGTCATTGCTTTGTGTGACCGTTGGAATATATTTAACTGTCAGGCTACCTCTATGTGGCAATCAGATCCCACGAGTGTATTGCTCAAATTGGTCTGTAGTAAGGCTTTCCTGTGTGTCAACATTCATTAATAATATTTGGGGTTTTTTTGCTACTGTGAATACAGTCTTTGTGCCTACAGGTTTCATATTGTTCACATACATTAGGATTCTCATGGTTTGCCGTAAAAGTACAGCCGAATTTAGAGGCAAAGCACTGCAAACATGTCTACCTCACCTTGTAAGTTTTCTCACCTATTCAATGGCAATATTTTCTGATATTGCTCTCAGTCGGTATGACCCGGACCAAATTTTAAATGCAGTAACTTTATTCATTTCTCTTGAATTTATTGTGATTCCTCCATTACTAAATCCTCTGATGTATGGCTTTAACTTACCAGATATCCGAAGGAAAATTATCAGTATGATGAATTCATTAAAAGTTGCTTTCAGTTCTTAGAAATGTATTTACCATGAACATATTACCAGAAAGCATACTAAGCCAACATATGTTTCTTATATTATGATGTATTTTTATGTATATAACCAGGGCTGTAGTGGAGGGCAGATGCAAGTAAACAGAGTTTACCCCCTCTCAAATTTCAGAGACAGAGTTTATCCACCTCTGAGGAGAGTTAATCCACCTATTAATAGCATGTATTTACTTCATAACATTGTTTATGTACAACACACGGCTTGCAATCTTACATACAGTAATTATACTACATAAGTTATATTTACAATCTGTGCACTAGGGACCATTTGCATATCACTTCTATTGTTCAAACATATTTTGAATATCTCTTTCAAACATCTGATGGTTTGCAGTCCATCCACCTCACTGTGATTACCAAATTTATAGTTTACCCGCCTCTTATTTTACCACTGCACCCCTGTACATAACACTGTCTTATAATGTTGAATATAATTGCTTCTGATGGAAAACCTGAAATTGAAATTTATAGTGGAAAAGTCATTTCAGCCTGCTAATGTACCTGTACAGGCAAAACATGAAAGTAGTTTTTTTTAATTACACAGAAATTCTTTGTGTATGAGGATATGTGGGCCAATGACAAAGCTGATATTGGGATTTGGAAGCAGAACGGAAATTCCTGAGTAATTGGACACTTACCTGTTGGTCTGCTAATTTATGTGTATAGTGTAAAATACACTAAAGTCAATATTTTAAATATTGCACAGGAAATCTGAAAATGTATGTAGACATGTGGGCCAAAACTCAATATATGTAAACAAAATAAGATGCAATATTTAATGCCTGTTCTTTGGCCACATAGATATACTCCAATTAAAAACAAAAATATAAATACATTTTTCTTACATACATCCTTATATACAGATTTAAACAGCCAAGAACATTTTAAACTACCTGAAATACAAAATTATGAAGAGATCATTAAAAATATAGGAAAAGAGTCTATGATTAAAATCTGCGGTGTGGTCTGTGTGTGTTAGTCCCAATCATATTAGCAGTGCACTCTTGCACTCTAGGGTATGGATGTCCTTGCTTTGTGCTCTAATGTACACATACACAACGTGCTGTATCTGTGTACCGACTTTCCAGAGATTAGCTGCACCCTATGCACCTAAAATGCACGGTACGAGTGGTCTCCACTTATGGGCAGACACCAGGATTCACACTGCATTTCCACACAGCTGGTCATCTGGACGGCTAAGCATCTTGTCTGATGTCAATGATCACTTCGCCAGCCAGTCCTTATGGCAGAATTATAAGAGACATTGTCTGCAGAGTTCAGTTTGTGTCTATCTAAATATCAATCTGTGGTGGCACCGTCACTTTTGGTCAATCAGAGACTTTTTAATTATACAAATACTTTCAGGTTGCAGCTTTCACATTGGTCCAGAATTGATCACCGTTGTCGTTCGCAAAAGTGCTTCGAGCGTTTATGAGAATATTGCAGCTCACACAAAGGTCAAGTGAGAAAACGTCGACATGAGCGGACTACGCCCCAAATGAATGTAGAATGAATGTGTGAGGCAGGATGTGTCTGCAAACACGTCTTTAGCAGCAAGTACAATCCGGACCTTAGGAGTTCGTTCCTTCCGTGTCCCTAAGATTTGGACTTTAAAACAAATTGGGTATGTACTCTAAGTACACTTTACCAGTCAAAGATGTATCATTAATCTACAGCCCACAGAAAATTTAGACTGCAGTTTCTAAAGCGACAATCACCAATGCCGAAAGGTGATCCTGGATTGTGTCAATTTAATGCCTGCGCAGTGTAACTTCCTAAAAAATAATAATAAAAAAAAAGACTCGACCTCGAACGTGTCATAGTGCAAAGAACTGTGGACGTGTTAAAAATTGCTATTCATGATGGATCTTTAGCTGGTGAAGTATTCTTAAATTATATACGCAATTTGTTTTAAACTCCACGCCATTATCAGGGAATCTTAGGGGCATGGAAGGAACGTATTCCTAAAAACAAGAGCGCGCTGTTGGACAATTGTCATGATCTTTAGTGCTTCCTGGAGTCCCTGTGGCATGTTCAGACCAAATGTCAAATGACAATCCCTGTCACATACCCAAACTTAACCTAACTTAATTTGAGACATCTACTATCTGCCTTGTGAAAGACATCTTTGACAAAGAAAGGAATGGGAGCCTGAAAGCACCCATAAAAGACCTGGAAGAGCACCTGAGGAAGACCAGCTCTGATGAGCGGAGGCAGGAGTCAGTCACCATCCCGGACAACATGCCACCAATCCATGCACCTGAACACCAAATCGATATCAGACCCCCCCACATGGAGCGAGGTGGAAAAGGTGGTGAAGCAAGCGAGAGCAGCATCAGCACCTGGGCCCAATGGTATCCTATAAAGGATCTACAAAAATGGCCCCAAAGTTCTTAGGTACCTCTGGAAAATGCTAAAGGTGGTCTGGCAGAAAGGGGTGATACCAAAAGCATGGAGAAGAGCAGGAGGAATTTTGATCCCTAAAGAAAACCACTCAGCAGCCATCAGTCAATTCCGCCAGATCAGCCTGCTGAATGTAAAGGGGAAGATATTCTTCAGTGTCTTGGCCCAAAGACTCTCTACGTACCTGCAAAGAAACAACTTCATCGATACATCAGTACAGAAAGCTGGTATCCAGGGGTTCTCAGAATGTATGGAGCATGCTCATATGATCTGGTACCAGATACAATCTGCAAAGACGGAACGTAGAGACCTACACGTGATCTTCTTAGATCTTGTGAGCGCCTTTGGGTCAGTCCCGCACAAAATTTTGTGGACAGCCTTCAGCTACTTTGGGATACCAGGCTACTTCACAGGCTTGGTCAAGAACTACTTTCAGGACCTCCAATTTTGTATAACAGTTGGCAATGCCACCGTCATCACAACAACAAAACCATGTGCTACAGGCTAGGTCTGCTCTCTTGCATCTAGACCTAGTGGGCCACGTCCAGCAAGGAAGGGCCTTACAGCCCTGACACCTCTCTGGCAGAGGGCATCTGCAGCTAAGCGTCGTACCTTGGTGGTGGAAGAGGTGCGTCAACAGGAAGAAGGAGCAAGATGCTCCAAAGCTGTGGCACAGGCCAAACAGGGCCGCTGGATGAGGTCGGAGGGGGTTGAGAGGAAGACACTGACATGGAACGAACTCTGGGGCATGGAGTCCAACTGGCTGTTTCATCATCCGAGCTACATATGACGTGCTACCCTCTCCCACAAATTTGCAGTTATGGCTGCAAAAAAAGAGCGGCCTGCGTCTTCCACCACTAAGAGCCTACATGGACGACATGACCGTCACCACAACAACAAAACCATGCACCAGACGATGCTTCAGAAACTCCAGGAAAACATCCTATGGGCAAGAATGCAACTCAAACCAAGCAAGTCACGCAGCATCTCCATTCTTGAAGGCCAACTAACGGGCGAGCAGTTTTATATCAGCAAAGAACCAATACCAACAGTTCTAGAGAAGCCCATCAAGAGTCTTGGGCGATGGTATAATGCAGACCTCAAAGATACGCAGCAACTTGAGCAAGATTTGGCAACCGGCTTAAGAAAATCAACAACACTGCACTGCCAGGGAAGTTGAAGATGTGGTGTTACCAGTTTGGGCTGGAAGAGGCGCGACAACATTAAAGAGGAAGAAACGAGTTTCATCATCCAAGCCACATATGACGTGCTACCCTCTCCCACAAATCTGCAATTATGGCTTGGGAAGGACCTGCCCTCTGTGCACAACCCCTGCAACACTCAAGCAGGTTTCAACCAACAGCCAGCCCGTCAGCAACCAGAATGTGCACCGTCACCAACCACTGTTTGTGCGGGAGGGAGACAAGCAGAGGGTTGGCCCCTCAAACCATGATCTGTCCCCACTGAATGCAGTCAGGTACTGGCAGATGAGAGTCAATCTAGACCAGAGGCTCATCTTCCCGCCAGAGATTGCAATAACAACCCTGCGTCCAGACATCGTCCTCTGGTCTAACTCCTGCCAGTTTGCCTACATCATAGAGCTAACAGTTCCCTGGGAGGATACCTTTGAAGAAACCTTTAAGCGCAAGAAGCTGCGCTATTCCAACCTTGCAGCTCAGGCAGAAGAGGTGGAAGATAAGGGTACGTCCATTGGAGGTGGGTTGTAGGAGCTTTGTAGCTGGGACACACACCCCGACTTGATCAACCTGTGATGGGCCTACCTCAACAGAGGGTGTATTGTGTTAAGTGGCCAAAACACCCTGGGACGCTGAGAGTACACAACTGAGGATGTGTCCCACTGGTAAAGCTGTGTAGCGCCCACCCCTCCTAGAAATGGTGCAAACATCAGGGATTTTAACACCAAGTCCTTTTAATGAATCTTGTAATATGTAGTTAAAAATATTACCATGAAATAACATGCCATAAAATTACCTTCTTATTGATCTGTAAAGTAAAGTGCCACTCTCAAGTTTGTATCCTACATTAGAAAACAGATTAGTTTTTCCTGTAGTGTGGTTTTACCAGAGGATAATGTGTTAGCATGATATTGATAGACATCTCTTGGAGGAGGCCATTAATATGCAAATCCAAGAGATGCTTTGAATATCTCAGGTGTAATGACATAATTTACACTGCCAATGTTTTTGACAACAGAAGTTAAAACTGACTAAAGATTTGATTGTTCAGATTGGCTTCTAAACTGCTGAGGCTGAAGGTACAGAAATGCGCTTTTCCAACAATATCTTGCCAGCATTCTGAAACACTGTCTTAAGGTCAGTTGTTGATTATTTATTAATTTAATAATTTCTGGATGATTATCATGTATTTATACTTAAGATGTGCAATATTACTTTAATTATGTAGAATTTGATTGTTTACATTTTTTTGCTTCATCTATGTTGATGGCCATTTCCTGAAATATATATTCCACAGCCCTTTATGTCTTAATGTTTTTTTTTTCCAGGAATTTCAGAAACCCTTCAAAAGCATAGTGAAATGGAAAATAAAACTTTACCATTATACTTTTATTTCACATTATTTAAGAGTTATGAAAATGTTAGAATACTGTATTTTCTGTTAACCATAATAGCATACTTTCTCATCATACTTTTCAATGTAAGTATCCTGTTGGCTGTACTGAAGGAGAAGTCTCTTCACGAACCCATGTATCTTTTGATGTCTTTCCTATTATTGAACTCTCTGTATGGGAGCTCTGCACTTTTTCCGAGACTTTCTGCTGATATTCTGTCAACAACTCACGCAATATCTCGTTCTGCATGTTTCACACAAACATTTGTTATTTACACCTACGCAATTTCTGAATTTACTGTACTAAGCATTATGGCATATGACAGATATGTAGCCATATGTGAACCTTTGCATTATCATAACATCATGACGCACAGAAAGATATTTTTGTTTGTTTTATGTGCTTTTTCCTGGTCAATCTTTTGTGTGACCATTGGAATATACCTCTGTACAAGACTACCTCTGTGTGGCAATCAGATACCACGATTGTATTGCTCAAATTGGTCTGTAGTAAGGCTTTCCTGTGTGTCAACAGTTGTTAATAATATTTGGGGTTTTTTTGTTACTGTGACTACAATCTTTCTGCCTGCAGGTTTCATACTGTTCACATACATTAGGATTCTCATGGTCTGTCGTAAAAACACAGCAGAATTTAGAAGTAAAGCACTGCAAACATGTCTACCCCACATTGTAAATTTTGTCACCTATTCATTCGCAATATTTTCTGATATTGCACTTAGTCGTTTCGAACCTGGCCAAATTATAAATGCAGTAGTTTTATTATTTTCTCTCGAATTTATTGTGATTCCTCCATTACTAAATCCTCTGATATATGGCCTCAACTTACCAGATATCCGAAGGAAAATTCTCAGTATGATGAATTCATTAAAAGTTGCTTTGACTTCTTAGAAATGTATTTACCATGAACATATTACAAGAAAGCATACTAAACCAATATATGTTTCTTATATTTTGATGTATTTTATGTATATAACCAGGGCTGTAGTGGAGGGCAGATGCAAGTAAACAGAGTTTACCCCCTCTCAAATTTCAGAGACAGAGTTTATTCGTCTCTGGGGAAAGTTAATCGACCCGTAAATAGCATGTATTTACTTCATAACATTGTTTATGTACCACACACACGGCTTGTAATCTTATATGATTTACTACATGATTTACATTTACAATCTGTGCACTAGGGACCATTTGCATACCACTTCTATTGTTCAAACATATTTTAAACATCTCTTTCAAACATCTGATGCTGTACAGTACACCCACTTCACTTTGATTACCAAATTCATACCACCTTTTATTTTACCACTGCACCCCTGAATATACAGTAACACTGTGTTACAATGTAGAATATAATTGCTTGTCATGGAAAAACTGATAGGGGCATTTTATAGTAGAAAAGCCTGCTAATGTACCTGTACAGGCAAGACATGAAAGTTTTTTAATTTTTTAATTTAATAATTAATTACACAGAAAACCTTTGTGTATTTGTAGACTTACTCACCAATAAACAGTGTAGTATTTAATACTTGTTCTTTGCCCAACTAAATAAACTGACATTAAATAGAATTAAAACCACTCTGTTGTAAAAAGCACAGCCAAATTTAGAGGCAAAGCACTGCAAATATGAGTAATTGGACAGTTATCTGTTGGTCTGCTAATTTATGTATATAGTGGAAAATATACTAAAGTGAATATTTTAAATATTGTACAGGAAATCTGAAAATGTATGTAGAGATGTCGGACAAAACTCAATAAATGTAAACAAAATAACGTGCAATATTTAATGCCTGTTCTTTGACCACATGGACATACTGAAATTAAAAACAAAAATATGAATACATTTTTCTTACAGACGTCCTTATATACCGATCTAAACAGCCAAGAACATTTCAAACTACCTGAATTACAAAGTCATGAAGAGGTCATTAAACTGTGCCAATAGAAACATTTTTAAAATATAGAAAAAGTGTCTATGAGTAAAACTTGTGGTGTGGTCTGTACATGCTAAGCCCCATTATAAGCACAGCACACTCTTGCACTCTAGGGTATGAGTATACTTGCTATGTGCACTAACGTACACATACACAACGTGCTGCATCTGTGTACACACTTTCCGGAGATTAGCTGAAACCTATGCGCCTAAAATGTACGATACTGGTGGTCTCCACTTGGGAGCAGACACCAGGATTTCACACTGCATTTCCACACAGCTGGTCATCAGGACGGATAAGCATCTTGTCTGATGTCAATGATCACTTAGCCGGCCAGCCCTTATGGCAGGGCTCAGTTTGTGTTACATCTAAATATCAATCCGTGGTGGCACGATCACTTTTGGTCAATTGGAGACTCTTTAATTATATAAATACTTTCAGGTTACAGCTTTCACATTGGTCCAGAATTGATCACTGTTCGCACAAGTGCTTCGAGCGTTTATGAGAATATTGCAGCTCACACACAGGTCAGCTGAGGAAACGTCGACGTGAGCGAACTACGCCCCAAATGAACGTAGAATGAACGTGATGCAGGATGCGTCTGCGCACACGTCCTTAGCAACAAGTATAATCCGGACCTTAGGAGTTTGTTCCTTCCGCGCCCCTAAGATTCGGACTTTAAAACAAATTGGGTATGTACTTTAAGTACACTTTACCAGATAAAGATGTATCATTAATCTACAGCCCACACAAAATTCAGACTGCAGTTTCCAAAGCGGCAATCACAATACTGAAAGGTGATCCCGTATTGTGTCAATTCAATGCCTGCGTGCTGTAATTTCCTAAAAAAAAAAAAAAAAAGACTCGACCTCGAACATGTCATAGTACAAAGAACTGTTGACGTGTTAAAAAACACTATTCATGATGGATCTTTAGCTGGTGAAGTGTTTTTTAATTATATACGCGATTCATTTTAAAATCCGCGCTATTATTAGGGAATCTTACGCTTTGTTTCCACAGGGCAAAATGCCTGGCGAAATTTCGCCTGGGGGCGTGGTCACAAATAGTTCAAGCAGGTTATCTAGCGGGACGGCCTATGGATCTTATCCGATGTAAGTGATCACATCGCTGGCCAGCCTACCATGGCAGCCTGGCTGTCCAACATAAGTTGTCCCGCAAGCTAGGGGGACAACAGCAGCATTGCACAGAACTGTTTAAAAATTGCAAACTGCAGGGCCTACATGGGCTAAATACTATCATTGTGTTGCCTGGATGATATTTAAGTGTTGTAATATTGTTCTACAAATGCAAGAGGTGTACTAGTACAAGCTTGTGACCGTATATGTTAGCCAGCTTGCTAATAGTTAGCTAGTCGTAAGATCGGCCTAACTCTGCTAGCTTAAAACAGTGTGTCATTAAATGGTAATCTAAAGTACACTGCTTGTCTTAAGTCAGTTTGTGTTACATTTAAACAAACAATCCGTGACGGCACCATCACTTTTGGTCACCCAGAGACTTTAAATCATATAAACACTTTAACGTTAGAGGTTCCACAAGTGTCCGCCATGTTGGTCTGAATTTTTTGTAACTCCCGCCTCTTAAACAAGCGTCACGCAACTGCATTTCGCCCTCCTCGGCGAATTCGCCCTGCCTTCGCCCTCGAAGACAAAATTTCGCTGGGAATAAATGTGAAATGTCAATCACTGTCACATACCCAAAGTTCATTTTACACTGGATTTCTCCTTTAACTTAATTTGAGACATCTACTAGGTTACATGCTGCCATGGTTTACTGTTGTTATATAATATTAGGCAGACCTTTTAGATTGGTAATTTGTATGTAATTTCATCATAATAATACCTTTACCGCATATTAAAACTAAATACTGACAATTACTGTGCAGTTTCTAGCCAATAACAATGCTTTTCTGTAGTGTGGTTTCACCAGAGGATGTGTTAGTATGATATTGATAGACTTCTCTTGTAGGAGGACACTAATATGCAAATCCAGGAGATGCTTTGAATATCTCAGGTGTAATGAAATAGTTTCCACTGCCAATGTTTTTCACAACAGAAGTTAAAACTGACTGAAGACTTGATTGTTCAGATTGGCTTCTAAACTGCTGAGGCTGAAGGTACAGAAATATGCTCTTCCAACAATATCTTGCCAGCATTCTGAAACACTGTTTTAAGGTCACTTTTTGATAATTTATTAATTGAATAATTCCTGGATGATTTTCATGTATTTTATACTTAAGATGTACGGTATTACTGTTAACAATAACACAGTGCTGAATTTTCACTGTAATTATGTAGAATGTGATTGTTTACATTTTTTGCTTCATCTATGTTGATGGCCATTTCCTGAAATATATATTTCATAGCCATTTATGTCTTTATGTTTTGTTTTTTTTTTCTCAGGAATTTCAGAAACCCTTCAAAAGGATAGTGAAATGGAAAATAAAACCGTACCATCATACTTTTATTTCACATTATTTAAGGGTTATGAAAATGTAAGAATACTGTATTTTCTGTTAACCATAATAGCATACTTTCTCATCATACTTTTCAATGTAAGTATCCTGCTGGCTGTGTTGAAGGACAAGTCTCTTCACGAACCCATGTATCTTTTGATGTCTTGCCTGTTTTTCAACTCTCTGTATGGCAGCTCTGCAGTTTTTCCAAGACTTTCTGCTGATCTTCTGTCAACAATTCACACAATATCCCGTCCTGCATGTTTCACACAAGTATTTGTTATTTACACCTATGCAATTTCTGAATTTACTGTACTAACTGTTATGGCATATGACAGATATGTAGCCATATGTGAACCTTTGCATTATCATAACATCATGACACAAAGAAAGACATTTTTGCTTGTTTCATGTGCTTTTTCCTGGTCAATCGTTTGTGTGACCATTGGAATATACCTCTCTACAAGACTACCTCTGTGTGGCAATCAGATCCCACGATTGTATTGCTCAAATTGGTCTGTAGTAAGACTATCCTGTGTGTCAACAGTAATTAATAATATCTGGGGTTTTTTTGTTACTGTGACTACAGTCTTTCTTCCTGCAGGTTTCATATTGTTCACATACATTAGGATTCTCATGGTTTGCCGTAAAAGCACAGCAGAGGTTAGAGGCAAAGCACTGCAAACATGTCTACCTCACATTATAAATTTTGTTACCTATTCAACGACAATATTTTCTGATATTGCACTCAGTCGTTACGACCCTGCCCAAATTGTAAATACAGTAGCTTTATTACTTTCTCTTGAATTTATTGTGATTCCTCCATTACTAAATCCTCTGATATATGGCCTAAACTTACCAGATATCCGAAGGAAAATTCTCAGTATGATAAATTCATTACAAGTTGCTTTGAGTTCTTAGAAATGTATTTACCATGGACATGTTATCAGCAGCATACTAAACATTATTGTGTATTTTTATGTATGTAATCAGGGCTGTAATCAAGGGTAAACACAAGTAAATGGAGTTGGCCCGCCTCTCAAATTTCAAAGAGTTTATCCATCTCTGAGGACCGTTCATCAGCCTATTAATAAAGTGAATTTGCTTCATAATTTATGCACCAAATACAACGTTTACACTAAATAATTTATAGTTACAATCTGTGCACTAGGGGCCATTTACAATACCACTTGTATTGTTTAAATATATTTTGAATATCTTATCAAACATCTGATGCTGTACAGCGCACCAACCTCACTGTGATTACCAAATTCATAGTTCACCCACCTCTTATTTTGCCACTGCACCGCTGTATATAACATTGTGTTATAACGTGGAATATAATTGATTGTTATGGGAAAGCTGATATTGGCATTTTATAGTGAAAAAGGAATTGCTGACTATTTGGACAGTTACCTGGCGGCCTGCTAATGCATATGTACAGGCAAACACTGAAGTAACTTTTAAGAAAATTACACAGAAAATCTTAAAATATATGTGCATGTGGGCCAGAACCCAATACATGTAATCACAAATAAACAGTGCAGTATTTAATACTTGTACTTTGCCCAAATAAATAAACTCACATTAAGTAAAACAAAGAAAACAATGTGTGCATTACGCATTCACAAAAGCTTTTTTATTTGTTATTTGATTAGCTTGAGCCTGTATGGACAATTGTAGTCTGATGGAGACAGAACATGGGAAATCACAATATGAGTTAAATATTGTGTACATATTGTCATGTAACCTTTATACAGAAAATTATCAAATTTCATTTATTCATTTTGCTCATTTTGCATTTTACTGTACACCCCAATGGACAATATTTCAGAGTGCCCAGACCCTGCGTTGGACAGGGGTTTGCCGATTGTCCTTGCTTTACTTTATACATTTAGGCTTTGATTGGAGGGCAAGCTAGGTATCTTTCAAATGAACATTGCATTCTTGTAAGAGGTGATGCAATAATAGATGATTTTATGCTGATACAACTGCCAGAGCCAATTTAATGTAGAATCCAAATGATAGAAATAGGGAACAAAGATCATGCAATAAAACACCAAAGAGCAGGGCATTACAGTAGTCAAGTCTGGAAGTTATAAAGTCATGAATGAGGGTCTTAGCATAGGTGAAGTTAAGTCAGGAGTGGAGTTTGGTAAATAATTTTGAGATGTGATATTTTTGATGTCAGAGTCAGAAGGGAAGTGTGGAAAGAATTATGGCACCAAGGTTTTTGACTTCACAAGCAATTTTGGTGAAGTAGCCAGGAACGGAAAACTTCAAATGTTTTTCAGCAAAGCTGGTGTGGCAATAAGGATGGCTTCAGTGTTGTAATGGTTAAGTCTGAGGAAGTTTTGAGTTGTGCTTGTGCAAGTTGTCACTTGAGGAAGATCTGTTGTTTTTGTTCTATGTAGTATTTTTCTTTATGTCTTTGGTTAACCAACCTGTACATAGGCCATGTGCCTGGTGTAGGTACAACCACACAGAATCTACGTTTCCCATGATCCTCCTTAGTTTCCTCTTTCCATGATTCTCCTTCCTTAGCCACACCTCAGGTTTCACACTCAGGTTTAAAACCACAGGCGGGCTGTTGCTCAGCCTCTCTGTTCTGTGGGTCGTCAGACCTCATGGATGTAAAGAGACATCCTCTCTCTGTTCTACTGGCCGAGGAGCCAGGCAGACAATGGACCTCGTCAGCATGCGCAAGTAAATAGACAAAGAATGGCCTTTGCACAAGGTCACAACGTACTGCAACTTGAGTACATAAGCTTACTGGAAAGGTAACCAGCTCCCCTTCCTCAGTCGTAGGCCTAGAGCCACGAACAGGGTATGAGCGGACCCCCCTAGGCTACCCGTTGCACGAGCAACATTTTGAGTTTGAATGGAACGGACTACTTCTAATCCACAGGATTTCCAGCTAAGATGCTGAGGAAGTACAGTTTCTGAATGTCTATGCGCGACGAACCACCGCAGGAAACCTCTTAATCGTGAAGCCGATTTCCAGCCAATAGCTGAGAGAGGACCTTCCTAAAACAAGGACTCTTCCTCCATCGGATCATCACAGATCGTCCATGAAACCGAGTCACCGGACTCCCTCAACGGACTCCCTCAACTGGACTCCCCTGAATCAGCAAGGATTCTCCCACCAACAACCAGGAACAAAGGAAAAGAAAAGGCAACCTTCACATGAGCACTTGGGCATAGATAGGATACTCTTTAGCACAGCAAGAAAGTGTTAAACTGATGTCTGTCTGATGTAAACATACACACTGTTTTCACGTAGACTTTGAGTGACCATTTGTTATGTTCTTTTTATTTGCTACTTTGATAGACAGATCATGCATGCCCTCTCTCTCTCTCTACTGCATGCTCTCTCTCTCTCTCTCTATCCCCCTCTCGCTAACTCTTATCTCATGCACCATACTGAGATACCTGGTGGAAAGGAATGCTAACGATACCCTAGCAGAACTAGTCTATTGTTTCAAAGTGAGTTAATCATGTGCCCTTCCCCCGCACTTGCGCTTCCCTGGCACAAAGATAAAACTCTCACATATTCGTCTGACCCTTTTGGCCCTCCAACTGGAGACTCCCTACTTCTCTCTCCTTTGTTTCTTTGACACACACACACACACACACACACACACACTATCCTACTATCTTGTATATACGCACAACCTGTTAGATTAGTTCACATCTGTAGTTTATTAGTTAATAAACTATACCTTTGGAATAAACTGTGTTTTGTCTGTGTTGCTGCTGTATTCATGAAAGCCACCCAGTCTAAAGAACTCCAATAGCCTTCATCCAGTCCAAGTGTATGTAAATGCTATTGACTGTAGTGTATTGTGATACTGTAAGTAACACATTATATATAGCTGTAGTATAAGCATAATATTTTGGTGATATACCATCAATTTAACTGTTTGGTAATTTATTATTAAACATAACGATTAATGGTAATATTAATGGAATTGATTTTATGAGACTGATCAATTAATGCCAATTATACCCACATTTATTATCGGCGCCTCCTTGTAACGAGACTGATTGTCCCTACACTGGTGAATTAGCCTCACCTGTTATCTTGGTCATGTGCCTGCTTGGTTATTCAGTTGTCCTTTAGTACTGAGTAGCTTAGTGGACTGTCTGGTGACAGTCCCTGTCTGACCCCCTGTGTTGCCAGGTGACAGACACTTAACATACTTGATGTGTTCTGAAATCTGTCATGTTATTGTCCTATAAGAAATGTTTATCTGAATTTATGCTAATAATGATGTCACAAATTAAGCGATGACAAGTGACGGAAATTTACCGTACTGTTTGAATAACAAGCCATAGCCAGTTTTCTGTTCATATCAGGAAAACATTTCCAGCAACATTTCCCACAAAGGTTGCACTTAGTTTGTATTTTTTTAGTATTGTAGTTTTATAAGAGGAATTGTTGTCTTTATGGATCGTTACCCTTTACCCAAGTGAAGCCTAAAAAAAGATGGCTAAGCTAAGCTACACGCTAGCCTGGTATGTACATGTTAACTAGCTAGCTTCGTCGACATGCTAGCTTGTAAGATTGCCTGGAACCAAAGTTAGTAGAAGAATAATCAAGTCCCAAAGTACAATATTAGCCTTCCACTTAAGTTAGAGTGATTGTACTTATGATAATAGTAAAAATATACTCATTAAGAAAATTGTTGTATGCCGTCTGATTTGTGATTGAGCATCTACTAGTCAGTTTATTGTATTCGGATTCGATGGCCAACGTCACCAGGCTGGCTCTCGCACTTGCACAGTAGCCTGGTGATCAATTTGAAAAATCAAAAATCTGACTTCATACATTGATGTAGGCCCTATTTGCTGAACCCAAATGACACAACTCCTCCAATAAAATTATGTGAATAGCACACCCTAAGCACAATTCTTTTGCTCAATCAGAGGTAGGAGGGGAAAAGGTTTAGTCTCTGTGTGCTGACTGATGTCTTGTGCTTGGCCTGTGTTACAGACCTGTCACCTGGTCTTTGGATTGCACTTCTGTACTACAGTAAAGAAGTCATTTAGCGTACTTGGGGTTATTTTTGTTACACACATTCCCAACGTCCATGCTTATGCCCTTTTATTTGAATCTATATGTAAGAAGGTCTGTAAGAAAAATGCATTTAAAATTTAGTTTTAAGGTGAGTTTATCCATGGTAAAGAACAGGCATTAAATATTGCACTGATTTTTTGTGTTTACATTTATTGAGTTTTGGCCCACATACAGTATGTCACAAAAGTGAGTACACCCCTAACATTTTCGTACTTTTTTATTATATCTTTCCATGGGAGATGTCTAAAGATATAATACTTTTCTACAACGTAAAGTAGGCAGTGTACAGCTTATATAACAGTGTAAATTTGCTGTTCCCTCAACATAACTCAACACACAACCATTAATGTCTAAACCACTGGCAACAAAAGTGAGTACACCCCTACGTGAAAATGTCCAAACTGTGCCAAATAAGCCATTTTTCCTCCCTGGTGTCATGTGATCCATTAGTGTTACAATGTCTCAGGTGTAAATGGGTAGAAGTTGTGTTAAATTTGGTGTTATCACTCTCACACGCTCTCATACTGGTCATTGGAAGTTCAAGATGGCACCTCATGGAAAAGAACTCTGAGGATTTAAAAAAAGAAAATTGTTGCTTTACATGAAGATGGCTTGGTTATAAGAAGATTGCCAACACCCTGAAACTGAGCTGCACCACATTGGCCAAGACCATACAGCGCTTCAAGAGGACAGGCTCTACTAAGAACAAGCCTCGCCATGGGCGACCAAAGAAGTTGAGTGCATGTGCTCAGCATTATATCCGGAGGCTGTGTCTTCAAAATAAGCGTAGGAGTGCTGCCAGCATTGCTGCAGAGGTTGAAGGGGTAGGGGGACCGCCTGTCAGGCAGTGCGCAGACCATACGCAGCACTCTGCATCAAACTGGTCTGCATGGTTGTTGTCCCAGAAGGAAGCCTCTTCTGAAGATGATGCACAAGACAGCCCGCAAACAGTTTGCTGAAGACAAACAGACTAAGGACATGGATTACTGGAACCATGTCTTGTGGTCTGATGAGACCAAAATAAACTTATTTTGTTCAGATGGTCTCAGGTGTGTGTGGCGGCAACCAGGTGAGGATTACAAAGACAACTGTGTCCTGCTAACAGTCAAGCCTGGTGGAGGAAGTGTCATGGTTTGGGGCTGTATGAGTGCTGCCGGCACTGGGGACCTACACTTCATTAAGGGAACCATGAATGCCAATATGTACTGTGACATACTGAAGCAGAGCATGATGCTCCCCCTTTGAAACTGGGCCGCAGGGCGGTATTTTAATATGGTAACGAACCCAAGCACACCTCCAAGATGACCATGCCTTGGGTGAGGGTGAAGGTGATGGACTGGCCTAGCATTTCCCCAGGCCTGAACCCAATTTAGCATCTGTGGGGCATCCTCAAATGGAAGGTGACGGAGCTCAAGGTCTCAAGCTCAAGGTCAGCTCTGTGATGTCGTCATGTAGGAGTGCAAGAGGATTTCAGTGACAACTTGTGACGCTCTAGTGAACTCCATGCCCAAGAGAGTTAAGGCAGTGCTGGAAAATAATGGTGGCCACACAAAATATTCACTGCGTTCACATGGTGGGATTGGTTTGGTTTGGGATTGGTTCACAACGGGTGGTCTGTCCCCCAAGTCCCTGTTCACATGCAGTTCGTCTAAGCGGATTCGGCCAGAGACCCGGCCCTTTCCGCTACGCTAGGTGGGGGCGCTGTAGTCAACTTCTATCTTTCTATTATTATCTTTTAATGCAAGGAACGTCTCTTCCACGCATAACTCTTGAACCACTCATCCGCTTGATCTCAAATTTGGACGGCATCATCATAATGTTGTGCAGTGTGTGCAGTGCCAAGTTCGTGTTGTTTGGGCAAAAAATGCCAAAGATATCGGTCAAACCGTGCCGACCCAGCCATGACGACCCAGGCTGATAAGATTTACAACGCTAGCTGCTACAATGTTGGACATAACGCGACTAACGACACATAACTAAAATAATGGACATAACACGAGTAAACATTTGCCCACAACAAAGCTGCTACGTAGGTAAGATGTATCTTATCGTATACGCAACAGCAGACTACAGCACTGCACACATATGCCTACAGTGCATACAGACGACACGTAGAGGAGACTGAACTTGTCACCTCTCATTCCGGTTATTCCACATCGCAAAACAGTGGCTAAAGAAAATCTTACAAGTCAGTCAGTGCAAATGTATTTACATAGCCTTCTCCTTTCACCTGATATTATTACCCACTTAAACAATAAGGTGGTCTGAACAAAAACGTAATACTCTGGCACATCTTCTATGGGCTCTGCACTGTTCCTACTAAATAAAGACAATAAACAAACTTTCTGGCGGCATACAAACATGGTGTTCCAGGAGTTTGACGGTTTAGGAAAACCAATTCCAAACCAAACCAATCTCCGTTCACATGAAGCTGGTATGATCCCAAAACCAGTTCCAAGTGGTTTCGACTTGTCCATGTGAACGCACTTTGGGCACAATTTGGACATTTTCACTTAGGGGTGTACTCACTTTTGTTGCTAGTGGTTTAGACATTAATGGTTGTGTGTTGAGTTATTTTGAGGGAACAGCAAATTTGCACTGTTATATAAGCTGTACATTGCCTACTTTACGTTGTAGAAAAGTATTATATCTTTAGACTTCTCCCATGGAAAGATATAATAAAAAAGTACAAAAATGTTAGGGGTGTACTCACTTTTGTGACATACTGTATGTTAAGATTTCTTATGTAATCATTTTACAAGTATTGTATTTACTCCTTCACAAGTATTGAATACTGTACTGTTTATTTGTGATTACATTTATTGGGTTCTGGCCCACATACACATACATTTTCATATTTTCTATGTAATATTTTAAAAAGGTACTTTAGTGTCTTGTACATATTCATTAACAGGCCGCCACATAACTGACCAAGTGGTCAACAATTTCTTTTCCACTACAAATTGGCAATATCAGCTTTGACATAAATTATATTCTACATCATAACACAGTGTTATATACAGGGGTGCCGTGATAAAATAAGAGGTGAATTTGGTAATCAATCAGTGAGGTGGATGCGCTGTACACACTGTAAAACCGCATTGTCAACACAACTCAAACTTTTGATGTAACTGATTACTATATATTTTAATTAGTTAACTTTAAAAGTTTAAGTACAAGTTCATGTAATTAAACTTTTAAAGTTAACTTTAATTAAAATGTATAGTTAATGTACTCAAAACTATTGACGTAATCAGTTACATCAAAAGTTTTGAATTGTATTGACTTATCCGGTTTTACAGTGCAGCATCAGATGTTTGAAAAAATATATTTAAACTGTGTTTCAATGACACAAGTGCTACAGTGGGTGGATAAAATCTATCTGTGAAATTTAAGAGGTGGATAAACTCTGTTAACTTGCATATGCCCTCCACTACAACCCTAATTACATACATAAAAATATGTCATGCTGTAAAAAATATAGGTTAAGTATGCTGTCTGGTAATATGTTCATGGTAAATGCATTTCTAAGAACGCAAAGCAACTTTTAATGAATTCATCATACTGAGAATTTTCCTTCGGATATCTGGTAAGTTGAGGCCGTACATCAGAGGATTTAGTAATGGAGGAATCACAATAAATTCAAGAGAAATTACCATTACTACTGCATTTACAATTTGGCCAGGTTCATACCGACTGAGAGCAATGTCAGAAAATGTTGCTATTGAATAGGTGACAAAACTTACAATGTGAGGTAGACATGTTTGCAGTGCTTTGCCTCTAAATTCTGCTGAGCTTTTACAGCAGACCATGAGAATCCTAATGTATGTGAACAATATAAAACCTGCAGGCAGAAAGACTGTAGTCACAGTAAGAAAAAACCCAAAAATATTATTAATTACTGTTGATACACAGGAAAGCCTTACTACAGACCAATTTGAGCAATACAATCGTGGTATCTGATTGCCACACAGAGGTAGCCTGATAGATAAATAAATTCCAACAATCACAAAAAAAAATGAATATGAAAAAGCACATAAAGCAAGCAAAAATGTCTTTCTATGTGTCATGATGTTATGATAATGCAAAGGTTCACATATGGCTACATATCTGTCATATGCCATAACAGTTAGTACAGTGAATTCAGAAATTGCATAGGTGTTAATAATAAATATTTGCGTGAAACATGCAGGACGGGATATTGCGTGAGTTGTTGACAGAATATCAGCAGAAAGTCTCGGAAGAAGTACAGAGCTGCCATACAGAGAGTTGAATAACAGGCAAGACAACAAAAGATACATGGGTTCGTGAAGAGCTTTGTCCTTCAATACAGCCAGCAGAACACTTATATTGAAAAGTATGATGAGAAAGTATGCTGTTATTGTTATTAGAAAATACAGTATTCTTACATTTTCAAAACCTTTAAATAATGTGAAATAAAAGTATGGTGGTACTGTTTTATTGTCCATATCGCTTTTGAAGGGTTTCTAAGGTTTCTGAAAGAAAAAAACATACAGACAAAGGACTGTGAAAAATGTTTCAGGAAATGGCCATTTGATCATGAAGGAAACATAATTCTAGTTGTAAGTATTGTGGCATTTCTATGAGTCATTATTTAATATAAAATGGTGTAATGTAAATATTTACCTTGTAAAATGTACTAGTTAGAGAAACATTTTAACTTTTTACCTACCTACCTGTTAGCAAAGACTCTATATCAACTGATGTGAAAGTACAGTATGGCATAGTAGCAGCTGTTATTTGTCAACAATAACACCACATTGTCAATATAAAATATATTAAAAGCATCAAGATATTATTAAATTAATAAATAAATAATCAAAAAGTGACCTTTAGACAGTGTTTCAGAATGCTGGCAAGATATTGTTGGAAGAGCATATTTCTGTACCTTCAGCCTCAGCACTTTAGAAGCCAATCTGAACAATCAAGTCTTCAGCCAGTTTTAACTTCTGTTGTGAAAAACATTGGCAGTGTAAACTATGTCATTACACCTGAGATATTCAAAGCATCTCCTGGATTTGCATATTAGTGGCCTCCTTCAAGAGACGTCTATCAATATCATACTAACACATTATCCTCTGGTATAACCACACTACAGCCAAGACAATCTTTTTTGTAATGTAAGGTATGAACTTGACGGTAACACTTTATACTTTAAATTATTAAGTGAATAATTTTATGGTAAATTTGACTGGCGGTAACAAAGCTAGCATTAGCAGTCATATTGGTTTGTCAGATTGGTTTGTCCGCTCCCTCCCCCTCACTGATTTTCAATCAACGATTGGTGGAACACTGGAACACTGGGAGACATGACACTTTGTGGGCATCTAGCCCTAGTAGGCTACTATCGGATAGAAGTTTTTGTCCCCATTTTTCCTATTATCTGGAGAGCGGTACAGTTTAACACCAATTTTTTTTGTCTTTAAGTCCACTGAAGCTCACGCATTGAAAAGACTGGTCGATGCCCACTTCCAATGAAAATAATTTCTGTCATTTTAAAATGACGAAGGTGAAGGTAAACAAGGTTGTCATTGGGTGAATCTCACAACATTTGGTATATGTCACTTGCAGACTATGCTGATAAGAACTTATCAAAACATTTATCTTGAAATAACCCCTTTTAAAAGTTCCATGTCAACCAAAATTCAATACGTAGCTAAAAACTGTCGAACAGTCCACATCTTGGCTTCTAACTGCCAACATTTGATCAAATTTGACATGCAAACTCTACATAGCTTTCCTTGAATGTGCAACAAATTTTGTGACATGTTGTCACAGAAGGTGCTGTTTCTCATCACTGCTAGAAGTCTGAAAACAGTTTATGCTAAATAACTTGTCAAAAATGCTACTCAAAACCACAATTTTTTTCATAGTATTTCTGTGTTAAGGAGGGGTATTAACCCAGCCCATACACACTCGCTTGTAACAGAGCGCCACCTAGATGCAAAATATGTGATGTACGATCAGCACAGTCACCTCTAAAAGCATGGCAAGTACAGTATAATTCGGCCTATAAGGGCGCTGTAATTACACAAAATGACATTTTTCCTATTATCTGGAGAACACTACAGTTTAAAAAATATATTCTGTTGTCTTGAACTCCATTCAACCTCAAGCATTGAAAACACTGGTCGACACCCACTTCCAACAAAAGCAATTTCCATTAAATTGTAAATGAACACAGCAAAAGTAAATAAACTCATTATAGGGAATTCATATCAATCCCACCAAATTTAGCATGTCATCTGCAGACAATGCTGACAAAAATGAATCAAAGGATTGCTCTTGAGATGAACTGTGTTAAAAGTTACATGTCAATCGAAATTGAAGACATAGCTTAAAATTGTATGACAGTCCACATCTTGGCCACATCTTGGCCTCTTCTTGCCCAAACTTGACATGCAAACGTGACATATGTTTCTTTGAATGTTCACCAGAGTTTATGGCATTTCATGACAGGGGGCACTGTTTCCAATTGAAGCTAGCAGTCCAAAAAACAGTTTCTGCTAAATAACTTACCAAACATTTTGCCAAAGACAACATTTTATTTTGTGTAACGTTGTTACAGAGGCGTATCAAACCAACCCATAAATACTTGTTTGTAGTGTAACACCACTTAGTGAAAGGGGTAAATGTGAAAAATTGGATTTTGAAATGCCAATATCTTGGACCAAGAAGTAGCCTGGGCACGCCCATACTTCCTGTGCCGCTGCATTTGCATTTCGCATGTTAGTAAGTCTGGCCAAGCTGCCTGTCTACACTGTTTCTACATTAGCAGAGAAACTGGGACCAATGAAAATCTAGCATTTCAAAAAGGCAATGACGCGGTAGTTTAGCGAGCATTGATAAGTCGCGTTAGCCAGGCTAGTTAAGCCCCCCCTCTGAGAAAGGGGTTTACAACACAGCTTGGCCAGACCAATGTTCGCAGAGCATTGATAAGTCGCGTTAGCCAGGCTAACCAAGAAGGCCAGAACTGCACAAAATTGATCATGTACAATCAGCAGCACAACCTCTGCCATGCCAAGTACTGTCAAGTTTCATACATAGGGGGCGCTGTAATTTTACAGGATCGCATTTGACTATTACCTATAGAACACTATGATTTAAAACCAAAATTATTTTTCCTTATATTCAATGCTATCTCTTGCATGAAAATCCCCTGTCCCTGCCCCCTTCCAACAATGAAAATGTCAAAATACGAAAATAAAATCTAGTTGAAGAGAGAAAAGCAACACAAACAGGATTTGAACCTGCTTGATAAACAAATATCGGCATAGAATACTATAGCACTAGCAGCTCACATCATGATTACCAACTCAGGAGTTCCTCTCGTGGTCCACCAGTTAGACCTACACGGCATAACCATTTAAAACCGAGTGAATGCGAAGCCCATCAGCGCTGTGTAGGTGAACGTTTGATAATTAAAACAGCTTATTATGGAGGGTAGCCAAAAATCAATGCCATGCTGCGGTACATCTAGTTAAAGGGGAACTTCCATCGTTATTTTTATTCATATTTCTGTGTTGCCACTATGGTTGAATGCATTGTGCGTCATTTCTGTGAAAAATTATGTCCTAGATCTCTTGTTTGACACTGTTTTCTGTAAGCTATAACAGGTCTAGTGGTTGAACGACTGTTTTTTCCGGTGTCCCTCGTGAATATCCATGACGTGTCAATAAGGCACCTCTGATTGGGCAAATTCGCTGTCTTTCGCTCACCTAGCTTCTGTCCACCAATCCTTTGGGATGTGAGCTTGCCATACATGGCTCTGGGTGGGGCTTACGACCTAGTGACGTAGATAGGTTTAGCATGCTCTGATCCGCTCGTTTTGGTTAGCTCGACCCTTCAAGGACCAGTAAAACCATGAGGGTCGAATTTCATCTTGGAATGCTGCTTGTTGTGACCCACCACATTGTAAATAGAGCTACTCAAAGTGTTTTTTAGCGGAAGGATCCCTTTAAGAAAACAGGTAACACTTTTGCTGTCATAAGCCCTATTCCACATTCAAATGACACAGTTCATTCTTGGTTATAAAGCTTTAGCTGCCTACAAGTGCAATGACGAGTATGTATAAATAGTTATAAATACTAATCTCAACTATTATAAGGCCTAATGAAGACATTACAACATTTATGAATGTGTTTATGGAGTATTATGAATACAGTTTTCCTAGAAAGTGTTACCAGAAAAGAACACACATCACATATGTGGGTCCTGCTTCTGTTACAAGGTTCCTTAGAAACAACACACTTCAAATGTTTATAGGACCATACATTGATTTAGGCCCTACTTGGTCACCCTCTAAATGACACAACTCCACAAATTAACCTATGTGAATAGCACACCCTGAGCAAAGAATTTGCTTAGGGAGATGTAGAAGCAAAAGAGGTGTGTATTAACCTCGGTGCACCTGGCTGTGGGGGGAAAGACGTGTGTCACTCCCTCTCATCTCGTCTAGTGTGCTTGTGCTTGCCTGCTTGTGTTTGGCCTGCTTTACAGACCTGTCACCTGGACTTCGAATTGTACTTCTGCCCTATAGTAAAGAAGTAATTCAGTGTACTACTTGGGGTTATTTGAGTCTGTATATAAGGACGCCTGTGACAAAAATGCATTTATATTACATAGAAGATCAGCAGAAAGTCCTGGAAAAAGTGCAGAGCTGTCATACATAGAGTTAAATAACAATAAAGACAAGACATCAAAAGATACATAGGTTCGTGAAGAGCCTTGTCCTTGAATACAGCCAGAATGAATCTGCATATAAGAACGTCTGTGACAAAAATTTATATTTAAATTTAATTAATATATTAAGCTGAGTTTATCCATGTGGGTAAAGAACAGACATTCAATATTGCACAGATTTTTTTTGTGTTTACATTTATTGACTTTTGACCCACATATACACATACATGTTAAGATTTCCTGTGCAATAATTATAAATATTCACTTCAGGGGATTTTACACTATACACATAGTCAGCAATTCCTGTTTCATTTACAAAACTCAATATCAGCTTTGTCGTAACAAGCTATTACAATATACATTGTCACTGATATGGTATAAAATGTAAGGAAGGTTTAATATGGATTTATACATTTCTAAGAACTAAAAGCATGATAGCTTTCCTTCACAAGTATTAAATACTGTACTGTTTATTTCTGATTACATTTATTGAGTTCTGGCCCACATGCACATACATTTTAAGATTTTCTGTGTCATTAGCAAGATACATTAGCAAGCCGCCAGCTAACTGTCCAAATAATCAGCAATATCCTTTGACATGACAAGCAATTACATTCTACATTATAACACAGGGGTGGGTAAACTATCTCAGTGAGGTTGGTGCACTGTACAGCATCAGATGTTTAAAAAAGATATTTAAAATATGTTTGAACGATACAATTGGTATTGTAAATGATCCTCAGTGCACAGATTGTAAATATAAATGGTGTAGTGTAATTTTGTAATGTTACAAGTTGTATTTGCTTCATGAACAACATTGTATTTATAGGTAGATAGACTTTATCTCTGAAATTTGACATGTGGGTATACTCCATATACTCCAATAATAGCCTTGATTACACACAAAATACAATACATTACGATATGAAGAAATGTATTTCATAGGTTTAGTATGCTTTCTGGTAATATGGTCCAGGTAAATACATGTCTTAAGAACTCAAAGCAACTTTTAATGAAATCATCATACTGAGAATTTTCCTTCGGATATCTGGTAAGTTGAGGCCATATATCAGAGGATTTAGTAATGGAGGAATCACAATAAATTCAAGAGAAATTATCAAAGCTACTGCATTTATAATTTGGCCAGGTTCATACCGACTGAGTGCAATGTCAGAAAATGTTGCGAAGGAATAGGTGACAAAATTTACAATGTGAGGTAGACATGTTTCTAGTGCCTTGCCTCTAAATTCTGCTGTGCTTTTACGGCAGACAATGAGAATCCTAATGTATGTGAACAATATGAAACCTGCAGGCAGAAAGATTGTAGTCACAGTGACAAAATAACCCCAAATATTATTAATGAATGTTGACACACAGGAAAGTCTTACCACAGACCAATTTGAGCAGTACACTCGTGGTATCTGATTGCCACACAGAGGTAGCCTTGTTGAGAAACATATTGCAACACTCAAACAAAGGATCGACCAGGAAAACGCACATAAAACAAGCAAAAATGTCTTTCTTTGTGTCATGATGTTATGATAATGCAAAGGTTCACATATGGCTACATATCTGTCATACGCCATGACAGTTAGTACAGTGTATTCAGAAATTCCATAGGTGTAAATAACAAATAACTGTGTGTAACATGCTGGACGCGATATTGCATGAGTTGTTGACAGAAGATCAGCAGAAAGTCTTGGAAAAAGTGCAGAGCTGCCATACAGAGAATTGAATAACAGGCAAGATATCAAAAGATACATGGGTTCATGAAGAGACTTGTCCTTGAATACAGCCAGAATGATACTTACATTGAAAAGTATGATGAAAAAATATGCTATTATGGTTAACAGAAAATACATTATTCTTAAATTTTCATAACCTTTAAATAATGTAAAATAAAAGTATGATGGTACTGTTTTGTTTTCCATTTCACTATCCTTTTAAAGGGTTTTTTGAGGTTTCTGAAAAAACATTAAGACATAAAGGGCTGTGGAATATATATTTCAGGAAATAGCCATCAACAGATGAAGGGGAAATGTGAACATAATCAAATTCTAGTTTTTAGTATTTTGTAATTTCTATCAGTCATTGTTTAATATAAAAATGCAGTAAGGAAGTAAATGTTTGCCTTGTAAAATGTACTAGTTAGAGAAACATTTAAACAATTTTAAAAATATTTAATAGTTTTATTACATAGCCTACCTGTTTAGACTACATTCAGCAAAGACTCTACATTAACTGGTGTAAAAGTATAGCATAGTAGCAGCTGTTATTGTCAACAATAATGCCACACATTTTCAGTATAAAATATATATGAAAATCATCCAGAAATTTTTCAGTTAATAAATAATCAAAAAGTGACCTAAAGACAGAGTTTCAGAATGCTGGCAAGATGTTGTTGGAAGAGCATATTTCTGTACCTTCAGCCTCAGCAGTTTAGAAGCCAATCTGAACAATCAAATCTTCAGTCAGTTTTAAGTTCTGTTGTCAGAAACAGCAGCAGTGTAAACTATGTCATTACACCTGAGGTATTCAAAGCATCTCCTGAATTTGCATATTAGTGGCCTCCTACAAGATAAGTCTATCAATATCATATTAACACATTATCCTCTGGTAAAAACACACTACAGCCAAGACTAATCTTTTTTGTAATGTAAGGTATTAACTTGACGGTAACACTTTACAGATCATTAATAAGAGATTAATTTTATGGCAATTGATTTTATGGTAATTATAATTATGACAGGTGCTAACAAAGCTAGTGTTAGCATTCATATTGGTTTGGATTCCCCCCCCCCCCCCATTTTTTCCCCCCTCACCAATTTTCCACCAACGATTGACAGGACACTGAAACACTGGCACATGAGACTGTGGGCATTTAGCCCTAGTAGGGTATTAGCGGATAGAAGCTTTTGTCACCATTTTTCCTATTATCTGGAGAGTGGTAGTTTCATACCTTTTTTTTTGTCTTGAAGTCCACTGAACCTCACCTAAACCTAAAAAAGACTTGTCGACACCCACTTATAACGAAAACAAGGTAAACAAAGTCATCATATGGTGTTCATGTGGATCTCACCACATTTCATATATGTCATCTACAGACAATAAAGTTATCAAAGGATTTATTTTAAGATGAACACTTTCAAAGTTACATGTCAATTAAAATTAAAGACATACCTAAAAATTGTTAAACAGTCCATGTCTTGTCCATTTTCTAACTGCCGAAATTTGATCATAGTTTACTCTACATAGTTTTATTTGAATTGGCGCTGTTTTTCATTGCAGCTAGAAGTCTGCAAAACGTTTTTGGCAAATAACTCGTCAAAAATGTAACCCAGGACAATGATTTTTTTTAGCATTTCAGTGTTACGGAGGTGTATCAACCCAGCCCATACACACTCACTTGTAGCATAGCACCACCTAGTGAAATAGGTAAATGCAAAAATTAGGGTTTTGAATTGACAATATCTTGGACCGAGAAGGCGGAAACTGTACAAAATATGTTATGTACGATCAGCACAGTAACCTCTAAAAGCATGGCAAGTACCGTAAAATTCGGCCTATAGGGGTGCTGTAATTGCACAAAATGACATTTTTCTGGAGAACACTACAGTTTAAAAACATTTTTTGTTTTGTTGAACTCCATTGAACCTCACGCATTGAAAACACTGTTTGACCCCCACTACCAACAAAAACAATTTCCATTCAATTTTAAATGACGACATTAAGAGTAAACAAACTTGTCATATGACATATTTTTCTTTGAATGTTCAGCAAATTTTGTGACATTTTGTCACAGGGGGCACTGTTTTACTGTAAAATATTTAAAGGATTTATACATTGATTTAGGCCCTACTTGGTCAACCTCTAAATGACACAACTCCCCAAATTAACCTATGTGAATAGCACATCCTGAGCATAATTCTTTTGCTTCGTCAGATGTAGAACCAAAAAAGATGTGTATTAACCTCGGTGTACCTGGCTGTGGGGGGAAAGACGTGTGTCACTCCCTCTCATCTCTTCTAATTCATGCATGCACCCAAGCAGAAACCTAAACTTGGCCCTTTAGCCAATTTGGTGAAGCAGGCCCACAACATTTGATGGAAAACTACTGTTCAACTGGTGTATTTAGTCCCTGTGTGACTGTGTCCATTTTTCTCAATCTGTCTTTGGATTTGTGATATGGACTAGTTTGCTTAATACTGACTGCGTTCACATGGTGGGATTGGTTTGGTTTAGGATTGGTTTGGGTGTTGCTTCCCAACGGGTGGTCTGTCCCCAAATCCTTGTTCACGTGCAGTTCGTCTAAGCGGATTCGGTCAGAGACCTGGCCCTTTCCGCTACGCTAGGTGGGGGGCGCTGTAGTCAACTTCTATCTTTCTATTATTATCTTTTAATGCAAGGAACGTCTGTTCCACGCATAACTCTGGAACCACTCATCCGCTTAATCTCAAATTTCATCATAATGTTACCAGTGTGTGCAGTGCCAAGTTTTGTGTTGTTTGGGCAAAAACTGCCAAAGATACGGTGGGTTTATCCATGTGGGAAAAGAACAGGAATTAACAGGGTTTTTTGTGTACATTTATTGGGTTTTTGTCCACATGTGCACATACTTTTTTAGATTTCCTGTGTAATATTTTAAATGTTAGATTTTAGATACTTGGATTGTACACTGTACACATAGCTTATGTGGCAAACCACCGCTGAAAGGTGCAAAGACACCACATAGCACCTATCCCCCGACTTACATCAACACACAAGCGTGAAGTTTTTATTGGTAGGTAGTGAGATTGTTATAGTGTTTACAAGTTTTTTTCTCATATACTGAGTAAAAATGGCGATTATTTTGAAGATTATATGACAGACGAAGATGATGTCTTCGACTACCAAGATCCAAGAACCTTGTGCCTTTGCACCTTTCAGTGGTGCTTTGACTGGGCTTCCACAGAATATGGAGACTCAATTTAACCTGAGGGTGGTGTATTGCTTTAATAACTAAAGGCATGTATTACAGTTTTTTCTGAATGCTTAAATACTTATAATGATTGTTGTAGCACAATTTCTAAAAATACTAATTCTTATAGCAAAACCCCTCACTGAGTTTGCAAAACTAATAGCACAAACTCTGCTTTGCACTCAGTTTGTAATTTTGTAACACACACTTTCACTGCACAGCACTCTTTTTGCAAAACTGTAAACACAACTCACTGCTTTACACACAACTTGCAAATAATCAACACACTCTTAGCAAAACTATACACAATCATGGCTATTATTTAAACTATTTTGCCACTTTCTAGCCACACTGTCACATGTGAAAACTCTTTTATATAAATAATTCACTTTGCAATCAGCCTGAAAACTAGCAATACAGTAACCCATAGGTAAGCTTTTGAGGTGGAGTACAATGTTGGAATAAAGAAGAGTGACAGTTAGAGAGGAGCATGAGGATGTAGAGGTGAAAAAGCAAGAGGGAGAGGACGACGAGGACAAGGAGGTGGTTAGAGGAAGAGGATGAGGAGGTGACAAAGTAAGAGGAGGACGAGGTAGGGAAGAGGAAAGGGAAGGAAGAAGAGTAAGAAGAGTAAGAAATATAATTTTGATGACATCAGAGCTACTTTAGTGGACAGTGGAATGACCCTGAGGGAAGCTGGCCAATGGGATCAGCCTAATCTGAGCCGCTACAGTGTAGCAAGCATCATAAGGTATGAGGCTATAGTAGCATAGGTACTGAATCCGGACGTGCATACTCTAGGGCTGTGCATGGGCCTGCTGTGCTGCATTTGTTTTGTCTTTTCCAGAGAGTGATGGAGCTAAAGGCAGATGCCATAGGTCATGAGCTGATTCTTGTGGATGAGGCAGGTTTCAGCCTCACTATAACGAGGAACATTGTTGGACACCGTGCAATAATCAATGTCGGACAACATGGTAGCATAACTATGTGTGCAGCTATAAGTCAAAATCGTTTGTTCTCCTTGTCTGCCTTGCGCTAGAAGGTCTATGACCATCATCCAGATCAATGCATGGCCCTTCTACAGGCAATGGAGGAGGCATACAGGGATATTGTAGTAAAGGGGAAAAAGTCACCCCACCTGGATTTGAACCCAGGCCTCCAGGGTATCAAACATGCACTTTGACCACAACACCACAGAGCCAGGTCTGTTTCTATGGTAGTCAAAGCATACACACAACCCTAGTGATGGCACGCCATCACAGACATTGACTAGGCCTCATGTCAGGCCTTGATACTGCACTGCAGAGATATTTTCTTGTCAGTGACTTTGACTAGAAAACATTACAGCTGATGTTGACAAAATGTTGTAGTTGGACCCAGAGAGAAGACAAGATGTAGACTTCTTTTTTTTTTTGTTTTTTTTTTTCTCTTGGTAAAATTACTGTATGTTTTCAGTTGGAAAAAAATGTTTGTATTGATGTGTGTAAATGAACATCCATACTTGAACTTTGAGTCCCTGTGCGTTGAGTTGGATACCTGTGTATGACTTCAAACTGAAAATATCTTGTGCACAGAGAAACCAAAAGCCAGATGTGTTTTTCATTGATACCATTAGTGTGTAGTTGCCGCATTGTGTGCTAACTAATATGATGGTTTGTGTTAACTGTTTGGTACAAAAACACCATTTTTACAAAGGTTTGCAGAGTTAAGCAAGATGTGTTAGCTTTTGCAAGGTATCTACAATGTTTTGCTAATTTGGTGAAAGGTTTTGTTATTTGTGTGTAGAGTATTGCAAAAACAGCCAATAGGTGCAAAAAATGTGCTTAAGCGATCAGAAAAAACTGTAATAAAATCATCATATTCACAACTTTCCTTTCACAAGTAATAAATACTGTACTGTTTATTTGTGATTATATTTATTGAGTTCTGGCCCACATATGCACATACATTTTGAGACTTTGTGTAATGTTTTAAAACCTTCTTGAACAATACAAGTGGTATTGTAAATGGTCCCTAGTGCACACTGTAAATGTAAATGATGTAATGTAACTTTGTAATATTACAAGCTGTATTTGATGCATAAACTATATTATCACATACATGCACTCTGTTCATAGGTGGATAAACTCTATCCCTGAAATCTGACAAGTGGGTATACTACCTTTACCCTCCACTACAGCCCTGATTATATATATAAAAAATACACTACGAGATAAGAAATATATTTCATAGGTTTAGTATGCTGTCTGGTAATATGTCCTGGGTAAATACATTCTAAGAACTCAAAGCAACTTTCATCACACTGAGAATTTTCCTTCTGATATCTGGTAAGTTTAGGCCATATATCAGAGGATTTAGTAATGGAGGAATCACAATAAATTCAAAAGAAATTATTAAAACAATCGCATTTAGAATTTGGCCAGGTTCATACCGACTGAGTGCAATATCAGAAAATATTGCGAATGAATAGGTGACAAAATTTACAAGGTGAGGTAGACATGTTTGCAGTGCTTTGCCTCTAACTTCTGCTGTGCTTTTACGGCAGACCATGAGAATCCTAATGTATGTAAACAATATGAAACCTGCAGGCAGAAAGACTGTAGTCACAGTGACAAAATAACCCCAAATATTATTAATGAATGTTGACACACAGGATAGTCTTACTACAGACCAATTTGAACAGTACACTCGGTGTATCTGATTGCCACACAAAGGTAGCCTTATAGATAAATATATTCCAACCACCAAACAAAAGATTGACCAGGAAAACGCACATAAAACAAGCAAAAATGTCTTTCTTTGTGTCATGATGTTATGATAATGCAAAGGTTCACATATGGCTACATATCTGTCATATGCCATAACAGCTAGTACAGTGTATTCAGAAACTGCATAGGTGTAAATAACAAATGTTTGTGTGAAACATGCAGGACGGGATATTGCATGAGTTGTTGACAGAAGATCAGCAGAAAGTCTTGGAAAAAGTGCAGAGCTGCCATACAGAGAATTGAATAACAGGCAAGACATCAAAAGATACATGGGTTCGTGAAGAGCCTTGTCCTTGAATACAGCCAGCAGGATACTTACATTGAAAAGTATGATGAAAAAATATGCTATTACGGTTAACAAAAAATACACTATTCTTACATGTTCATAACCCTTAAATAGTGTGAAATAAAAATACGATGGCACTGTTTTATTTTCCATTTCATTGTTAATTTAAAGGGTTTCTGAGGTTTCTGAAAAAACAAAGACATAAAGCGCTGTGGAATATATATTTCAGGAAATGGGCATCAACACAGTTGAAGGCAAAAAACGTAAACATAATCAAATTCTAGTTTTTAGCATTTTGTCAGTCATTGTTTAATATACAAAAATGCTGCAATGTAAATGTTTATCTTGTAAAATGTACTAGTTACAGAGTAACATTTTAACTTTTTTTAAAAATAATAGTTTTATTACATTGCCTACCTGTTTAGACTACATTCAGCAAAGACTGTATCAACTGATGTAAAAGTACAGTATAGCGTACTAGCAGTTCTTATTTGTCAACAATAACACCACATTTTAGTATAACATATATTAAAATCATCCATAAATTGTTCAATTAATAAATAATCAAAAAGTGACCTTGACAGTGTTTCACAATGCTGGCAAGATATTGTTAGAAGAGCATATTTCTGTACCTTCAGCCTCAGCAGTTTAGAAGCCAATCTGAACAATCAAGTCTTTAGTCAGTTTTAACTTCTGTTGTCAAAAACATAGGCAGTGCAAACTATGTCATTACACCTGAGATATTCAAAGCATCTCCTGGATTTGCATATTAGTGGCCTCCTACAAGAGAAGTCTGTCAATATCATACTAACACATTATCCTCTGATAAAACCACACTACAGCCAAGACTAATCATTTTTGTAATGTAAGGTATTAACTTGACGATAACACTTTACAGATCATTAATAAGAGAATAATTCTGACTGGTGCTAACAAAGCTACCGTTAGAAGTCATATTGGTTTGTCAGCCCCCTCCACCCCAGTTTTCCATCAACGATTTACGGGACACTGAAACACTGGGGAAATGACACTTTGTGGGCATGTAGCCCTAGCAGGCTAGTAGCGGATAGAAGCTTTTGTCCCTATTTTTCCTATTATCAGGAGCGTGGTATAGTTTAACACCAATTTTTTGTCAATCAAAATTAAACACGTACCTAAAAAATATTAAACAGTCCATATCTTGTCCATCTTCTAACTGCCCAAATTTGATCAAACTTGACATGTGAACTCTACATAGCTTTCTTTGAATGGGCGCTGTCTCTCATTGCAGCTAGAAGTCCGAAAACAGTTTTTGCCAAATGACTCGTCAAAAATGTAACCCAAGACAACGATTTTTTCTTACCATTTCAGTGTTAAGGAGGTGTATCAACCCAACCCATACACACTTGCTTGTAGCATAGCGCCACCCAGTGAAATGGGTAAATGTAAAAATTAGGGTTTTGAATTGCCAGTATCTTGGGTCGAGAAGACAGAACCTGTACAAAAATATGTTATCAATCAACAATCAGCACAGTAACCTCTAAAATCACGGCAAGTACTGTAAAATTTGGCCTATAGGGGGCGCTGTAATTGCACAAAATGACATTTTTCCAATTATCTGGAAAACACTGCAGTTTAAAAATATTTTTTGTTTTCTTGAACTCCATTAAACCTCACACATTGAAAACACTGTTCGACCCCCACTACCAACAAAAACAATTTCCATCAAATTTTAAATGCCGACAGTAAAAGTAAACAAACTTGTCATAGGGCATTCCTGTCAATCTTACCAATTTGCTATGTCATCTGCAGACAATGCTGACAAAAATGTATCAAAGCCTTTATCTTGAGATTAACCGTTTCAAAGTTACATATCAAAATTAAACACATATCTTAAAATTGTTTGCCAGTCCGCATCTTGGCTTCTAATTGCCAAAACTTGACATGCAAACTTGACATATCTTTCTTTAAATGTTCACCAAATTTTGTGACATTTCATGGCAGGGGCACTGTTTTATTATAAAATATTTAAAGGATTTATACATTGATTTAGGCCCTACTTGGTCGCCCTCTAAATGACACAACTCCCCAAATTAACCTATGTGAATAGCACACCCTGAGCATAATTCTTTTGCTTAGTCAGATGTATAAGCAAAAAAGGTGTGTATTAACCTCGGTGCACCTGGCTGTGGGGGGAAAGACGTGTGTCACTCCCTCTCATCTCGTCTGATTCAGCTGCACGCACCCAAGCAGAAACCTAAACTTGGCCCTTAAGCCAATTTGGTGAAGCAGGCCCACAACATTTGATGGAAAACTACTGTTCAACTGGTGTATTTAGTCCCTGTGTGACTGTGCCCATTTTTCTCAATCTGTCTTTGGATTTGTGATATGGACTAGTTTGCTTGATACTGACTGCGTTCACATGGTGGGATTGGTTTGGTTTGGGATTGGTTTGGGTGTTGCTTCTCAACGGGTGGTCTGTCCCCAAATCCTTGTTCACATGCAGTTCGTCTAAGCGGATTCGGTCAGAGACCTGGCCCTTTCCGCTACGCTAGGTGGGGGGCGCTGTAGTCAACTTCTATCTTTCTATTATTTTTTTTTAATGCAAGGAATGTCTGTTCCACGCATAACTCGTATAACGCATAAAAACGTAATACTCTGGCACATCTTCTATGGGCTCTGCACTATTCCTACTAAATAAAGACAATAAACGAGCTTTCTGGCGGCATGCAAAGATGGCGTTCCAGGACTTTGACGCATTCCCGTACTTGTTGTGCATTCTGCTGTGTTAGGAAGTCCGTATGAAGGAACAAACTGCATTTTTTATTTCGTTGATACATGCACAATACCCGAAACCAATCCAATCCCCGTACACATGGCAGCACCAAGTGGTTTGGAACCAGCCCAAGCCTGGCGTCGCAAGTGGTTTCGGAAAACCAATATCAAACCAATCGTATCCCCGTTCACAGGAAGCCGGTACGATCCCAAACCAGTTCCAATCGGTTTCGACTTGTCCATGTGAACGCACTGACTGACTGACGTCTTGTGCTTGGCCTGTGTCATAGACCTGTCACCTGGTCTTTGCATTGCACTTCTGCACTACAGTAGAAAAAGTCATTTAGCGTACTTGGGGTTATTTTTGTTACACACATTCCCAACGTCCAGGCTTATGCCCTTTTATTTGATTCTGTATATGAGGACGTCTGTAAGAAAAATGCATTCATAATTAACAGGGTTTTTTGTGATTACATTTATTGGGTTTTGGTCCACATGTGCACATACGTTTTTAGATTTCCTGTGTAATATTTTAAATGTTAGATTTTAGATACTTGGACTTTACACTGTACACATAGCTTATGTGGCAAAGCACTGCTGAAAGGTGCAAAGACACCACATAGCACCCATCCCCCGACTTCCATCAACACACAAGCGTGAAGTTGTTATTGGTAGGTAGTGAGATTGTTACAGTGTTTACAAGTTTTTTTCTCATATACTAAGTAAAAATGGCGATTATTTTGAAGATTATATGACAGACAAAGATGATGTCTTCAATTACCAAGATCCAAGACCCTGGTGCCTTTGCACCTTTCAGTGGTGCTTTGCCTGGGCTTCCACAGAATATGGAGACTCAATTTAACCTGGGGGTGGTGTATTCCTTTAAGAACTAAAGGCATTTATTGATAAAATCATCATATTCACAACTTTCCTTCACAAGTAATAAATACTGTACTGTTTATTTGTGATTATATTTATTGAGTTCTGGCCCACATATGCACATACATTTTGAGACTTTGTGTAATGTTTTAAAACCTACTTAAACAATACAAGTGGTATTGTAAATGGTCCCTAGTGCACACTGTAAATGTAAATGATGTAATGTAACTTTGTAATATTACAAGCTGTATTTGATGCATAAACTATATTATCACATACATGCACTCTGTTCATAGGTGGATAAACTCTATCCCTGAAATCTGACAAGTACCGTCCACTACAGCCCTGATTATGTACAAAAATATACATTATGAGATAAGAACTATATTTCATAGGTTTACTATGCTTTCTGGTAATATGGTCCAGGTAAATACATTCTAAGAACTCAAAGAAACTTTCATCATACTGAGAATTTTCCTTCGGATATCTGGTAAGTTGAGGCCATATATCAGAGGATTTAGTAATGGAGGAATTACAATAAATTCAAGAGAAATTATCAAAGCTACTGCATTTATAATTTGGCCCGGTTCATACCGACTGAGTGAAATGTCAGAAAATGTTGCGAATGAATAGGTGACAAAACTTACAAGGTGAGGTAGACATGTTTCTAGTGCTTTGCCTCTAACTTCTGCTGTGCTCTTACGGCAGACCATGAGGATCCTAATGTATGTGAACAATATAAAACCTGCAGGCAGAAAGGCTGTAGTCACAGTAACAAAATAACCAAAAATATTATTAATGAATGTTGACACACAGGATAGTCTTACTACAGACCAGTTTGAGCAGTACACTCGTGGGATCTGATTGCCACACAGAGGTAGTCTTGCTGATAAACGTATTGCAACAGTCATGCAAAAGATCGACCAGGAAAACGCACATAAAACAAGCAAAAATGTCTTTCTTTGTGTCATGAGATTATGATAATGCAAAGGTTTACATATGGCTACATATCTGTCATATGCCATAACAGTTAGTACAGTGTATTCAGAAACTCCATAGGTGTAAATAACAAATATTTGCGTGAAACATGCAGAACGGGATATTGCATGAGTTGTTGACAGAAGATCAGCAGAAAGTCTTGGAAAAACTGCAGAGCTGCCATACAGAGAGTTGAATAACAGGCAAGATATCAAAAGATACATGGGTTCATGAAGAGACTTGTCCTTAAATACAGCCAGAATGATACTTACATTGAAAAGGATGATGAAAAAATATGCTATTATGGTTAACAGAAAATACATTATTCTTACATTTTCATAACGTTTAAATAGTGTAAAATAAAAGTATGATGGTACTGTATTATTTTCCATTTCACTATCCTTTTAAAGGGTTTCTGAGGTTTCTGAAAAAAACATAGACATAAAGGGCTGTGGAATATATATTTTCAGGAAATGGCCATCAACATAGATGAAGGGAAAATGTGAACATAATGAAATTCTAGTTTTTTGTATTTTCTCATTTCTATCAGTCATTGTTTAATACAAAAATGCTCTAAAGTAAATGTTTACCTTGTAAAATGTACTAGTTAGAGAAACATTTGAACAATTTTTAAAAATATATGATAGTTTTATTACATAGCCTACCTATTTAGACTACATTCAGTAAAGACTCTACAATAACTGATGTATTAGTATAACATAGAAGCAGCTGTTATTGTCAACAATAATGCCACACATTTTCAGTATAAAATATATATGAAAAACATCCAGAAATTATTCAGTTAATAAATAATCAAAAAGTGACATTGACAGTGTTTCACAATGCTGGCAAGATATTGTTGGAAGAGCATATTTCTGTACCTTCAGCCTCAGCAGTTTAGAAGCCAATCTGAACAATCAAGTCTTTAGTCAGTTTTAACTTCTGTTGTCAAAAACATAGGCAGTGCAAACTATGTCATTACACCTGAGATATTCAAAGCATCTCCTGGATTTGCATATTAGTGGCCTCCTACAAGAGAAGTCTGTCAATATCATACTAACACATTATCCTCTGATAAAACCACACTACAGCCAAGACTAATCTTTTTTGTAATGTAAGGTATTAACTTGATGATAACACTTTACAGATAATTAATAAGAGAATAATTCTGACTGGTGCTAACAAAGCTACCATTAGCAGTCATATTGGTTTGTCAGCCCCCCCCCACCCCAATTTTCCATCAACGATTGACGGGACACTGAAACACTGGGGAAATGACACTTTGTGGGCATGTAGCCCTAGTAGGCTAGTAGCGGATAGAAGCTTTTGTCCCTATTTTTTCCTATTATCAGTAGCGTGGTATAGTTTAACACCAATTTTTCGTCAATTAAAAATAAAGACGTACCTAAAAAATATTCAACAGTCCATATCTTGTCCATTTTCTAACTGCCCAAATTTGATCAAACTTGACATGTGAACTCTACATAGCTTTCTTTGAATGGGCGCTGTCTCTCATTGCAGCTAGAAGTCCGAAAACAGTGTTTGCCAAATGACTCGTCAAAAATGTAACCCAAGGCAACGATTTTTTCTTACCATTTCAGTGTTAAGGAGGTGTATTAACCCAACCCATACACACTTGCTTGTAGCATAGCGCCACCCAGTGAAATGGGTAAATGTAAAAATTAGGGTTTTGAATTGCCAGTATCTTGGGTCAAGAAGACAGAAACTGTACAAAAATATGCTATGTACAATCAGCACAATAACCTCTAAAATCACGGCAAGTACTGTAAAATTTGGCCTATAGGGGGCGCTGTAATTGCACAAAATGACATTTTTCCAATTATCTGGAAAACACTGCAGTTTAAAAATATTTTTTGTTTTCTTGAACTCCATTAAACCTCACACATTGAAAACACTGTTCGATCCCCACTACCAACAAAAACAATTTCCATCAAATTTTAAATGCCCACAGTAAAAGTAAACAAACTTGTCATAGGGCATTCCTGTCAATCTTACCAATTTGCTATGTCATCTGCAGACAATGCTGACAAAAATGTATCAAAGCCTTTATCTTGAGATTAACCGTTTCAAAGTTACATATCAAAATTAAACACATATCTTAAAATTGTTTGACAGTCCACATCTTGGCTTCTAATTGCCAAAACTTGACATGCAAACTTGACATATCTTTCTTTAAATGTTCACCAAATTTTGTGACATTTCATGGCAGGGGCACTGTTTTACTATAAAATATTTAAAGGATTTATACATTGATTTAGGCCCTACTTGGTCGCCCTCTAAATGACACAACTCTCCAAATTAACCTATGTGAATAGCACACCCTGAGCATAATTCTTTTGCTTAGTCAGATGTAGAAGCAAAAAAGGTGTGTATTAACCTCGGTGCACCTGGCTGTGGGGGGAAAGACGTGTGTCACTCCCTCTCATCTCGTCTGATTCAGCTGCATGCACCCAAGCAGAAACCTAAACTTGGCCCTTTAGCCAATTTGGTGAAGCAGGCCCACAACATTTGATGGAAAACTACTGTTCAACTGGTGTATTTAGTCCCTGTGTGACTGTGCCCATTTTTCTCAATCTGTCTTTGGATTTGTGATATGGACTAGTTTGCTTGATACTGACTGCGTTCACATGGTGGGATTGGTTTGGTTTGGGATTGGTTTGGTTGTTGCTTCTCAACGGGTGGTCTGTCCCCAAATCCTTGTTCACATGCAGTTCGTCTAAGCGGATTCGGTCAGAGACCTGGCCCTTTCCGCTACGCTAGGTGGGGGGCGCTGTAGTCAACTTCTATCTTTCTATTATTTTTTTTTAATGCAAGGAATGTCTGTTCCACACATAACTCGTATAACGCATAAAAACGTAATACTCTGGCACATCTTCTATTGGCTCTGCACTGTTCCTACTAAATAAAGACAATAACGAGCTTTCTGGCGGCATGCAAAGATGGCGTTCCAGGACTTTGACGCATTCCCGTACTTGTTGTGCATTCTGCTGTGTTAGGAAGTCCGTATGAAGGAACAAACTGCATTTTGTATTTCGTTGATACATGCACAATACCCGAAACCAATCCGATCCCCGTACACATGGCAGCACCAAGTGGTTTGGAACCAGCCCAAGCCTGGCGTCGCAAGTGGTTTCGGAAAACCAATATCAAATCAATCGTATCCCCGTTCACAGGAAGCCGGTACGATCCCAAACCAGTTCCAATCGGTTTCGACTTGTCCATGTGAACGCACTGACTGACTGACGTCTTGTGCTTGGCCTGTGTCATAGACCTGTCACCTGGTCTTTGCATTGCACTTCTGCACTACAGTAGAAAAAGTCATTTAGCGTACTTGGGGTTATTTTTGTTACACACATTCCCAACGTCCAGGCTTATGCCCTTTTATTTGATTCTGTATATGAGGACGTCTGTAAGAAAAATGCATTCATAATTTTGTTTTACGATGGGTTTATCCATGTGGGAAAAGAACAGGAATTAACAGGGTTTTTTGTGATTACATTTATTGGGTTTTGGTCCACATGTGCACATACTTTTTTAGATTTCCTGTGTAATATTTTAAATGTTAGATTTTAGATACTTGGACTTTACACTGTACACATAGCTTATGTGGCAAAGCACTGCTGAAAGGTGCAAAGACACCACAAAGCACCCATCCCCCGACTTCCATCAACACACAAGCGTGAAGTTGTTATTGGTAGGTAGTGAGATTGTTACAGTGTTTACAAGTTTTTTTCTCATATACTAAGTAAAAATGGCGATTATTTTGAAGATTATATGACAGACAAAGATGATGTCTTCAATTACCAAGATCCAAGACCCTGGTGCCTTTGCACCTTTCAGTGGTGCTTTGCCTGGGCTTCCACAGAATATGGAGACTCAATTTAACCTGGGGGTGGTGTATTCCTTTAAGAACTAAAGGCATTTATTGATAAAATCATCATATTCACAACTTTCCTTCACAAGTAATACATACTGTACTGTTTATTTGTGATTATATTTATTGAGTTCTGGCCCACATATGCACATACATTTTGAGACTTTGTGTAATGTTTTAAATCCTACTTAAACAATACAAGTGGTATTGTAAATGGTCCCTAGTGCACACTGTAAATGTAAATGATGTAATGTAACTTTGTAATATTACAAGCTGTATTTGATGCATAAACTATATTATCACATACATGCACTCTGTTCATAGGTGGATAAACTCTATCCCTGAAATCTGACAAGTACCGTCCACTACACCCCTGATTATGTACAAAAATATACATTATGAGATAAGAACTATATTTCATATGTATACTATGCTTTCTGGTAATATGGTCCAGGTAAATACATTCTAAGAACTCAAAGAAACTTTCATCATACTGAGAATTTTCCTTCGGATATCTGGTAAGTTGAGGCCATATATCAGAGGATTTAGTAATGGAGGAATTACAATAAATTCAAGAGAAATTATCAAAGCTACTGCATTTATAATTTGGCCCGGTTCATACCGACTGAGTGAAATGTCAGAAAATGTTGCGAATGAATAGGTGACAAAACTTACAAGGTGAGGTAGACATGTTTCTAGTGCTTTGCCTCTAACTTCTGCTGTGCTCTTACGGCAGACCATGAGGATCCTAATGTATGTGAACAATATAAAACCTGCAGGCAGAAAGGCTGTAGTCACAGTAACAAAATAACCAAAAATATTATTAATGAATGTTGACACACAGGATAGTCTTACTACAGACCAGTTTGAGCAGTACACTCGTGGGATCTGATTGCCACACAGAGGTAGTCTTGCTGATAAACGTATTGCAACAGTCATGCAAAAGATCGACCAGGAAAACGCACATAAAACAAGCAAAAATGTCTTTCTTTGTGTCATGAGATTATGATAATGCAAAGGTTTACATATGGCTACATATCTGTCATATGCCATAACAGTTAGTACAGTGTATTCAGAAACTCCATAGGTGTAAATAACAAATATTTGCGTGAAACATGCAGAACGGGATATTGCATGAGTTGTTGACAGAAGATCAGCAGAAAGTCTTGGAAAAACTGCAGAGCTGCCATACAGAGAGTTGAATAACAGGCAAGATATCAAAAGATACATGGGTTCATGAAGAGACTTGTCCTTAAATACAGCCAGAATGATACTTACATTGAAAAGGATGATGAAAAAATATGCTATTATGGTTAACAGAAAATACATTATTCTTACATTTTCATAACGTTTAAATAGTGTAAAATAAAAGTATGATGGTACTGTATTATTTTCCATTTCACTATCCTTTTAAAGGGTTTCTGAGGTTTCTGAAAAAAACATAGACATAAAGGGCTGTGGAATATATATTTTCAGGAAATGGCCATCAACATAGATGAAGGGAAAATGTGAACATAATGAAATTCTAGTTTTTTGTATTTTCTCATTTCTATCAGTCATTGTTTAATACAAAAATGCTCTAAAGTAAATGTTTACCTTGTAAAATGTACTAGTTAGAGAAACATTTGAACAATTTTTAAAAATATATGATAGTTTTATTACATAGCCTACCTATTTAGACTACATTCAGTAAAGACTCTACAATAACTGATGTATTAGTATAACATAGAAGCAGCTGTTATTGTCAACAATAATGCCACACATTTTCAGTATAAAATATATATGAAAAACATCCAGAAATTATTCAGTTAATAAATAATCAAAAAGTGACATTGACAGTGTTTCACAATGCTGGCAAGATATTGTTGGAAGAGCATATTTCTGTACCTTCAGCCTCAGCAGTTTAGAAGCCAATCTGAACAATCAAGTCTTTAGTCAGTTTTAACTTCTGTTGTCAAAAAAATAGGCAGTGCAAACTATGTCATTACACCTGAGATATTCAAAGCATCTCCTGGATTTGCATATTAGTGGCCTCCTACAAGAGAAGTCTGTCAATATCATACTAACACATTATCCTCTGATAAAACCACACTACAGCCAAGACTAATCTTTTTTGTAATGTAAGGTATTAACTTGACGATAACACTTTACAGGTCATTAATAAGAGAATAATTCTGACTGGTGCTAACAAAGCTACCGTTAGAAGTCATATTGGTTTGTCAGCCCCCTCCACCCCAATTTTCCATCAACGATTTACGGGACACTGAAACACTGGGGAAATGACACTTTGTGGGCATGTAGCCCTAGTAGGCTAGTAGCGGATAGAAGCTTTTGTCCCTATTTTTTCCTATTATCAGCAGCGTGGTATAGTTTAACACCAATTTTTCGTCAATTAAAAATAAAGACGTACCTAAAAAATATTAAACAGTCCATATCTTGTCCATTTTCTAACTGCCCAAATTTGATCAAACTTGACATGTGAACTCTACATAGCTTTCTTTGAATGGGCGCTGTCTCTCATTGCAGCTAGAAGTCCGAAACCAGTGTTTGCCAAATGACTCGTCAAAAATGTAACCCAAGACAACGATTTTTTCTTACCATTTCAGTGTTAAGGAGGTGTATTAACCCAACCCATACACACTTGCTTGTAGCATAGCACCACCCAGTGAAATGGGTAAATGTAAAAATTAGGGTTTTGAATTGCCAGTATCTTGGGTCAAGAAGACAGAAACTGTACAAAAATATGCTATGTACAATCAGCACAATAACCTCTAAAATCACAGCAAGTACTGTAAAATTTGGCCTATAGGGGGCGCTGTAATTGCACAAAATGACATTTTTCCAATTATCTGGAAAACACTGCAGTTTAAAAATATTTTTTGTTTTCTTGAACTCCATTAAACCTCACACATTGAAAACACTGTTCGACCCCCACTACCAACAAAAACAATTTCCATCAAATTTTAAATGCCGACAGTAAAAGTAAACAAACTTGTCATAGGGCATTCATGTCAATCTCACCAATTTTCTATGTCATCTGCAGACAATGCTGACAAAAATGTATCAAAGCCTTTATCTTGAGATTAACCGTTTCAAACTTACATATCAAAATTAAACACATATCTTAAAATTGTTTGCCAGTCCGCATCTTGGCTTCTAATTGCCAAAACTTGACATGCAAACTTGACATATCTTTCTTTAAATGTTCACCAAATTTTGTGACATTTCATGGCAGGGGCAATGTTTTACTATAAAACATTTAAAGGATTTATACATTGATTTAGGCCCTACTTGGTCGCCCTCTAAATGACACAACTCCCCAAATTAACCTATGTGAATAGCACACCCTGAGCATAATTTTTTTGCTTAGTCAGATGTAGAAGCAAAAAAGGTGTGTATTAACCTCGGTGCACCTGGCTGTGGGGGGAAAGACGTGTGTCACTCCCTCTCATCTCGTCTGATTCAGCTGCATGCACCCAAGCAGAAACCTAAACTTGGCCCTTTAGCCAATTTGGTGAAGCAGGCCCACAACATTTGATGGAAAACTACTGTTCAACTGGTGTATTTAGTCCCTGTGTGACTGTGCCCATTTTTCTCAATCTGTCTTTGGATTTGTGATATGGACTAGTTTGCTTGATACTGACTGCGTTCACATGGTGGGATTGGTTTGGTTTGGGATTGGTTTGGGTGTTGCTTCTCAACGGGTGGTGTGTTCCCAAATCCTTGTTCACATGCAGTTCGTCTAAGCGGATTCGGTCAGAGACCTGGCCCTTTCCGCTACGCTAGGTGGGGGACGCTGTAGTCAACTTCTATCTTTCTATTATTATTTTTTAATGCAAGGAATGTCTGTTCCACGCATAACTCTGGAACCACTCATCCGCTTGATCTCAAATTTGGAGGGCGTCATCATAATGTTACCAGTGTGTGCAGTGCCAAGTTTCGTGTTGTTTGGGCAAAAAATGCCAAAGATATCGGTCAAACCGTGCCAACCCAGCCATGGCGACCCAGGCTGATAAGATTTACAACGCTAGCTGCTACAATGTTGGACATAACGCAACTAACGACACATAACTACAATAATGGACATAACACGAGTAAACATTTGCCCACAACAAAGCTGCTACGTAGGTAAGATACGCAACAACAAACTACAGCACTGCACACATATGCCTAAAGTGCATACAGACGACACGTAGAGGAGACTGAACTTTTCACCCCTCATTCCGGTTATTCCACATCGCAAAACAGTGGCTAAAGAAAATCTTACAAGTCAGTCAGTGCAAATGTATTTACATAGCCTCCTCCTTTTACCTGATATTATTACCCACTTAAACAATAAGGTGGTCTAAACAGGAGAGTTTGACGCATTCCCGTACTTTTTGTGCATTCTGCTGTGTTAGGAAGTCCGTATGAAGGAACAAACTGCGTTTTTTATTTCGTTGATACATGCACAATACCCGAAACCAATCCGATTCCCGTACACATGGCAGCGCCAAGTGGTTTGGAACCAGCTCAAGCCTGGCGTCGCAAGTGGTTTCGGAAAACCAATATCAAACCAATCGTATCCCCGTTTACAGGAAGCCGGTACGATCCCAAACCAGTTCCAATCGGTTTCGACTTGTCCATGTGAACGCACTGACTGACTGACGTCTTGTGCTTGGCCTGTGTCATAGACCTGTCACCTGGTCTTTGCATTGCACTTCTGCACTACAGTAGAAAAACTCATTTAGCGTACTTGGGGTTATTTTTGTTACACACATTCCAAACGTCCTGGCTTATGCCCTTTTATTTGATTCTGTATATGAGGACGTCTGTAAGAAAAATGCATTCATAATTTTGTTTTACGGTGGGTTTATCCATGTGGGAAAAGAACAGGAATTAACAGGGTTTTTTATGATTACATTTATTGGGTTTTGGTCCACATGTGCACATACTTTTTTAGATTTCCTGTGTAATATTTTAAATGTTAGATTTTAGATACTTGGATTTTACACTGTACACATAGTTTATGTGGCAAAGCACCGCTGAAAGGTGCAAAGACACCACAAAGCACCCATCCCCCGACTTCTATCAACACACAAGCGTGAAGTTGTTATTGGTAGGTAGTGAGATTGTTACAGTGTTTACAAGTTTTTTTCTCATATACTGAGTAAAAATGGCGATTATTTTGAAGATTATATGACAGACGAAGATGATGTCTTCGATTACCAAGATCCAAGACCCTGGTGCCTTTGCACCTTTCAGTGGTGCTTTGCCTGGGCTTCCACAGAATATGGAGACTCAATTTAACCTGGGGGTAGTGTATTCCTTTAAGAACTAAAGGCATTTATTAATAAAATCATCATATTCACAACTTTCCTTCACAAGTAATAAATACTGTACTGTTTATTTGTGATTATATTTATTGAGTTCTGGCCCACATATGCACATACATTTTGAGACTTTGTGTAATGTTTTAAAACCTACTTGAACAATACAAGTGGTATTGTAAATGGTCCCTAGTGCACACTGTAAATGTAAATGATGTAATGTAACTTTGTAATATTACAAGTTGTATTTGATGCATAAACTATATTATCACATACATGCACTCTGTTCATAGGTGGATAAACTCTATCCCTGAAATCTGACAAGTACCCTCCACTACAGCCCTGATTATATACAAAAAAATACACTACAAGATAAGAAATATATTTCATAGGTTTAGTATGCTGTCTGGTAATATGGCCCGGGTAAATACATTCTAAGAACTCAAAGCAACTTTCATCACACTGAGAATTTTCCTTCGGATATCTGGTAAGTTTAGGCCATATATCAGAGGATTTAGTAATGGAGGAATCACAATAAATTCAAAAGAAATTATTAAAACAATCGCATTTAGAATTTGGCCAGGTTCATACCGACTGAGTGCAATATCAGAAAATATTGCGAATGAATAGGTGACAAAATTTACAATGTGAGGTAGACATGTTTGTAGTGCTTTGCCTCTAACTTCTGCTGTGCTTTTACGGCAGACCATGAGGATCCTAATGTATGTGAACAATATGAAACCTGCAGGCAGAAAGACTGTAGTCACAGTAACAAAATAACCCCAAATATTATTACTTACTGTTGACACACAGGATAGTCTTACTACAGACCAATTTGAACAGTACACTCGGTGTATCTGATTGCCACACAAAGGTAGCCTTATAGAGAAATACATTGCAACCACCAAACAAAAGATTGACCAGGAAAACGCACATAAAACAAGCAAAAATGTCTTTCTTTGTGTCATGATGTTATGATAATGCAAAGGTTCACATATGGCTACATATCTGTCATATGCCATAAGAGTTAGTACAGTGTATTCAGAAACTGCATAGGTGTAAATAACAAATATTTGCGTGAAACATGCAGGACGGGATATTGCATGAGTTGTTGACAGAAGATCAGCAGAAAGTCTTGGAAAAAGTGCAGAGCTGCCATACAGAGAGTTGAATAACAGGCAAGACATGAAAAGATACATGGGTTCATGAAGAGACTTGTCCTTGAATACAGCCAGAATGATACTTACATTGAAAAGTATGATGAAAAAATATGCTATTATGGTTAACAGAAAATACACTATTCTTACATTTTCATAACCTTTAAATAATGTAAAATAAAAGTATGATGGTACTGTTTTGTTTTCCATTTCATTGTTAATTTAAAGGGTTTCTGAAAAAACAAAGACATAAAGCGCTGTGGAATATATATTTCAGGAAATGGGCATCAACACAGGTGAAGGCAAAAAACGTAAACATAATCAAATTCTAGTTTTTAGCATTTTGTCAGACATTGTTTAATATACAAAAATGCTGCAATGTAAATGTTTATCTTGTAAAATGTACTAGTTACAGAGTAACATTTTAACTTTTTTTAAAAATAATAGTTTTATTACATTGCCTACCTGTTTAGACTACATTCAGCAAAGACTGTATCAACTGATGTAAAAGTACAGTATAGCGTACTAGCAGTTCTTATTTGTCAACAATAACACCACATTTTAGTATAAAATATATTAAAATCATCCATAAATTGTTCAATTAATAAATAATCAAAAAGTGACCTTGACAGTGTTTCACAATGCTGGCAAGATATTGTTAGAAGAGCATATTTCTGTACCTTCAGCCTCAGCAGTTTAGAAGCCAATCTGAACAATCAAGTCTTTAGTCAGTTTTAACTTCTGTTGTCAAAAACATAGGCAGTGCAAACTATGTCATTACACCTGAGATATTCAAAGCATCTCCTGGATTTGCATATTAGTGGCCTCCTACAAGAGAAGTCTGTCAATATCATACTAACACATTATCCTCTGATAAAACCACACTACAGCCAAGACTAATCTTTTTTGTAATGTAAGGTATTAACTTGACGATAACACGTTACAGATCATTAATAAGAGAATAATTCTGACTGGTGCTAACAAAGCTACCGTTAGAAGTCATATTGGTTTGTCAGCCCCCTCCACCCCAATTTTCCATCAACGATTTACGGGACACTGAAACACTGGGGAAATGACACTTTGTGGGCATGTAGCCCTAGTAGGCTAATAGCGGATAGAAGCTTTTGTCCCTATTTTTCCTATTATCAGGAGCGTGGTATAGTTTAACACCAATTTTTTGTCAATCAAAATTAAAGACGTACCTAAAAAATATTAAACAGTCCATATCTTGTCCATCTTCTAACTGCCCAAATTTGATCAAACTTGACATGTGAACTCTACATAGCTTTCTTTGAATGGGCGCTGTCTCTCATTGCAGCTAGAAGTCCGAAAACAGTTTTTGCCAAATGACTCGTCAAAAATGTAACCCAAGACAACGATTTTTTCTTACCATTTCAGTGTTAAGGAGGTGTATCAACCCAACCCATACACACTTGCTTGTAGCATAGCGCCACCCAGTGAAATGGGTAAATGTAAAAATTAGGGTTTTGAATTGCCAGTATCTTGGGTCGAGAAGACAGAACCTGTACAAAAATATGTTATCAATCAGCAATCAGCACAGTAACCTCTAAAATCACGGCAAGTACTGTAAAATTTGGCCTATAGGGGGCGCTGTAATTGCACAAAATGACATTTTTCCAATTATCTGGAAAACACTGCAGTTTAAAAATATTTTTTGTTTTCTTGAACTCCATTAAACCTCACACATTGAAAACACTGTTCGACCCCCACTACCAACAAAAACAATTTCCATCAAATTTTAAATGGCGACAGTAAAAGTAAACAACCTTGTCATAGGGCATTCCTGTCAATCTTACCAATTTGCTATGTCATCTGCAGACAATGCTGACAAAAATGTATCAAAGCCTTTATCTTGAGATTAACCGTTTCAAAGTTACATATCAAAATTAAACACATATCTTAAAATTGTTTGACAGTCCACATCTTGGCTTCTAATTGCCAAAACTTGACATGCAAACTTGACATATCTTTCTTTAAATGTTCACCAAATTTTGTGACATTTCATGGCAGGGGCACTGTTTTACTATAAAATATTTAAAGGATTTATACATTGATTTAGGCCCTACTTGGTCGCCCTCTAAATGACACAACTCCCCAAATTAACCTATGTGAATAGCACACCCTGAGCATAATTCTTTTGCTTAGTCAGATGTAGAAGCAAAAAAGGTGTGTATTAACCTCGGTGCACCTGGCTGTGGGGGGAAAGACGTGTGTCACTCCCTCTCATCTCGTCTGATTCAGCTGCATGCACCCAAGCAGAAACCTAAACTTGGCCCTTAAGCCAATTTGGTGAAGCAGGCCCACAACATTTGATGGAAAACTACTGTTCAACTGGTGTATTTAGTCCCTGTGTGACTGTGCCCATTTTTCTCAATCTGTCTTTGGATTTGTGATATGGACTAGTTTGCTTGATACTGACTGCGTTCACATGGTGGGATTGGTTTGGTTTGGGTGTTGCTTCTCAACGGGTGGTCTGTCCCCAAATCCTTGTTCACATGCAGTTCGTCTAAGCGAATACGGTCAGAGACCTGGCCCTTTCCGCTACGCTAGGTGGGGGGCGCTGTAGTTAACTTCTATCTTTCTATTATTATTTTTTAATGCAAGGAATGTCTGTTCCACGCATAACTCGTATAATACTCTGGCACATCTTCTATGGGCTCTGCACTGTTCCTACTAAATAAAGACAATAAACAAGCTTTCTGGCGGCATGCAAAGATGGCGTTCCAGGACTTTGACGCATTCCCGTACTTGTTGTGCATTCTGCTGTGTTAGGAAGTCCGTATGAAGGAACAAACTGCATTTTTTATTTCGTTGATACATGCACAATACCCGAAACCAATCCGATCCCCGTACACATGGCAGCACCAAGTGGTTTGGAACCAGCCCAAGCCTTGCGTCGCAAGTGGTTTCGGAAAACCAATATCAAACCAATCGTATCCCCGTTCACAGGAAGCCGGTACGATCCCAAACCAGTTCCAATCGGTTTCGACTTGTCCATGTGAACGCACTGACTGACTGACGTCTTGTGCTTGGCCTGTGTCATAGACCTGTCACCTGGTCTTTGCATTGCACTTCTGCACTACAGTAGAAAAAGTCATTTAGCGTACTTGGGGTTATTTTTGTTACACACATTCCCAACGTCCAGGCTTATGCCCTTTTATTTGATTCTGTATATGAGGATGTCTGTAAGAAAAATGCATTCATAATTTTGTTTTACGATGGGTTTATCCATGTGGGAAAAGAACAGGAATTAACAGGGTTTTTTGTGATTACATTTATTGGGTTTTGGTCCACATGTGCACATACGTTTTTAGATTTCCTGTGTAATATTTTAAATGTTAGATTTTAGATACTTGGACTTTACACTGTACACATAGCTTATGTGGCAAAGCACTGCTGAAAGGTGCAAAGACACCACATAGCACCCATCCCCCGACTTCCATCAACACACAAGCGTGAAGTTGTTATTGGTAGGTAGTGAGATTGTTACAGTGTTTACAAGTTTTTTTTCTCATATACTAAGTAAAAATGGCGATTATTTTGAAGATTATATGACAGACAAAGATGATGTCTTCAATTACCAAGATCCAAGACCCTGGTGCCTTTGCACCTTTCAGTGGTGCTTTGCCTGGGCTTCCACAGAATATGGAGACTCAATTTAACCTGGGGGTGGTGTATTCCTTTAAGAACTAAAGGCATTTATTGATAAAATCATCATATTCACAACTTTCCTTCACAAGTAATAAATACTGTACTGTTTATTTGTGATTATATTTATTGAGTTCTGGCCCACATATGCACATACATTTTGAGACTTTGTGTAATGTTTTAAAACCTACTTAAACAATACAAGTGGTATTGTAATTGGTCCCTAGTGCACACTGTAAATGTAAATGATGTAATGTAACTTTGTAATATTACAAGCTGTATTTGATGCATAAACTATATTATCACATACATGCACTCTGTTCATAGGTGGATAAACTCTATCCCTGAAATCTGACAAGTACCGTCCACTACAGCCCTGATTATGTACAAAAATATACATTATGAGATAAGAACTATATTTCATAGGTTTACTATGCTTTCTGGTAATATGGTCCAGGTAAATACATTCTAAGAACTCAAAGAAACTTTCATCATACTGAGAATTTTCCTTCGGATATCTGGTAAGTTGAGGCCATATATCAGAGGATTTAGTAATGGAGGAATTACAATAAATTCAAGAGAAATTATCAAAGCTACTGCATTTATAATTTGGCCCGGTTCATACCGACTGAGTGAAATGTCAGAAAATGTTGCGAATGAATAGGTGACAAAACTTACAAGGTGAGGTAGACATGTTTCTAGTGCTTTGCCTCTAACTTCTGCTGTGCTCTTACGGCAGACCATGAGGATCCTAATGTATGTGAACAATATAAAACCTGCAGGCAGAAAGGCTGTAGTCACAGTAACAAAATAACCAAAAATATTATTAATGAATGTTGACACACAGGATAGTCTTACTACAGACCAGTTTGAGCAGTACACTCGTGGGATCTGATTGCCACACAGAGGTAGTCTTGCTGATAAACGTATTGCAACAGTCATGCAAAAGATCGACCAGGAAAACGCACATAAAACAAGCAAAAATGTCCTTCTTTGTGTCATGAGATTATGATAATGCAAAGGTTTACATATGGCTACATATCTGTCATATGCCATAACAGTTAGTACAGTGTATTCAGAAACTCCATAGGTGTAAATAACAAATATTTGCGTGAAACATGCAGAACGGGATATTGCATGAGTTGTTGACAGAAGATCAGCAGAAAGTCTTGGAAAAACTGCAGAGCTGCCATACAGAGAGTTGAATAACAGGCAAGATATCAAAAGATACATGGGTTCATGAAGGGACTTGTCCTTAAATACAGCCAGAATGATACTTACATTGAAAAGGATGATGAAAAAATATGCTATTATGGTTAACAGAAAATACATTATTCTTACATTTTCATAACGTTTAAATAGTGTAAAATAAAAGTATGATGGTACTGTATTATTTTCCATTTCACTATCCTTTTAAAGGGTTTCTGAGGTTTCTGAAAAAAACATAGACATAAAGGGCTGTGGAATATATATTTCAGGAAATGGCCATCAACATAGATGAAGGGAAAATGTGAACATAATGAAATTCTAGTTTTTAGTATTTTCTCATTTCTATCAGTCATTGTTTAATACAAAAATGCTCTAAAGTAAATGTTTACCTTGTAAAATGTACTAGTTAGAGAAACATTTGAACAATTTTTAAAAATATATGATAGTTTTATTACATAGCCTACCTATTTAGACTACATTCAGTAAAGACTCTACAATAACTGATGTATTAGTATAACATAGAAGCAGCTGTTATTGTCAACAATAATGCCACACATTTTCAGTATAAAATATATATGAAAAACATCCAGAAATTATTCAGTTAATAAATAATCAAAAAGTGACATTGACAGTGTTTCACAATGCTGGCAAGATATTGTTGGAAGAGCATATTTCTGTACCTTCAGCCTCAGCAGTTTAGAAGCCAATCTGAACAATCAAGTCTTTAGTCAGTTTTAACTTCTGTTGTCAAAAACATAGGCAGTGCAAACTATGTCATTACACCTGAGATATTCAAAGCATCTCCTGGATTTGCATATTAGTGGCCTCCTTCAAGAGAAGTCTGTCAATATCATACTAACACATTATCCTCTGATAAAACCACACTACAGCCAAGACTAATCTTTTTTGTAATGTAAGGTATTAACTTGATGATAACACTTTACAGATAATTAATAAGAGAATAATTCTGACTGGTGCTAACAAAGCTACCATTAGCAGTCATATTGGTTTGTCAGCCCCCTCCCAGCCCAATTTTCCATCAACGATTGACGGGACACTGAAACACTGGGGAAATGACACTTTGTGGGCATGTAGCCCTAGTAGGCTAGTAGCGGATAGAAGCTTTTGTCCCTATTTTTTCCTATTATCAGGAGCGTGGTATAGTTTAACACCAATTTTTCGTCAATTAAAAATAAAGACGTACCTAAAAAATATTAAACAGTCCATATCTTGTCCATTTTCTAACTGCCCAAATTTGATCAAACTTGACATGTGAACTCTACATAGCTTTCTTTGAATGGGCGCTGTCTCTCATTGCAGCTAGAAGTCCGAAAACAGTTTTTGCCAAATGACTCGTCAAAAATGTAACCCAAGACATAGATTTTTTCTTACCATTTCAGTGTTAAGGAGGTGTATCAACCCAGACCATACACACTTGCTTGTAGCATAGCGCCACCCAGTGAAATGGGTAAATGTAAAAATTAGGGTTTTGAATTCCCAGTATCTTGGGTCGAGAAGACAGAAACTGTACAAAAATATGCTATGTACAATCAGCACAATAACCTCTAAAATCATGGCAAGTACTGTAAAATTTGGCCTATAGGGGCGCTGTAATTGCACAAAATGACATTTTTCCAATTATCTGGAAAACACTGCAGTTTAAAAATATTTTTTTGTTTTCTTGAACTCCATTAAACCTCACACATTGAAAACACTGTTCGACCCCCACTACCAACAAAAACAATTTCCATCAAATTTTAAATGCCGACAGTGAAAGTAAACAAACTTGTCATAGGGCATTCATGTCAATCTCACCAATTTTCTATGTCATCTGCAGACAATGCTGACAAAAATGTATCAAAGCCTTTATCTTGAGATTAACCGTTTCAAAGTTACATATCAAAATTAAACACATATCTTAAAATTGTTTGACAGTCCACATCTTGCCAAAACTTGACATGCAAACTTGACATATCTTTCTGTAAATGTTCACCAATTTTTGTGACATTTCATGGCAGGGGCACTGTTTTACTATAAAATATTTAAAGGATTTATACATTGATTTAGGCCCTACTTGGTCACCCTATAAATAACACAACTCCCCAAATTAACCTATGTGAATACCACACCCTGAGCATAATTCTTTTGCTTAGTCAGATGTAGAAGCAAAAAAGGTGTGTATTAACCTCGGTGCACCTGGCTGTGGGGGGAAAGACGTGTGTCACTCCCTCTCATCTCGTCTGATTCAGCTGCATGCACCCAAGCAGAAACCTAAACTTGGCCCTTTAGCCAATCTGGTGAAGCAGGCCCACAACAATTGATGGAAAACTGCTGTTCAGCTGGTGTATTTAGTCCCTGTGTAACTGTGCCCATTTTTCTCAATCTGTCTTTGGATTTGTGATATGGACTAGTTTGCTTGATACTGACTGACGTCTTGTGCTTGGCCTGTGTCATAGACCTGTCACCTGGTCTTTGGATTGCACTTCTGCACTACAGTAGAAAAAGTCATTTAGCGTACTTATTTTTGTTACACACATTCCCAATGTCCAGGCTTATGCCCCATTTATTTGATTCTGTATACGAGGACGTCTGTAAGAAAAATGCATTCATAATTTTGTTTTACGGTGGGTTTATCCATGTGGGAAAAGAACAGGAATTAACAGGGTTTTTTTGTGATTACATCCACATGTGCACATACGTTTTTAGATTTCCTGTGTAATATTTTAAATATTGGATTTTAGATACTTGGATTTTACACTGTACACATAGCTTATGTGGCAAAGCACTGCTGAAAGGTGCAAAGACACCACATAGCAACCATCCCCCGACTTACATCAACACACAAGTATGAAGTTGTTACTGGTAGGCAGTGAGACTGTTACAGTGTTTAGACGTTTTTTTCTCATATACTTAGTAAAAGTGGCGATTATTTTGAAGATTATATGAGAGACGAAGATGATGTCTTCAATTACCAAGATCCAAGACCCTGGTGCCTTTGCACCTTTCAGTGGTGCTTTGCCTGGGCTTCCACAGAATATGGAGACTCAATTTAACCTGGGGGTGGTGTATTCCTTGAAGAACTAAAGGCATTTATTAATAAAATCATCATATTCACAACTTTCCTTCACAAGTAATAAATACTGTACTGTTTATTTGTGATTATATTTATTGAGTTCTGGCCCACATATGCACATACATTTTGAGACTTTGTGTAATGTTTTAAAACCTACTTGAACAATACAAGTGGTATTGTAAATGGTCCCTAGTGCACACTGTAAATGTAAATGATGTAATGTAACTTTGTAATATTACAAGCTGTATTTGATGCATAAACTATATTATCACATACATGCACTCTGTTCATAGGTGGATAAACTCTATCCCTGAAATCTGACAAGTACCCTCCACTATAGCCCTGATTACATACAAAAATATACATTATGAGATAAGAAATATATTTCATAGGTTTAGTATGCTGTCTGGTAATATGTCCTAGGTAAATACATTCTAAGAACTCAAAGAAACTTTCATCATACTGAGAATTTTCCTTCGGATATCTGGTAAGTTGAGGCCATATATCAGAGGATTTAGTAATGGAGGAATTACAATAAATTCAAGAGAAATTATCAAAGCTACTGCATTTAGAATTTGGCCAGGTTCATACCGACTGAGTGAAATGTCAGAAAATGTTGCGAATGAATAGGTGACAAAACTTACAAGGTGAGGTAGACATGTTTCTAGTGCTTTGCCTCTAACTTCTGCTGTGCTCTTACGGCAGACCATGAGGATCCTAATGTATGTGAACAATATAAAACCTGCAGGCAGAAAGGCTGTAGTCATAGCAAGCAAATAACCCAAAATATTATTAATTATTGTTGACACACAGGAAAGTCTTACTACAGACCAGTTTGAGCAATACAGTCGGTGTATCTGATTGCCACACAGAGGTAGTCTTGCTGATAAACATATTGCAACAGTCATGCAAAAGATCGACCAGGAAAACGCACATAAAATAAGCAAAAATGTCTTTCTTTGTGTCATGAGATTATGATAATGCAAAGGTTAACATATGGCTACATATCTGTCATATGCCATAACAGTTAGTACAGTGTATTCTGAAACTCCATAGGTGTAAATAACAAATATTTGCGTGAAACATGCAGAACGGGATATTGCATGAGTTGTTGACAGAAGATCAGCAGAAAGTCTTGGAAAAACTGCAGAGCTGCCATACAGAGAGTTGAATAACAGGCAAGATATCAAAAGATACATGGGTTCATGAAGAGACTTGTCCTTAAATACAGCCAGAATGATACTTACATTGAAAAGGATGATGAAAAAATATGCTATTATGGTTAACAGAAAATACATTATTCTTACATTTTCATAACGTTTAAATAGTGTAAAATAAAAGTATGATGGTACTGTATTATTTTCCATTTCACTATCCTTTTAAAGGGTTTTTGAGGTTTCTGAAAAAAACACAGACATAAAGGGCTGTGGAATATATATTTCAGGAAATGGCCATCAACATAGATGAAGGGAAAATGTGAACATAATCAAATTCTAGTTTTTAGTATTTTCTCATTTCTATCAGTCATTGTTTAATACAAAAATGCTCTAAAGTAAATGTTTACCTTGTAAAATGTACTAGTTAGAGAAACATTTGAACAATTTTTTAAAATATATGATAGTTTTATTACATAGCCTACCTATTTATACTACATTCAGCAAAGACTCTACAATAACTTATGTATTAGTATAACATAGAAGCAGCTGTTATTGTCAACAATAATGCCACACATTTTCAGTATAAAATATATATGAAAAACATCCAGAAATTATTCAGTTAATAAATAGTCAAAAAGTGACCTTGACAGTGTTTGACAATGCTGGCAAGATATTGTTGGAAGAGCATATTTCTGTACCTTCAGCCTCAGCAGTTTAGAAGCCAATCTGAACAATCAAGTCTTTAGTCAGTTTTAACTTCTGTTGTGAAAAAACATTGGCAGTGGAAACTATGTCATTACACCTGAGATATTAAAAGCATCTCCTGGATTTGCATATTAGTGGCCTCCTACAAGAGAAGTCTATCAATATCATACTAACATTATCCTCTGGTAGAAACACACTACAGCAAAGACTAATCTGTTTTCTAATGTAAAGAAATAACTTGACCGTAGCAATTTATGAATGGGTAATAAAAGGGTAATTTTATAGTAATAATATTTTTTAACCACATGTTACAAGTATCTGCCGAGCACTACAAGTTATTATTATTACATTATACCTCTAAATCAAAGCAGTTTGCATTGTTATTGTCTACTGCACAGCAATTGTCTGGAAAAGAGAAGGGACTTATTCTCATCATCCAGCTAAAAGGTCTGCCTAATATTATGTAACAGTAAACCATGCTGGCATGTAGCTTAGTAGGCGTCTCAAATTAAGTTAAAGAAGAAATCCAGCGTAACATGAACTTTGGGTATGTTAAAACATGATACAGAGATGCTTCGTTTGCTGGGGAGCAAAACTACGCTAGCCTATTGCGTTCCAAACTTTGTTATTTTTCGGTGTATGTGTAAAGGGCAAATTTTAGCTACGTTTTCAATTTTGATTAACATGTAATTTTGAAAGGGTTCAGATAATTTAAATCCTTTGATAATTTTCGGTCAGCATTGTCTGCAGATGACAAACACCAAATTTGGTGAGATTCACATGAGCAGTTCGTCTACTTTCACTTTCGTCATTTTAAAATTTAATGGAAATAGTTTTCATTGGAAGTGGGCGTTGACCAGTGTAGAATTACATATGATTTCCTTTAGACTGTCAAATGAATAGCAGAGAGACATCTTCCAGAGAGTTTAGCCTGGCTTAACTTTGCAGGAGGCAGGAGAGCAGGAGAGTAGAGATAGACTTTTAGCCTAAGTCTTTGCTCTGTAACCTCTTTTTTATTTAATTTTCTTTATTATCAATCAGAGCAACTTAATTATTTATTTTTCATTCATTGTAATAAGTTATCGATTCTGATCCAAAGCAACCTCGCATTCAGTCTTCTATCCTCACCAACAAAGAAAGCAATTCAATGGTGATTAAGGACTTCGGGTGTCAAAGTCAAAATCCACTGAAATATAACACCATTGTTTTCAATGTGGAGGTTCAATGGACTGCAAGACAAAAAAAGAGTGTTAAACTGTAGCGATCTCCAGATAATAGGAAAAATGGCATTTTGTACAATTACAAGGCCCCCTATGGGCTGAATTTTAACCGTGCTTTAAGAGGTTATTGGGCTTACCATCCAAAAATCCACACCCCTAAGTGCATTTTACATTCCTCTATCACATGCACAGTAACTGCTAGAATTTTGAAGAGCTAAAGGTACTTTTCTGAGCTGAGACACTGAGGAAGGCCGCTGGGCCGAAACGTCTGTCTTCATGCTGACCCATTAAATAGAGAACAAGAACGATAACCGAGAGTGCGGCTTCCTATCTACAAGTATACCATTTCCAGTTGCCCGCACCCGAAGACGCTGATAAGAAACTTTTGGAGTTGAGCGCACTTTCCAAAAAAGACTTTTCTGAGCTCACAACAAATACAGACTACTGAGGCCACACATTTCAGCCAGAGGACTACATGCAGTCAAGTAAGTTTTGAGGATATGATGAGGTAGATGATATATGATATTAAAGTAGAAAAGTAGAAAAAAAAAATCTAGTGCTAGCTTACTGGTAAACTAGATTTGTTTCATTTCATTGAAGTTAGCTTATGATGCTAGCTACCGCAAAATGTGCTAGTGTTGGCTTGCTGGGATATTGCTAGGCACATTTCATTAAAGAAAACTAAATTAAGTGCAGGCTAGATATGCTAAATGCTATATGCTAAATGTAACTATTTTCAGCATTTCATTAAAGAAACCCATCATGGTGCTGCACTCTAAGAAGTAATGTGTCAGAAATGACAGAAATTGTGTTGAATTTCAACACATGCCGTGTGTGCTCAGGGACAACACATTTTGTGTCAATTTTAACCCAACACATTATCTGTGTCATCTATATTTATTATTGACACAGAAATGTGTCATTGTGACACACTTTGTGTAACCAATGTGTAATAGTTTTTAACACATAAATGTGTAATTTATGCTCATTAAATTATTTATTTATTTATGCTTTTTACCACCATTATCACCATTATCAAACTGGTGTTCATTATTAAAAACATTTAAGTTGAGGGGGAAAACATTTTACAAAGTCCATTGTATATTTTTTATTAATACACTGTAATTTTTTTTTTATCATCATATACAGTACAAAACTATTTTGAGTCGGTATCAAGCTACATTCATAGTTTTTGATGAATAAATGTTAGTATATTTGACTACTTTGTATGTTTAAAATAGATTTAAAACAAGAACAAGCAATGTGTAATTTAACACAAAATGTGTCAGATACCTTAACTGAATAATACACATGTTGTGTCATATTCTACTAATGTGTTAAAACTGTCTTAACACAATGAATGTGTCAGAAAAAATGACACATTCCTTCATAGAGTGTACCGCTAAATGTAAAGTATTTAGAAACATTTCATTAAAGAAAACTAAATTTCATGCCAACTTACTGGAAAACCAAATATGCTAAATGTTAACTATCTAGTAACATTTCATGAAAGAAGGTAGCCTATGATGGTGCTAGCTACCGCAATATGTGATGCTGTTTCTTCTGCTTCATGCAGGATGGCTTTATGTAACAGTTGTAAATGTTGTGAGTGTAGTGAATGTAAAGACCTTTCCATTAGTTCAGCTTACAATATATATATTTGCATGTTTTGTCATCTTATTCCACAAAAAAATGCCACAAGTGCCATCCAGTATGTGAAAGCATTTCACAAATAAATGTTTATATTTATGTTGGTATATGACTAACAATAATTCCCATGAATTCCAAAAAAATTCCCATGCCAAAGTTTTCCTTTGCAGTAAATGGGCATGTCAATTATTGTACATTGTCCCATCTTAAAAACTAGATACAATTAGAAAATTAGAACATTTGATGGAAATTGTTTTTTTTTGGAAGTGGGTGTTGAGCAGGGTTTTTAATGTGTGAGTGTCAATGGGCTTCACAATTGTTTTTTATTCAGTTGCAAATATTTATGATGTAACTGACAACTTAATATATATATAACATAATAATATGATGCTGATATAAAATAGATAGTGATCTTGAAGCATTCCAACAATATGCCATTCAGTATGAAGAAATACATATGTAAAACCACACAGTGTTTACATGGAAAAAGCATGTTGAGAGAAATAATGTATAACTGAAGCCTAAAATCATTTATTTTTTATAGATCATCTGTACTATAAAAAGTGATGCTTAGAACTTACTTAGAGGTGAAATGAAGGCAATGTGCTGTGGTTTAACTTAACAATATTACTGTATGTTTGTTCATAACACACTGTATGTGACATTGTTGGGTTAAACCATCATAGGGAGCAGCAAGCCAACAGACAGCATGTTTACTTGATTTTAAGTTGGTGTACTTTTTATAGTACAGACATATACACAGTTGACAAGAACATTCTACTTTGCTTTTATAAGTATCCATCAAATATGTGTGACTATTGTTGAAGGTTTACCCTTTTTCTTCTCTGTGCTGATTCAAATCTGATTTTATAAGAAAACAATTTCAGAACATCTTTTCTTATAGCTTGAATGCTTAGTCCATATATTGCTGGGTTTAGAATTGGTGGAAGTATCAAAAAATACACCGACATAAATAGTTTAACTTTAAAAGGTAAAAAAAGCCTGGGAAAGCGGCTGTGTATTATTTCAAAGAAACAACCTAGACTGTAGTTTACCATGGCTACGATGTGTGGGATGCATGTTTTCATTGCTTTCGTTCTGGATTCTTTAGAGCCGGAAATGCAGATTTTTAAAATCTTTCCGTAAGAATAAACTATCATAGTAAGTTGAGGTAATGTATACACAACTGTAAACAGTAACCCTATAATGCTTTCCATTGATGTTTCAGTACAGGACAACATGACTAGAGAATAGTTGATGCAGTAAACCCGTTCTATAAGTCCATTACCACAAAATGTTAAGCGTAAGGTAAGCGTGAAAAACAGAGCAAATGCAACTAATGGATATAACCAACAAAATGCCACAAGACTGTACACTTTTGTGTTAGACATTATTCTGTGATATTGTAGTGGTTGGCATATGGCTACAAAACGATCATAGCACATTACTGACACCGTTGTAAACTCAACAAGGCCATATGTGTGAATGCAGTATATCTGCAGTTTACAACAGGTCAGAGAAACTTTGTATGACTGAGACACTAAGTGTTTCAGCATAGAAGGCAGCAGAGCCGTACTACCATAGAGACAATTTGCTGCCAGATTACAAATAAACAAGTACATGGGCTCATGAAGCGCGGCATCATTATATATTATGTAGATTAAAACAACATTTTCAGTAACAATAGTGATGTACAGCAGCAGGAAAAGAGCAAAGTACATTGCTTTTTCGTCCTGCATCCTATAGAAAGCTGACAGTGTGACTGAGGTCACAAATGATGAGTTTTCCATTGTCCTCATGATGCTGTAAAATCCTACAGTGAACAAATACAAACAGGTTGCCATCATTTAGGACAGGTAGTTAAAAATGTATTTACACATTGTAACCAATAAGAATGGCGTTCTCATAACATACCCTTTCCACTGCATACACATATAATATGCTTCCTTCATAAATCTTTCCAGTGCTGTTCACTGAAAGCCATCATCTGTCACTCCACAGCAGCAGAAATGTCTATCTGAATGCTCTGTTTGAGCTTTTATTGACCAACTCTGTCCCTCCTATGCCTTACTGAGTGACGAATTTTACAAGGTAGGCTACTCACGCCACAGGGGATGCAACTGTGACTGTCTGAATAAACAGGTTATATGAAAGTTTTTTAACCCCTTAAATTGTAAATAAAGCTGCAAAACCATTTCACCTTTTTGATTTTTTCAAAACTATTTTTCTATAAAGATTGGCGGGACACTGAAACACTGGGGGATATGAAACTTTTTGGGCATGTAGCCCTAGTAGGCTCTTAGCAAACAGAAGCTTTTGATACCCGAGCCAGTGTCTGCAAAAGAGGGTGAGACCGCTGAATAACCCAGTGACCGTTTCACTTAACAAAATTACATTTTTGTGGTATATCGGTGTTATGGAGCAGTGGTCCCCAACCACCGGGCCGCGGACCGGTACCGGGCCGCGGAGCAATTGCTACCGGGCCGCGCAAGAAATAATAAATATGGAACGTTTGGTCATGAGACAAAAAAACAGATGCTAGGACTCAACCAGCTAAACAAAAGCTCTACCATTACCATATCAGTTGGTGGAAAACTATTCCAAATTGACGATTGAATGATGTTGTTAAAGTTATTAACAACATCAAAGCACAAGCCCTTAACTCGCGCCTGTTTGAGCAGCTTTGTGAGGAGATGGATGCGGAGCACAGACGTCTTCTCCTATACACCGAAATAAGATGGTTATCCCGACGGAAATCGCTGGGGAATTACGAGAGCCGCTGCAAAGATTTCTCTCAGAAAAGAAGTCACCGCTGGCAGCGCATTTCAGTGACGAGGATTGGGTCACAAAACTGGCGTACCTGTGCGACATATTCAACCTGCTCAACGAACTCAATTTGTCACTTCAAGGAAAAATGACAACTGTCTTAAAGTTGGCAGATAAAGTAGCTGCATTTAAAACAAAATTGGATTTGTGGGGACGGCGCGTAAACAGAGGCATATTTGACATGTTTCAAATACTGGCAGGGATTTTGGGTGAAACTGAGCCTGAGCCTTCATTCACCCAACTGGTGCACGATCACCTGTCTTTGCTGTTGAAGGAGTTCGAGCGCTACTTCCCAACCGCAAAAGACCCACGAACTGGCAAGGAATGGATCCGTGACCCATTCGTCAACAAGCCAGCTGAACTCTGCATGTCTGCAAGAAGACGACCAACTGTTGGAGATCACAAATGACGGCGGCCTTAAAAGACTGTTTGAGACATCAACTCTGCCGGTGTTCTGGATTAAAGTCATGGCAGAATACCCTGAGATCGCCGCCACAGCAGTGAAAACCCTGTTGCCATTTCCAACATCCTATCTTTGTGAAGCGGGGTTTTCTGCAGTGACAGCAACAAAAACAAAACAACGGAGTAGACTAGGCATAAGCAATACACTTCGGGTGTCAATGTCTTCTATCACTCCCAGATGGGGCCGTCTCATTGCAGAGAAACAAGTGCAGGGGTCCCATTGATTTGACGTTATGTTTGAACGTCGGAATGTTGAAATATTGTTGAATGTTGAAGGAATGAAAATAACATTTTATTTATAAATGTATCTGGCGCATCTGTATCTTATTTTGAAGGTATATTTAAAGTAAACGTTTAAATAGCGACCAGTCACGAGTCAGCGCGACTCCCCCACGACCCCCCCCCCGGGCCGCAGTAAAATTGTCAAGCGCGTTAACCGGTCCGCGGTGATAAAAAGGTTGGGGACCACTGTTATGGAGGACTATCGACCCAGCCCATACACAGTCACTTGTAGTATAGTGCCACATAGAGAAATGGGTAAATCCAAAAATTGTCTTTTTGAATTGCCAATATCTTGGACCAAGAAGGTTGGAATTGCAAGTCTTGTAAAATTCGGCCAATAGCAGGCACTGTAACTGCAAAAAATGACATTTTTGCAATTATCTGGAGAACGTTCAAGTTTAACGCCAATTTATTTATTTATTCTGAAGTCTATTGAACTTCACGCATTAAAAACACTGGTCCATGCCCATCAAATTTTAAAATCACGAAAGTAAAAGTGAACAAACTTGAAGGCATTCATGTGAATCTCAGCAAATTTGGTATATGGCATCTGCAAATAATGCTGACAAAAAGTTATCATAACCATAAACACTTGTTTGTAGTGTAGCGCCACTTAGTGAAATGGGTAAATGTAAAAACCTCTAGAAGCTCGAAGAAGCTAGAAGATCACATTTTGACTGTTATCTGTAGAACACTATGGTTTAAAAATGATTTCAAGATTATTATGACCACCATTAATGTTAGTGGTGTCATACAGGTTTAGTCAGAGTTTTTTTTTTACTTCCTGATTTTTTTTTTTTTGCTTTTCCCCCCACCGATTTTGTGTGAAGGATTCCTGGAACACTGAAAGACGAAACTGGTTTGGTATGTAGCCTCGTCCTGATGATACGGTATGAGCAGTTTTTGGTGCCCGTGGGCCACCCTCCTTCAGCGCTGGACCCCGAAAGGTGGGGAGACCAAATTAATTTGTCATGCAATAACTCATTAACCGTTGCAATTAGGAAGACCAGAATTTATTTGTACCTTGGGCTCGACAAGACGTATACACAAATGGCCATTTGCTGTGTAGCGACACCTTGGAAATATCGTATATCTAAAAATGGAGGTTCTGAATCGCCCATATCTTAGTCAGAGAAAGTCATTATCACATCAAATGTCATGTAGGATCACTACTCCAACCTCTCCTCCAACCTCATTATGCTTTGTAATCTTTGTTCTATAGGGCTATAATTCCCAAAAATTACATTTTGGCAAATAACTACAAAATGATAAGTTATAGAAACACAACTCCTGTTCCGCACATTCCCTGAGACGACCTGCTTCAAACACATTAGGCCACACCCCTTTCTGTTGCCCACATACGCAATTTTCGCAAAAAGCTGAAAGCGCAAGTAAACTAACTCCTCCAAGGGCATTCATTTGATTGTCAGAAATGTCAAAGTATGTCATCTGCAGCCATCTTGAAAAAATCTTTTACAAAGTTACACACCAATCAATATTTAAAACATAGCTTGTAATTACATTACACTCAATATCTTACTTTGTATTTGTCCAAATTTAATTAATCCTCCCATACTCAATGGGCAAAACGATTTCTAAGACCAGACCACGTTTTGTAAAACTTTTTTGTGTAGGGGGCACCGTTCTCTTACAAACTGTGAAGCTAAAATCATTTTTTTGCAGAATAACTTGTAATAACCGTTGCAAACAAAAAGACCAAATATTTTTTTAAACCATGGGCTCGACAAGGTGTATGAACCATACATTTTCAAAAGTAAACCAACTCCTCCAAGGACATTCATCTGATTTAAAAAAAATGGTATAGGCTATGTCATCTATCTTCGCTTTGTACAGAGGGTCTGGCGCTGGTATCATTCCGAGCGCCAGTTGTAGGGCAGACTCCATACTAGCAGAGAGTCTTCGTGAGTGATGACGTCGTTGTGTGCACTACATTTCACTTGTAGTCTATCTACAGATATAACTCGGCAATGGCAGCGGAGAACAACCTAAGCAAGGTCATTCAGGCGGTTGCTTCAGAATATTAAAGAATTAAAGTCGGAGCAAGAAGAATGTTTGAGGAGTTTCATTTGTGGACGAGACATTATGGCATAACTCCCCATGGGTTTCGGGAAAAGTTCAATCTTCCAGCTTGGTCCGTTAGTTTCTGGACTAACAACTAATCGTACGATTAGACGTTAACAATTGAAGTGAAGGCAGATCCAATCATTTTAAATTTCCAAAGAGTCCACATCTCTGGGAAGGAAAATGTTTCTCAATATAGCACCGCCAAACCCTCTGTACAAAATTAAGTGAAGTATGAGGGGCTGGTTTCCCAGGCTACTAGAACACTATTTGTTAATGTCAATTTATTTATGAAGCACTTTCCAAACACCAGCAGTTGACTAAAGTGATGTAAAAGCAAAACCCAATCCAATCAAATACACAGAAACAAAGAGAAAAGGAAAAAAAAACTATATACAAAAATAGATAAAATATTACTTATTATAATATAACAACTTAATACCTAACAATACTTTCTTGTATGTGCAAAAATCAGAAATGGGGAAACAAATTTATAAAATTTAAGAAATGAAAGGTAGGATAAAATAAATAGACAAGGCAGTGAATCCAAAATAAGAGGAAAGGGGTAAGGGGTATTTTCAGTGAAGATGTGCAAATGCGTTTCACATGACTAATACAGCTTCAATCTTAGACAGGCTTAGACAGTACATTAAAATGTTAATGACTGCTTTATGTAACTCAAACAGCACCATCTAACCTTGGTTACAGGCAATCTTACAAAAATATTTTTTCTTATTGTTTACAACTGATTAGAAGGGGAACAAAAATCTGTAACTAGGAGAAACTAAGTTCAACCCCTTTGAGAGAGAGGTAGTATAAAAATAATCATCAAGTAGCTTCTTAAGTTGTAGAGTTGAGGTCTCTCACACAGACCATGACACATTAAATATCAATTCTTTCGGATATTTTTTTGTAAATTAAAATACTGTTGGGACATTAGGTTGATATGAGAGTAGATATATTTAACAAGGACATCAGCAGGTTTTAATGTTAAGGACCATGGAAAATTCATCTTTTCACAAGATCTTCATTCTGAATGGACTTCAGCAATCAGGAAAAAACAAGTCTCTGTACTTTTACTTGACATGTGTACTATATTTTCTCATCTTTGTCATCAATGTAACAATTATTTTCACAGTCAGGGTAGATAAAGCCTTGCATGAACCGATGTACATATTTTTGTCAAATCTGTGTGCTAATGGGTTGTATGGAGCGGTTGGCTTTTACCCCAAATTTCTAATCGATCTGCTCTCTGATGTAGCAGTGATTTCATACCCGCAATGTCTAACGCAGGCAATTGTAATTTACTCCTCTGCCATATGTGATATGACAATTTTAACAGCAATGGCTTTTGACAGATATGTGGCAATATGCAGACCACTACAGTACCACAGCATCTTTACTCCTCACATGGTCTTAAAGTTAATGTTGCTAGCCTGGTTTTATCCTGCGTCAGTGTCGGTCGTGGTTATTATTCTTACTGTCAAAGTACCCCTTTGTGGATCATTTATTATTGGTAAACTATTTTGTGATGTTCCTTCAATTCTAAAGCAAGCCTGTTATCCAACCACAGCGAACCGCGTCTTTGGTATAATTTTGTTGACGGTTCAAGTCATACAGGTACTGTTAATTTGTGTGTCATATGCAGAGATTGTTTGTGTTTGTTTTCAGTCCAGGGCAGGCAGAAGAAGGTTTACTCAAACCTGTTTGCCTCATATCATAGCCATTTTTGTCTGCATCTTGTCTCTGTTGTTTGATCTTTCCTATAGCTGGGCTGACACCACAAACCTTCCGCTGGCTCTGAGAAATGTATTAGGTACGCAGTTTGTCATTCTCCCTCCGATGTGTAATCCACTTGTATATGGTCTACAACTACCAAAGATACGTAGAGCAATTTTCAGAACATACTCAAAAACTACCAGAGCTACCAAAAAAGGACCAGAGAAATAAATGCAATAATAGAAGATGTCATTAGAGCAACCAGTTAAATACACAATGCACATTTTCTTCTGAGTAATTCAATGACTGTAAAAAAATTCCTGATGATCATATATATTTTACCTCAAAAAAATATTTTAAACCAAAGACAAAGTCTCCCTCCAACTGTGAAAGAGATGAAAATTAGAGCACTATGCATTAATTAATGTACTATGCAGCATTAATGTACTTTGTTCTACCTTTCCAGTTTACATAAATATACTTACAACTTAATTAGTGAATTAGTTATTAGTGTGTAAACCATAATATGTTTGTTACTTTTACAATCAACTGAAAAGTTGTCTATCTTTGGTCATCAGTAAATTGTGTTATGTGGCATATTTTTTTTCTGTGTTAAACTGGCCCCCAAGTAATAGTAAATAACCATAATATTCATTTGTTATCTCTTTCTTCCTTTAAAATATATAATCTTACTTCCATTGTATTCAACAATCCATACTATTCTTGGTGTTTCACTTTAATTGCAAACTTTACTATTACATATGTAGGTTGTAAAAACTCCTCCAAGCTAAAGACACGCACTATTACCATTAGGTGACGATAGAGTTCACATATTCAGAACATCTATTCATAGTGTCACTGATGACAGAAATAGCAAAATAGTTGAAAGGGGTCAGAAAATAGAAAAACATTTTTCACCTTGTCTTTGTCTAAATTGGAGAGGTTGTGCATGGCTACAGAACTGTCACTAATGTGAAACATGGTTCTTTCCTTCATATGTAAATCTAAAATGTAGAAGTAGCCACTGAAAAAGGTTGGTTTGGAACAAAGAAGCATTGTGATGTCATATCTGCGAAATCAACTACAGTTCAAATTAACTACTAATCTTTATTGCAAATACATATTATTAGTAATGTTTGTGGCATACAAGATTTTGCTTTCTCAACAGATTGTCAATAAAGTTAGTCAAATTTCTTTGAAGATACATTCTTAACTACATTTTTACAATTTATTTATTGGGATTACAATGGTAGTGCAATGATGTAGGTATACTTGGGATGCACAGTTTTCCACTGAAACAACATATTACTACTGCACGTTACAGACTGGTCATGATGATGACATGCTACTGTTTGAGAAGGATGGTGACCTTTGTTTAAATAAGGAAAACACTTGTTGGGTGAAATGAACAAATTATCATTCACACTTAATTTTTTTATAATTCGCCCGTTGGTACTTAATAAACCAATAAAAACATTTGGTGTGAGGTAAGAGGGTTCATGTACTCTACATGTACTCTTCTCTGCCTGATGGGAATATATTTTTCCTAAATACCAAATTTATTACGTCTCGGCCAGGTATTTCAGTTTCTGCTTTACATCATGACAGACCTCGGAAGGAAAGGGTGTATTTTAATAATGCAGATAAGCTTAATCTAAGCTTTGGACACAAACGAAAGGTAGGTGGACATAAATATATTTTTATTTTGCAACTTAATTGAAATCCAACATTGCGAAAGTATTTACTGTTATTATCCCAGAAAATTTGTCAGCCACTTGAGGCAAGTAACCTAGCGACGCCATGGCCAGTGCAGGGAAAGCAACATTCTCATAATTCTAAAATTTAAAAAAAAGTTTCAGACCAATCCTTTAATGCACTGGGACTAAACTACAGTTACCACAGTTACTAGACAGATAAGATAGGATTTTCAAGTTAGGACGCTTCTGCATTAGGACGCTTCTGCATTATGGCCTCTGGTTTCTAAGTGGACTCGCAAGTCAGAGAGGTGAATGTGCTCAACTCCAACCAATAAAGACCATGGGTGCACAAAAAGAACAATAGCTGAATCAAGGAATCAAGCTGAACATAGCAACAGGTGTTATTTGAGAGTGTGTTTATTTTTCCTTGATTATTAGTGGACTCATAAATGTTACCATTGTCATCCGAAGTAGCGCCTCGCTATTATTATGTTTGTCTCTGGAATGCATTGTTTTCATTGTAAGCTGGGCTGACAACTTTCGAACTGAGCTGGGATTTTTGCCATGAATACAGCAGACACAGTGACAGACCAGTGCGATGACATACTGAATCTCCCCCCTCCCTCAAGAGGCCTAGTGGTGATATAACTAACTCCTGCAGGTCTCTGTCCTCATAAACAGGAGACTGTCCTTAAATGAGACTTTGTCTAGTTGACAGTTGATGGCAACACTACTGCTCTGGCGGTAGAGGGAGGAAAGGTTGGCAATGAAAAACACATCCACTCTTCACTTTTTTATTCTATATGGAATTCAGGAATTGGGAAGAAACAAGCCATTGTATTTTTTCCTGACACTTGTTTTGTACATGGCAATTATTACACTTAATTTGACTCTGATTGTAACTATTGTAGTGGAAAAAAGTCTCCATGAACCCATGTATATTTTCCTGTCTAATTTATGCGCCAATGGACTCTATGGCACTGTTGGTTTCTACCCTAAATTTCTGATGGACTTGCTCTCTGACAAAGCAGTGATTTCCTATGCAATGTGTGCCACTCAAGCATATGTAATATATACGTCAGCTATGTGTGAAATTGCTATTTTGACAGTGATGGCTTATGACAGATATGTAGCAATATGCAGACCACTGCAATATCACAGCATTCTTACTCCTAAATGTATTTTGAAATTACTGTTGCTGGCTTGGTTTTATCCACTCTCAATGGCAGTTGTATCACTGACCCTTTTGATAAGATTACCCATCTGTGGATCATACATTGGCAAGCTATTCTGTGACAGTCCATCAATATTAAAGCAGGGATGTTATTCTGTTGTTGCAAATCGCTTGTGGAGTATAGTTATGATTGCTGGTCAAATTATGCAGGCAGTTTTAATTTTTGCATCGTATGCTCAGATTGTACACATCTGTATAGGATCCAGTGAGGGCAGAACAAAGTTCACTCAAACGTGTTTGCCACATATGTTGGCTATTTTCATTTCCACCATTGCTGTAGTGTTTGATCTTTTATACAGTTGGGATGGCTCTGCAAAGCTCCCTCTGCACATTCGGAATGCACTGGGACTACAATTTTTAATTCTGCCTCCTTTTTGCAACCCACTGATATACGGCCTGCAACTGCCCAGGATACGAAGAACGGTTTTTCAAAGTCTCAGATGTTCCAGGGCAAAAGTGGGGTCCAAAAGGCCTCCCTGAGCAGTAGATGTGTGTCTTTCTCTTGAAATGTATGGTTATATTTTAAATATTTCTTAAATAGCCTACTCAAAAGTAAAATGTTTAAACTGTGCAAAATTGAGGGGTTTCTCTTAGTAAAAATGAAATATAGTATTCATTCTCATGTTTTCATCCATGTCAATCACCTGTAGCTACAAGTGATTGTTTTCATTAAATTTCATTCATTCAACTTACAAGATGCCCTTATATCTACATTATGAAGCAGCTCATCTATAGTGAAGTCTACCATACTGTGCCACCATGTATCTGTAACAGCCCACACTACCTTCCACAGTGGGTTTATTTTGTGTTTCTGTGACACCCAACAGCCAACAATGCTGTGAAAGGTGACAGACATTTGCTTACAATGCGCCCTAAGGTTTCCTCTGGTGATGCAATTGAACATCCACCATTCATTTCAAGTCATTTTTAAAATGATACTTTAGAAGCATCAAATAGCAAAGCTGAGTTATTTGTAGCCTCAGTCTTAACTCAACCTATTCGCACTTTAAATGCAGACCACAAAACATAACATACTTGTGTTTTCTTTTAGTATTGTTCTCTTTTTATTAATGCACATAGTCTTTGATTTCAGTGGACAAACTTTTTTACTATATATTGTACTTTGGATGACTGTATGTGACAAAGAACATTTACATTTAAGTTTAAATTTGAATTTAAAATATCATCCACTACGTTTTAATGTGTTAGACACACATTTGTAGGGATGAATGATATTGTCTCTGTATGACAAAATGATTAAAAAGACATGAAGAAATTATTCGTTTGTAACTGACAGTTTCATTACAAATAAGGTGGGGATCCTGGCTTTAAAAAGTTGTTTTAACAACTGCCACAGATTTGATACAATACTTTTCTGAACAAGCTGATCCTATAAGCACACAGATCATCAGACAGATAGACCAGCTAGTTGCTGAATTTTTTAGATGCACAGGCAGAAGGAATATATGGCAGGGTTTTTACTTTCTCTCCATGTCTATAACGTTTTATCCTAATGAAACAAATGTCTGGCTTTTAATTAACTTGGTTAAAAATTTGCCAAAGACAGTACACTAGATGCATGCTTCCACATCTAATTTAATACAGGTAACATTTACAATAAAGACATTGCATATTTTGTAGGTGCAATAAATTAACTACACTGTAATTTAAGAAGTATTTTTTGTGAGAGAGACATCGTGGCCCTACTCCCCACGGGGTTCGGTTAAAGTTTAACCTTCCAGCTTGCTCCGTTATTTTTTTTATTCATAAAGCACTTTACTAACACCAGCAGTTGACTAAAGTGCTGTAAAAGAAAGAACCAACAATTTAAAAACCAATCAAATCAAAACCACAGAAACAAAGAAAAAAGAAAAAATACAATATACAAAAAAGAAAAGATAAAATAATACCCAATATAAAAACGTAATACGTAGCCATACTTTTTGGATTGTTGTGTGTGCGAAGATCAAAGATGGGGAAACAAATTTATAAAATGTAAGAAATGAAAGGTAAGATAAAATAAATAGATAACACAGTGAAGCCAAAATAAGAAAAGGGGGATGGGGTATTTTCAGTGAAGATGTGCAAATGCATTTTATATGACAAATACAGCTTCAATCTTGTCTCTGTAGGCTTAGACAGTTCATTAAAATGTTAGTGACTGCTTTATGAAACTGAAAACAGCACCATCTAATAAAAGTATTTTTGTTAAAATATATTGGGGGGACGTTTGGCATGGATTTTGGGGTTTGGGACATTTGGGCACACAAACCCATTGTTTTCGGACTTTAAGAGATGTCGGGGACAAAAACGGACCTGCCCATTTGTCCCAGTATTGGGGGGATGTTTGGCATGCATTTTGGGGTTTGGGGGGCGGGGGGCTATGTAACAACGAGGTTACAGAGAGCTTCCCTGGACAACAGTGGAAAATTACTTTGTACTGGTTACTGTGTGTATAGCATATTTTGCCCTAGCCTTTTAGGCAGAAAAAAATACAAGGCAAGTTGTACAGTAGTAATGATAGTATAACAACATATATAATAACAGTCTGCATTTATATTCTTATATTTTAACACTTTTCAAAAACGAAATTACAATGTGTTGTAGAATAATAGTCAAAGTAAATGCATACAATTTAAGATATAAGGTCATGAAGCAGTAGTCCTACAGTTTTCACAAATTCATTAAGGAGCACTAATAATTTAGAAATCATGAACACTTAATAAATTAGAATTGAACATGAATATGTGTGTGGGAGATACATGGTGTGTGTTAGAACGTTTGGGAACATAACTGACATTTGGGTAAGGGCATTTAGGAACATAAGTGACATTTGGACTGTCTGACAGATATGATGCGCACACACACACTCTGTGACATTTGGGAACATAACTGAAACTTGGGCATATGTATGTGATATTTTATTACACATTTTATAGCACATGTATGCACAGTGAAATAATAAGTTATTGTATAATATCATAATATAATAACTTGTTGTAGTGTTAGGACAGGTGAGGTCACATAGTAGGGAAAGCACTGACTACCATGCAGAGCTTTATTGACGTCACCTGCCTGCTAATTAATTGTTATCGTTCACCTGCCTGCTAATTAACTGATATCGTTCACCTGCCCTCTCCCTCCCTGAGCGAGTTGGACGGTGAGCGTGGTGCTGGGGCACGGTGTTGGTTTTTTTCTCTCCCTCTCTTGTGTTCGGCAGGGTTTTGTTACATCGGCCTGCCGAGCGCATTGTATTTTATATTTTATCTTTTGGTTGGATTACCAATCACGACTGAACTGAGAAGGCCTTGAATGCCGCTTGCGCTGGTCGTAGAGGAGCTACAGTGGAGCCAGGTAGGGGACCTCTCGCTGGAACTCTGCGCAGCTGATACACCTTCACGCACTCACACACGTCAGGCATACCTTCACGTTGCATACATCACGTAGGGCTAGTATTAGTTTCACCTTTCTAAAAATGTAAGATTACGAGGCAGTTGTGGTACGGTAGTATTCCCCTAGACGTACTTTTGGATTATCAAAGCTGAACCGCGGCTTGTCCTGTAACATGTAGTTACCTATGAACTGTATAGTAATTAGTGTTTTTCTACTTTCTGCTTGTTTTTGTGGCTTACAGGACAAGACCCAAGAACATGGGGATGTTCCCCGTTTGCGGAAGGCGGTATGGGGCCTTATCAAACCACCTCCGCAGGGGGCAAAATGTGAACAATGTTGAAGCACGGGGCATACTCCTAAAAAGGGCCACTGGCAGGATCAGCATCCGAAAGGAGCCCTGCCCTGTCCCCGGCTGTGCTTACCACAGCACACGTTTGGACAAACATCTGCACAGCGGCCACCCAGGGGTGTGGGGAAAGGGCCGCACCTCATTGTTGAGGCGAATCAAATTTCCGAAGTCCATGGAGGAATACCTCCTGGACTACCAGAAGTTTCAGGCAGGCAGCAAGACGACGGGCAGGGGATACGAGATGGCCCTCTCAAAGACGTCCCGTGTGAGGTCGTTTTTGTTTTTATGAGCCAGGGCCACAAGGACTTGTGGCACTGGCTCTTTCTGGACCAGGCCGACAACATCAGAAGGTAAGTCTTCTCTCAGTCTTTTTTTTGGAAACAGATGTCACACTGGCCTGAGGTAACTAAAGCTCACTGCATCCGTTGTTATCCACAGATAGGTTGAGCACCTGGCCAAGTCAACAAAGGCGGTGACGACCGCAAACTTTTATTTGAGGAATGTCTTTCAATTCCTCAAATATTTATAACAGACGAAGCCAAGCCTTTGTAGGCTGTCAGACGCTCAAATAACGAAAATAATCCGGGTGGTGCAGAAGGCGCTGGCTGACCTTCAGAAACAAGTCACCCTTCACCAAGTGAAGGTGAAATCAGTGAAGATGTCTAAAATTGTAAGTGCCGAGAACCTGAGAAGAGCAGGGACCTCGCGACTGCAAAGACTCCCCAGCTGCTGGGTGTGTATTCAGTCTTTTACAGTCTTTTGTTGAGTCAGTCAAAGAGGTGTGTTATGTCTGTCTGTGTGTGCCTGCCCTGCATGCATATTCATGCCTGCCTACATGTGTGTGTGTGTGTTTGTGTGTGCGCTTTTGTGTATACAGAAAAAATACCCTGGCAGCCCGCACGGAATTTTATGGATATTTTGCGGCCTTCGTGTCATCACTTTATGGGCGCATTAACAAATATGACCGTGGACCAAGTCAACAATGCCAAATCCAGTGGCAGCATGGAGTCTGGGTTTATTGTGAACGTGAGTGGCAGACTCTCTACTCAAGTCTGCATCAGTGTGTCGCATCAGGCCTGGTCACACCTAGTCATGGTGCTTATTTGTCTTTTTTTTTTTATTTTGCAGGTGGACGATCACAAAACAGTGCGTGATTTTGGTCCGGCCCAGATATACCTTCTGCCGGAAGAATTTGAGTGACTGGACACATGGGTCCAGCTGCGCCAGACGGCTGTGCCCAAGCCAAGAAATAATCTGGTCTTCTTTACGGCAGGGAGGGGGCCATCCAAAAACTTTATTATTTGCAGCAGGCATGGCGCAATATGGGGTTTCAGGGAAGCCCTACATTTACAGACATCAGGACGGCGGTGTCAGCGCATCCTAAAAATAACTTGCCAGCCGGCCCCGGGCTTATATGTGCCACAGCACGTCCACCGCTGATAGATTTTATGCATTGAGCCTGGACCAGGAGCAGTCCAGGAGAATGCGTCAGACTTTTGAAGATGCATCAGCCGCTGCATCCACAATGCCGCCTAAAGGAGGAAAGAGGAAGGCAAAAACTAAGCTCTCTCCTCCTAGAAGCAGCAGCAGCTCTGAGGCTGAGGCAGCGGAGGCAGTACCTCACACATCACTGTGACTAGACCTTCATCATCCAAGGACTGTTGATTTGTGATGGAGAATAACACCCTTTTAACCATTCGTATTATGCGTTTCCAAACACCTCCAAAATGGGCACCAGCTGGAGGATTGAACGTCCACTTGACACCCTTTTGGATGAGACTACGCTCAATTTGGTCCATGTTCCAACATTTCAATGCGTCCCATAACTGCTTTTAAGCAGAGACCAAGTTAGTTCCATTGTCTGACCTTAGTTCTCGCACTTGGCCTCTTCTGGATATGAAGCGCCTGAAGGCATTCACACAGGACTCTGTATCTATGAAGTACAGTGTTTCCCACACATAGACCAATTTGTGGCGGGCCGCCACACATTGAAATCCCCCCGCCACACATTGATTCCGGTATTTATTTATTTTTCCAGACGCGATTTTTATATAAAACGTTCCGTTAATTTAAACCTCGGATCAGCCTCTGCTTTACTGTCATTCGCTTTCCCACACACGCACGCATGGGTCCAAACGCACTGACATCTGATTCGCCCGCTCCTCTCCATGGCAACGTCTGACGCTGCAGCCGAAGCTGGATAGCAAGAAAGCAGAATTGCACTGAGGAGAGATTCGGCGAAACCTGGCTGTTCACAAAAGGTTTGTATGCTACTGTGCTCAAAACACACATGCACAGAATTATTGTCCAGAAAAGTTATATTGGCATAGTGAGCTAAAAGTTGTTAACGTTAGCAAAGGAACATCCCACGCCCTAATTCAACATATAAAGCTGGTAACGCAGCAGCCCCGTAAAGCCCAAGACATTCCGCCCAGGGCACGACCATAGCGTTCTTGATGCATTTAGCTAGAAAGTGACCCAGGGGTGCTCACACTTTTTCAGTGTGCGAGCTACTTTTAAAATGACCAAGTCACAAAGATCTACCGACCCATAAAAGCGTATGTTATTTTACAATTTATTGAAAATTCCAAGCCAATATTGCACCAAAATAAGCTCTGTTTTTGTAATTACCATATAATAATAATAATAATAATAATAATAATAATAATAATACAGTGACAATGTATAATAATAATAGTATTAATAATTAGTTCAGAGTTTAATTTGATGACTTGCACTGCATTGACTCAGCCAAGGATGCGTAGTCCGGACAGTAGCTGCTGACAGCCAGCGTGCGCTGCTTAGTTGCGCACAGGCCTTCCCTTGCGTCTCCAACCCTGCAGGTTCGGGAAATTTGCCAAGTTATGGCGCTGAAGCTTTGAGGACAGATGTTTCATTTTTCGTTTGAAGGCATTGACTGAGCTGATCATGTCGATCACCGTTTTGTCTTTTCCTTGCAGCTCTTGATTAAGGTCATTCAGTATGTTTGTCAGATCGGTTAAAAAAGCCAAATCCAGCAGCCACTGCCCGTCATTCAGCTGTTTGCATTCTGCATGTCCACTTTCAGGGAAAAACTCCTTGATTTCTGGACAGAGCTCTCGGAATCGTTGCAAGAATTTCCCGCGACTAAGCCACCTCACGTCAGTGTGTAGCAACAACTCAGAGTGGTCGCTGTCAGCCTTCTCCAGATGTGCCCGGAATAGCCGTCTTTAAAGCGCTCTAGCTCTAATTGAGCAGGCGATCTTCGTTGCCACGTCCATGATCTCTTTCATGTTCAGCATTTTCGCGCATAATGCTTGTTGGTGGATAATGCAGTGGTAATTCACGAAGTCTGGAAAAGCATCGTCCTGTCTGCACCTGGCAATGAACCCATGCACGCGACCAACCATTGCGGGCGCTCCATCCGTGGTGATGGACACTAACTTGTACAGTGGGAGCTGAGTTTTGTCTATAAAGTTTTTAAACGACTGAACAATGTCCTCTCCTCGCGCATATTCTTTCAAGGGAATCACTGTCAATAGCTTCTCCTTTGCAGTCATATCACTGAACACCATACGAATGTAAATGCACACCTGTGCTGTGTCACTCACGTCCGTAGATTCGTCCAACTGCAGTGAAAACCACTCGCAATCTCCGATGTCCTTCCACATCTGCTGGGCCCATCAACTGGCTCCAGCGCAAAGGTTCATGGGTCCAAATGTTTGGAGATAGCCTGCTAATGGCTGGGTGGTCGCTGTCTGCCGGTGGATGCGTGATGGGCCATGTAGGACGAACAGGGAACTTTTTTTTTTTTTTCCAAAGTTGTATGCGATCTACCACTATTGGCCTCGCGATCGACTGGTAGATCGCGATCGACGTATTGAGCACCCCTGAAGTGACCATAGCGTTCTTGCTGCATTTAGCTAGAAAGTGTTGAGGGAGTCAGATTTGAAGCAGACACGATGTACAACGTTCTGATTGTAAAAGAAATGCACTGGCATCGGTCTACGTCTACACTAGTCAACTATGGTTCTCAATCGCATCCTGGCATAGTCCCACCCTCCCTCGTGAGATAGGTCGAATGGACTCTCTTTGATTAACTGCTGTAGATAGAATGGTAGGTCCATTTATAAACTGGATTACAGTAGCCTAATTCAGCGATTCAGGTGAAATGTGTTTATGGATAAAGCCATGTCCATTGTCAAATTAAGAATAAAGCAACATATTTTGGCTATTTTTTTCACTCTGACTCTGAATGTCTGTTGCTTTAATTTAGATGAGTATTGAGAAATATTTCTTCAAAAAAAGGCCTCGTGCAGAGGAGAGAGAGCAGCTGGAGGTATCATTTTGAAATAAAGTTTAAAAGACAACAGTAATGGTGTGGCTGCTATTAATTTACTATTTTAATGCTCCTAGGCATCAGACAATGCTGCTCAGGGCTGCTCAAATGAGATGCTGGAGAGCCAGGGAGATAGCAGCCAGAATACTGCTGAGACAGGTGAGGAGGAAGACAGATAAATGTAAGAAAGAAAGTAATTGTTTTTTTGTTTTTTTTTTAAAGAAGAACCCTCAACCAGTAAACACAGGGATCTGGCTTTGACCACAGCTGGCTGAGCATGCCCCAATTTAAGGGATGGCTATACTACACCCAGCATGGTAGGCCTAATAATTTATCTGTTGAATTACTTGTCTTTTTAAATTGTCCATTAATGTACAACATTATTTTATTGCTTATAGACAATTAATGTATGTTATACTTTTAAGGGATGTTCTGCAGACTGTGTAGGCAGCACAAGCCAGCACCTAAGAAGGGTGCCACTAAACGGGCATTTGTGGAGGTTGCTGCAGTAATTTACCGCAAGGATTATGTAGAGCGACACATAAAAACAGAGCATCACCAGGAGAGCATCAGATGCCAGGCATCACTTGCCTCTGGTATTGTTCAAAAATGGAAAATAAATAATATATAAATTCCTGTACTAAGCCCATCATGTATAAGTTATTTTCTAATGACTTTGTAATCAACAGGTGTATCAGGAACAGGCTTCAGGGGGAACACCTGGCAGCCTGCTTAAGAATCTCAATTAATGGGCCCGAAGACCCCAAGGAGTTCCCATATGACAGGGCACAGGAGATTTTTTTTAGAAAACCAAGAAAAATCAGATGCCCAAACAGGGAATGCAAACTCTGCAATAAGTAGTGTTTTGCCATTTGAGTTACCTTGCACCTTGAGTTCCTGCAACGAGTAGTTCCATACTAAAGTATTTATGCTATTGTATTTATGTTTCATTTTACTATTTATTTTAACTTTTGTTTTATGCCAGTTTTTTTGGTAAGAAGTTAACAAAATGGAACTTAATTAAAATCAAGTTCAAGTTCAATCTGGTGATGGGTCTTCCATACAAAGTCCAGGTATTTGTATGAGCATTATTGGCCTGTCCAGTAATGCATGTTTAGGTGGAGGAAGGTCCATACAGGATTCTAGTAGGGTTCTTATCAGTCAGAAACTAAGATTAAACCTAATAATTTAAAAATGTCTTTTAAATACTAATGTACATTCAACTTAAAGCAGCTTCAGAAAGAATACTGCCTTCTGTTCACATTTTACATAAACCCCAATGACCGACTACGCCGACCGCCCTGACTTCGCGACGCCGTGACTTTGCGACGCTGTGACACTATCCCGGTGCGCAGACCCACCACAAATTGCCACCTGATCTGTGGGAAACACTGAAGTATGCTATTTCCAAATGGACTGCTCTTGTAGTAAGGCAAGTAAATAGCACATCATATCGTTTTACCATGCCACGCCCCATTTTCACCTCTATTGGTCCAAAATAATCCACTCCAACATGCGAGAATGGAGGGAGATCAAAGGTCAAACGATCAACTGGCAAAACAGCCATCTTTTGTTCACCTGCACATGCATAGCTTCGTCTGCAAGGAACACAGTTGTTAACAATTTTCCTAGCAAGAGAGTTTGCGCAAGGAATCCAATATTTTTGCCTTAAGCTTGCCAAGATGTGATTTCTGCCACAATGCCCAATCTGCTGATGGATATGTCGAAGCAGAAGCTCTGAAACATGATGTCTCTTAGGCAAGATAGCTGGGTGTTTCTGCTCTTCTGTTATGGCCATCCTGCTCAGGCTCAATATGCCATGGACAAGTATTGGGTCCAGCCTAAAGATGGCACTTATTGACACGTCAACGGATATTCACAAGGGACACCGGAAAAGCCAGTCGTTCAACCACTAGGCCTGTTGTAGCTTACAGAAAACAGCATCAAGCAAGAGAACTAGGACATAATTTTTCACAGAAATGACGCACAATGCATTCAACCATAGTGGCGACACAGCAATATCAATAAAAATAACGATAGAAGTTGACCTTTAAGCAGCCAAAACAGACACCTTTTTTTCTTCAACATTTAAACACGTTCTTCATGGGTCATAGAAAGCAACTCTTCACATGAAGCCTTGTCCATTACAGATTGCACAAGAGCTTGCCGCAATAGGCTTGGCATTAGCAGCCTGTTGCTTGGGGACACCCTTGTCACAGCAGTTACAAAACTACCTTTACTTTTAAATGACAGCTTAGAATCAGATGACTGTTTGGGCTGCAAGAGCTTTTTTGTGGGAGACGGCTGTTGAATGTCACCAAAGAGGGGATCTTGCATGATCCTAGCTTGTTTTTCCAATGAAGTTAACAAGATCAGAGAAAGTGGCCTTTCTTTGCCTTTGTTCCAAGATGTCAAATGCGATAGACCGCCATCTTTCCCTCAATTTCAGAGGAAGCTTTGAAACAAGAAGCCTCATAATGGATGGTAGACAAAGCTCCTCCATGTCTTGCAGATTCTGAGACAAGTTACAGCATGCTCGAAGGAAGAGTGCATAACTGGACAATGCTTTTCCATCTTCTGCCTTAATGTAGCTCCAGTTCAAAGCTTTCTCCGTGTAGGCATTTGTAAGCTTTATCTTGTCACTAAAGTGATACTCCAGCAACCTTTTGGCCTCTGCGTATCCATCATCTGCACTCATGTGCAAACAGGTTCTCACCAGTTCCTTCGATTGGCCAGAAGTGTATTGCTCCAAGTAAGTAAGGCTTATGGCCTTATTTTCAATTCCATGCGTGAAAGCCTGCATAAAAGGCCTAAAGTTCAAAGGTTCCCCATCAAAAACAGGTATATCCCTTGTGGGAAGCAAAGATTACCCCCTTTGCTACATAAAGAAGTTTGCAATGTTATTTAGATCACTATTTATATTTGACTGTGCAGACTGTGTGGTTGAATTAGTTGTTGTAGTCATGAGGGTAGTGGTGACTGCTACGGCAGTGGGAGCAGAGGTAGCTGACACTATGCCTGAAGTTGAGGTGGCAGCTGTAGAAACAGAAGTGGCTGCAACCGTGGTTGGAGTAGAGGTGGCAGCTGGCTGGAAGGAGAGTCGGTTTTGCCTTTGAGCTGTAAGCATCTGAAGAGGCGTTTTGGGAACAGTATGTATATTTGCATATTCAATTGAAGGTTCTGGATCCAAATAAGTTGCCTTTCCCTTTTGTCCTTGTGTCTCCAGGTAAGAGTTCATGCCATCCACCGGTTCTGATTGACAAACAGAGCTTGCTTTAGTTGTTTCAATTTGTTTTTTTTTTAATTCTCCAAGACTTTCACCTTTGCATGTGCTGCAGCAATGTCAGTTTCCAGTGCACTCTGTTCTATTGCACTTTGCAGTTGCATCCTTTGCAGCTCAAGGGCGTGTTTCTTCTTAAGTCCAGCAGCACGTTCAAGAAGAGCTGCCTTTTCTGCTTCAGTTTTTGCACGTGCTACTGACAGTGATGATGTGCTGGATTTGGAAGAACTCCCAGAAGAACTCTTTGACTTTCTTGACTTTCTTGACATCTCCAACTCCACATATCTAACTGAGAGACTGACTACCAACAGGAAGGAAGCCATTTTTACTTGCCCAGGTGACCAAAGGCTGTGTCAAAATAAAGGTCTATGGCAATTATGACAAATCTGCAGTCTAAACTAAAAAAGGTGAATTTGGCTCCAACACATGTATTGGAAATACTGTCCAAAGGGGTAATAAAAGGCAATGGCTGAGACAGCCTTCTTTTGAATGCCTGTGCATTGTCTAGAAATGATAAGAAGGACTTCTTTTTTGGTTCATACCAATTGACATGATCATCTTGCCTTTCTTCACCGGTCAACAGGTCTTGCACAAGCAAATGAGCCTTTTCAAATTCAAGCAATGCATCATTAAGATGTTGAATGCCTTTGTCCACATCAGCAACACTGCCTTTGTCCATAAATTCCTTTAATTCATTTTGTTTCCGTGTACAAAAACTCAGCTTTCCCTTTCGGGTTGCAATGCGCTGGTTTAACTGCATTTCAGCCATTATTTGCATAGTAGCATCCTCTGTAGGTCTGTAGGTGGAGTCAGCGACTTCAACATCAATTAATACTGATTGAGACATTTTCAAATAATGTGACTTCCAACAAAAGTTCAATTTAAATTCAAGGGTGTGTACCCAAATTCAGTAAGTCCAAAGTGCATGTTATACACAATCCAAATGAATCTACATTCCATTTTCAAACAAATTCCAAGTCAAGTTTGAGTCTCCATTAAAACACTTCATGAAAAGGTTTTTTTACTTTATGTGAGTGGCAATCTCAATTTCATTTCAAAGTAGTTCAAAGTTCAAAATAGATGTGGTGCGGTAGTTGTCACACGCTTATTTAAAAACACTGTGTCCAGCTGTTGTTCATACCTGGTCAAGATGGCAGAAGAGGCAAGCAGGTCAGTAGCAGGCAGGCAAGGTGAGAGGCGATGCAGGCAGACAGAAAGGCATGAGGAATGGCAGGCAAGCAAGCAGGGGTGGGCAATGACAGGCAAGTAAGGAGAGGGGTGAAATGGCAGGCACTACAATGTTGAGGCTTGGGAATAACACTATTTGTCAATATCATTGTCAATGTCAGTTTGTTTATAAAGCGCTTAAACCACAGCAGTTGACTAACGTGCTGTAAAACAAAGCAAAAACCAATCAAATCAAAAACACAAAAACAAAGAGACAATGATAATAATATAATATACAAAAAGAAAATAGATAAAATAACATTAATTTAACTTAATACTTAATGACACTATTTTGATTGTTGTATGTGCAAAGGTCAGAAAGGGGGAAGTCAGTGTATAAAATGTAAGAAATCAAAGGCAGGATAAAACAAATAGATAAAACAGTGAATCCAAAATAAGAGCAAGGGGTAAGGAGTATTTTCAGTGAAGATGTGCAAATGCACTTCACATGACTAAAACAGCTTGAAACCTGTCTCTGTAGGCTTACACAGTACATTAAAATGTTAATGACTGCTTTATGTAACTCAAACAGCACCATCTAAGGAAAAAATATTTTTGTGAATTGTTTACAACTGATCAGAAGGAAAAAAAAATGTAACTAGGAGAAACTAAGTTTAACCCCTGGGAGAGGGAGGTAGTATAAAAATAATCATCAAGTAGCTTCTTAAGTTGTAGAGTTGAGGTCTCTCACACAGATCATGACACATTGAATATCAATTCTTTCAGATCATTTTTTGAAATTAAAGTACTGTCTGGACATGAGGTTGATATGACAGAAGATATTTTTTAACAAGGACATCAGCAGTCATCGGCAGGTTTTAATGTTAAGGACTATGGAAAATTCATCTTTTCACAAGATCTTCATTCTAAATGGACTTCAGCAATCAGGAAAAAACAAGCTTTTGTACTTTTACTTGACATGTGTACTATATTTGCTCATCATTGTCATCAATCTAACAATTATTTTCACAGTCAGGGTAGATAAAGCCTTGCATGAACCGATGTACATATTTCTGTCAAATCTGTGTGCTAATGGGTTGTATGGAACGGTTGGCTTTTACCCCAAATTTCTAATAGATCTTCTCTCTGATGTAGCAGTGATTTCATACCCTCTATGTCTAACGCAGGCAGTTGTAATTTACTCATCTGCTATGTGTGACATCACAATTTTAACAGTGATGGCTTTTGACAGATATGTGGCAATATGCAGACCACTACAATACCACAGCATTCTCACGTCTCACATGGTCTTAAAGTTACTGTTGCTAGCCTGGTTTTATCCTGCGTCAATGACGGTCGTGGGTATTATTCTTACTGTCAGAGTACCTTTTTGTGGATCATTTGTTATTCGTAAACTATTTTGTGACATTCCCTCAATCGTAAAGCAAGCTTGTTATCCAACCACAGCGAACCGCATCTTCAGTGTCATTTTGTTGACGGGTCAAGGCATACAGGTACTGTTAATTTGTGTGACATATGCAGAAATTGTTTGTGTTTGTTTTCAGTCCAGGGAAGGCAGGAGAAGGTTTACTCAAACCTGTTTGCCTCATATAATAGCCATTTTTGTCTGCATTTTGTCTCTGTTGTTTGATCTTTCCTATAGCTGGGCTGACACCACAAACCTTCCGCTCGCTCTGAGAAATGTATTAGGCACGCAGTTTCTCATTCTCCCTCCGATCTGTAATCCACTTGTATATGGTCTACAACTACCAAAGATACGTAGAGCAATTATCAAAACTTGCTCAAAAAAAACTAAGGATCGAAATAGAAATAAATGCAACAATAGAAGATGTCATTAAAGCAACCGGTTAAATACACAATGCACCTTTTTTTAAAGTAATTCAATGAATGTAAAATATTAATTGAGGATCATATATATTTTACCACAACAAATATTTAAAACAAAAGCCAAAGTCTCCCTCCAACTGTCAAAGAGATGAAAATTACAGCACTATACAATCAAAAAAGATTCCACTAAAATTCATAATTTATGAATGTACTCTGTTCTACATTTCCAGTGTACATAAATATACTTCAAACTTTATTAGTGATTTTATTTTCCATTGTGTAAACCATATTATGTTTGTTACTTTTACAATCAACTGAAGCATTGTATATCTTTGGTCATCAGTAAATTGTGTTATGTGGCATATTATTTTTATTTTTTTCCATGTTAAACTGGCCAGCAAGTAATACTTAAATAAAATGACCAGAATGGAGTGGTCCAGTCATTTGTTATGACACTTAGTGTCAATATCTTTCTTTCTTTAAAATATATAATCTTACTTCCATTGTATTCAACAATCCATACTATTCTTAGCGTTTCACTTGAAATGCAAACTTTACTATTACATATGTAGGTTGTGATTCCTCCAAGCTAAATGCACTATTACCACTAGGTGGCGATATAATCCACATTTAGAAATTCTCTGGTTCTCTTATCTCTATAGCTCTATTCATGCCAACGCATAAAAATCAGAAGCAATCTGACCATGTTTCTACACACAATGTATTTGTCTGGTAGGCAAATTATTAAGCAATAAAATCATTAAGATCAGTTTTCATAAAGTCAATTTGGGGATAATGATTTTATGTATTTTCTTACTGCATTAATGGATGAAAGGGCAAACTAAATGAAACATACTTTTGATAGATTGAGCTTTTTTTACCCTCAAACTTACATTAGTGCACACAATGACAGCAGTTTCATTCTTTCATCATAATGAAAATGGTATGGTGCAGTCACGTATTATGCATTGTGCAAGTTCAGGATTGAATGGTCATAACCCCCAAAACATTCAGGTATCTATTAATAGTGCCGCTGAGGACAGAAATAGCAAAGTAGTTTAAAAGGGCCATAAAACAGAAAACCATTTTAAACTTGTCTTTGTTTAAATTGGAGAGGTTGTGCATGGCTACACTGCGGTCATTAATGTGAAACATGGTTCTTTCATTCATATGTAAATTTAAAATGTAGAAATAAGGTCTCTAAAAAAGGTCACAAGAACAAAGAACAAAGAACAAAAAAAGGTTGCAATGTCATATCTGCAAAATCAACTACAGTTCGATTGTGGCTGTCAAAAAAGGGTGCCATTTAGCATAAATGGACCATTTTAATTTACAGAGAGATGTTACTGGGTTTATATAGCTGCATTTGATTTTATCTTTAATAAATCAAAGTCGATTGCATTTCATTTAAACATCAGACAATATCAATACTCCAATTTAACTAGTCTATGACCCCTTTAATTACTAATCTTTAATCTTTGTGACATTCTTTAATCTTTTATCTGCAAATACATACTAGTAGCATATGCTGTGTGTAGTATTGTGTTTGTGGCATACAAGATTTTGGTTTCTTAACAGGTTGTCAATAAAGTTAGTCAAGTTTCTTTGAAGATACATTCTCAACTACATTTTCACAATTTATGTATTGGAATTACAATGGTGATGTCATTATGTAGGCCTACTTGGGATGCACAGTTTTCCACTGAAACAACATATTACTACTGTATGTTACGGACCGGTCATGATGATGACATATATACTGTTTGAGAAGGATGGTGACATTTGTTTAAATAAGGAAAACACTTTTGCACCATTACATTGGTGACATGGATAATTGGACATTGGCTCTGGAAACATAAAATAAGCATTCTGAGCTTATGTATAGGTAATGCATTGTCCAGAGCTGTTTGTGTGTGTGTGTGTGTGTGTGTGTGTGTATTAGTCAGTGCCTGTGTATCTGTGTGTGTGTGTGCGTCAGTGGCTCTGTGTGTAGCTTTGTGTGTGTGCGCGCTAATGCGTGCATCAGTGCCTCTGTATCTTTGTGTGTGTGTGTGTGTTAGTCAGTGCCTCTGTATCTTTGTGTGTGTGTGTGTGTGTGTGTGTGTGTGCATACCTCTGCCTGACTGGGAGCAGCAGTTGTGAGAGGCAGATATGTGTGCAGGGGGCCTCAGCCATCTTCTCCTCTTCCTGTGATTGATAACAACAATTAAGCACAACAATGATAACCTCCCCTTTACACACACTCAGAGCACGCTGCAGATAACACACACAAACACACACACAGGAACACACTCACACGCACGCACGACAGCACCCCACCCCCACCCCAGACAGAAACACATACATATGCACACACACTTTGGCTGCAGATAACACACACACAAACACACACACACAGGAATACACTCACAGGCAAGACAACACCCACCCTCCACCAGACAGAAATACATACATATGCACACTTAGAGCACATTTCAGATCACACACACACACACACACACACAGGAACACACTCACACACAAGACAACACCCCCCACCATAGACAGAAACACATACATGCACACCTAGAGCACATTGCAGATCTCTCTCTCACACACACACACACACACACACACACACACACAAACTGCATGCCGTTCCAGAATGAAAACAGCGTGCCCACCGAGGTCTATAAATAACTGTCAGCTGAGTGGCATGGAGAGTAGAGGCGGTTCAAAATAGATGGCCAGTGCAAGTGCCCTGTGCCTAGCTGCAGTCAACGTTCCTCTGTGGCGGAACTGGACATGGGATTATGTTACACAGACTCCGGTCTAGTAAAACACCTGTGATTGTGCACACCTCACCATTAACATTAACATGACAGACTTTTAAACAACACACACACAAACACACACACACAGTGCGCGTCCACGAGAGATTGGCCGATGTAGGCTACGTGCAGAACGACACTTCTCGTCGTCGCGCACGCCGGGGAATTTCGGCCCAGCTGTTCAGAGTTCGGTGACCTTGGCGTTAGCAACTGTTTTCCCCGCGACCAGAAAAATCACTCACGTTTAAGGGGTCGGACAGCTCACAAACAACACATTGGCCAGATTGTTATCATGCCCATAAACAAAATGAAAAGCTTCCTCTCAATAACGGCAACACTGGCATTTCACTTTGTCACGGCTTAAGTGCGTAGAGCTATTCGTGATTTCAGTGATGATACTCAATAATAATCTGTTTATGGAAATGAACAGCTGTTTAGCAGCAGGAAACAGGAAGGTCGCAGCGTGCGTTGGGAAGCTGAAGACACACGGCTTTTGTAATAGAGACTACAGGTGTGCTTGGTGCTTTGTTCAACGTTGTACTTGCCGCTATTGTTTTTATCACTCTTTGTTCAGCTGCTTCCATTTGTTTTCGTGACATTTTTTCCAAGTTATTTTTGAGTAAAATGCTTCACGTTGATAACCAAGACTGGCAGTGAAGTGACACGGCTAAGAGCTAAATTATTCAGTTGGTGGCACGCGCATGGGATGCATGCGGCTCACCTGCAGACTTCTTTAGCCTGTAAGTAAATAACATCATCCACTTGGTCTGTGGACGCATTTACAGAATCACACATGTAGGCCTATACATTTATGCTATTCGGCTCATCTCCTTGAGACATTTGTAAATTATCCATCGTTGTATGTAGGTAAAACATATTTTAATCTAAGTTGCCAACTTTTGACCTACTGTCTAGTTTTCATGGTGTGCTAGATAGGTAGGCTACATCTTGGGCGTCATCGTGTGGGCCTTAAAACTGGCACACCTTATTGGTGCAGGTTATTTCGTATTTTGTAAAAGCAAAGCATTTGAAACGGTATAGCCTACAGTGTATTACCACTGTATGTCTTATGACCTCTCATATATCGGCCGTTTAGCTGATTTTGAAGTAGCGTATACCAACTAACCTTATGAGCTCCTGTCCGCCTGTGGTTCAACGTGAAGAAGTTACAGCCAGCTGCCCGCTACCTTGCACTCTGAGGAAATGAGGAGAAGCGCGGGAGAAAGCCGGAAATCGGTTTGGGATATTGATATTCAGTCAATCAAATCTCAGTCATTAGCCAATCAAAGGATTCCCCTGCCTTTCAGGCTGCAGAAAGCATCATTGTTAATTGGCTGTTGCTGTTAATGAGCCACTTGTTTCCCAGCCAGCGAGCAAAGAAAGATGACTTTGTTTTAATGCTTGAACACCCTCAGACAGAGAACAATTAGGAGAGATCAAACACAGTGTTGTTAGGCTGTGAGAATCATGGGCTTTTGTTTCAATCTATAGGATCTGTAGGCTACTGTACTGTACATGTAGTATCCTATACTGAGAAAGATGCCCACCACTAGACAGATAATGATATTAGGCTGCTCAAACACTGGTTGTGAAGACCTATTCATAAGGGCACATGCAAACAGCAATAGTGATTTTTGCAGTATGTCACAGGGCAAGGAAATCAACCTAAGTTGTAGCTGATTATGTAGCTGAAATAATATAAAATAAATATAGTCTATACCCCCCCCCCCCCCCCCCCCCCCCCCCCCCCAAAAAAAAAAAAAAAAAAAAAAACGCATCATCTTTGGTTGTTTGTTTGCTTGTTTTAATTGGTGGGTATTTCTATATAGTTTTTGAAAAATTGAAAACTGTTAAGCATTAGCTTGTATAAAGGAGCCATGATGTAGGGTGGCATAGGTATGTGTTTCAGAAAACAGCATGTTTATGTAATTCAGGTGTAGTAACATAAAAGTTTAACAATAGAGCATCTAAAACCACAAACAATAAACTGTATTTTCAACTTGACTATGCATTAAAAGTTGTGACAGCATATGCTCTTCAGAGACAATACACAGTTGGCAAACTTTTTCATACCATCTCAGAAGTCAAGGATATTATCTTATATTGTTTCACACAGTTATGCTTCAAATTCCAGGAAAGTGGCAGAAGTGATCCTATTATCGGCATAGTGCCTATTATCAGCCATTTATATTGCTGTTCCACTTAAAATAACACTTTACCCCTATTATCCCCGTGAAAAAAGACAAATTCAGCTATATCAGAGTATGTGAATCTATTTTATTTTTTGATGCGAAAGGCATTGAAATGTCTTTTACCACCCGCCCAATAATAGACTTGCTTACGCTATATTTGTTGCTTAATCTCGCGGAAAAGCGATCATGTTGGCATGAACTGCAGTTGACTCTGGAGTGGATCTCAGCCAGATGTGGGCCGAATCTGTCACAGAGTGCACTGCAGTGTGGGTGGCCATGGTTACTCTGAATGAGCTTTGTTTGAAAACAGATTGTGTGTGTGTGTGTGTGTGTGTGTGTGTGTTTTGGGGGAGCAGGAAGTGATTCTCACCACAGCTCTGGAGTCAGCATGCCTACATGGCCAAGCTACACGGACTTCTTGAGTGAGAATGCTCAGGCAAACACACACACACACACACACACCCATACATGCACACGCACACACACACACACCCATACATGCACACACACACACACATGTACAGAAATGAACACATCCACACATATTTACATAATCACACTCACTCATTCATAACTGTAGGCATGAATGTGTCAACTCACCCACTGTGTCACACATACAGACACACGCACACACACACACACACACACACACACAAACACACACACATATATTATCATTTGCAAATGAGTACTCGTGCGTGACCAACCATTAACATATACAAATAAAGACTTTAACACACATACACACACACACACTTTGGAAGGTTATTATAGGGATCCATATGCAGTAATTAGTCTTTCCATTATGAATAGTCGACCATGTTTATCTTATCATTGGTTATACACACACACACACACACACACACACACACACACACACACGCTGCCTCGTGAAAAATTTGTAATGTTTTCCATTACACATATACTGGTAGGTTTTAGAAACTTTTTAATCATCCTATTTATCAAGTGTGTGTGTGTGTGTGTGTCCAGGAACAGCCTGTAAATTAATCATGGCAATAATAATCAGAAAAGCTTGCAGTGCTGATCTGACTAATAGAAGCTAGCCTATGCCGAACACCTGGGGTACCATACCTCCCAAGGGACACTATCCACCGCAAGGGGGACCATCCCACCCATGAGTACCATCCACCCCAAGGCATACCATCCCAACCAAGGGGTACCATCCACCCCATGGGGGACCATCCCGCCCAAGGGACACCATTTACCACAAGGGGTACCATACCTCTCAAGGGGTACCATCTACCGCAAGGGGGACCATCTACCCCAAGGGGGACCATTTACCACAAGGGGTATCCAAAGTCATCAAAACCGTACGGTGCCCGGAAACAAAAAAGACCGGTAATCAACAAAATATAAACTAAAAAGAATGTGTTAAAGGTTTTGTTTAGGTTACAATGTAGCTAAAGCATTTTTGTTTCTGTTTTATCTTTAGCAGCTTTTTATTGTCATGATGCAGGCTCCCACCCCAAATGCTTACCATTATATTACATTACATTAGCAATTTACAATAGAGGATACAATCAAGCTACACATATGTAGGGGAGAGCAGAGTAAGTGAGAGTGTAACAAAGTACAGAACAGTGCTGGGAAGTGGAGTCTCCTTCCAGCATGTGCTTTAAAAAAATATGTCAACTCCACCACTATGATCCAGCCACCTGCAGGCACACACTCTCCTTCTTACTTTAGTCCCTTATTGTAGGCCTGTTTGTAATGTGTTGTATGTGCATTTGGGAAGAGGTGTTTTTTGTTTATTCTTTGATTAAAAAAAAGCTCAGCTATAAAGCTATGTCTTGTGTGTGTGTATACATACTATACAATATTTGGCACTGGTTACAATGCAAGATAGGGGAACAGCTACATTCTCATTTAGACACTTAATCGGTTGTGGGGGAGCATAGGACACTTGACCCTTGACCCCACAGCACGTGACTGCACTTCTGGACCCTGTTTACATATGCCTTCCTTTTTGCATGATACAGTTTTAGTTGGCATTTGCAGATGGCACCGTGGATTGTGTTTACAGACAGAGGTTTCTTGGAATATTTCTGGGCCCATTTAGTAATGTCAATGACAAAATCATGCCACTGAGTGATGCATTGTCTAGGTCATTGTACTGCCCACCCCAGTGCAACCAAGCTCTTCCTGAGCAGTCTATACCCAGTGTCGAACCCATGACCTCACAGCAACTCCATATAAAAGACAGATGCGCTACCAAGTGACCTAAAAGCTGGTCTACTAGCTCAGTTAGTAGCGTATCTTTTTGAGGTGTCCGGAGGGAGGTTTACTAACGTTCTACGCCAAGCTGTGCTAGCTGGCATCCGTTCCACCAGCCCACTACAGGTCACCCCCCTCCCCCTCCCCCTGCCCCCATTCCATAGCTTGTCACCCCCCCCACCTCCGTTCCGTAGCTTGTCCAGGTCCGAGGCTTCAGCCCGCAGGACTGTGGGGCCCAGCGAGAGGACGAGGAGGGCATGTTCAAGGTTCAGTAACCTCTGCCTGTCTCTTCCTATTTGGCCCGAATAAAGAGCGATGCATGTTGCGTGCCAGCAGCTCTCCTCTGCATTAATCCCGCCAAGTGATGCAGTAATCCACCCCCGATCTAGATCGCACAGATTTACAGTGGCCTGTGCACACAGAACATACAGTGGCCTGTGCATACAAAATACAGCGGCAAGCCAGCCCCACGGGTGCACCCTGAAACTGCACTGAGACATATAATTGAACATAAACAATTTTCAGCCACATTAGTTTAAGGGAAATCCTGTCAACTTGTCTTGCAATTGAACAGTTAGACCTGTCCTATGCTTTTTACATTATTACATTACATTACACTTAGCAGACGCTTTTATCCAAAGTGACTTACTTAATAAGCTAACAGAGGTGTAGAGGAACACAGAGCAAATAGACTACCCTCACACAGGAAGATACATGTGTACATGTGTACCACATGATTTTTTTAAGATCAGTCTGAGACCCTATCCATCAAAAAATTGCATATGTTTCAATATGATCTAATGTGGTATGATCTAATCACAGCACAGACTATGAACTAAAGTCTTGACTGTTTTTGTTATTGTAGCATCCCCAACGTCACGTGACGCCTGTGTGCGCACGTGTAACTGACAGAGCCGTTCATGGAGAGAGCCCGAGAGAGAGAGAGAAGGGAGGGCGGGCGAGAGATGTAAGGCTGAGGCGCGTCTCTCGTCTCGATAGCAGGGGGACTAGACAAGAAGGACACCCTCAGCGGTCAGGGTGGGACCCGCCAGACCACGGTGGTCCCCCACGGTCTCCCCGCCTGCGGGAAAGGGTCGCCACATCGGCACCACTGACGCCTATAATCGAAATATTTGTCAGCAAAGAAGAAGACGGGCTGACCACGAACGAGAAAACCCCGGAAATCAGCTCTGGTTGGGAACCGGTCACCCTCAGTGCCTTCGCAGATGATAAGGTAGTAATAAAAACTGTAAATTATTTCACGCAATTTGACCGTTTTCTGCACAAACAATGTAGTGAGGTCCAAGCATGTGTAGCTCACAGGCAGCGAGGAGAGCTACAGAACGGAAAGTGGGTAAGTTCACGTAGTATTGGCAGATGCAGACGTACGGTGTACATGCTTACTGTACACTGCATATTTGGAATTATGGAATGGAATTATTATATGGAGGGTTAATTTCCCTCTAGTATCGATATTCCTTGCTGTAAGTGACCTTTAAATGAGATGCATTTGTGTTATATGTAGCCTATGTCAACGCATAATTTCTAAGATACAGAGAACATGGGACACATAGCCTACAATACGAACTGGTTGAAGGATATATAATTTTAATAGCCAATGTCGAAGAAGACTTAAACAGCATCATTTGAGTAGACTAGCATGCTAGAGAGACCTCTAAACAAAGGTCTAATAAAACAAAAATTATGCCTCACTGCCAACTTCGTATTCATTCTTCTTTAATGATCAGGTTAAATCCAGAATCGACTAATCATTTCCCCAATCATGTCTTTTAAAACTGACGTCTCAGTAGTACCACGAATTTTATTGACTGGGTCAATGTCCATTGCCTGTGACAAAAGTGGATGTAGTGGTTTTCGGACTTTGAAACAGGACGTATTTTTCTTTCTTTCTTTTTTCCGACACTACTAGTCAGACAAGTTGTCAGTCTGAGCTCTTTTGAGGTAGACAGGCGAGCTCATGTATTCTAAGTAATGTTATTATACCGAGGTACTGTTACAGTCATACTTTTAAATGACATTTTATTTCATTTAAGCAGTGGACTGTATAAATTATCTGATATCGGTCTGCTGTCAACCTAGCCTATTTATTGTATCATTGTTTACATGTAGTTCAGTAAATGTTATTTTCTCCGTAGGCAGATTTGCTTCAAGAAAGAATGATGACTTCAAAGTTATTTTTATTTTACAAATGAAAAGATGGAGATATTTTTTAACATTAAACTTTTAAACTCAGCGCACTCCCTCGTTGAACACAGCGCCGCCAAAGCGGCTCAACCGCTCTCTCGCAGAGGATCCGGTGGAACATGAGGAGAGGACGTGAGCTACGTGCGCATACAGGAGTAGACGACATGACATGGAGAGCTTGGGACACACGGACCCTTTAAACACAAGCTCTTCTCGCGGACCCGACACAGCTCGCCTTGTGCCAGAAAGAGTCATACTGGGCTCGTCCGAGCCACATGCGGCAACGAGAATGGGACTTAACGCTTTCTGCTCCCCGCCGGTCACAAGCTCTACAGCAGCCGAACTGCTTGCAGGTCTGGCCTCTAAAACCGTCGTTCCCGGGATTGCAGTCTTGAAAAAAGAGACCAAAACTGGTGTGCCGTCTTACAACGGCGAGGTCGTTTCTCCTTCAGCCACCGTTGAGGGGAACTGCAGTGACCTACTGCCCTCGACGCCTAGCGGTCTCACGCAGCTGGACGGGAGAATTGAGACCCCCAGCGGCCCCGCGCAACCTCTGAGCAAACCACGAGCACAGGAGAGCGGGGACAGGACGTCACAGGAAAAATGCGCCTCTCTGCTGAAAAGGGCTAATGGTGACCTACGGTTCCGCCAGGCGCAGCATCAAAGGCGGAGAGATGGGGAGAACAGGGACACTGGGGCAGGGGTTTTGATGGGAGGGGCCGGATTAGGCTCAGCAGGGGGCTCAGGAAACCCTGTTAACCTGGACAATTATTTCCCTCCTGACTGCAAGAGGAGGCGGCACGACTCGAGCGAGCCCGAGGCTGGGGATGGGACTGGGGCTGCGGTCAGGAGCATTCGGACAGTGGCGCCTCTCTCCGCCAGTAGCACCTTCAACCAGGTGAACGGCCCAGCACTAACCCCAGCGCTACCCCACCACACTCTCAACAAACCCCAACACCTAAGCTACCACAACAACCACAATCACAGCCTCAGTCTCCACCACCACCACCACCACCACCACCAGAGCGTCAATGTCAACGGCTTTGGCCCAGCGGCAAGCTCCCTTCCTGGGCAGTCGTCCCCACCCGAGGCCCCCTCCATCCCGTCGGCCGCGTCACTGTCGTCAGGCCCAGGCTCAGGCTCAGGTTTGGGCTGGTCGCCGGAGCAGATCGCCCAGTACATCGTGCCCTGCATGAAGCACTACGGCATCTGCGTGAAGGACCACTTCCTGGGCACGCGGCTGGGCGAGAGGGTGCTGGGGGAGGTGGAGGAGCTCAACCACAGCGGGCGCTTCCGCGGCGGCCAGCTGGTGAGCCAGCGGGGCATTCCGTCGCGCAGTATCCGTGGCGACCAGATCGCCTGGGTGGAGGGCCGCGAGCCGGGCTGCGAGGCCATTGGAACGCTCATGGCACACATCGACGAGGCCGTCATGCACAGTGCTGCCAACGGGCAGCTGGGAGACTACGTCATCAACGGACGCACCAAGGTGAGATAAGGGCGCACACATGACTGTAGAACTCACCTGGCACATATAACCACAGAACCCACCTGTAACGAGTGCACACATAATCATGCAAGTCACCTGTGCAGAAGGGAACACATAACCATAGAGTTCACCTGTGAGGAGTGCACGTAACCATAGAACTCACTTGTGCAGAAGGAAACACACAACAGGGGCGCGCATAACCATACTAACCTTAACCCTAATTCTAACCCTACAAAGGCAAAGTGCAATACGTATGCAATCTTCGAAACTGAGTTGTCAAAGTTGTCATACTGCTCACCTGGCAGGTGCTACTTTTTACGTTTTACATTAATTACATTAATATATCGCCACCCCAACCCAACCCTTATATTTTTTTGTATGTGGGGGGTACTAGGTCTTGATCAGGGGGTACCACACCCCTCAGTTTCCCCTGTAGTTCGAACTACGGGGTATACTACAAAGGTGGTTAAGTGATACACCTGCTGTAGTCAACCCATGGGTGGTTATAACCTTGTTATTAGAATAGCCCAGGGCTTCATTCTCTTAACTATTAATATTTGCTGACAGGCTCCTATCAGGTTTACAGCTATCTTTGGGTTAAATAAACCAGCTTTGTCAGTTCGCCACCTTTGTAGTGTATACCGCACAGGAGAGCCAAGCTATTGTGTGCCAGGCTAGGGCCACATCAGAGCCTAATTAGGGCCACATCAGAGCCTAATTGGGGCCACATCAGAGCCTAATTAGGGCCACATCATAGCCTAATTTTGGCCATATTACACCTGTACAAGAGTCAAATCCAAAGCAGATCAGAGTCAGGTCAGGGTCAGAGGTGATGCAGGGCTGGCTGCAGGCAGGCCAATAGAGGGCCTTAACAGTGATCTCCCATTAGGGGCTAACTGTCATATATACACTCATCTAATGTCACGGCTGAGTCATGCATTTGGTGTGTGTGCCAGGTCGGGGAGGGGGTGGAGGTGTGATCAAGACTAATCCTTTATCAGGGATGGACAGTCTTAAAGGTGCAGTGCAGGTTGCAATTCTGAACACGTGTGTTTTTCGTCTTGTTCAGGTCAAATTCAAATGTAAGTCCTCGAGTTTTCTGTCAGCTGTTTGTGCTCAAAAATACCTCCTGGTTCTGTAAATGGCAAACAGACAATACTTAGTGGCCTGGACTGAGTCATAAACAGTCTCAGCCAATCAACACTGTGCTTCAGGTGTGTGGAAGGGAAAGGTGTAATTTGATTGGCTATTGAGTTCAAATACCAACAAACGTGTAAAAATTGAAAACTAAATTACAATTGACTGGGAAATCAGACCTTCACAGAAGACACCTGGGGTTGCAAGACCAGTTTAGGGATTACTATTGGGCGGCAGCAGAATTGGTTCTGTCACAGAGGATGCTGTCTGAGGTGGGCTGTAGTCAGGATCACAGTTAGGTGAATAAACTGGACACTGCAAAAAAATGGGTCCTTTGATGTCCCCTGTAAAGAATTTTCACTGGTTCGTCTTAGACACCCATGATGCAGTGTTTTTACCTTTTAAAAAAGAAAAAAACCTCTCTGGACGAGTTGTAAGTCGACCGCTGTGATGTTCCGAGCACAGGGACAAACTAAGCAACCCTGTTTTTTTTTCTCCCCATAAAGTGCAGTGGGGTCATATTGCTCAGATCTTGCACACTATTACACAAGTGCCTGTATGCAGTTACACATCTCCTACTTGGCAGGCTCTCTCACTGTGTATTTGTGTGTGTGTGTGTGTGTGTGTGTGTGTGTGTGTGTGTGTGTGTGTGCACATGTCTTTGCATGTGTCTGTACATGTATGGGGACATTTCTGTGTGTGTGTGTGTGTGTGTGTGTGTGTGTGCAGTTATTTACCAGCACATCCAGTGTTTATGTCATTGCCATACCATAGCTCCTGCCATGACATACAACATGTTTATATGGCAGAGGTTTAGTTGGTGTAGAAACCTTGTGAGACCAGCATGGCCCAGACTGTTGTCTAGGGAGCATCATGCATCCGTAAAGGACCTCACGAAATGTGCCAGATCATGCCGGTTTGTCCTCTAGTCCAGAGAGTTTGTTTGGAAGCCATTCCGGAATTACACCATTAAGTTCTAGAATTGACATTGAACACCATTTATCATTTGCTTTCATTATTACTATGGCAAAAGAACCCTCGCTTGGCAGTATTCTAATTCCACAGTTGTAACCATAGCTTGCCTCACAAATGGCTTGTTTCCACCACCACAGTGCCAGTGCTGGTGCCCAATCTGGAACTGGTTCTGCTTGTTTCGGCTGAAAAGTGACAGGTGCTGGTGCCAGAAAGTTGGCATTGGCACTGCTCCCTGAAGTTCCCAAAGTTGGAACCACAATGTCACAGTGCTCGGTTCTGAAACCTGTCAAAACGTGTGCCGGTGCCAGTGCTTGACCAGAACTACGTCAACATTAGCACTGGCACCGAAACCAGAACAGTCCTGGCAGGAATGAGGTAAAAGACAGAAAAGGAAGGTGGCATTGGGAAAGTACAGATGATGGCATATTCCTGGTAGACTGTTCTGTGGCAAGATATGCCATTCTGTGTATGAGACACACTGACCACCACGAAAGACATAATGGGCACAGGGAATATGGAGCCTCCACCTTGAAGAGAAAAACAACTTAACATAACACCAAACAGTTTAACGTTCAAAATGTAGGGTGCTACTACTGTACATGCAGTACTTACCAGAGTGTCTCTCTCCCTCTGGTTAGCACTCTGTAGCAATAAGAAGCAACATGGGCACAGCTAATCAGTCCCTTGTATGGCCTGTATCACACACTCACTATCACACACACACACACACATACACACACACACACTTTTAACAGTGTCATATGACTCACAAGAGTGTCAGTCTCTGTGTACAGCACACACTCTCTACCCGTAAGTTTTTTTCCCCGCTGATGTGCTGGAGGAGAAGAGGCACCAAATTCCTTGTGTGTGCGTCAGCGCACTTGGGTGATTAAAAAATGTGGCTGTGATTCTGATCCTGATTCTGATTCAGTGAATCACTAGTACAGGAAAGCAGGCAGGCAGTTTCTCTCTCTCTCAACTGCTCATGTCACTTAGTTATAACAGTGTTATATGACTCACTTAGACTCCTAAGAGCGCCCGGCTCTGTCCAGCACACACACACACACACACACACACACACACACACACACACACACACACACACACACACACACACGCTCGGTACCAGTACCCGCCAGTACCAGAGAGGTGCACAGCAGACTTTGTTCTACAGTGGAGAGTACATATTCTCCTGTGTCTATTTAAGTCATGCGCCCATTTGGGGGTTAGTCTGTGTGTGTGTGTGTGTGTGTGTGTGTGTGTGAGAGAGAGAGAGCGGGAAAAAGAGTGTGTGTGAGTGTTACACCAGTCAGAAGCATGAACCCATGGGCATACTGAATGTGGATGGGCATGTGTTCTGTGTGTGTATGTGTGTGTTCTGTGTGTGTGTGTGAGTGTGAGTGTGTGTATGAGTGTGTGTACTGTACCCATCAGGCGGGGTATGGGCACAGTCACATCATGCCACTCTCAGCTAGGTAGGCACACTGAGCAGCCTTTGTGCTGCGGGCAACCAGCTCTGCCCAGTCTGTGCATGCCTCTTGTTTACACACACACACACACACACACACACACACACACACACACACACACACACACACACACACACACAAACAGCCACACATTGATTTTCACACACACACACACAGGCGCACAGGCACACATTTATTCACACACACACACACGCACACACACACACACACACACGTCCCGGGGTGTTGTATTGGTGCCAGGGTGCCATCCTCAGAAGTGAAAGCGCAGTGTGTGTATCTGTGTTGACGATCAGTGTTTCTGCAGCCTTTGAAGCGGACAAGTCTTTCAAATCTCCCATCTCGCACCCGTACATAAACAATGCCTTCTTGTAGCTGGTTTGGTGAGGTGCTGTGTGTGTGTGTGTGTGTGCGTGTGCGTGTGGATGATTGCTCTGCCCTATGAAGCCAAAAGGCAATAGCTACATATTTTCTCAAATTGAGTTTAGACTGGAAATTACACCTCATAACACCTCCTTTGTCTTGTGACTAAATCTCTTGCTTCTTGCTATTAAAGTACATAAAAACATCACCACTGTTATACGTACAGCATGTTTGACTGGGCAGTCAAAGGTTTTATGTTCATGTACTGAACTGCACTTTGCCCATGTAGGGCAGTGCTGTAACCTTCCTCCCCCTATGCCCCTCCATGGCTCCAGTATCAGTCAGAGTCAGATGTGGCACGCTAGCACACTGGTTGGCTGTCACGCTGGTTGGCTGACTGGCTGCCTGCATAGGTGTACACACAAGAGTGGACTGCGGTGGGCCTGTGCACGCTGGTTGGCTGGCTGGCTGGCTGCATAGGTGTACACACAAGAGTGGACTGCGGTGGACCTGTGCCCATCCACTTGCCCATCAGGCCCAGTCAGTGAGAAGGCTCTACAAGTTCGGTTGACTGTTTTAGTAATAAAAATAAGCCATGTGTTGTGGGCCCGCCCATTTTATGATTCCTGGCTGAGCCCCCAGCTGGCTGGCTGGCTGGCTGGCTGGCTGGCAGGAAGGTTGGTTGTCTGGCTGGCTGCAGGCCGTTCCGCAGGCTCAGATCTCGGCAAGAGATTACTTCAAGCCCGCATCCACGATACACTTTTTCCGAGCCAATTGCGATCGAGCATTATGTTTCCCCCACCCCCACCCCCCACCCCCTGCCGTCCTTGTCCGAACTGCTGTCGCTGTCTTTGGAATGCTGTGAAGGTGCCAGCGGGTCAGGTGGTGATGCAGTGTGTTGTAGTGTTGTAGTATCGTGATTGATTGATCCATGGCTGATGTAAGAAACACAAAGGAAAGCTGGCGCCTGCACAGTGAATCTATTGCTATCTATTTGCCTGGTGCATAAGGTCCAAAAACATGAAAATAGCAAGTTGCAAAAAGAGGAGGACTCAGGGGCTGATACTGTTTGAAGCAGTATTGTATTTTGTTGGCCTAAGACTTTATAAATTATAAATTAAAGTTACGTTTATAAATGTAAGTTATACTTTTTCGGCTTCAATACAAGTACTATAAGTATCAGCCTCTGGGTGCGCCTCTTCTGTTTCCCACATGCTATAGGAAACACCACACACACCAGCACACACACCTCATGTGTTCAGCAGTGCCTGACTGACACACCGTACCTGCCCCATGCCCCATGCCAGCCTTTGTTCAGCCTCCAGTTAATTCCTGGCTTTTAGAGCCGTGTGAGTGTGTCTGTGCCCTGGCTTATCCAGTCTGTGGTGTTCTTACGTCCACATGAAAGGCGGCCTGTGTGACCTGTGTGACCTGTGTAGCCTGGCATGGTGTCCCAGATGTGTGTTTACAGATGTGCTGTTGCTATGGTGACAATGGTATGGAATGGAGTGATGGCTGAAAGCCAGCCCAGTCAATAACAACAACATCAACACCAACACCAACACCAACATCAGCCGTCAGGACCTGAGTAAATGCGTGATGTCTGGTGCGACTTTAGCCTGATTATTTCAGCTTGGCTGCCCCTAAAACCATCTTAGCCAGCAGGTCTGTAATCGGGTTGTTGTGTTGTGAGGTAGTGTTGGGACAGCGAGTAGCTGGTAGTTTGCTAGTAGTGTGTGTCTTTTTTATGTGATGCCCACACACACACTTACTCACACACACACACTCACACATACAGTACACACACACACACACACACACAGCTTACAAAATCTGTTGAGGACATTTCAATGGAAGTGGATGTGTGTGTGGGTGTGCTTCCCCAAACCCTGAAAGTGGAACACAGAATGTGAGTGTGTGAGTGTGTGTGGGCATGAGAACTGCCTGAGCATCAGAATTGACATCACGCCGGTCAGATGATGGGGAACAAGCTGGTGGCTGCCAGCAGTATGACGCCTGGGGTTGGTTGTCCTTGGCTAACCCCCAGGGTGTGTGTGTGTGCGTGTGTGTGTGTGTGTGGGTGCGTGTGTGTGAGGGGTTAAGCCACCAAAGGACAAGCTGCTGTATCATCATGGCAAAGGCCAGGGTGTCCGCTGACTCTCATCAAGTACATACTGTGTGTGTGTGTGTTTGTGTGTGTGTGTGTGTGTGTGTGTGTGTGTGTGTTTATGCCAGTGTCAAACTTTATGGTCATATTCAGATAGGCATAGCAGATAATGTATACACAGCCAAAGCAGAAATGAAATTATGTAAAATAATTTAAAAAAGCATCATAGGACTGCAGCACAGGACACAAACGCTACTTAAACTACTAATATTGCCCCACAAAAGCAACATAGGCTGCCCCCTATATCACATATGTGTGGGCAGTTAGGTGTAGGTGTGTTAAGCAGTTTGGTGTAGGTGTGTTAAACAGTTTGCGGTACAGGACATAAAAGCTGTCTGAAGTACTAATATCGCCCCATAAAGCAGTATAGCCCTTCTACTGTATATCATATTTGTGGGCAGCTGTGTAGGTCTGTTAAGCAGTTTGATTTGTGTGCTTTTCACTGTCTCTTTTTCATGCTGTCTCTTTTTTCACACCCTTTTCGCGCTCTCTCTCTAGCTTTTTCTTTCTCTTTCTCTTTCTTGCTCTCTCCCTGTCCCTCTCTCTCACTCTCTCCCACTCTCTCTCTCTCTCTCTCTCTCTCTTGCTCTCTCTCTTTCTCTCTCCCTTACTCTCTGTGTGTATGGCCGCCTGCTGCAGTTTTGATAGGTGGCCATGATTAGCAGGGTTGAGTTCTCATGAAAAGCCTGAGTGTGCTTCTGAGTGAGAGGAAAGAGAGAGAGAGAGAGAGAGAGAGAGAGAAACACACACACAGAGGGAGTGTAGAGAGAGAGAGACAGACAGAGAGTGAAAGAGAGACAGGGAGTGTAGAGAGAGAGAGAGACAGAACAGGGGTCGAGAGATAGAGGGAGAGAGACATATAGAGGGAGAGTAGAGAGAGAAAGAGACAGAGAGGGAGAGAGAGAGAGAGAAAGAGAGACAGACAGAAGGAGAGTAGAGAGAAAAAGAGACAGAGGGGGAGAGAGAGAGAGACAGATAGAGAGAGAAAGACAGAGGGAAAGAGAGGAAGAGCATGCACGCGTTCACTGCAGTCTTGTGGGGGTGGTTAATAGTGCTGTCACTCAAAGTGTGAGAACAACATTTTTCTCTCTGCTGTGTCATGTGTGTTTTATGGAGGTTATGGGTTGTGTTTATGGAAGGGTGTGTGTGTGTGTGTGTGTGTGTGTGTGTGTGTGTGTGTGTGTGTGTGTGGAGTGGGGCAAAGTGAGATTCCCAGCCTGTGTAAATGATGTGTGTGAGAGGGAAGAGTCTTATTTGTTTTCTAGGTGTAGTGGGTTGGTGAAAAATGACAACATGAATAGGCACATACTCACAGACACACAGACACACAGACACACACACACACACACACACACACACACACACACACAAGGCCACATACAGATAAGTCTTTAGAAGATGGGTGTGTGAGTGTGAGATGCTGAATCATGGTGGATTAATGCAGACACTGCCGCCCTGTGTGTGTGTGTGTGTGTATGTGTGTGTGTGTGTGTGTGTATCTGCTGCAGTGTGTGTGTGTATGTGTGTATATGTGTGTCTGTCGGTGTGTGTGTGCTGCAGTGTGTGATGGAGACTCCGCTGCGTCTCTCCTTTTCTTCTCTTTCACCCCATTCCTTCATTTCTTTAGTGTCCTCTCTCTCTCTTTCAAACACACTCTCTTCTCTTTTTCTTTTCTATCCCTTTCTCTTCTTGTTTTCCCTCTCTATTTCTTCTATTCTGTGTCTGTCCATCATCCTCCTCACCTTCTCTCTCTGTCTACCACTCTCTCTCTACCGCTCTCTGGCTGTCTCTGGCTTCCTGTACCGCTCTCTCTCCCCCAGTCTATCTCTCCCTCTCTCTTTTCCTCCCTCTCTCTCCCTCCCTCCCTCTCCCTGCTTGTCCTTACTCGCATCTCTCCCCTCTCCCTCTCTCCCTCTCTCCCTCTCTCTCTCCCTCTCTCTCTCCTCTCTCTCTCTCCCTCTCCTCTCTCCTCTCTTTCTTTCTCTATCTCTCTCTCCTCTCTCTCTCCCTCTCCTCTCTCGTCTCTTTTTCTCTCTATCTCTCTCGCTCTCTGTCTCTCTCCCTCTTGCTCTCTCTTTCTCTTTCTCTCTGTCTCTCTCTCCCCTCTCTTTCACCCTGTTCCTCTCTGTCTTATCAGCCCCTCATAGTCTGCCAGCCAAAATATTTCCCCTGCCGTTTCCCTGGAAACCAGACATGCCAGGCAGGCAGGCGTTGCCAGGCACAGCAGCATGAACGCTGGGGGTGAGGGTAGGTGGGGTTGGTGATGGGGTGGGGGCAGGAGAAGGGGCACCTATGAGGGTGGCACTGCCCGGAGCTGAGCCCTGCCACCACTGTAGCCTCCGGAGGTGAGGTGGCATCACTGTCGTCGTTGTTGTTGTTGTTAGGCGTGACGACTGTGCAGCCATCGGCCACGGTGACGAGGGGCGTACTCACAGCTATGGTTACCGTGTTCACCGGCTCACGCCATGTTTTTAAGAGTCGTGCTGGGAGTGCAGTAACATCCAAAAGGCTTCACTACCTAAAAACACACACACACACACACACACACACACACACACACACACACACACAGTTACTGAGCAGAGAGTCAGACTGCAGAGAAGGAAGAGGAAACGGTAAAGCGATTGTGTAGACGGGTGTCAGAACGAGGGGGAGAGATCAAGCGTGGATAGATTAGAGGTGATAAGTAGTAAAAGAATAATTAACCAATGGACAGACGTGTGTGAGAAAGATGAGAAGAGAGAGGGAGAGACAGTAGCCAGGTTTACATGGGCACTTTTAAGTCGATTAGAAATAAAACAACTACTCAATCGGAATATAAATGCACATATAAACACCTCAGTCGGAATAAAACTGTCTGATCCGATTCAAATTTTAAGCAGATTGGCAGGGGTGGTGTAGGTTGTTACAGTCATCATGTATACACTCATTCCGATTGTTCCTGGTAGAGTTCTATGGCGTGTTCAGGTCCAACTAGCGATAAGACTTCCATCCTTACCCTGCCACATGTGACAGCGTTTTGTGTTATTTTTGTAACGGTAATGTAAACGCTACATTCGTGTCTAGCGATCAGATTAGATCCATTCTAATCAGAAAAAAAACTGTCCATGTAAACGTAACTGTTGAGAGAGAGTGAAGGAGGAGGAAAAGAGAGAGAGAGGGAGGAAAAGAGAAAGAGAGAGAGAGAGGGCGGAAGGAGTGGGTGAGTTGGGGAGAAAGCTGCATCGGTCGCTTAGTAATCAAAGCGTCTGCTCCACTCTGTCCTCACATGCCCCGACAGCCCCTACAGGAGGGAGAGAGAGAGGGAGGGAGAGAGGGAGGGAGAGAGAGAGGGATAGAGAAAGGCGGAGGGACAGAGAGAGGGATAGAGAAAGGCGGAGGGACAGAGAGAGAGAGAGAGAGGGAGGGAGAGAGAGTGATAGAGAGAGAGGGAGGGAGAGAGAGAGAGGGAGGGCGGGAGAGATACAGTAGAGTACAAAAAGAGTGAGAGAGGTAGGATGGAGGGACAGAGACAGAGGGAGGGAGGGAGAGAGAGGGAGGGATAGAGAGAGAAGGAGGGAGGGAGACAGAGAGAGTGTCAGGGATACACAGTGCAGTAAGAGCGAGGAAAACAGAGCGAGATGGAGAGAGCAAAAGGTAGGAGGAAGGGGTGAAAGCGTGGGAGAAAGGTAGAGAGAGAGGAAAGGAGAGAGAGAAAGGTGGACATAGAAGAAAACGAGAGAGAGAGAAGGAGAGAGAGAGAGAGAGGAAGGAGGGGCAAGGTAGAGTTGCTAAGCCCCCATGTCATCTCGATGCAGATGGATTCAGTAGTGGGGGAGGGATGTGAAGCTGGCTACACTAGACAGCTAGGGAAGAACAGAGCAAAGAAGCTGACATTTAAGAGGCTAAAAGAGATGGGTGATGGATGGATGGAGGAAACCCCGTGAAAGAAAGAAGGGATGAGAAAAGAAAAAGGAATGTCGGTTTAAATATAAAATCATAAACAGTATACCAGATGCAGAATTATAAGTAATGTATGGTATATATTATGGTAAATGTGTATTAAGCCAAATGCAGTGTCAGACAGAGACAGAGAGGAGGAGAGAGAGAAAGAGAGAGGGAGAGCAGGAGATGGAGAGGAGGAGAGGGAAAGAGAGAGGGAGAGCAGGAGAAAGAGTGAGAGAAATGTGTGTCAACAGATCTACAAACAATTTTATGCACTTACTGTCTGTCACACACCCGCATGCGCGCGCACGCACACACACACACACACACACACACACACACACACACACACACACACACACACACACACTACGAGGACAATCAGCAGTGCACAAAAAACTTGATTATTCTGCAAGAAAGCATTAAGTGCTGATTTCTCATTAGTGTGTCAGGGGAGAGAGTTAGGTCACACACACACACACACACACACACACACACACACACCCCACACACACACACCTATCTCCACCCTTTACAAGGTCTGCTGACTGTGTGTGTTAGTGTGTGGTTTTGACTCACTTCTCTCTCCCTGGAAAATTCATTGTCACACACACACACACACACACACATGCGCACGTACACACACACAATTATACTCTGTTGTAAGTGTAATTGTGAGATAGCACAAAAGAGATAGCGATAGAGCGAGAGAAAGATAGAGAAAGCGAAAGAGAGAGACGACATCAGTCCAGTCACGTCCTTCTGTGTCATTCAGGAAGGTCACGTCCACCGCTTATCCTGAATATATTTCTGTGACGTTTCCTAAATCAGCGATTAGCGTCGGGACACAAGGCATGTAGCGCTAGCAAGTGTATTATCAAACACGTGGTTCGAAATCAATTTAAAATAAATGTTATAAGTTTACTTATTTAAAACAAAGGTTAACAGGAGCTGAATTTGTCTATTTTTACAGAGATAACTTCTCTTTCACTGGGTTTTCACTTCGGCTACAGAGGTAGCAACAGATACAGATAGCATACTATAGCATGGAGCGTACAGCTGTCTCATCTCTGTTTTGGGGAATCTGTCTGGAAGGTTGAAGTAAATACGACAGACAATGGACTTATTCCCCTGATGTCAGCAAAAAGTGTTGGGGAAGAGAGGAAGACAGAAAGTAAAAAAGGAAGAGAGAAAAGGGAAGGGGTTAGAGAAAGGAAGGGTGAAAGAGGGGAAAAGAAATTATGGAATTTCCAAACACCTTTATTACAGTTTTTTAAAAATGAATACGAAAAGAGAGAGAGGAACAGACAGGGAAAGAGAGTGATTGGGTGAGTGTGGAGAGAGAGGGTGAGAAAGGGTGATGGAGAGAGAGAGAGAGAGGCAGAGGAGACAGAGAAGGAGAGTAAGAGAGGAAGAAAGTGAGAATGTCAGAGGATGATAAAGAAAGGGAGAGCAAGAAGGGAAGATGTGGAGGAGGACAGAGAGGATGAGAAAAGGAAAGAGAAGTAGAAGAGGAGAGAGGGAGAAAGATATTGTGAGAAAGAGAAAGACAGAGGTAGAGTAGGAGAGAGAGGAAGAGAGAGTGTGGAAGAAAGAATGAGAGAGGTAGAGGTGAAGGGAGAAAGAGAGAGAGATAGAGGATGAGAAAAGAAAAGAGAAGGAAAGGGAAAAAGAGGTAGAGAAGTACAGAGAGAAAGAAAGAG
>CM059279.1:8349476-8351976 GCA_030347295.1 Setipinna tenuifilis
AGATTTCCATTTTTTCCTTATGTCTTGCCCCCCCCACCCCCTTTCTGTCTCACTCTCTCATCTGCTCACACAGTCTCTCTCTCTCTCTCTCTCTCTCTCTCTTTTCTCTCCCGTTGTTGCATTAATTCTGCTTTAAAGAAAGTGAAGCAAGTGAATAAATTGAAGCATGTAGAAAATCATTCCTTTGGGGTGTCTATGATGGGTCTTCTTTCAGTGTTTCTGTGCGTGTGTATGTGTGTGCATGTGGTGTGTGTGTGTGTAAGGGAGAGGTGTAGATGGAAGGCCTTAGCTCTGTCTGACTGTGTGTTTCTTGATTCTGTTCTAGCTATGCCATTACTGTGTGGTACTTCGATGCAAAGGAGCGAGCAGAAGCCAAGGAGAAGTACCGATTGGGTGTGTATTTGTGTGTGTGTGTGTGTGTGTGTGCGTGTGCGTGTGTGTGTGTGTGTGCGCGTGCGTGTGTGTGTGTGTGTGTTTAAACCATTTGTTGGTATAAGAGCGTGTTCGTCTGCTGTGTGTGTGTGTGTGTTTGAAGGATTTGTTGTTAGAAAAGAATGTGTATGTGTTTGGCTGTGTGTGTGTGTGTGTTTAAACCATTTGTTGGTATAAGAGCGTGTTCGTCTGCTGTGTGTGTGTGTGTGTTTGAAGGATTTGTTGTTAGAAAAGAATGTGTATGTGTTTGGCTGTCTTGCTTGGATTGTAAAAATGGCTGCTAGTGGTATTTACCTTGCAGCTTGCACAGGCTTTCAAATAATCAAATTCTGTTTTCTCTCCACAGCATCCGGGCAGAAAGGTATTCAAGTGCCTGTCACTCAAAGCAAGACCTAACATTGGGATGGTGAAGACGTCATTGGTGGGCTGTTAGCAGAAGTGCCTTCCCCTGCTGCTATTGGACAAAACGTTTGAAGGGGAGGGCCCAGAAAGAGTCCCACACAGCATTGCCTTCTCTCCATCCTCCTAGCCCCGCCCAAGAACTCATCCTTGATATCTGATTGGCAAGAGGAGACACTTACTCCGAGTGGATTGGATAGCTGCATTCTTTGGGGAAGAGAGAAGGAGCACAAAGCTGTTAGAATGTGAAAGGAAGGAGTGAGAGGGAGAGAGAGAACAGAGGAAGGAAGGCAAGAAAGAAAAAATGAAAGCAAGAAAGGAGAGAATTTTGGGGAAAAGGGATAGAAACTCAGGAGATTACTGACTAAAGTGGATGGAGATGGCGGCGTCATCTACAGAAACCCCAGACTTTTGTTTGTTTGTTTGTTTGTGTTTGTGTGTGTGTGTGTTTGTTTTATTTACAGCACGCTCAGTAATTATTGGTTGTGTGTAAACAGGAATCAGACGTGCACAGCTCATGTTTTGCCGCTAGCTTATCGCTCCCTCTCATCTCTGGCGTCGACACCAGACGCAGGAAGCGATTCCCCTCGCGTGCGACTCCATAGTGGGTCCCCTGCGCTGGCCTCGAAAGTTCCACATGCTTCACACAAGCAGCAAGCAACTCTGCTGGCCCACAACATATCATTTCCTGCTTGTGACATGGGCCCGCCGCCTAGCAACAGGTACCATGGCGACACTTCTCTGTGCTCAGACCTTGAGCAGACCGTGATATTGGACGCTTGGATACGGGGGTTCCTTTGCATTTCAAGGACTTACAAATCCAATCTCCGAGATTGTGTGCGCAGCTGGAGCCTGTTGCAGTTTCTTCAGCCGAGGTTTTTCACAAGTGTGTTGCAGTGTTGCTGCTGTGAAATGGCCTGCAACCACAGACAGGCACGCAGTCGTGGCCCTGGGCCCCTGCGCTCACACGTGTGTGTACAGCGCGCGCACTTGTCCCAAAAGAGGTCTAAAACAGGGTTCATTGATTGTGTTGTGATGTGTGTTTATGTGTGCATGAGAGAGAGACAGAGAGAGAGAGAGAGAGAGAGTGTGTGTGTGTGTGTGTGTGTGTGTGTGTGTGTGTGTGTGTAATCAGCTCTTTATGTGGCCTTGTCCTCGAATCCTTGTCAGAAAAAGGGCCTTATCCACTGGTGGCAGTACCTTACTCAGACAGCAAACACAACATAAAAATAGAAAGAGAGGAAAAAACAAAAAAAAAAAAAAAAGTCTGCCCATGTTTGTCAGGTTTTCTAATCATTTAGTTTCAGTTCCTGTCCAGTGGAACCAATCATTTAGTTTCAGTTCCTGTCCAGTGGAACCAGTCATTTAGTTCTGGTTCCTGTCCAATGAAACCAGTCATTTAGTTCCGGTTCCTGTCCAGTGGAACCAATCATTTAGTTCCGGTTCCGGTTCCAGCCCGTAGGAACTGGTGTTGTCCTCAATGTAGATGGGTTCACCAGCCCCATTCAGACAGCTCAGTGGCAGAGGTGTGAGCAGAGTGTCACGTGTGCGTGGGCATTTGGGCTTAGCTGGGAGGCATTCAGAGCATTTCTGAGGGTGGACAGGGCTTTTACCTGGGTTAGGGGGGGTCCCCCTGCTGAGTGTCGGGGGGGTGACCCCTGCTCAGTGG
>CM059279.1:8359476-8371976 GCA_030347295.1 Setipinna tenuifilis
GGAGAGACAGAGAAGCGATGGAGGAGAGAGGGAGAGGGAGAGGGAGAGTTTGAGAATAGACGAGAGGAGGAGTTGGGAGAGGAAGAGGTTTGGGGGAGCTTTTAAAGAGGGGTTGGCTTGGTGTCCCTTTTGGGAGCAGAAACAGGCACGGTGTGTGGATCTTATGATTCACTACTGAGGCAATATATAGTTTGTGTGTGTGTGTGTGTGTGTGTGTGTGTGTGTCTGCGTGTGTATGCCTGTGAGAGTGTGTGTGTGTGTGTGTGTTGCTGCACACGTCTGCCTGTGTCCCTATCTGTGTACTGATGTGCATGCTTGGATTTGGAAGGGAGTGATTGAGAAATGTCTGTGTGTGCGGATCTATGTGTGCGTGTGTGTTTTGAGAGAGCGAGATAGAGTAAGCGTTGTGTGTGTGTGTGTGTGTGTGTGTGTGTGTGTGTGGACATTAGAAATATTTAGAGGATAAGAATATTTAGCAGAAAAAATAATGCTGCAAGTGAACATTTTATTTTGTTTTTTTTTTTCATGTTTTTCAAACTTTGCAGATATTTATATACAAATACTTTGATTTAATTGTATTTAATTTTGTTTGTTATATTTTTTCACTACTCACTTCCATGCTGGCTTTGTAGGGCTGTGCTGTCAGACTACTGTATAGTGGAGTTCTGTACACATACTGGGCAACCTCATCAAGCACTTTTGTGGTTTGTAGGTTTAGACACACACACACAAAGACACACACAGACTGGGGCCATGCCCTGACAGACTGTTTAGACACACACACACAAAGACACACACAGACAGACACACACACAGACAGACACACACACACACACACACACACACAGACTGGGGCCATGCCCTGACAGACTGAGCACCCCAGCTCCATAGTCTTGTCTGAAAGAGCTCGTTAACAGAGAGAAGCATAAGACATAGAAGAGGTTTATACCCATACAGAGAGATGCATGAGTCAATGATGAGGTTCATACCCATACAGAGAGATACATGAGTCAATGATGAGGTTTATACCCATACAGAGAGATGCATGAGTCAATGATGAGGTTCATACCCATGCCTGTCTCCTAGTCTAGTCTAGGCCCTAAGCCCAAAGCCTGCCTGCCTCTAGGCATGACCACCAGAGTCATGTGGCCAGGGGCCTGGTCATGTGACTCTGCTGCTGGTCATATGACTTTGGTGCTGGTCTGATGTCCAGGGCCCTGGTCATGTGACTCTGCTCCTGGTGATGTGACTTTGGTGCTGGTCTGATGACCACGGGTTTGGTCATGTGACTGCTGCTGGTCATGTGACTCTTGTGGTGGGCTGATGACTATCTGCTCCATAGTCCAGGCTCTCTCTCTTTCTATTCTCAGCAAAGGTCTCCAGCATGCATGTGCTCGGACAGTGCTCATAGATGTGTGCATTGGCATCGACAACACATATACATGCTATGACAATGATGACTACAGCGGGGTCTCCATGCATAGGTGTGTGTGTGTGTGTGTGTGTGTGTGTGTGTGTGTGTGTGTGTGTGTGTGTGTGTGTGTGTGTCTAATGGCTGTGTTACTCAGCATGAGGTAGTGGGCTTGTTTAAAATGACTGGATGGCTGACTGGCTGGCTTAAAACAATGCATTCTGGACTTGAAATGGTGACGTTTTTGGACAATCTGTACATCTGAACATCACTGTACCATACTGTACCCACCCATGTGGTATGGTCACGTTCGGACGAGGTTGTCCAAAAACGTCACAATGCATTTCAAGTCCAGAATGCATTGTTTTAAGCCAGCCACTCAGCCAGCCAGTCGTTTCAAACAAGCCCAATGTGTTTCTCATCAGATAGCGGCTTCTGTCTGGCCCCGATCCCGCCCTAGTGTAGCCCTGCTGTAGTGGCCCTCTTCTATAGATCTGAAATAATAATAAGAATATTATTATTATTATTATTATTATTATAGAGAGACCAACCGTCTAGCCTTCTGTGGGTAAGGCCAGTTGAGTGGGAGTGCCCACCTGCAGCATTTAGGCTGCTGGCCAATCAGAAGAGGTGTCCTGCTGGATGTGTAGCCAATCACATTTGGTTATGTGCAAATGGTCAGGTGATTTAGGTGAAAGCTGAGAAGCAGTGTGTGATGGAGAAAATGCTGGATTTTTTCTTTTTGCGTGTATAGCAACATTTTTACAGCATAAAGCAAAGCAAAACATTGAGTTACTTGAAATACTTGAAATTAGGTTCTTTTTTCTTCTGGAAGTCTGAGTTATTTTGCCTGCTTCATGATAAAAAATTGTTGACAAAACAAATATTAAGAGGAAGCACTTAAGGAAAGCCACACTGTGCAGACCAAGAGGACTGAAAAGCAAAAAGCTTTCAGGTGATGAATATTAGCTCTGTTATTAACTCTGTTTGGTGGGTCTTGGATGCCACCATGGGCTCAATGTCTGCCGGGGCTGGCCCGCATCAGGGCCAGAAACAGAACCATATCGATGCTGACTGTAGCCCAGTTCTACACAGGTCTCAGCCCAGTCAGCCAATGGGCTTGTTTGAAATGGCATGACTGGCTGTTTGATTGTCCAAAAACATCACTATTCAGAAGTCCAGAATACATTGCTTTCAGCCAGCCATTTCAAACAAGCCCATTCTCTGTTTGAAAGCTTTATGTCCACGTAGTGACACATCAGTTAGAGACGAGCACCCTAATGGGGTTTGCCGCCTGGTGGTTTTCAGCCAACGTCTGTACACACACACACACACACACACACACACACACACACACACACACACTGGCTCTGTGTTGTGTAGCCAGCGTTCATTCATACACACTTTGTGTCGGCGGTGCTGCATGTACACACACTCCCAGAGTTCAGTAGAGGTGTATGGAAGGAAAAAGTATCTTATCATTAACTTGGGTTTACCTGACTCAATGCATGCTGCACTGGTAGCCATTTGACAGTGAGAACAGGCCTGATATTCTGTGCCATCCATGAGACTTACTTGGTGTTTAAACTGATCTTCGGTCATGCTCAGTAGCGCCACCATTAGGTAAGACACCACCTCCTGATGCAGGTGGACAAGAGAAGCAAGGGATTGTGGGTCAGCAATCAGTAGCAGCAGCAGCAGCAAGGGATTGCGGGATTGTCACGTCTGCCCTGTATGTGGATACATCAGCATGTGGGGTCACTTATTGTGCCTGGCACTGTGATTCATAAGCAACCAAAAGCAAAGCAGTGTGTGTCTACAATGCAAACTTTGTCTTGGGGGGGTCTGTAATGTCCATGCAGTCTCTTGTTTTTGTTTGTTTTATATTTTGTTTTGGGGCTTTCTTTTTTCTTTAAGGATCAATTTCACAATCAGAATGCTGATTAATCTTGCGCATTTGTGAAGTTTGCTGTTCTCTGTAGTTGTGTTCAATGTGAAATATTGCCATAAACACAACTGAACTTGATCTGCGATTTGTATCGTTTGTAAGGTACCTGTACGTTTTTTTTTACATTTGCATACAAACCCTGTAAGATTAAAATGTGTAACGAACCCCACTTACAGGACGTACACTGCTTGATGACAGTGGTGGTACAGTATTGACCACTTTACTGAAGCCTAATTCTTACACTATTGTGCAGCAAAAGAAGATATACATTTTGTGGTTTTAAATTGTATAGCTTCTGACGATCTGACACGACAGGACTAGGATATGCTGTTTTCTGAACTGTGATGTAGCAGGTTGAACACCAGAGGGCAGTGTTGGGCTTAGGTTATGTCCCACTGATTCCATCTGAGATTCGCTTCAAATAGAAGAGGATAATTATTTTGTGTTAAAACCTCCTGTCTCGGATAGTTTAGTGAATGTCTTAAAAAGAAAAAGAAAATAAATTCTATCCTCACACATATTTCAATTAATTTTGTAGTCAGATTAAGCACACATATTAAGCTCACACATTTATTAAATCTACTGAAAATTATTTTGAACATTTTTTAGACCATTTCAGATTTTAAAAATAGGCTACATTCAGCTGCATGTTAAAGTTTATTTGTTTCAAAAGCTCAGAAATTCAAACCAGGTCTGAAATACTTCACAACCACTGTGATGTGAGAGGTTTATTGCTGCAAGTCTGGTGTTGATCTACTGTAAATCATTGCAGTATAAATTTATCACACCAGATAAACACTAGCAACTTAACACAGGGCTCTAATCTAAAATCTAATTTCCTGAGGACAGGACTAGATCATATTTATTATATAGATCACTCACATACAGTGAGCTTTCTAACCAGGTCAATAAGTAAAAACAAATAGAAAAGGAAAATAAGTACACACGTTCTACTGCTCTGCCTTCGAGTACAGGTAGACAGGTGTAGCCTACTAAAGGCCTATACTGAAGAACAGAACAGTCTTAACAGGAAGTAGCAATAGTAGTAATAGTAGTAGTAGAATTAGTAGTAGTAGTAGTAATAGCAGTAGTAGTAACAAGAATAATAGCAGTAGCAGCAGTAGTAGTAGTAGTAGTAGTAATAATGGTGGTAGTAGTAGTACCTCATTTGTCCCAAGTAGGGCAATTGCTTTGCAGTGGTAGCACATGTATTCACACACACACACACACACACAAATTTCCACAAACATCTCAAACCACAAAAGGTTAAAGAGAATACATTGAGTAGATAAATAGAATAAACATGAATAAAAATAAAAAATAAAGGGTGCTTGGAGCAGTAACCGGACAGCAAAAGGCATAAAGGAGTGTTTATATCTGTTGGTTCTGGCTAATGTATTTGAAGCGAGAGCCATTAGTAGTACTCTCTCACCTTGGGGATGATTTATGATCAAGTTTGGTCCAGCATGAATCTGTGTCCATTAATGTTTTAGCCCAGTAACAATGACTTTACAAAAAGGCACAGGTTTTTATAATGTCAGGGCACACACGTTCAGTTGGGACTTCAGCTAGTTACAGTCCTGTAGTTTAACAGTTAAATGTTATTAAAAAGGGAATAATAATCTTGATTTTGTATAATAATTTTTATTTGTATAGCACGTTTCATACAAAGGATGTAGCTTTAAGTGCTCATTTTGTTTTGTTTTTTTATTTCACTATTCACCCTGTCATCCTCTTCATCCTGCTACTCCTCCTCTAAGGGATTCTAACTTATCTGGTGTCTTTCTCCTTATAGTTGTCTCTCTATCTCATTCACTCATTTCTCAGTTCTTTATTTATTCATTCGTTCACTCTCATCTCTCCATCTCTGGCCTGCTCTCTCTCTTCTGTTCTTCCTGCCACTGCCATTTCTCTCTCTCACCCTCGGAGAGAAAGAGAAAGAGACAGATAAATATATATATATATATATATATATATATATATATATATATATATATTTATATACATACACGCCCTATGTGTATGTGTCTATATATATATGATTCTATCTATCTATCTATCTATCTATCTATCTATCTATCTATCTATCTATCTATCTAATGATCTATACATAAAAACTACTTAAAAAGCCATCTTTTTAGTTACTTAGGTGCTTACTTACCAGCCATTTATTTTCGAAGTGTATCAGAATAACTATTTTTTGTTTATAATATCCAATTTCATGAGTGTATGCCATTTTATTACACTTTCACATACAATATCAAATAATTTTTGATAGTTGCTTTCTGTAAGTATCTCCGAGCATTTTTTGTTTATAATGTGGTGTTTTAAAGGTAAACGGCGCTTTGGAGAAAAGCATCTGCTGGACTATAACTGTAACTGCATTTATCTAACTTCACTTCGCATCACTCATGTGTTCTCTATCAGTCACTTGTGCTACCCTCCTCTCTGTCTCTCTCTCTCTCGATTCGTCCTACACTCCTCCATCTCTCCGTCATAAACACTCACTTAGTTGAGCTCGGCTTCAAACGAGCGTCACCTGGCCAGGCGGATCGATGTCAATGTCACCTCAGTAATGTGTCCCGTTTCATGTCAGCACACAGGTGTTAGGGCTCCATCTCTCCTCTCTCCTTCGCTCTCGCAGCGGAAGGAAGGGTGTCGGACGTGAGGTGTTGGGCGTGAGCGGCGTGAGGTTGTGAGTGAGGCGCACACACACACACACACACACACACACACACACACTCACCTCTTCCTTCTCCGCCTCCTCCTCTTTATTGGCGTTTGGTGCAGTTTGTGTTCGTTACTCATTCTGGGTGTGTGTCAGTGCAGTAGCGTGCCCCGTGGCCCCCCCCCCCCTTCTCCCTCTCTCTCTCTCTACCCCTCTCTCTCTCTCTCCCTCTTTCTTTTTTTATTTTTTCTCTCTCTCTCTTTCTCCATCTCCCTTTTTTCTTATTTCTCTTTCTTTTCCCCTTTTTTGCTTTCTCTCTTTCTTTCTCTCTCTCTCTCTCTCTCTCTCTCTCTCTGTCTCTCTCTGTCTCCCCCTTTCTTTCTGTCTCTCTCACACATTCTTTATCTTTCTGTTTCCTATTCTGTCTCTTTCTCTTTCTGCATCTTCCTCTTTCTCTGTCTTTCTTGCGTTCTGTTTCTGTCTCTCTGTCTCTCCTTCACTCTTTCTCTTTCTCTCTCTCTCTCTCTCTCTCTCTCTCTCTTTCTCTGGCCGTGTCTGACTGCGCCCCTCTGTTTGGCATGCAGGGCGTTTGTGCAGGCCCCCGCATGTCTAAAGGGCATTGCAGCCAAAACACACACACACACACACACACACACACACACACACACACACATACACGGACACACACACACATGCACAAGTGCGCATGCACACACACACACGCACGCATACGCACGTACACACACACATACACACACACGCACGCATACATACACACACAAGTGCACGTGAGGTACATACACACATATAGATGCATACACAAGTATATATACTGAAAATCACATGGGTACACACACAGACACACTCCCAGACAGGTATACAGCCAAATACGCATACATGTGCGGGTGTATACACACTTCCAGACTGACAGTCACAGACTCTCTGTCATGCATACACTATTACCGATGTCCACACGGACACACACACACACACACACACACACACACACACACACACACACACACACACACACCAGGTGCACAGACAGACTCAGGCATGTAGAGTGGACACAGCCTTTAGTGTTTAGCTGTAGAGAGACAACAGCCCAGATGGCATTCTTACACTCACCTGCAAATACTCACCTTGTCCAGGCTTCAGACTCAAGATGGCGGACATACAACTATCTGTTTCTGCCTCAAGACTATTAGACACTCAAGGCACAGAATGACCCATCCTATAGCCTTGACCACACAGGGACAGACAGTGACGGCAGAAAGACTGTTGGCTCACAGCCTGATCTGTTGCCATGGTATAAAAAAGAGAGAAAGAGAGAGAGAGTTGTGAAATGTTGTGGCGTTAGAAATGACATTGATGTGTGTGTTCATTAATATGCAGCCATGGCAACGGGTGTATTTCTGGCAGAGGTGTGTGTGGGGGCCACAAGGAGCAAAGTTCTACAGCACACGGCAAGGAACAAAATCAGCAAAACAGGTGTGTTTAGACAGCAAATCAAAGGACATACACACACACACAGATACACACACACACACACACACACACACATACACACACAGTGATGCCATCTCTCTTTCTCTCTCTCTCTCTCTCTCGCTCACACACACACACACACACACACACACCCTGATGCAAACTCTCTCTCTCTCTTGCTCACGTACACACACGCACACACACACAGACACACACGTACATGCATGCAAAAGTTCCAGGGGCAGGTTTTCTCCCCAACAACGGCGCTTCTTTAGTATGCAATCGCTGGCCGTCAGAAGGGGAATGATTCTCCCACTAATGAAGGGCGTGCTACGGGCAGAATGTAAAGCAGGATTTAACCCATCTTCAATGTCACAGGCGCTCCCCCGGGCACCGGGAGACAACAGCACCCCCCCAGCCCGGCCCGGCCCCCCCCTTGCTCGGCCCTACCCCACCCCACCCCACCCCACCCTCGCCGCTCCCCGCTTCTTCAATCGAGCCCCGCGGCCTTTCGTCTCCGCGCGTGCGATAGAGCACCCCTCGCCCTGACAGCGCGGCTCTGATAGACGGCCGCTTCAAAGCGCGCAGGGCCCGACCGCAGGTTCGCCCGCTTCATGCCTGGCTTACGCCGGCGAGGAGGAGGCTCGGGAAAAACGCTGGGCTTTTCCGGGCTGTTAAGCGGTTTCGAGCAAAGCGGGGCGAATGTCTCCAGTGGGGCGGTGGGGGGGTGGGGAGCGAGCCTTTCATGCTGCGGCTCCAGGGGGAGCGGCCACGGACGTCCACTTATCCGTCAATCTGTGTCGAATCAATCGCACGCTAGCGGCCTCCCTTTATCTCTGCGCTGCTCTTTGACGGACTGATTAAGAGGAAGAGCTGCGCTTTTAAAGGTCTATTCCCCATATGCCCCGCTCCTCTCCTCTCCTCTCGCTCACTGCCGCTTAATGATGAAGGCTTGTGTGGAATTGCTTCTGACTTAAATATCGAAACATCTTGAAAGTTTTTTTTTTTCTTTTTTCCCACAGATAGAGCAAGTCTTGCATTACCTCACCGTAGCCTATATGGACCACTTTACTCTAAGGGCCAATGATTGAGACTGGTTGGTTTTGACTTGTTTTTTTTCTCCACAGTTTTACAAATAACATCCAGTGTCTGTATTTCAGTGACATGAGACAGTAGGGCAAACACTAAATAAAGCAAACAAAAAGAATAATTGTGCTCTTCTACTGGAATAAAGATTTTATTATTGTCATCATCCGTCATTTTTATTATAATATTTTTACACTTTATTTTTGTTTATTTTAAATGGATGGCATATTCACAAACATATGAATGAAAAATAACAAATAGCAAACATAAAATATTAGAATCACAGTGATGGCAAAGGTTAGAATATCTCGGCTCCATGTGAGCTACACACACACACACACACACACACACTCACACACATTAACAAGCATACATTAAAAAGATATCATTTTTCTTGTCATGAATTAAAGGGAAACAAAACTTTGTCAAATGGCAAAATCTTTATGCCAAAAAAGGTCCATCCGTGTGTCCAACTGCAAAATAAAAAAAAGCAAAAACACAGAATCCTTCCTTTTTTCATTTCAGTAGCAGTTCAGTTCAGGTGATCCAGTCCAGCTCTTACTCCAGACGAGAGCCCCCCCACTCGCATTATATGCAGCGCAGGATCCCAACAAACATTTCAGTTCAGAATCTCCTCAACAGTTTCTCACGCTCTTCATTTAGAGGTGTGCGCTCAGGGCATTCACCTGAGACTGTATAGTCTTTTTTTAAGTGACCAAACCAGGTCCATGGCCCCATTTTATGTGTGTGTTTGTGCGTGTGTGTGTGTGTGTGTGTGCGTGTGTGTTTTAGACACACACTGTGCGGCCATATCCCAGTTCACACAGAAGACGTCTTTGAGTATTGCCAGCTCCTGTGTTTACTGTGAACATAATCCAGGAGTGTGAGATAGTTTTCACAGCGGTGAGGAAATCATGTACAGGTGCTATGTAAAAGATGGAAGTGCTGTTTTAACATGGATACATATCATGTTGTAAGTGCTCAAGTATGATCAGTGGAGGAATTAGGATGAAATGGCCTCTTGTCTGCCCTACAAAGGCAAAGTGCAGTAACTATGTGAACATTGAAACTGAAGAAAAATACCTTTCAAGTTGTTATACTGCCCAGTCAAACATGTTGTAGGTATAATAGTGGTGATTTGTTTATGTACTTTCTTAATATAAATAAGCAAGATATTTAGTCACAAGACAAAAGAGGTGTTATAGGGTCCATTTCCAGTCTAAAGTCAGTTTTGACAAAATGTGTAGTTACTGCATTTTGCCTTTGTAGGGAAGATGTACCACACAGACCTTTTAAGGTAATATAAAAAAAAAAGATGGAGGGGAGGGGAAGTGAGGTCACATCTACCAGGACATCAGCAATAATGCAGTTCAGTGATTGGACGGATTGACAGAGGTGACTGGCTTTTAAAACACGCTGCACGTTAATCTTTTAAAGGCTCAGCCATATTATAAAAAGTGACAATTATTCTTAGGGGACACTGCTAAGTGTGCCTGTTTTTTTTGATAGGCTGTCAGGAAATATTTGACTTATCACATTTAAAACAGGACAGGAAGGGCACGGGGGCTGTTCTAGCCCTGTCTGAATGATACTTTCTTTTCTTTCTACAGGAGCAAGAGTGTGTGTGTGTGTTGTTGTTGACTAGTAGTCAGTTGCTAGTGTGCTTTTTCCCCCCGAACACCAGAAATGTATTTGTACAGTTACAACCCCCCCGGACACACACACACACACACACACATATAGCAGTGTGATGGCTGATGTCTGATGAAAGAGGGGGTGAATCCGTGTAAGAGTGAAGGTGCAGCCAGTCCAGCGCAGTCCAGTCTCTCTGTGCGGCGAGCCCACGGCCCACACGACAGACAGCTGAACAGCCCCAGAGCTCACTTACTGTAGGCCCTTTTATACAAGTCTTTCCACACTCAGTCCCTGGGTGTGCGTGTGTGTATGTGTGTGTGTGTGTGTGTGTGTGTGTGTGTGTGTGTGTGTGTGTGTGTGTGTGTGTTTGTGTGTGTATGTGTATGTATGTGCATGTGTGTTTGTGTGTGTATGTGTATGTATGTGCATATGTGTGTGCGTGTGTGTGTGTGTGTGTGTGTGAACATGGTCCTTCTCTATGTACAGTATGGCTTTAATGGCGTAGTGAGGCCATGTTGAGTCTCAGAGGGCCACTGTGACAGGCGAGGCAGAGAGCAGGTGAGGTCCCAGAGTCGCCCTGTGTGTGTGTGTGTGTGTGTGTGTGTGTGTGTGTGTCTGTGTGCACCAGTCATGGCACCGCTCATCTCTCTCTCTCCATTCCTTCTCTCTCTCTCTCTTTCCTCTCTCTCTCTCCATTCCTTCTCTCTCTCTCTTTCCTCTCTCTGTCTCTCTCTGTCCATTCCTTCACTCTCTCTCCCTCTCTCTCTCTCTATCCATTCCCTCTCTCATTCTCTCCTCCCTGTGTCTTCCTTATTCACAGTCTCTGTTATCGTCTCTCTCCCTGATGGTGTCTCCTCTGTCTATCTCTATTTCTCTTACTCTCTGTTGCTCTTTCTTTCTTTTTATTCTGCCTTTTCTTTTGTCTTTCGTTACTTCTTTCTTGTCCTCCTCTGTTCCTCTCTCTCACTATATGGCTCCCCTCCCTTTTCCCCTTTCTTTCTCTACCCATTTTTTTCCTCTCCTCTCCTCCCCTCTCCCTTGCTTCCCTCTCTTCTTTCCTCTTATTTTCTTCCTCTCTTCTCTCCTCTCCTCTCCTCCCCTCTCCTCTCCTCCCCTCTGCCTTGCCCCTCTCTCTTCTCTCCTCTGCCTCTCTTCTCCTTTCCCTTCTTCTCCTCTCCTCTCCTCCTCTAGTCTCTCAGTCCTCCTCTCTCCTCCTCTCTTCCTCTCCTCCTCAGTCCTCCTCCGGTCCTGCTGCTCCCCGGAGGCTGCTCATGCAGAAGGGCAGGCCGCCGGAGAAGGCCGCCTCGCTGGCTGAGAAGCCGCTGAAGGGGGGCAGGGCGGCGATCCTCTGGAGGTGGGGGAAGAAGGCGGCCGCTGGGTGGTGGTGGTGGGCGTGGGGGTGTGGATGGGGGTGGGCGTGGGGGGGGCGGGGGCGTGGGTGTGAGCTTGCCGCCGTGGTCCGAGCGCAGTCCCTGGGAGACGGAGATGGAGGAGGAGGAGGAGGAAGACGAGGAGGAGGAGTTGGGGTTGGGGAGGGAGGGGGGCAACTCTGGAGGCGCGTAGCGGATGGTGCTGGGGGCGTACAGGCTCTGGGGGCCCTGGGGGCCGAGGGCCAGGGGGTGGAACAGCACCCGCCCCGTCGCCCCCCCACCCGCCGCGGCTGCCGCCGTCAGTCTCTGGAGCAGCTCGAAGTCCGCCGCCGCCCGCCCTCCCCCAAGCCCACCGCCCCCAACCCCCCCACCGTGGGACCCCAACACCCCCCGATCGTCCCGGGAGGATGGGGACAGGCCTGGGGGTGACGTGGAGGAGGGGGGCGGTGGGGGTGGGGGGTAGAGGGGCTTAGGGGGGTTGGGGTCATTGGGGTCGTTCGATGGAGTGGGGGGGCTGTTGGCCTCGGCCAGACTGCCAGGGGTGGGGGTGTGTGAGGAGGGTTGTGTGTGTGTAGACCAGCGCCCCCCTGTGGCCACTGCCCCCCCACCTGCGCCACCTACACCTGCCCCACCCCCGCCCCCACCCCCCCCAGGGCCCCCCATGCCGGAGCCGTCCCTCTCGGTCTTGATGCCCGGAGAGGAGGGTGGAGGAGGGGCAGTACTCCTGAGTTGCCTAATCACTGCCCGGCCGTTATGGATTCTGTTACCCTCCCCCCCCACCGCTGGCTTCAGCACCCCCCCATGGTGCCCCCCGTTCTTACCCCTCCTGCCCCCCCTGCTGCCCCCCCACAGGCTGCTGCCCTCTCTCCCTTCCTCTTCCTCTTCTTCCTCCTC
>CM059279.1:8374476-8376976 GCA_030347295.1 Setipinna tenuifilis
ACAATTACTCATTTTTTCTGTACCATTCTTTGATTCTTTTCTTTTCTTTTTTTACAGTAAGCTGCTTGTTTTTCACTGATCTTTTTAGGGGGGGGGGGGGGGGTGAGGGAGAGACAATAAGAGAGAGGGATGGAAGGAGAGAGAAAGAGTACAATTACTCATTTTTTATTCATTTATTTTTTTTACAGCAAGTGTTTTTCACTGATCTATGTATTGCTTGTAAATGCTTTGACAACACAAGTGCTCTCGTCGTGTTGGTAAAGCTTTTCAGTTTGAATTTGAATTTAAATTTAAATTTGAGAGGAAGGGAGGGAAAGAGAGAGAGGGAGAAAGTGGGGGGAGAGAGAAAGGAATAGGGTGAGGGAGAGAGAGGAATAGAATGAAGGAGAGGGAGAAAGGGAGAGAGATAGGGAGAGATAGAGCGGGAGAGAGAGAGAGAAAAGGAGTGTGTAAGTAATGACAGGAAATGGAAAGAGGCCAGCACACACACAGAGATGATCAATGCAAGGGCCAGAAGGAGAAATCAAAAAGAGGAAGTTCACACACAATTACACATACACACTTACACTTACACTTACACACACACATACACACATACACACACACACACACACACGCACACACACACACACACGGACACAAACAAACCAAAAAGACACAGATGCATAGTGACAGAAAGAAGACAGAACACAAAGACAAGACAGAGACAAAGACACATATATCAATGTCATATGTACACACAATCACGCATGCACACTCTGCGCACACACACACACACACACACACACACACACACACACACACACACACACACACACACACACACGCACACACACACACGTACAGTCTTCGTGGCTCTGTCTGATGTTGTCCAGGTCCTCCACATGGATGAAGTGGTAGCAGGTCTGTCCCACCACCTCAGCCGGGCTCAGGTCCATGTACTCGGAGATCCTGAGAGAGACAACACACCGCTGAGATATGGCCCAGGACACACACACACACATGTACATTCACACACAACATAAGCGCACACAATTACACACATGTAGACACACAGGACACACACCTTAGATATGGCCCAGGACACACACACACACACACATATGCATTCACACACACAACATAAGCACACACAATTACACACATGTATACACACAGGACACACACATGCATTCACACACACAACACAACACAACCACACACAATTACATATGCTTACACACACAGGTGACCAGGTGAAATGCGTATTGTGATACACACCTGTTGTCACAGCAGGTGAGCAGGTAAGATGTAAAAACACACCTGTTCTCACAGTAGGGGACCACTTAAGAGGTGTGATGTGATAAATGTGTGTGTGTGTGTGTGTGTGTGTGTGTGTGTGCATGTGTTTTTTGTGCGCGTGTGTTCTGATTCTGATTGTTTTTTAGCAGTAGGGCACCTAGAAAGAGGTCTTATGTGATACCTGTTCTAGCAGTAGCCCAGCAGGTGAACTGCGTAGTGTGACACACCTCTCTTTCAGTAAGATGTGACGCCCACCTGTTTTCACAGTAGGTGACCTGGTAAGAGCTCTGATGTGACACCTGTGTGTGTGTGTGTGCATGTGTGTGTGTGACCCAGCTCTGTTACAGTAAGATGTGACGCCCACCTGTTCTCGCAGTAGGTGACCTGCAGGTCCATGTTGACCCGGAAGACGAACATGTGGCTCTCCATGCGCACCTCGTTGAGGGTGGAGGGCGGGAGCGTGTGGGCCAGGGCCACTAATCCCATTGGCCGATGCAGCGACCGGGCGGAGCCTGGCACCAGCGCCGGGCGACAGCGAATCCGACCGGTCACATGAATCACCTGACAGGAAGTGAGGGAGAATAAGGAAGGACACTCATAATATACAATGTATGCACTTGGTGAGTGTGGAGAGTGTGTGTGGAGAGTGTGTGTGTCTGACTTTGTATCCGGATGACTTGCCATGCAGGCCGCACTTTGTCAGTGTGCAGAGTGGTTGTGTGTGTGTGTGTGTGTGTGTGTGTGTGTGTGTGTCTGACCTTGTATCTGGATGACTTGACGTGCAGGCCGGACTTCGTCAGTATGGAGAGTGTTTGTATGTGTGTGTGTGTGTGTGTGTGTGTGTGTGTGTGTGTGTCTGACCTTGTATCCGGATGACTTGACGTGCAGGCCGCGTTTGGTGAGTGTGGACTTCATGCGGATGAAGAAGCCTCGGTCCAGCAGCTCGTCCGCAGGCGTCAGAGGGCTGGAGGGACCTGAGGAGCACGAGGGGTTAACCTTAAACACACACACACACTCTCTTACTCTCATTGGTGCCCTGATTTACTGGACCATGTCCAAGACTACACGTGTTTCGGCACTAAACACCTGCATAAGTGTGCGTTAATGACCCAGTGCTGATGATGGCCTCCGGGGTAAAGGTGGCTCACACCTGTACAGACATCTTTATCTTAGCAGTAGAGCATGCCTTCTTAAGTACTCAAGGACATGCACTCACACA
>CM059279.1:8381976-8386976 GCA_030347295.1 Setipinna tenuifilis
GGCCTCTGCCTCTGTCCTCTGTAGTTAGGCTTGGCCCCTCTGTCCTGGCCCTCTGCCTCTGCCTCTGCAGTTAGGCTTGGCCCCCAGCCCACCTGAGGAGCCCCCTGCAGGCCAGGGATGGGTGAGGATGGGGCCCTGGGGGCAGATTCTGGGGTTGTGGGGCCAGTCATATTCTCTCTCTCTCTCTCTCTTTCTGTCTCTCCCTCTCTCCTTCTCTCCCTGTCACTCCCTCTCTTTCTCTTTCTCTTTCTCTCTCTCTCTCTCTCTCTTTCTCTCTCTCTCCTCCTCTCCTTCTCTCCTTCTCTCTTTGCCTACCTATTTCTCTGACCATGCCCAACCCAGCTGAGGACCTCCCCACCATTAAGGGCAGAGAAGGGCAGGCCTTAGGGGAGATGTAGGGGTCGGACGCTGGAGGTGAAAAAGAAGGGGTGGGGGAGTGGAGGGGGGCAGAGGGAGATGGACAGAGGGGGGGGGGGGGCTGACCTTTCTGGAAGCTGCAACAAGTTGTGGGTGGATGTGGGTCCACCTCCACGCCCCTCTGTCTCACTGCCTGCATCACTCATTCTCTCACACTCTTCCTTTTACTGTCTTTTACTCCTTTGCTTTCTCCTGGTCACAGTACACCCATTATCCCTTTATCTTTCTCTCCATCTCTCTCTCCACCTCTCTCTCCAGCTCTCTGTATACCTCTCTCTCCATATCTCCCTCTCCATCTCTCTCTACCTCTCTCTCCATCTCTTCATCTCTCTCTCCATCTCCCTCTCTACCTCTTTCCATCTCTCTCTCTACCTCTCTCTCCACCTCTCACACAGGTCACAGTGTACCAGGGTAGGAAATTAACTTTACAAAATGTGAACCTTTACCACCCACTGACAAATTCACCAATGAAATGTACAAGCCACTTAACACTAAATTATTTTGTGTCCAAAATCTAGCAGCCAGTTCCGTGTTTTAGCAGCATTTGTCTGGTGGCTGGTGCCAACTTTCATCCCTGCAGCGTACCCACTAACCCTTCATCTCTCTCTTCACCTCTCTCTTCACCTCTCTCTCTCTCTATCCCCTTTCCTTCTGTGCTTTTCTTTATTTTTATCTTTTTTTATTCATGTCACTTTTCTTTCCTGTCCATGTTCTGACCCTCTATCCCTTTGCTCCATATTGCTCTCTCTCTCTCTCTCTCTCTCTTTTCTCTTTCTCTGTCAATCTTTTTTTCTGTCATTGGATTTGCCTTCCCTGTACATGTTGATGATCTCTATCATGTCTTCCTCTTTTCCTCTCCCCATGTTTAATGCAGGCAGGCCCTCTAATGGAGTGAAGGGGTGTGTTTGTGCAAGGGGTGTGTTTGTGCTCAGTATGCATGTGTCTATCTGTGGCTTTGTGTTTGTGTGTGTGTGTTTGGTGTGCATGTGTGTTTATGTGTGTCTGTGAGATGTGACGTAACTGTTGTTGTGCCCCTAGACCTCCTGTGTTTCATGTTGACAAGTAACGTCAAAGTTGAGGGCCACACGGAGACTGAGCAAGGACAGGCAGCCTGACCACTGCAGGTCAGCTTATCTCACAGGAGCCCTCAGCCTGTGTGTGTGTGTGTGTGTGTGCGTATGTGTGTGTGTGCGTGTGTGTGTGTGTGTGTGTGTGCTGGACAGACACCTAGAACAATGCTCTGTCATGGCTGTCGTTATCTGAATGCTGAATTGTGACCAGTGTGTGTGTGAGTGTCTGTGTGTGTGTGAGAGAGTTTGTGTGAGTTGGTGTGTGTGTGTGATGGACAGATATCTAGAACAACACTCTGTCATGGCTGCCATTATCTGAATGCTAAATTGTGACCTATGTGTTTGTGTGTGTGTGTGTGTGTGTGTGAGTTTGTGTAAGTTTGTGTGAGTTGGTGTGTGTGTGTGATGGACAGACACCTAGAACAATGCTCTGTCATGGCTGCTGTTATCTGAATGCTGAATTGTGACGTGTGTGTGTGTGTGTTTGTGTGTGTGTGTGTGTGTGTGTGTGTGTGTGTGTGTGTGTGTGTGATGGACAGACATCTAGAACAACACTCTGTCATGGCTGCCGTTATTTGAATGCTGAATTGTGACCTGTGTGTGTCTGTGTGTGTGTGTGTGTGAGTTGGTGTGTGTGATGGACAGGCATCTAGAATAATGCTCTGTTGTGACCTGTATGTGTGTGTGTGTGTGTGTGTGTGTGTGTGTGTGTGTGTGTGTGTGTGAGAGAGAGCTTGCGTGAGTTGGTGTGTGTGATGGACAGGCATCTAGAATAATGCTCTGTCATGGCTGCCTTTTTTGAATGCTGAATTGTGACCTGTATATGTTTGTGTGTGTGTGTGTGTGTGTGTGTATGTGATGGACAGATATCTAGAACAACACTCTGTCATGGCTGCCATTATTTGAATGCTTAATGCTGACCTGTATGTGTGCATGTGCAGCTGACAATCTCAGCTGTCCACAGCAGCTCCAGCATACACATGACACTTGTGTGTACATATTTATGAGTGTATGTGTGTGTGTGTGTGTGTGTGTGTGTGTATCCGTGTGTGTGTGTGTATGTGTGTGTGTTTGTGTTTGTGTGTGTGTGGGTGTGTGTGTGGTCTGAGGTGATGTGTTTACGCCATTACGGGAGTGTAATGCTGTGTGTGTGTGTGTGCATTTAAAAGTGTAGGCATGTAGCAAAGCCATTGTGATTTTATTAGTGGAGCATTAAAGCTTTCCATAGATCTCTCTTTCCTCACACACATGTACACACACACGCACACATGCACACGCATGCACTCACACACACACACACGTTTTTATCTCAGGTCTTCCTTTTTATTCCCATTCTCCCTCTTTGCCTTCTCCTGTTTCTATCTCTCTCTTTCTCTCTTTGTCTTTCTTTCTGCCCCTCCATCTTCATTCCCTGTGCTCCAAGGTCTCTCTCTCTCTCCATCCTCATTCATCCTCCTCTTCTCTTCTCCCTCGCCTGCTGTCTCAAATCCTCTACTCTTTCCAAACATTTCTATTGACCCTTTTTTCCCTCTCCTTCCCTCCCTCGCTTTCCCTCCCTCCCCCGCCCCATCTCTGTCTGACTCCCTCCCTCTCTCTCTCCCTCTCTCCATCCCTCCCTCCCTCTCCCCTCTCCCCCCTCTGTCTCTTTCTCTTCCTCCATCTCTCTCCCTCTCTCCATCCCTGCCTCTCTCTCCCTATCTCTCTCTTCCTCCCTCTCTCCATCCCCCCGTCTCCCCTCTCCCTCTTCTATCTCTCCCTATCTATCTTCCCAGCCCTGTCCCATCCTCCCCATACACCTCCCCTCTCCCCGCCCACCTCGTACCCCTGTGTGTGTGTGTGTGTGTGAGTGTGTGTGTGTGTGTGTGTGTGTGTGTGTTTTTCCCCGCACAATCAATGGGGCTTTTAAGATGCCTATCGATTTGTCCTGCAGACAGGGCGCTGGTGGCCCGGGCGACACTTTGATTGCGGTGCGAGTAATTACTGTTATTATTTATGCATCTGGGCAGCATGGCAGGACTTAACATCCACCCTACACCAGGTCACACACACACATGTGCGTGCACACACACACACATGCGTGCGCACACACACACCCACACACATCCACCCTACACCAGGTCACACACACACACATGCGCACACACACACACACACACACACACACACACATCCAACCTACACCAAGCCACACATACACACACACACACACACTCACACCTCCCCCCCCCCCCCCCCCCCCCCCCCCCCCCCCCCCACACACACATCCAACCTACACCAGGTCAAAGGCAATCACACACACACACACACACACACACACACACACACACACACACACATTTAACGTACACCAGGGACATAGGACATGGGGATGGAGGGAGAGAGAGAGATAGAGGGAAGGATGGAGAGAGAGATGGAGGGAGGGAGGGAAACTTAAAAGAGGAGGGAGAGAAACGTGGAGAAAAAAGAGGGAGAGGAGTAGAGAGAGCGATGGAGGGAGAGAGAGAGAGGAAGGGAGAGAGAAGGAAAGAGATGGTAGGAGAGAGGGAGGAGGAGGAGAAGAATAGAGGGGAAAGACAGGGAAGGGCAAATAAAGAGGAGGAGAGAGAGAAGAAGTGAAGAGGGAAAGAATAAGAGGAAGAGAGACAGAGAAAAAACAGAGGGGACAAAACTGTGAAGAGGTCCATTAGGAGACAAAATAACAGAGAAAGAAAGAGAGAGAGAGAGAGAGAGGAAGAGAGACTGATAGAGAGACAGTATATGCAACCCAGAGAAAGAAAGAGAGAGTAAAAGGGACAGAGAAAGAGACAGAGAGAGAGAATGGACAGAGAGAAAGAAAGAGAGGGAGAGAGATTGATAGAGGGACAGAGAGAGAGAGATTGAAAGAGAGACAGCATCAGAGAGAGAGACAGAGAGCCTAAGGCTGGTTGGCTGCTAATGTTGTTGATGTCACTGTACAGAAACATTCTCCAGACAGGAGCACACACGCACTGCATGCAAAGATGCTTTCCCTGACTCACTCACTCACACACACACACACACACACACACACACACACACACACACACACACACACACACACACACACACACACACACAGCTGGGGAGAACACTGACAACCTCAGCTGTCCACAGCAGCTCCAGCATACACATGACATACTCTTGTGTGTACATATTTATGAGTGTGTGTGTGTGTGTGTGTGTGTGTATCCGTGTGTCTGTGTGTATGTGTGTGTGTGTGTTTGTGTGGGTGTGGGTGTGTGTGTGGTCTGAGGTGTTGTGTTTACGCCATTATGGGAGTGTAATTTAAAAGTGTAGGCATGTGTAGGCACACACACACACACTCCATACTTATATGATAGACGCCCGTATGTGCTCAAGTGTGTGCGTGTCTGTTTGTGTGTGTATGTGTGTGTGTGTACGTACACATGTGTGTGTGTGTATCTGTGTGCGTATGTGTGTGTACGTATGTGTGTAAGTATTGAGTCTCACCTGTGACAATCCCAGGTATATGGA
>CM059279.1:8413409-8418409 GCA_030347295.1 Setipinna tenuifilis
CACCTGTTGTCATGCTAGTACTCTGGGCAAGTAAATGAGCATTTTGGAAAAACCGTCTGAGAAACGCACTGCACACCTGGTTCAGGGTTCCAGCCAATGAGGGCGTGGAGGCAGAGCTGGAAGCACTCTCATTGGTGGTTTGGCAGCCCGCCTCCGCCCGTAGGTGTGGCCTAATGCCCAGCCTCTCTGCCATCTCCACATGGTCGCCGCTGGGTGGATGTAGTCAAACACACTACTGCCCGTCAGCTCCACCTAGCAAACACACACACAACACACACACCACACACACACACACACCACATACCAACACACAAACACAACCACCAACGTACACACATACACACACACACCAACACATGTATACACACACAACACCAACACACATACACACACAAACAGACATCACACAAAAAAATCAGGGTACATCAGGGGTTTCTACCCCCCCCCCCCCCCCCCCCCCCCCTTTTTTTGAGAAGATGACTCTGAAGCAGCATCCCCCCCACACACAAACAAACACACCTACACACAAACACACACACACACACACGTATGCACACGCACACACACACCTACACACACATATGCACGCACATGCACGCAAACGCACGCACACACACGCATGCATGCAGGCACGCACACACACACACACACATTCTCTCCCTGTAACTCTGTCCCATCTCTCCTCTCTCCTGCTTCTTTGAACTCTCTGATGCTGCAACCTCATAAAAGTCTTATCACATCCACCTTGGATACTCATTCCAGATGCCACACAAAAACACACACACACACAGACTCTCTCACACACACACACACACACACACACACACACACACACACACAAAGACAGATGCAAAGACACAGCCACGTAGAAAGACACATGCCCGCCCAAACATACACACACACACACACACACATATATATATAGACAGGCAGATGAATACACAGATAGACAATGATGGATAGACAGACAGATGAGCACATGCACTCTCTCGCTCTCTCTTTCTCTCTGTCACACACACACACACACACACACACACACACACACACATAGATTCTCTCTCTACTGAACCATACATATGCTTAAAAACAGTGGCTCCAATCAGAAGGGGCCGAGCAGACACACACACACACACACACACACACACACACACACACACACACACACACACACACACACACAAACGTACACACACTCATACACGCCGCCCTCACACCCTTGTCTGTAGGACATTGCCATTTATTACAGGATTATATCCATTTACTGGGGAAGTTTATAGGATTCTCAGCAGGACGCCAAGGACATGAGAGAGAGAGAGAGAGAGAGAGGAGAGAGAGAGAGAGAGAGAGACAGAGACAGAGAGGAAGAGAGAGAGAAGGAGAAAGAGAGAGAGAAGGTTGGGTGGGCTGGGTTAAAAGAGACAGAAAGAATAAAAAAAATAAGAGAAATGGGGAGGGGAGTGAGAGTGAGAAGGAGAGAGAGAGCGTATGTGTGTTTTTGTGTGTGTTTGCATGCATTTGTCTTCACACACATGTGTGTGTGTGTGTGTCGTGCATATGTGTGTGTAAGAGTGGGAGGTGAAGAACTAAAAAAGAGGGGGGGAGATTGGGGCGGATGTAATTGAGGGGTATGTAAGGGGTATTAGGGGTAGTAGGGTGCTGTACAGTAGTCTGTGCTCTATGCAAACAGAGCTGGGGGTAGTGGGGGAGGGGGTATAGGGTGAGTGGTGGGGGGGGTGTGGGGTAATTGAGGGGTATGTAAGGGGTATTAGGTAGTAGTAGTGCTGGTAGGAGGGTATTGGTAGTAATTGAGGGATAAGTTCAGTGATGTGTTTTGGGCTTTGGGTTCTAGGCTCTGGAGTTGCTAATTGGGAGTGCCGACACTTACACACACACATACACACACAAACACACACACACACACACACACACACACAGCAGCTGATAAAAGCTTAACTACCTCAGACCTAGACTTAACAACTTAGAGTCTAAAAGATCAGATCTGGTCTTAAACTGGCTCTCATCTGGGCCTGGTCTGGCTCTAATCCTGGCTGGGTTCATCACAGCTCAGCTTCCCTCTAAGATGGTGTTTGCCACTGGTGGTCCGCAAAAAACCCCAAGTGGGCTTTGAGCTGTTGTGTTAAAATATTATTTTTGTTGTGTTTCTTAAGCTACCTGTGCTATGCACAGTATGTCTTAGTGTCATTTTCTTAGTTAGGGCTATGATGCTGCACCAATTCATGCATTTATATAGCCCTGTTAGCCTTAAATGGGGCGGGAATGGTCCTTGAGGTTTGTTTTTAAGAGAGGGAGGTGGTCCTCACTCTAAAAAAACATTGCTCTAAGAGATTCAACTTTACCTCTATCCTATTACATAAAGTGCCAGCTTTTCTCTCCAGACATAGAGGAATGCACAGAGAGTCTCTGGGCCTTACAGCATGATAACCTTTGACCTCTTGGATATCAGTGATGTCATCCCCCCCACACACACAGCTGAAAAAGGTTTAGTGATTTTACATTATGTGTAATATAATATAATATAATATAATATAATATAATATAATATAATATAATATAATATAATACTTCATACACCATACTCCATACTCCATAGTTAGCCCAGTGAGATAGTAGTGCTTATGACTGCTCTCTCTTCACCAAAACACCAACCCTTAAACCCAACATCAGCCCTCAGCAAAAAGGGCAAAATTGCCCCCTAAAGCACAAACTCAATTTCATTCAGAGGAAACTAGACTACTGGAGACACTAATATTCCAGATGGACGTCTGCTGTTTGGTGTAGAAGCAGAAAGAGATAGAGAGAAAGTGTGTGTGTGTGTGTCTGTGTCTGTGTGTGTGTCTGTGCAGTAGTGTGTGCATGCATGGTGTGTCTGTGTGTGTATGCGTGCACATGTATGTGTGTGTAAGCATGTGCGTGTGTGTGTGTGTGTGTGTGTGTGTGTGTGTGTGCGCAAACATAAAGAAGAATGCCAGAGAGGTCCCTGTTGCTTCTACTGTGAAGGAACACAGGAGGGATGGAGTGCAGAGACAGAGAGAGAGATGGAGGAAAGAAAGGGAGGATGGAGCAGAGAGAGCAGACGGGGGAGAGAAAGAAGGGAGGGAGAGAGAGAATGACAGAGAGGAGAGGCCAGATGTTGGGGATTAGTGTGTGTACATATTGGGATGGGTAAGGATAGATGGATAGAGAAGACAGAGAGAGGGAGGAGACAGAAAAGAGTGAAAAAGAGAGAGAGAGACAGAGAGAGGAGGGAGAGAAAAAGAAAGACAGAGAGAGAGGAGGGAGAGAAAGAGAGAGACAGAGAGAAGGAGAGAGGGTCAGAAAAGAACAAGAGACAGAGGGAAAAGGAAGAGAGATGGAGAGAAAGAGGGAGAAAGAGAGAGAAAATGAAGTTAAGAAAAGAGAGCAAAAGAGAGACGGGGGTTGAGGAAAGAAAGAGGGGGTGTGAGAGAGAAAGCAAAAGAGAAGTTAAGGAAAGAGGCAGTAAGAGCGAGAGAGAGAGACAAATAGAGAGAGACAGGTGGAGAGAGAGGAGGGAAAAGAAAGAGAGTAAGGAGGGAAAAGAGAGAGAGAAACAGGTAGAGAGAGAGAGGAGTTGACAGAGAGAAAGAGAGCGGAGGAAAGAGGTTAAGGAAAGAGAGAGAGAGAGAGGGAGAAAAAAAGAAAGAGGAGGGGAGAGAGAGGGAGAGAGAGAGAAACAGAGACAGAGAGGACAGAGAGGGAAAGACGAGAGATAGACAGAGGGAGAGAGAGAAAGAGAGGCGGTGGGAGAGAGGGAGAGTGAGAGAGAAAGAGAGGAGGGTAGAAAGAGAGATAGAGACAGAGAGGGAGAGAAAGAGAGGGGAGAGAGAGAGAAAGTGAGGAGGGGAGAGAGAGGGAGAGAGAGAAACAGACAGAGGGAAAGAGAGAGGAGAGATAGAGAGAGGGAGAGAGAGAGACAGACAGAGGGAGAGAGAGAAAGAGAGGAGGGTAGAAAGAGAGATAGAGACAGAGAGAGAGAGAAAGAGAGGGGGGAGAGAGGGAGAGAGAGGAGAGATAGAGAGAGGGAGAGAGAGACAGACAGAGGGAGAGAGAGAGAGACAGACAGAGGGAGAGAGAGAGGAGGTTGAGGAAGGAGGATAGGCATGATATAAATAATAGCAGAGAGCTTTAATATGTATGAGGCATCTGGGCAGTGGTCCACAACACTCTCTCAGCCTCTCTTTGACTGATGGAGGAGGAGAGAGAGGGAGGAGGGAGGGAAGAGAGGGGGAGGAAGGGAGGAGGAGGGAGGGAGGGAGGGGGAGATGGGGCTGCATACTAACCAGCCAGGGATCAATTCAGCCCTCACCTCTCCCTCCCTCTACTCCTCCCTTCCTCCCTCCCTCTCTCTTACCCCCTCTCTTTTTCTCTCTCTTTCTCCCTCTTTCGTCCTCTCTTTTTTGCTCCCTCTCTTTTCCTATCACTCCCTCCTCTCTCTCTCACGCTTTCTCTCCTTGTGTCTTTTCCTTCCTCTCTTCCTCTTACTCCTTCCTGTTTTTTCCCTGTCTTCCCTTTTACACCCATACCTCTTTTGTTTCTATCTATCTATCTATCTATTTATCTATCTATCTATCTATCTATCTATCTATCTATCTATCTATCTATCTATCTATCTATCTATCCTGTCTAGCTATCCTGTCTAGCTATCTCCTCTCTTCCCTCCTGCAGCAGAGCAGGTTCAGGGAGGTTTTGGGGGGGTTCTTCTACTGGACAAATAAGCCTTTTCAGGTAGCACTGGGCTGCAGCGCACCAAAACTGGACCCCCAGACCTCAGACCCGCCCTCTGCCTGTCCTCAGCCTTTAGGCCTGGCCCCTCACACTCGGCCTCTGCCTTTGCCCTCTGCAGTTAGGCTTGACCCCCCAGCCCACCACCTGCCCTTAGGCCTGGCCCCTTACACTCGGCCTCTGCCTCTGCCTCTGCAGTTAGGCTTGGCCCCCCAGCCCACCTGAGGAGCCCCCAGCAG
>CM059279.1:8423409-8425909 GCA_030347295.1 Setipinna tenuifilis
TGGCTAAGTTAGAGGTGTTTTCGCCTTTAGCCATGCATGTTTTAAAATACCATTTACACAATGGTGCATCAGCGTCAATTGCCTCGTCTTGCTCATTTGTTTTTAAGCCGAAGTACTGCCATATGGCACTTAGCGCCCTTTTGTCCACAAGTTTCAGCGTGGTGGCAGCAGCCATTCTCCCCTCCGTGCTCCACTATCTCTCGTCTTCAACCGTCTTTTTTTCTCTACAAGCTTTAGTTTCCTCCTCATAACGTTACGACGTCACGTGCAAGGTACCGGTACCTGTCCGAATGCAGTATAGTACCGTTTCAAATGCCTCAGTACCGCGGTACCATATCAGTACCGGTATACCGTGCAACCCTAGGAGGGAGGGAAACTTAAAAGAGGAGGGAGAGAAACGTGGAGAAAAAAGAGGGAGAGGAGTAGAGAGAGAGATGGAGGGAGAGAGAGAGAGGAAGGGAGAGAGAAGGAAAGAGATGGTAGGAGAGAGGGAGGAGGAGGAGAAGAATAGAGGGGAAAGACAGGGAAGGGCAAATAAAGAGGAGGAGAGAGAGAAGAAGTGAAGAGGGAAAGAATAAGAGGAAGAGAGACAGAGAAAAAACAGAGGGGACAAAACTGTGAACAGGTCCATTAGGAGACAAAATAACAGAGAGAGAGAAAGAAAGAGAGAGAGAGAGAGAGAGAGAGAGAGAGGGAAAGAGAGACTGATAGAGAGACAGTATATGCAACCCAGAGAAAGAAAGAGAGAGTAAAGGGGACAGAGAAAGAGACAGAGAGAGAGAATGGACAGAGAGAAAGAAAGAGAGGGAGAGAGATTGATAGAGGGACAGAGAGAGAGAGATTGAAAGAGAGACAGCATCAGAGAGAGAGACAGAGAGCCTAAGGCTGGTTGGCTGCTAATGTTGTTGATGTCACTGTACAGAAACATTCTCCAGACAGGAGCACACACGCACTGCATGCAAAGATGCTTTCCCTGACTCACTCACACACACACACACACACACACACACACACACACACACACACACACACACACAGCTGGGGAGAACACTGACAACCTCAGCTGTCCACAGCAGCTCCAGCATACACATGACATACTCTTGTGTGTACATATTTATGAGTGTGTGTGTGTGTGTGTGTGTGTGTATCCGTGTGTCTGTGTGTATGTGTGTGTGTGTGTTTGTGTGGGTGTGGGTGTGTGTGTGGTCTGAGGTGATGTGTTTACGCCATTATGGGAGTGTAATGCTGTGTGTGTGTGTGTGTGTTTATTTAAAAGTGTAGGCATGTGTAGGCACACACACACACACTCCATACTTATATGATAGACGGCCGTATGTGCTCAAGTGTGTGCGTGTCTGTTTGTGTGTGTACGTGTGTGTGTGTACGTACACATGTGTGTGTGTGTATCTGTGTGCGTATGTGTGTGTACGTATGTGTGTAAGTATTGAGTCTCACCTGTGACAGTCCCAGGTATATGGAGACGGTCTCTGAGATGTAGAGGAATCTCCCCTCCTTGCTCACCACGAACACAAAGCCATCCAGGGACTGCAGATAACACACAGACACACACACACACACACACACACACACACACACACACACACACACAAACACAGAGACATGCATACACACACACACACATAGAGACACTCACACACCCACACAGATGCATGCATACACACGTGCACACACACACACACACACACACACACACACACACACACACACACACACACACACAGTGAGAGGGTCAGATCCATCATCACACACTGCCAGCACTTATTGAGGAAATTAGAGCCGATCTTTAGGGCGAGCCTGAGACACTCGCTATCGACACTCCTCGCACTGAGCTCCCCGGAAATCTCCACGGAATATTCCGGCGAAGTCAATCCAGTCACGGAGAGCAAGCACAGACAGCTAGGAAAGGAAAGACCTGAAGAGACCGACCAACTAAATCAGCCTTGTTTCCATTCCAGCTCAAACAGTGGACGCTTCAAAAAAAAAAGAAAAAAAGAACGTCCACCGCTCCTGTGGGCTAAGCTGGTCATTAACGGCTGTGTGGGAGTGATTTTAACGAAGGCTGAAAGGTGTAACGTGTTGTCATTAAGGGGTATTTGTTGTTGGGAAATATTATTTGTCTTATCGACAAGGAGCCACATGGATGAGGGTGGGGAAGGTGGCCATTTTGCTGCGGCGCTGATTGCTGTTTTTAGCGGCGCGTGCTAAAGTGGCGTGGGGCTAATTTATGCGACTCGTGTCCTGTGTTCCGTATGCAAATGTAAGCGGCGGTGGAGGTGGCGATGGCGGTGGAGGAGGTGGCGATGGTGGCGGTGGCGATGTGAGCCGTGACTCTCTGCACGATGTCGACACCGAGTGCAATTACCCGCTTATTACCAGCAGAGGACTGACAGGGCGCTTTTCTCCCCACCGATGCTCCGATCTGACTCCTTAGCACCCTGCTCACCGCTGTGGCTGCTGGAGCACAGTCACTATGGAGACG
>CM059279.1:8443409-8448409 GCA_030347295.1 Setipinna tenuifilis
AGAGAGAGATAGGAGGAGGAGGAGGTAGAATGATAGACAGATAGAGAGATACGAATAAAAAATAGATATGAGAGACATGGAGAGAGAGAGAGCATGAATGAAGGAAACAAAGAGGAAAAGGGGAATAACCACAGTTATCATAAATAACTCATTGCAGGTTACTGTTGATATTCCGTTACGGTAAGAGAACGGACTACGTGCGGAGTGATATGAAAGAAGCAAAAAACTGTTTTCAACTTACAGAGGTCATTGTACTTTTTCAGCGGCCATTATACTAAAAGCATTTGACCTCCAAACATTGGAGTGGCCCATTCAAAGTCAATGGGACGTTCGTAAGCATTGTAAAGAGCTGTATAATTACTACAGTTAGCATAATTACACATAACAGAGTAGATTAATTTAGGAACTTCCTGCAGTTGCACCACATACATTTCACTGTGCCCTGTCAATATCAGTTGAATGTTTACACAGGAGCAAACTACACGACAGCACATTTCAACTTTTATATTTCGATGAACCAAACAAAAATGCACACAGACACACAGACACACACACACACACACACAAACACAGACACACACACACACACACACACACACACACATACACACACACACACACACACACACACACACATACACACACACACACATACACACACATACACACACACACACACACACACACACACACACACAGCCCTGCAGTGCCATTTGGCCCAGTCCTCCCCTGAGCTGGTGACATTTAAAGGCCCAGCCTGCCCTCCAGCTCCCCTCCGTCCGGGGTCAGCAGGGCCACACACACACACACACACACACACACACATACACACACACACACACACACACACACACACACACATACACACACACATGCACACGCACGCACACACAGACACACACACACACACAGATCTGCAGCTCCTCTCTGTCTTGGGTCAGCAGGACCTCGCACACACACAAACACACACACACACACACACACACACACACACACACACACACACAGCCCTGCAGCACCCCTCCGTCCTGCCTCTGGCCCAGACTGCCCTCCCCTCTAGCCCTGGGTCAGCAGGACCTCACATACATATAAACACACACACATACACACACACAGGCACGCACGCATGCACACTCACACACACATGCACACTCAGTCACACACACTGAGAGACAGCATGGCAATGCTATCATTGCCCAGTTATCAAATATGTTATTGTCAGTCAAATTTTACATTTTGAGTGGATTTGCGAACAGGATTTATGGACTCCAGGTATGGAAATCTACACCACCAGTTAAATGCTGGTAAAATATGAAAGTATCTGGTAGATTGCCGACTAAATGAACTACTCTTTTACTGTTGAGTGGCTGGTAAATTTTACAATTTATTTGTCAGTGGCTGGTAAAGGTTCACATTATAAAGTTAATTTGGTAGTGGTTCACATTTCCACCCCTAAAGGACGGCTAGGGAAGGTCCCCCAGTGTTCTGCAGTAGAGCTGTTAGCAGTCGGACAAAATGCTGTGTGAATAGAGAGCCAGCACTCACTGCTCTCCTGTGGCACTCTGTTAACCTTACAACATCCTCTTTGACCTCACCTGCCTGTGTGTGTGTGTGTGTGTGTGTGTGGGGGGGGGGGTGCACCTGTGTGTGTGTTTGTGTGTGTGTGTGCACATGTGTGTGTGTGTGTGTGTGCGTGTGTATATGTGTTTGTGTGTTTGTGTGTGTGTGTGTGTGTGTGTGTATCAAGGTGTCTGCGACACCGGTCTTCTGCATACACACAGCTCAGCTCAGCTCGATACTACCCTCAGCCTTGCACCCTTAACACCATGATCCCCCCCGGCTCGATGCGCTGACCCGGGTCCAGAGTCAGGGGCCCCCAGAGGGGGTGGGAGGGGGCAGCTCGATAGCGGGGCCTGACCCCACACCCCCCCTGGCTTACATGCATGAGCTGTGGGGACAGAAGCCTGCTCACCTCAGCCTGACTGTACTGCACTGCTGACAGCTTAGGGCAGCTCAGGGACACTCTATCTAGGCTAAAGACCTCCAGTCTGGACTTTCCCGTGTGTGTCTTACTGTATGTCTCTATATAGATAGAAAGCAAGTGATAGCTCTGTTCTTGAATTTTCTGTATTCTTACTATATATCTGAGTAGATAGAAAACAACAATCGCTTTTTGTTTGTGTTTTTTTTTTTTCAGATTTTATTTTACTTAGAATGATAACCACTGTTTTTGTAATAGAGATAAAATATCATTCTTATGAATTCAATGAGTATCACCTTGCATTGGGATGTAAGCTTAACCTTTTCTTTTAATGAGCAATAAAATAGGCAATGGTAAGGTGTATTACTGTTCAATGTTGTGTACAATGTCCATTAGATTAGATGTATACATTAACACTGAGTTAGCAAGCTAGCCATGTTGGGGGTGCTACTGTGGCTAATATGTGTTAATAAGCTAGCACCTAGCATGACTAGCATTAGCTTTAGGTGATTGGTCCGTGCCACCAGGAACCAGGGCTGACGGAAAAGCACAAAAGGGGGGGTAAAGTCAAGTCGAGAAGGGTAAAGTAGAGCTAAAACAGCCCCGTGAAAAAGGCCCAAGACACGCACATGCAGACACACACACACACACACACACACTGGCGCACATGCACACACACAAACACAAACACAAAGACACACACACACACACACACACACACACACACACACAAACCCATACAGACCCTGTTGTGTGTGTCCTAGTGCAGGTGTGTACTGTGGGCCCCTATCTGTGTGGTGATCTAATCTTTCTGCATCATCTGTGCTAGCCCAGCGCTATCTCCCCGCCGCCATAATGGAGGTGCCTCCTCCTCTAATTGGTCAATTAGCGCTGGGGCTAACCTTGGTGCAGGGGGCAGCCTGTGTTGGCCTCCCCTGCAGACTGCCAATGGGGGGGTGGGTCGGGGGGGTCGGGTCGCCCCCTCTCCTCCAAACCTTGGACGCCTTTTTAGTCCCCTCACCGCCATCTCCTTTTATATTTTTCTCCTGTTTATTTTTCGTTTTTGCTTTCACACACTGTTTACCACTCTATTTCTGTGTGTGTGTGTGTCTCTCATCCTCCAGTTGATATCTTTTTCTCCCTTCCTCCCTCCCTCTTCAGCACTCTCTCTGTCTCTATTCTTCCACTTTTCTATTCACCTGTCTTCCACATTCCCTTTTTGTAATGTCTTTCTGTTCTTCAATCTCTCTCCTTCTTTTGTGTCCATTTATCTCATTCTCTCTCAATCTCTCTTTCTAGATGTCTGTCGATATCTCTCTCCACTTCGTTCAGACGAACCACAAGCCCTAAGTGCCAGGCACATCCTTCAGCTCAAGGTCTGGTCGGTGTGTGTGTGTGTGTGTGTGTGTGGTCAGACTCTCAGCGCCTCTGAGTAGCTGAAGGACAAGTAGAGCGTCGTCTCTGGCCCCATGAAGGAATAAGTCCTCTAAGGACATACGTACGTTTAAAAAGCTGCTTTAATGCCCGTGTCTGGTACTGTATGTCCCTGCAGTTTAGTTTCCATAACGACAGAGAGGGCAGGTTCTCTATGATGAGTGCTCAGACAGTAATGTGTTTCAAACACTAAAGCAGCTTCAGAAGTAAAAATAGCAGGTATTGCTTCAGTCACTCTGTAAACGAGTGGACTATAATTAGTGTTATTCCTTAGCCAGGTAGGGGAGTAATTAAGTGAATTAGTGTACTAGTCAAATGGCATGTTTTACACACCAAAATAAAGACAGTACAGGTTACGACTTCCACCAGAAACGTCAATTGTGTGTGCATGTGTGTGTGTGTGTGTGTGTGTGTACGTGTGTGGTTTGTGTGCACTGCCCGTGCAAGTGAGTGTGTGTGTGTGTATGTATGCGTGTGGGTGATCGAACGCATGCTTGTGCAAGGGTGTGTACAAGTATGTGTGTGTGTGTTGGGAGTGCTAGTTTCAGACGTGTGTGTGTGTGTGTGTGTGTGTGTGTTGGGAGGGCTGGTTTCAGAGGGGATTTTAATTAGGACCTCCAGCTGTCAGAGGTTCGTTAGCTGGCCCCTCCCCTCCCCACGGACACACTGAGGGGGAAATGAACTCATTTAAACTCACACACATGCACAATGCAATGCTCAACACAACACACACACACACACACACACACACACACACACACACACACACACATACATACAGTACATTCACGCACACAAACACACACACACACAATTAAAGTTACATTCTTACAGTAATACATTATAAAACACAGAGGTACACAGACAGACGCTGCCAACATCCCCTGTATGAGAATGTGATAAGGATGCATGTTTACATACAAAATTACTCAACAGAATACACACACACATACACACAGACACAGACGCACACACACACACACACACACACACACACACACACACACACACACACACACACACACACACACACATGTAACTAGTAAACAATGTACGCACAGAAAAACTTTAACATTTTGTGCATACTATGCCGTGCCTCCCTTTTGCCACCCCACTCCTTCTCTGTCTCACATACACACACACTTACACATAGACACACACACACAAAACACTATCCCGAGACGTAAAGACACTCCCATGACAGTGAGTGCGTTGTGTTGAGTGGCTAAAGTGACAGACTGTGATTGTGCTATTGTACGACTCTCTACAAAAGCATCCACTTCCTCACCTCCAATTAGGCCCATTAGTGGGGCGCCTAGACACGCCCATCCCATAATAACCCCTACTGTGAAGCCCCACGGCCTGTCAGTCTGCTCAATGCCGGAAAGCACTCTGTGGTCAGGCGGGCAGGGAGACCTCGAGTATCCTCTGGGCTGAGGGGGAGATGGAGAGAGATGGGCAGAGATTCCCCAGACTGACACATTCACACTGGAGCTCATTCAGCTGCCGGACCACTGGGCTGTGTAATGAAGAGCGTTCTAGGGTGGCTACAAAACACAGTGAAATAACTTGAAATAACTGAATT
>CM059279.1:8460909-8463409 GCA_030347295.1 Setipinna tenuifilis
TTAAGCTGATGAGTTCAATTTGGCTAAATTTGCTTACGAGGCAGTTTTCAAACACGTCCCAGAGATATCAAGCACAAGTGTGTTTAGCACCGGGGCTGAGCTACCTCAGGACTGAGGGGAAGAGATGGAGAGTGTGGGCTATAGAGAGACAGAGAGAAAAAGAGAGAGAAAGGGAGACAGAGAGAGAGAAAGAGAGTAAAAGAGAGAAAGAGAGACGCGGAGACAGAGAGCAAGAGAAAGAGCTGATCTCTCTTTTCTTGACAGCGTGGGTGCCTCATGTTGGGAATGTAGTCACACACACACACACACACACACACACACACACACACGCACACAGGCTGAAGGCCACGCCACTGAAGTTAATCCTATTAACACTCTAAATGAAACACAGACATACTAAAACACACACACACACACAGACACACACTCTATTTTTCCCTCTCACTAACACACACCAAGAAATGTACAACTTCATCTGTCGCTATCTCCATCCTCATATGGGATAGTATCATTTACAATTTACACACACACACACACACACACACACACACACACACACACACACACACACACACACACACACAAATACACAGTGTAGGCATGGAACAGATGCAGACCCTTAAAACACACTCCACTTACTCCACATACACACTAGACCATTGCAACTCTCCACACACACACTTAACCAAACTTTTGCTTTGTAACTTTTCTAAAGAGTGATGTGACAAAGTGTGTCTTGTGTGTGAGCGTCTGTGCTGACTGTGACAGTCACACCCTCACAACTCACAAGAGCATCATGTTATGCAAACATGTGTATGCATTCTTATACATTAACACACACACACACACATACACTCTATCAACACACACGCACTTCCTCATCACACACTTCACACACATGCTCAAAGTGCAGCTGTTAAGGGATTCAATGCCATTCCGATGCTAAGATCTTCCCTCTGAGATCTCACTTCAGTGTGTGTGTATGTGTGTGTCCTGACAAGAGAGGAAGTTGTTGCTCACCTGCTGGGCATCTTCAGAGTGTCTCTCCAGTATCGCGGTAGGACCTTCCTTCTCTCCTCTTCTCTCCTCTCCTCTTCTCTTCCACTCCTCCTCTCTCTCCTTTCTTTTCTTCTTCTTCTCTGTCTCCTCTCTTCTCCTCTCTTTTCTTCCCTCCAACTCACTCCTCTGTGTTCCCAGGAAGACTTTTCTCTGGCAATCCCACGGTCACAAACTCACTGGAAGATTTGGCAGAGTGTATGTATGCATGTGTGTATGTGTGTGTCTGTGTGTGCATGTGTGTGCGTGTGTTGTGTGCATGTGTAAGTGTGTGTGTGTGTGTGTGTGAGTGTTAGTGTGTGTGTGCGAGTGTGTGTGTGAGTGTGAAAGAGAGCGGAGATGGGGTTAAGTCAGTCAGTCGTCTCCCCAGGACGAAGAGAACAATCCCCCGTGCGCTCACTCAGAGAAACAGAAGCTAAAACACACACACACACACTCACTCACACACACACACACACACTCACCCAGACACACACACACAGCAGTGGGAGAAAGAATATGTGTGTGTGTGTGTGTGAGTGAGTGAGTGAGTGTATGTGTGTATGTGTGCCTGCGTGCGTGTGTGTGTGTGTGTGTGCGTGTGTGTGTGTGCACGCGCGCATGTGTCTCTGTGAGTGTCAGAGTGAGAGTGGCGGCAGCGACAGAGAAAAAGCCACGCTTGCTCTCCCTCTCTTCCTCCCTCTCTCTCTCTCTCTGTTCCTCTCTCTCTCTCTCTCTCTCTCTCTCTCTCTCTCTCCCTCTCTCTAGCCCTCTCTTGTCACTCTGTCCATGAGCGACTACTGCTGAAGTATCCTCCTCAGATGCAGTCTGGGCTCTTGGCTTGGCATGGAGGATACACACTGTGTTTCTCTCGCTGGCTACCCCCTCTCTTTCCCTCCCTCCCTCCCTCTCTCTCTCTCTTTCTCTCCCTCTCTCTTCTTCTCTCTCTCTTGTTCTGGCATGCTCCCTCGCTCTCCAGGCAGAGACTCTTTCTCTTCATTTCCTCTTGGGGAAAACCGTACACACTGGTTGTATCCTCTCCCTCCCTCCCTCCTTCGCTCCCTCTCTCTCTCTCTCCCCCTCCCTCCCTCCCTCGCTCTCTCTCTCTCTCAATCACTAGTAAATATAAAAGGCATACTTGTACAGCCCCAGTCTCTCTCTCGCTCCCTCCCTCCCTCCCTCTCTCACCCCCCCCTCTCTCCCTCTCTCCCTTGCTCTCTCTCTCTCTCCCTCTCTCTCACCCCCTCCTTCTCACGCCCCTCTTTCCCCCTCTCACTCACTCAATCTCTCGCTTTCGTTTACCCCCTCCTCCCACTGCCCCACACTTTCTTTTTTGCTGTCAGAGCTGCCTTTCAAATGCTGATTAGCACCACAAGTAAAAGAGCGAGGGAGAGAGAGAGAGAGAGAGAGAGAGAAAGAGAGACAGCGAGGAAAAGAGAGAGCAAGGGAGAGAGGGAAAGAGTGA
>CM059279.1:8470909-8488409 GCA_030347295.1 Setipinna tenuifilis
GATGACAAATTTGGGGGCATATTTTTTTCTCAGTTTCTATGTCCACGTAGTTACTGCACTTTGGCTTTGTAGGGCAGAGCTGTCTCTACCTCTGTCGTTTGGGTAACGAGGGGCTGGTGTACCAGGCTAATGCTTCTGATCAGTCATGTCTGATTTCCTTTTAACTCTTCTCTTTCCCCTGGCAGTCACCAGGCCTCTGTCTCTTCCTCCATCCCCCCATTTCTCCTCTCCTTTGCATTCTCCCCCTCTCCCCTCCCTCTGTCTCTCCCCCATCTCTTCCCTCCCTCTTTTTATTTCTCTTTTATCCCTCTTTCCTCCTCCCTATGTCATCCTCTTTCCCATCTCCCTCTCTCTCTCCTCTCAGCTGTTTCCCCATCTCTCTCTCTCTGTCTCTCTCTCATCTTCTGTTCCCAACCTCTCTTCTCCTCCATCTAACTCTGTCTCTCTTCCTTCTCTTCCCTCTTCTTTCCCATCCATCCCTCCCTCTCTACCTCTATCTCTCCCCTCTCCTCTTCCCTCTGTCCCTCTCCACTTCTATCTCTCTCCTCTCTCATCTCTCTATATCTCTATCCTCCGCCCTCTTCTTTCCCATCCCACCCTCACTCTCTACCTATCTCTTCTCTCCCACCTCTCCTTCTCTACCTCTATTGCTCTCTTCCTCTCTTCATCTCAAGCTCTCTCCCTTCTCTTCCCTCTTCTTTTCCATCTCTCCCTTGCTCTCTACCTCTACCTTTCTCTGCTCTTCCCTCTTTCCCACTCACTCTACTTCTATCTCTACCTCTCTCTTCCTCTCTATCTCTCTCTCTTCTCTTCCCACTTTCCTGCTCCCTCTCTCCCTCTCTACTTCTATCCCTACCTCTCTCTTCCTCTCTATCTCTCTCTTGTCTTTCCCCTCACCCTCTTCTCCCTCTCTCCCTCTTTCCCTCTCTTCCTCTCTACTTCTATCTCTACCTCTCTCTTCCTTTCTATCTCTCTCTCTTCTCTTTCCCCTCTCCCTCTTCTCCCTCTCCCTCTCTCCCTCTCTACTTCTGTCTCTACCTCTCTCTTCCCCTCTATCTATCTCTCTCTTCTCTTCCCCCTCTCCCTCTCTCTCTCCCTCCCTCTCTCCCTCTCTCCCTCCCTCCCTCCCTCCCTCCCCCTCTCTCCCTCTACTCATTATTCCAGCCTTGTCCTGCTGCAGATTGCAGCCCAACTTTCTGACCCACTTCCTCTTCCTGCCTGGCCGTGTGATCAAAGCCTGGAGGAGCGCGTAGCCTGCGGCGGAGGAGAGGAGAGGAGAGGAGAGGAGAGGAGAGGGGGAGAGAGGGATGAAGAGGAGTCCAAAGAGAGGGAAAGAGGAAGAGAGGGATAGACAAGGGGAATATAGAGTAGAGGAGGGAACAGAGAGATCACAGGCCGCTGGGAAAATGAAAGAGAGGAGCGAGAGTGAGGGAAGGAGAGAGCGGCAGGTGATCTGATCTGATCTCATCTCTCTCCTCCTCCAAGGGCGCTCAACTTGATCAGGGTTAGTGGTCTCAGGCTAACATTTATACACACACACACACCTACACACACACACACACACACACACACACACACACACACACACACACACACACACACACACACAAGGGCATCCGACTTGAATAGGGTTAGTGGTCTCAAGCTAACGTTTACACACACACACACACACACACACACACACACACACAGACAAGGTTGCTCAACTTGATCAGGGTTAGTAGTCTCAGGCTAATGTTTAAACACACACACACACACACACAAGGGCGCTTCACATAGACTCCCATGATTAAAAACTCAATTTTCCCAGCACAACTAAACATACTTACAGACTGGTTCAAAAAATGGTTTTGGTATACAGAAATACTGAAGAGCTTTGAAGACCATAGTCTTTGCTCCAGTCTTTGTCCCATAGTGTCCTATAGCCTTTGTCCCATAGTGTCCTAGTCTTTGTCCTATACTGTGTGTCCCATAGTCTTTGTCCCATAGTGTTTGTCCTGTAGTCTGCTATAGTGTGGTTTGGTAGTGTTCATGACAACTCTGGTTGGTGTGTTTCGCCTGGTTTCATGATAACTCTGAGGGGGGTGATTTTGTTTAGAATACATTAGTTCAGTCACGGAATGAAATGGCAAAGATGGCTGCACCCAAAACCTTCAATTTAGGCTTCATGTGGTTAGTGAGAACGTCTGTGTGCGATGTCACAGAGCATTGGTGCAGTTCTCTCATATACAGTCTATGGACAAGACAAGCAGAGGGGAAGAGCAAGATAGAAAGTGATGTAGACAGGAAAGAGAGATACAGAGAAAGAGAGAGATGGAGAGAGGGAGAGATATACACACACACACACACAGAGCAAGATAGAAAGAGATGTAGAGAGGAGAGCGATACAGAGAAAGAGAGAGCGACAGAGAAAGGGAGAGGGAGAGATACAGAGAGAGAGAGAGAGAGAAGGAGCAAGATAGAAAGAGAAAGTCTTAGACAGGTAGAGAGAGAGGGAGAGAGGGAGAGATACACAGAGAGAAAGAGAGAGAAAGCCATGATGAGAGGGGGAGACATACCATTGGAAAGAAACAGAAACAGAAACGAGGAAAGAGAGAAAGATGGAATTGAAGATGAAAGAGGTAGAAAGATAAACACAAACAACAGAGAGAGCACAAGAGGGCGAGTATGTGTGTGTGTGTGTGTGAGCAAGAGTGGGTACGTGTGAGAGAGAGAGAGCGTGCGTGTGTGTGTGTGAGAGAGAGAGGGTGAGTGACTCTATGTGTTGTGTGTATGTGTGTGGATGAGAGGGCAAGTGTCTCTATGTGTTGTGTATGTGTATGTGTGTGTATGAGGGGGAGAGCGCGCGCGCAATGTGTGTGTCTGTGTGTGTGTATGTGTAAGAGGGCGAGTCTCTCTATGTGTTGTGTATGTGTGTGTATAAGAGGAAGGGCGTGTGTGTGTGTGTGTCAGAGGAGGGCGCGCACGTGTGTGTGTGTATGTGTGTGTGTGTGTGTGAGAGAAGGAGGGCGTGCACGTGTGTGTGTGTGTGTGTGTTTGAGGAGACATGGCATATTAGTACCCAGGCCGGAGAGCTGTGTGCTTTAATATTCCCTGTGCATTCTGACAAAGAGCACTAATTATAAATAAATTAGGGACACGACACGCCAGCCACAGGGGAACCAACGCCGCCAACAAGGGAGAGGAGAGCAGAGGAGCGGGGGAACGAGAGAGAGGAGAGGAGAGGAGAGGAGAGGAGCAGATGAATGAGGGAGAGGAGAGGAGAGGAGAGGAGAGAAGTGGGTGAACGAGGGAGAGGAGAGCAGAGGAGCGGGGGAACAAGAGAGAGGAGAGGAGAGCAGAGGAGAGGAGAGCAGAGGAGCGGGAGAATGAGGGAGAGGAGAGGAGAGGAGAGGAGAGCAGAGGAGAGCAGAGGAGCGAGAGAACAAGCAGGTGAATGAGGAAGAGGAGAGGAGAGGAGAGGAGAGGAGAGGAGAGGAGCGGGAGGACGAGGGAGAGGAGAGGAGAGAAGAGGAGAGAGCGGAGCGAGAGATGGTGAAAGACTGAGGAAGGAAGGAGAGGAGAGGAAAGGAGCGTCAGGAGCGGAGGAGAGGAGAAAGCAGATAAGAAAACAGAGGGATGAGGCCCAGTAGTCATGGGGATAAGGGCGGAATGAAAGCAAGATGGAACACAAGACCGGAATGTTTAATACAGGCCCTTTGTGTGTGTAGGTAGGCATATATATGAGGGTGTGTGTGTGTGTGTGTGTAGGGAGGCATATATATGAGGGTGTGTGTGTGTGTGTGTGTGTGTGTGTGTGTGTGTGTGTGTGTGTGTGCGTGTCCATGTAAGATAGAGAGAAAAAGAGAGAAAAAAAGAAAGAGAGAAACAGAGTAAGGGAGAGAAAGCAAGAGACAGAGAAATAGAAAGAGAGAGGGAGACAAAGAGAAGGTAAACAAAAATGACTGTGGTGATAACCATAACAGAGGTGCCAACGGACACAGGAAGGGTTTGATAGAGGTGAGGACAAAGACAAGACCGGACAACTCTCATCTTTTCACACGAGACTGGCTGTAAAAGAATTTAGCATGGAAAAATATATCTAAAAATGTAAATATGAATTTTAATATTAATAGATATTTTATTCTATTACAACTTTTTTTCTGTACACTCTATGTAAAAATACAAATAATAAACATATATAACTTGAAGTGAAGTAGCATTTAATAAAAGAAAGGAAAAGTGACAGCGTACGCTTGCACATTTTAATCAAATATAGGAGAAAGAAAGAAGGAAGAGAGGGAGTAAGAGGACGAAAAGCAGAAGAGAGGGAGAGAGGGAAAGACAGAGGGAGGTCAAGTGCATTCACTATGTAGAAACAGAAAAAGACAGAGGCAGAGAGACAGACTGTGACGGAGAGACATAGAGAACGAAAGGCAGAAGAGAGAGAGAGGGAGAGAGAGGTGGGGGGCAGAGAGAGACAGACAGACAGACAGAGAGGAGAAAAAGAGAGGTAGAGAGACAGACAGACACAGAAAGAGAAAGACAGAGAGAGAGGGAGGGAAAGAGAGAGAAAGAGAGGCAGACAGAGCGGGTAGAAAGAGAGAGAAAGAGACAGACAGTGAGAGAGACAGACAGACAGGGAGAGAGAGACAGATAGAGAGACAGAGAGAGACAGAGGGAAAGAGAGAGACAGAGAGGCAGACAGAGCGGGGAGAAAGAGAGAGAAAGAGACAGACAGTGAGAGAGACAGACAGACAGGGAGAGAGAGACAGATAGAGAGACAGAGAGAGACAGAGGGAGAGAGAGAGACAGAGAGGCAGACAGAGCGGGGAGAAAGAGAGAAAGAGACAGACAGTGAGAGAGAAACAGATAGAGAGACAGAGAGAGACAGAGAGAGAGAGACAGAGGGTGAGAGCAAGGGAGACGGAGAGTGAGGATAGAGTTGTGATGGAGGCCACCACCATTGTCAAATATTTACAGACTGTCAGTCAAGCTTATCAGTGATGTGGCGTGGTATTGGGGACCAGCGAGGATGTATGTAGTGTGTGTGTGTTTGTGTGTGTGTGTGTGTGTGTGTGTCTGTGTGAAAAAGTGTATGTGAATGACGAGTGAGTATTTATGTTTTTAAGGGAATATGTATGTGTTTGTGTAAATGTGCATGTATGTGAATGTGTAAATATGTGTGTATATGCGTGTGTGTATGTGTGTGTGTGTGTGTGTGTGTGTGTGTGTGTGTGTGTGTGTGTGTTTCCGGGTGCAGGCGAGTGGGAGAACCTCTCTGCTCTCTATCTAAATAGATCAGACTTCAGGGTTCCACCCAAGACGTCACTCTGTGTATGTGTCTGTGTGTGTATGTGTGTGTGTGTGTGTGTGTGTGTGTGAATCGAAATAGATCAGACTTTAGGGTTCCACCAGAGACGTCTGGCTGACAGGCAGTGTGTCAGTGCGAGTCACAGGAGCATGTGACAGATGCCACGCCCGTACTCACACACACACACACACACACACACACACACACACACACACACACAAACCTCGCCCGTCCTCATCCACTGGCATGTCATCACACACACAAACACACACACAAACTTTGTGGACGCATGCAGCATCTTATCCACACATACACACACATACACACACACACACAATTCGCAGGGCGGCATCTCATCTGAATAGACCGCATGCCTCCACTCCTACCTGGTGGACCCCGCTCACCTCAGATCACACACACACACACACACACACACACACACACACACACACACACACACACACACACACACACTCCTGACTGCCTGCCCCTGCTCACCTCAGACCACAAACACACACACACAAACGCACACACACAAACACACACACACACACACACAGGCTCCTGACTGACCACCTCAGACGACAGACCATGACCATAGAAACCATACAGGTCCATTTACAGAGAAATAACACACACACACACTCCTTCAAACCATACAAAGAAAGAACACACACACACACACTCCTTTAAACTATACAGAGGCATAACACACACACACTCCTTCAAAGCATACAAAGAAATAACACACACAGTCTTTTTTATTGCAGTATACAACACTATACCATAATACAAACGCTCCTTCTTTACTTCAGCAGTTATAGTGCATCCTTAGCTTATATCATCATCATCATTTGAGGAGTCCACCAAAAAAACGGCATTGTCACAAAATGCTGAACTTCAGAAAATGTTGTTTGATTTTTGATTTGTACTTTGTAAGTAAATGCCATTTTAAAATGCTTCTGACTCATGATTCATTTACAGGATAACTTTTGGAAAAGCTGGGGTTTCAAAGCTACTACCGATAGGCAAAGCAACTTTAAAAAGATGATTTTGTTATCTCTTTTGTGATTTTTTTACCCCCGTGGACTCCTCATTTTTGATAAAGTGTCTCAGTCATACTTGTATATGTCATTACAATTATTCAAGGTGGTCTTTAAATTAATTAGCCACATTTAATGAAGTTTAAAATTAAGGCCAACATCAATGTCACTGTAGAATGGAACTCCATTCTAAAGATCTCTGTCTCTCTATATATATACATTTTTAAGATGTTTTAAAATTTTAAACTTTAATAAATAAAAACTATTTATGTTTGCATTTTTGAGTATTCAAACATTTTTTTTCACAGATATGTAACATTTTGTATATGTAACAACAGCAAATAATAATAATAATAATAATAATAATAATAATAATAATAATAATAATAATACCATGACAAAATAACCTACTGAGTTTAAAATCAGTTGAACATTATATTTCCCATGTAAAGTGGCTCATCTGCCAGTGGAGATATAAATGGTGTTTTAATCGTGCGTTTGGTCACACACACAGACACACAGACACACACACACACACACACACACACCAGGTAAAAAGCAGCCTGGCTGCTCAGGATGCCTGGCTCTGATTGGACGCTCCTGGTTGCTCACGACGGCGACCTTTGTGACACAGACAGAAAAGGTCGTGACAGACGACCCCGATTTGCCCCACAACCGTCCCCAAGCGACACCGCTGTCACTATGGATACAGAGTCACACACACCCACACACACACCCACACACACACACACACACACACACACACACATGATGGGAGGGACTTAGGGGGAGGGGAGGTTACAGAGTGAACACACACACACACATCTCACATACAATGACACAGTCATACTCACACACACCCACAAGTAAACATGCATGAAAACATGGATATATACATGTAAACACAACTTACACACACACACACACACACACACATATGACGGGTTGGGCTAAGGGGGGTGGGGGGTGGGGGGTTGGATTACAGAATCCACACACACCACACAAGCACACATCTCACATACAATGACACAGCCATACTCACACACACCCACAAGGAAACATGCATGAAAACATGGATGGATACACGAACACACACGCATACACACACGCATACACACACACACACACACACACACACACATCCATAAGGACAAAGACATTAGCATTCCTCTAACGCAGGGGCTGTCTGCTTGCCACCGGCATCAACGAGTGGACACTCACTTCCCCCACCTCTCACTTATCCCCCTCCCTCGCTTTCTCTCTCTTCCTCCCTCTTTCACCCCCTCCCTCTCTGTCTCTCTCTTCCTCCCTCTCTCGCCCCCTCACTCTCTTTTTCTCTCTTCCTCCCTCTGTCTCTCTCTTTTCCTCTCTCTCTCTCTCTCTCTCTCTCTTCCTCTCTCACCCCCCCTCTCTCTTTCTCTCTCTTTTCCTCTCTCCCTTTCACCCCCACCCTCTTCCCTCTTTTTTTCCCTCTGTTCTCTATTTTCATCTCATTCCGCTCCCCTCTTCTCCCCTCATTCTGTCACTCTGTCCCTGTGTGCATATTGGCCCTGTAAAGCAGCGTAGCGACGTGCTCTATTGTGCCATGCATTTAACTCCACCCAGGGCATCTATTATGTACAATGATCCCTCGTCTATCGCCAGAGTTACGTTCCAGAACCCCAACCTGCCGACAAACTACTTGGATGTGCGCACCCACTCTCCACAGCTATGATGTATGGCCATGAAGGGACAGTGTAGCAGATACAGTTATTGGGCTCTGATACATTTTATTTGGATTCATATTTTATTTACATTAGAAAAAAAACAAGAACAGTACCTTATATAGCCATTGTTGAATAGAGTTTATGTTAACTGTGTTGCAATTTGATTGGCTGCTGTATCTATGAAAAAACATCTGAACGAGACCTGAAACCAGAAGCCATGAACTTGGGAGCATCACAGTCGTTTGAGCGTCATGTAGTGTAGTGGAATATTACCAGTTATTAGTTCATTGGGTTCATGACTTTTATTTTAGGTCTGATAATTGTCGTGTGTAGCATGTAAGAGAACTTTGAAGTTCAAGGCCAGTGAGGCAGCACATGGCTATCACATGTGACTTAACATGTGACTCAACATGTGTCCGGAGATGAGGAAGTATGTAAGTATGACGTGTGACGAGTGTTTGAACCAGAAATTTAAACAGAAAGACGTTGTAGCCTAAGTGGGACATGAGTGGGTACCTCGCTCGTGCCGGAGATGTTAATAATGAACGCTGTAACAGTTCAATTTGGATTGTGACGGGTTTGATTGCGGGTGTGTGTGTGTGTGTGTGTGTTCAAGTGTTAAAAACGGTGAGAGGGTGAGCGAGGGAAGTTCACCATCTCACAGTGTGTTATCTGAAAGAAGAGGAAATGTATGCTATCTCAAAGCAAGCGGTGTGTGACACCAGAGAAAAGCAATAACAACAACAAGACAGTTCATTATTTCATATATTCCATATATTCCATAGGTGTTGCTCGAAGTTCATCTGACCAGTGTAATATGTATGTGAGTGTGTTTATGAGTGTTTGTGCATGAGCAAATGTGTGTGTGTGTGTGTGTGTGTGTGTGTGTGTGTGTGTGTGTGTGTGTGTAAGACACTCTGCCTCTTGTCAGTCAGCAGATGACAGCAGCATTGTTGGCTTGCCACGGAGACCAGAGCGAACCAGGTGAGAGTGGGCACACTTCTGTCTATTGCACAAACACAAACAACACAGGTCGATACACATACACACTTTCCCTCTGTGTGTGTATGTGTGTGTGTGTGTATGAGAGAGAGAGAGATCATGTATGTCTGTGTGTGCGTGTTTGTGTGTGCGTGCTTGTGTGTGCGTGTTTGTGTGTGTGTGTGTGTGTGTGTGTGACTGTGTGTGTGTGAATACATCTTCACTTCAACTGACTGGGCTAACATGCTCAAATGGAACAGCTTAAATGGCCAGTGACTTCAAGCAGAACAAGCAAGACAGAAAAACACCTGCAAAGGTTTTTTTTTCTTTCTCTTCCTATTGCAACATCTGAACCAAACAGCAAAGTGTCTTTTCCCACAACAACAACAAAGACCAAGCATTTCATGAAATTACAAAAGTCTTAAACTAATCTTAAATCTTAAGTCTTAAACTTTAACAACTACTTGTGTAAGTATCACATAGGCCTTGCATAGAGTAGCTTCCGGTCAGATCAGTCAAATGAAGCGCAGCAATTGGACACAAGCCATAGTTTGCAGTACATCAGTACAATCTTAGAAATGTGGGAACATAGGGCTGGCTGTTTTTAATCCATTAGTTTAATCCCCAAATAATTTACATGGACATTAACAGAATGAATTAAAAAGAGGGCTGTGTCTGGAACCTTGCCTCACTGAGAAAGTCTATACGTGACATCACAGAAGGTTTGTGCAGCTCTCTTATACAGTCTATGGTTCCACAGTCTCTGTCCTATAGTGTGTGTTGCATAGTCTTTGTCTTATGGTCTTTGGCTGTCTCCAGCCTCCTCTCCAAAGTCAACACTAATCAGGCATCTACAATGGATTAATGACACCCTATCTGCCCCTAACTGATTGAACATGGTACCACTTACACACACGCGCGCACACACACACAAACAGACACACACACACACACACACACACACACACACACACACACACACATTTAGACACACACACACAAACACATGCATGCACACACACACACACACACACACACATACACAAACACGCAAATAAAGACATGAACATGAACACACACACACGCACATACACAAACACACAAATTAAGACATGAACATTAACACACACACACACACACACACACACACACACACACACACACACACAGTAATGCTATCAGGCCCATCCTTCCCATCTCCAGCGTCTCTTGCTCCGAGGGCCCCCTCTAATTGGACATCGATTAGTGCGGCCCTCCAATCACGTTTGAATATCTCGCTCGTGTTAATTGAAGAATTAACTGGCTGGTATCTTCGGCCTGAAGGGGGAGAGAGGGACACAGACAAATGCTCCTACCTTTTGCAGACACACACACACATACACACACATGCACGCACGCACGCACGCACACACACACACACACACACACACACACAGCCAATACTCCTCAGAGTCTTTAGGAAATACACAGCACCATCAAGGGCACTCAAGGACTCAAGGTTTATTAAGCACACACACACACGCACACACACGGACGCACACACACACACATACACACATGCATGCACGCACACACACAGACACGCATGCACACACACGCACGCACACGCACGCATGCACACACAGACACACACACATACACACATGCATGCATGCACGCATGCACACACACAAACACATACATACACAAACGCACGCACACAGACAGAATCCGTTTAGACTCTCAAAACATACAGATTTGTGTGTGCCTGGCTGCATTTGTGGAATTGGCACCCTGTGTAGCGCCCCATCATGGAGATGAGGAGCCATGTTGGAGTGAGTGGGGGAGCTGCAGGGAGCTCAGCACAGAAGTAAACTCTGGAAAAGTTGGGCTGGTGCACCGCCTGCCTCATACTAAACACACACACACATGCACACACACACTCACACACACACACACACACACACACACACATACACACACTCACACACACACACACACACACGCACACACACACACACACACACACACACACACATGTGCACACACACCGTATACTACACACACTCATCCCCTATGGCAAAAAACACACACGTACAGACACACACACACACACACACATTGGGGTGACGACTGCCTAATACTAAACACACGTACACACACACTCACATACACACACACACACACACACTCACGTACACACACACACACACACACACTGGTCTGTTGGCTGTTGGTAGCACCTCAGGGAAGTTGGCGAGAGGAAAGCCACTTTGGAAAGTAGCGTCTGCGGCAGAGGCAGAGGCAGAGGCAGAAGTAGAATGCAGAGGCAGGAGGCAGAGGCACAAGTAGAGGTAGAAGTAGGGGCAAGAGGCAGAGGCAGAGACAAAACTAGAGGCAGGAGGCAGAGGCACAAGTAGGGACAAGAGGCAGAGGCAGAGAAAGAAATAGAGACATTAGAGGTTGTGGCAGAGAAAGGACACATAATTAGAGGTGAAGGCAGAGGCAAAAAACAGAGGCAGAAGTAGAGTCAGAGGCAGGAGGCATGGAGTTCTTCAGAGGCAGGAGGCAGGAAGCAAAAGTGGAAGGCAGAAGTAAAAGGCAGAAGTAAAGACAGAGGCAGGAGGCAGAAGTGGAAGGTGGCGCCTCATTGGAGAGACAGAGGCAGGAGGCATCGAGTTCTTTAGAGGCAGGAGGCAGAAGTAGAGACAGAGGCAAGAGGCAGAAGTAAAGACAGAAGTAGAGACAGAGGCAGAAGGCATGGAGTTCTTCAGAGGCAGGAGGCAGAAGTAGAAGGCAGAAGCAGAGACAGAGGCAGGAGGCAGAAGTAAAGACAGAAGTAGAGACAGAGGCAGGAGGCTGCAGTGGAAGGCAGAGGCAGGAGTAGAGGCAGAAGTAGAGGCAGAAGTAGAAGGCAGAAGTAGAGAAAGAGGCAGGAGGCAGAGGCAGGAGTAGAGGCAGAAGTAGAAGGCAGAGATAGAGGCGGCGCCTCATTGGAGAGTCGCTGTGCATCCCGCCCCACAGCTCCCCTCGCCCGCTCATTAGCAATCCCATCAGCAACTGCAGCAGGTTGACCCCCTCTGCATCTTAACGCCGTTGACCCCCCCTGCATCTTAACGCCGTTTCCCCCCTGCATCTTAACGCTGATGCCCCCCCCTTCCCTTCCCTCCTCTTCCCTTTCCCTCCTGAACCCCACCCCCACCCCCTCCCTTCTGTCTCTGCGGCCCATCCCTCTGTCTGCCTCCTCTCCGCTGCCAGAGTTCTAGGATGGAGCCGTGTCTGTCAAACATAACAGAAAAAGTTCCGGAACAGAACTCTTGCTACAAACTGATGGAGTGATCTGGCCATTGATTCTTAATCAGGCAATTATGAACATGCAGAATTATTTCTCTCTTAAGCCCTTCTGCCCACCATGAAGAAAAATGTCAAGGATCCTAACCCTAACCATCCCTTTTGAAAATGCTCTGTGAATTGCATGCACTAAAAAATAGACGGAGCTTGGCCTGGCAAAGGTCCCACAGACAGAACGTTCTCAGAGGCAGGATCAACAGACATCTATCAAATGTCTTTGCATACTACCGGACAGAGTTACAACCAATCATACCACTGATTCCGATGACATATGTGTAGCCTTCATTTTTCACTGATGCCCGATTTCTTGGGCAAAAGAACAGCCGAGAATAAGCAGGTTGGTGAGACTGACTTGACTGTGATATTCTATGCAGCGTCACAGACAGTATGGGCGGTCCCAGGGTAGGGCCGAGAGTAGCCATGATACTGACGAGAGTAATAACTGTGGACACTTCAGACTCTGGTGCTTTGGTGTGGATGCAGTGAACTTGGAAAAGAGCCAGTCTAGATGGAGAATGAAATCAGCTCTTTCCAGCCCCCAAACTGACAGTTCCTAAATGGAACTCTGAAATGGAACTCTTAAATGGAACTCTGTAATGGAACTCCAAAGACAGACATTTGGACAATGGAACTTAGTCTGCTCATCCGAATGACAAATACAACTAGGAACAGACCTCATGACTACACTAAGAACACAATGTTTTCAGTCTTCCATCATTCCACCCCCCACCGACCCACCCATTATACCCTCCCTTTATCAGGTAGCCATCCTCAAACTACATCCTATGCACTTTACTCCTCTCTCCCCATGTACAGTTTTAGACAAACAATCACTAATTTCACTGCATGTCCTACTCTACCCAGTATGTCTATGCAAGTGACAATAAAACATCCTTGTATCCTTGTATCCTTGTATTAGAGTGCGACCGAGTACGCTAAACCTACCGACGGAGTTGGAAGCTATTTTGAGTCAGTTAGAAGCACAAACATAGAGACAGGGAGAGAGTTGAACGAATGCCTTTAAAGTTGTCATACTGCCCAGTCAAACATGTCGTACGTATCTACTTTCTTAATAGCAAGAAGCAAGAGATTTAGTCACAAGACAAAGGCAGGTGTTATAAAGTCAATTTTCAGTCTAAACTCAATTTGACAAAATATGTAGTTACTGCCTTTTGGCTTTGTAGGGCAGAATGCATTGGACCTAAAGGTTCCTGAGCCTGGATGCTCCATTGTACACTGCACTATTACATGCACTTTACGACCCACTCTATGTGTAGTAACTAGGAGTCAGATGCGCTTCCACCTTGATTGGTGCTCACGGTCCAGGACACAATGTGCAATATTCTGGATTAAGGAGCAAGACCGGACCACTCTGTTTACAGTGTTTTTAATGGTGCAGAAACAACACGACTGACGTTTCGACAGCACTTCGTCTTCGTCAAAAGAAAAAGAAGACGCAGTGCCGTCGAGACGTCAGTCATGTTGAGTGCTCTGGTCTTGCTCCTTAATCCACTCTATGTGTACTTGTCTTCTATGTTATGTCCTATATATTTTATTGTATATTATTGCCTATATTAGGTGCCTATATGTATATTGTTGTCTCTATTGTATGGAATGTGTCCGTATATTTCTCTTTGTCTATTGCATGTGTACTACTACATTTCCATGTATAGAAAGTTAAAGGGGAACTTCCATCGTTTTTTTTATTCATATTTCTGTGTCGCCACTATGGTTAAATGCATTGTGCGTCATTTCTGTGAAAAATTATGTCCTAGATCTCTTGTTTGATGCTGTTTTCTGTAAGCTATAACAGGTCTAGTGGTTGAACAACTGTTTTTTCCGGTGTCCCTCGTGAATATCCATGACGTGTCAATAAGGCACCTCTGATTGGGCAAATTCGCTGTCTATAGCTTCTGTCCACTGTTCTTGCTTTGGGATGTGGGCTTGCCATACATGGCTCTGGGCGGGGCTTACGACCTAGTGACGTAGATAGGTTTAGCATGCTCTGATCCACTCGTTTTGGTTAGCTCGACCCTTCAATGACCAGTAAAACCATGAGGGTCGAATTTCACGTCTTGGAATGCTGCGTGCATATACTGCTTGTTGTGACCCACTACATTGTAAATAGAGCTACTAAAAGTGTTTTTTGACGGAAGGACCCCTTTAACTAAACATTTCCAGTAAGATTGATGAAACACACACATACACACACACACACACACACACACACACACACATACACACACACACACACACCTTAACTCACAATTTACCCTGTATGACTTTCCACCAATATCCATATCATAAGATTCAGCCAGACATTTTTACTTGTAATCATTCGCCCACTCAAACACACACACACACACACAGTCTTATTCATGTTCAAGGTCAGAGGCGGAGCTGGACATCAAGCTGCAGCAGGGGGAGGAGAAAGAGGAAGAGGAGGAGGAGGAGGAGGAGGATGCCTCGGAATTCCAATCTGAAAATCATCGAGTTCTTCATCTCCACCCGATCTCTCCACCTCTCCTGCTCCAGTTCTTCAATAAATAATCATACACACACACACACACACACACACCCATGAACCCGTGTACCCTCAACTCCTATACAAGGGAGGAAGCAAAGGGGTCTGGTCTGCTCGAGACCTTCACCCAGTCAGCTTCACTGGGTGGCTGCCTGAAACTCACATCTAGAGAGAAAGAACACTATTTCACACACACACACACACACACACACAAATACATACATACAGTCCACACACACACACACACACGTACAAATACACACACACACACATAAGCATTGGGAGAAGAGATAGTGGGAGTAAATGCAACAGCTGTGTTTGTTTTTTGTCTTTTTCTTCCTCTACTAACTTTTTCTGCCGTCAGTGTTGACATGGCGATGGCCATCCCTATAGTCAAGAAGAGTGAATGTGAGATCATGATGGATGACAGCTTCCCCCTGCAATCGCTCAGGTTGGCGCTCTCATTTCCAGCCGCCCGTCAAACTGCTCTGGCCAATAAGAGTCTCCTCTGTCTGATGTCCAGCCCCCACACACATACACACACACACTTGCACAGATGCAGATACACGTGGATTAGCATACGCAAATACACACACACACACATGCACACACACACACACACACACACACACACTCACACAAACACATTTAAGCATGCAGACCACATGTTCTTTCAAATCTCATAAAATGCGGATGAACAAACACACGTGAACACACACAACCCCCAAACCAGACTATAAACACACACAGACACAGAAAAACACAAACAAACATTTAAACATTAGGGCACAACAGCCTCACGCCCATGGTAACTACATATCCATATGCGTTAACAGTAAAATATTAAAGGGTCCCTGGGACTTCTGTGATTTCTGTTTTTCAAGACCTCTGAAGAAAGACTAGAAGCTGTAATCCTTCCTCCAACAAAACACACACAAAAAAAACACAGCCACACAACGAAATACTCATCACACACACACACACACACACACACACACACACACACACACACACACACACACACACTATTGGGGCAATAATATAGTGTGAATGCAAATGTGAGCATTTGCATTAAGTATGATATATGTGTGTGTGGTCACATGGCAGGATCTCCCAGTGCCACTCATGTAAGACTGAAGACTGAAGATGGTGTTCACTAGTTGGCCTGTATGAGTGATTGGTGTACAGTAAAGTGTGTGTGTGTGTGTGTGTGTGTGTGTGTATGTGTGTGTGTGTGTGTGTGTGTGTGTGTGTGTGTGTGTGTGTGTGTGTGTGTGTGTGTTTCACTAGTTGGCCTGTATGAGTGCTTGGTGTACAGTAAAGTGTGTGTGTTTGGCCTGGTAGCTGGCCTTGGTCCTGGAATGACTGAAGCGGAGATCATACAGAATGACGTCCGCTTGCACCCCCTATGGGTATAGAGCACTTAGATAGTATAGCCACTCATGACATGGAAGAGTAAGGGGAACTTACACTGTACCACAGAGTTAGGGTTAGGGTTAGTGTTAGCTCTGTGTATGTCTTTGTAGACTGACTATATAGTTTGTGCCTATCTGTGTAAGCCTATGTCTATGTGTGATTGTGTGTATGCGTATGTGTGATTGTGTGTATGTGGATGTGTGATTGTGTGTATGTGTATGTGTGATTGTGTGTATGCGGATGTGTGATTGATTGTGTGTTTGTGTGCATATTGCATGTGTCTGTGTGTGGCATGCCTGTGTGTATGTGTGTGTTGTTCCTGTGTGTATGTGTGTGTCACATCTGTGTGTGTGTCTCCTGTCCCCCTGTGCTTCCTTGAAGCTGCGCTGGGAGCTGGAGGTCTGACCCCCCCCCCACCCCCCCCCCCCCCCCAGTGACACACACACAGACACACACAGACACACACACACACACACACACACACACACACACACACACAGACACACACACAGACACACAGACACACACACACACACGTCCCCTGCGGTGATGGGGTGTAATCCTCCCGCTGATGGGGGTCTGCCGGGTCTGCTGGAGGATTACCAGGCCACTGAGCCTCGTCTCCCTGGAGACACACACACACACACACACGCACACACACGCACACACACACACCACTCGCAGAGTACAGAGGACACCACCAGAGCACAGGTGGGATTAATTCCTGTGTGTGTGTGTGTGTGTGTCTGTGTGTCTGTGTGTCTGTGTGTGTGTCTGTGTCTGTGTCTGTGTCTGTGCCTGTGCATGGTGGGGGGTACAGGAGAGGGCTATCATTTTGTATTTGACAGATACACACACACACACACACACACACACACACACAAACAGACACACACACATACACACACACACAAGTTAGGCCTGCAAAATTTTATGAAAAAGAGATAGCAAAACACACTACACACACACACACACACAAACTTTTACTGCTCAAAGTTATATTATTATAATAAATTATATAGCTCAAAGTTATATCAGAGTCTGTACGCTGTTATACATGCACCTACACACTTCCTTAGCATCGCCATAGGTGCAGAACACACCAACACACACCCCAAACCCAGCACCTGAGACATAGAGATGAATAAAAAATAACACACAAAAAATACATACCAGGCCTGCATCCAACTCCCAAAGCTCAGCCTAC
>CM059279.1:8493409-8508409 GCA_030347295.1 Setipinna tenuifilis
GGTGGATTGTGTGGGGTTGCAGTGAGGAGGTGGGGAGGAGAGGTGGGTGGGAGGGAGGGAGGGAGGGGTTGTGCGCTGGGGCTTCTGTGGCTAGGATACTGGGGGAGGGAGAGGAGTCTGTGGTGGTGGTGGTGGGGCGTGGGGGGGTGGGCTAGGATGTTGCCTGCCTGCCTGCCTGCTGCGTCGTGGGGGTATTTCTCAGGGCGATCGATGGGGGATTATGACATGGCTTTGGGGCTCAAAGGGCTGGATCAGGGCAGGATCCTCCATGGGGGCCCTGGGAGACTGGAGACTGGAGAGGGGAGCGTAGATCTGGGTCTGGGCAGGGTACTCTGTGGAGATGAGAGGGGAGAGGGGAGCGTAGATCTGGGTCTGGGCAGGGTCCTCTGTGGGGGGAGAGGGGAGAGGGGAGAGGGGAGTGTAGATCTGGGTCTGGGCAGGGTCCTCTGTGGAGATGAGAGGGGAGAGGGGATCTGGGTCTGGGCAGGGTCCTCTGTGGGGGGAGAGGGGAGTGTAGATCTGGGTCTGGGCAGGGTCCTCTCTGGACGCTCTTGGAGACGTGAGGAGAAGCCAGAGCTAACCTGGAACTGTCAAGAGCAAATGAAGGGCTTCCCAACCACAGGGACATCCACACGGATAATGTATGTGTGTGTGTGTGTGTGTGTGTGTGTGTGTATGCGTGTGTATGTGTGTGTGTGTGTGTGTGTGTGTGTGTGTGTGTGTGTGTGTGTGTGTGTGTGTATGCATGCATGCGTGCGTGCATGTGTGTGTAAGAGCAAGAGACAGAGAGAGAGAAAGGAAGACTGTGAGAGAATTCCAAAGGAATGTGTATGAATCTGAATGAAGTTGAAGCTGAAGAAGTGTGTTTGTGTGTGTGTGTGTATGACAGTGCGCGAGTGTGAGAGAGAGAGAAACAGGGAGGGATTATGTATGTGAGTGAAGGGAAGAGGGACTGAGAGAAAACAAGAGAAAAGAGAGAAATAATAAATAAATAATGCTACACATCATGCGCTCCCTCTCGCCCCTCACTGCATCCCTCCTCTCATCCTCCCGTTGTGCTGCTGTTGTTTCCGTGGGATTGCTTTCATCTCTGGCCTTTAGTGTGAGGTGAGATCTCTTGCAGCTTTTCCATGCCTATGATCTGTGTGTACATCTGTATGGCACCTGCTGACCTCTGTCCTATTGATAGAAGACATATTGGGCAATGATACTTGATAATAATAATGATAATAATAATAATGCATTTTATTTCAGAGCGCCTTTCAAAACACCCAAGGACACTATACAAAGATAAAAAGCAATAGAAATACAAAGATTAAAAAGGCAATACACAATAAAAAGCACAGGCTGTAAAATATAAAACAAGAAAATGATTAAAAGTCAAATTGCATAAGCTAACTGAAACAAATGAGTTTTTAGTCTAGATTTGAAGAGGGGTAAAGAGTCAATATTGATACTGTGTGATGTACTGTATGATGATGTATGATGTGATGCTATCTTTAGCCTGGCTAATGCTTTGGCTCCTCTCCACCTCCGCTTTCAAAAAACACGTAATTACTGTGTGTGTGTACCACAACACGCCCCACTTTATTCCTGTGAAAGTAATTGTATGCCTCAGTACTCTTGTAGTTGCGAAGTTCTTCACCATCAACACCCTCTGACAGGACAAAGTAGTTGATGATATCAACATAGCTGACTGCTGGCCATAGCCTCATATCATCCACCCATCTCGCTACTTTAAAAGGATGCGGAACACGAATAAGCTGACCGTCGATTCCACGTTTATCGCTAACTAATTCATCGGTGGTGAGTAGCCTAACCACCGTTTATGTGCCATCTTCAAGTTTAATGAAGTTACAAGTGCTCTCCCCAAAGGCGTTAGCCACTAGCCTCCAACGTAAACAAACACATCGACCGGAAGTAGCAAACAGTACGTGTCCGTTGAGCCACAATGTATCATGTGAAATAGAACGCTCAGGTGGATAGTCTAGGGACTACGTTCTACGTCATTCACAACCGTGGGAAAGAGATGGTTCAATTTTGTTACAAAATGGTACCTTTTAATCTATTTTTCTGATGATGGGGATCAATTCTAAACCATTTCATCATAAAAACAACTTTCAAGTGACCCTTTAATGGAAGATAGATTGGCAATATTAGCAAATGGTACTTATTGGGTGATGTATGGGTGATGTATAATATGGCACTTAATAGAAGATATATTGGCATAATGGTACTTTATATATGATTGTACCATCAGCCCAATACGAGTAGTACCACATCTCTCTACCCAGTCTGCCTCAACCCCAGAGAGGGGACTCTCCCACATTTAAAAAAAAAAAACGACTTCCAGATGCCCGCAGGTGCCCGCAGGTCAGAACACAAACACAAAGTCTGGCTTAACCAATCAGAACTGTTCGCGCCATCCTGACCTGAGCTGTGCCCTGCCCTGCCCTGCCCTTGTGAAGTGGCCCACAAGGTGTCCCGAGAAACATGCAGTTATTTTCCTACATCCATTAAATTCATCATAGAAAACCACTAATTTAATATTTATCGGAAGTGATCCAATTATCGGCATGGTACCTTTTATCAGTCATTTCTGTCGTCTTTCTACTTAAACAAATGAGGTTTTACCCGGTGAAAAAGTAGTTATCGCAGTGAAAATAGACAGGTTCAGCTCCTGTAAACCTTTGGCTTTGGTAAGTTAATTTCTAACGTTTATTTTGAAACTGATTTCGCATCGAACCGTTTCTCACCACCCGACCAACACGCTGTTGTTTGCGCGTTACCCGTATGTTATTGGGAAATGCACGTATGTGAATAGGCTCGTTCGTATAAGGGTAAATGTTTGCAAACGGATGTAGCCGCATGTAGTCAGCGATGCATTGTGGGCTGAAAATGTTGCATTATGGTTAGACTTTGTGTCAGAGTTGCCAGAAAGGCGTGGCGCTGTCACAAAAATGTCACAAGGTCAGATGACCTAAAAAACCACCTGATGTAGCCGCATGTAGACAAATTGTGCAAGCGCTTGCAGTTGCTTTTCCGCGGCTACAATCGTCTAACTAATGCCTCCGTGGTGACGCAACTTTGCCTTGGTTGGTTTAAAGTTCATTGACGTCTGGACGCGGATGTTGTGTAGCGCTCTGTCATAGAACTTCTCATCTTATCTGTACGTTATTTTAGTCCAGTTTGAAGACATATCTTTTCTCTCTCGTCTTAGCTTGTTCTGGGGCGTGTGTCTGATGCTGTCAAGCTTAGTCTTTTATTTATTTATATATTTGTTAATCTCGTTTTTATTGTATTGCTTTGTGTCAGTAGGCTATACCTATTAATGATCTTTGGGTTATGGTTTTGCCGTGTTTTTTCATCCTTGTGTTGTGCAGCACTTTGGGACATCTCTGTTGTTTTGTTTAAATGTGCTATTAAAAAAACGACTCGACTTGACTTGAAGTCTCAATGCACCCTACTACAACCGCCCGCCCCTCCTTGTCCCTCACACACAACACATGACCTCTCCGCCATCTACTACGAAGATCAGGTGGTGTAAACAAAAGACTTGTGTCCGACTTGACCGGCGCCTTTTAAACACCCGCCCATGCTGCGAGGCGGAGTTCTTGCTGACATATGTAGCCGAAGTCAGACAAACGTAGACAGACCGATTTGTTACTCGAACGGGCCTAATGTGTATTTCTCCACGGTCCCTACTTTCTGTCCTGCCCGTTTCTGCCAGTCCGCATTGAGACTGCTGTCGGAGATGTGATTCGTCTCAGACTGAACATTCACAAACAACAACAACAAAACCAGCAGGAACACAAGGAGACTATTGGGAAATTACGGCAAGCAGAGGTGGTGGATCTCGAAATTAAACAGCATAATTAATTATGCCAGAGAGAGAGAGAGAGAGCGAGAGAGAGAAAGAGGGAGAGAGAGAGAACCATTTCCACACTCATATATTTAATAATTGCATTTCTTTTCCACATCGGAAAACCTAATCAGCTAACATGTGTAGGAGGGTCCCCCTCTTCACCTCACCCACAGAAACAACACCCAGCAGATGAGGTCCTCTTTGGTCTGGGTCTCGCCAGGGGTGCTGCTAGAAATTCTGGGCCCACTGAAAAAAAAAAACATTTTGGGCCCCCACCCCAACCATATCATAGTCCTCTGTGGGCCCCTGTGAAGCTCTGGACCCCCTGAATCTTCTTGGTCTACACAACCCCCATCCACCCATCTCCGATCTTTGACAGAATGTCATTCCACAAGTCATTCCACATATTTCTTCCAGCTAAATTAATTAAACCAGCAGATCCTAATCAACACAATTCTTTAGCTAATAGGTAGGTGACCTAATTAGTGAAATGACCTTCGTTAAGAGCACATAAAGGAGTACTACATGGCAGGACTTTTACTTCCTCAACCTGGTTTGTGTACCTCCAATAATGACCACAGCCCTGCTCATGTGACTCACGAACACAACAGGGTCAGCCAATTACAATGGAGCATCAGTAAGCAACAACAACGACAGTAAACAACACAACTAGATAGTAAGGCCAGCTTCACATGAATGTTGAGTGTACATAGTGGGTCTTTCACACTACAAACATACAAATGTTATTTTTTATTTTTAGCCTTTATTCCGACAGAGAAATAGAGAGAGAGAGAAGGGGTGGGGGGGGTGGGGGGGTCCCCCGAATATACGGTATGTTCATCTTGCCCCCCCCCGCCCAAAAAAGTTTAAAGTTGTGGTAATTGTATTGCCATTGCCAGCCTGCTATAGCTTGACATTTACCTTCATCCCTACTACCAGCACTCTATGGGTGTACATGAGGCTTGGCGCTGTCCTCATGTGTGGTGCTGAAGTGAAGCCCAACAGGTAATGCAGCCATCATGCCTGTGAGATATAAGATATCAAACAGTGTGGAAAGGGGCCTAACTTACCGCTTCTCCACCAGGACTGTTTTGGTGCCGGTGCTAAAGTTGAGCTAGTTGTGGTCAAACACTGGCACCAGCACCAGCACACATTTTCACAGGTTTCAGAACCAAACACTGTGACATTGTGGTTCCGACTTTGGGACCAGCAACTTCAGGGAGCCGTGCTGGTGCAAGCTTTTTGGCACCAGCGCCTGTCACTTTTTCAGTCGAAACAAGCAGAACCAGTTCCAGATTGGGCACCGGCACTGGCACTTGAACTGTGGCGATGGACACAAGCTATATGTTAGCTGCCTGTGCTACAGCAGAGGCCTGGTTCAGTGCTGACCAGCTGATCTTGGGACAAGAGATCCACCTTTTGGTCAAGACTAGTACAAGGCAGGACGACTGTCTCCAAACAAAGCAAATCACATAATACAGGGTCACAGGGTGTTATAACCCTAGAAACACCTCTCATAAAAATATGGCGTTGGTAAATAAGCTTTTCAGTTTTTTGTACCAATTAAATAGAACCAACTACAACAAGTACATGTTTCTTAAGCTCTGCTATGCACAGTATGTTTAAACGACATGTACGTATATCCTCTTCATGCCATTCCATGGTTAGGGCTGTGATGATCCACCAATTCATTCATTTACAAAACCCTGTTAGCCCCAGATGGGGCGAGTGGCCCTTGAGGATTTTTGAGGGAGGGCGGGAGAGTGGTCCTTGGTCTGAAAAAATGAGAAACACTGGTTTATCCAACAATGGAAAAGAATAATGATTTTACCAGGGGAAAAGTCCTGGGAATCTATCTTAGAAACAACAACCACCAGCGAGATTTCAGTGGGCTTTTGCAGAGACCTAACCCCATTAAACCTCTGGCAGGGAGAGAGGGAAGCGGTACGGATGTGTGTGTGTGTGTGTGTGTGTGTGCTTGCGCACGTCACTTAACCTACTCTAAAGTTAGTTTTAGCCGTCGATCACTGATCTTAGAGGCTGGTTTGAAGTAAACGGCACCCCGTTGAGTCCGATAATCCACCCCTGAACCCCTCTATTACCCACATCCCCTAAGCAGACCCCCTTATCCCCTAAGCACTCCACACACACATACACACACACATACACACACACACACACACACACACACACATGCACGCACACACACACACACACACACACCCCACCGGGGTATCGGGGGCGGCCCAGGAGCACCCCAGCAGAGACTTCCCTTGGATCAACTAGCGGAGCGTGTTTGCTTTCAACTGTATGTCACTCTCTGTGCTTCACTGGGATAAATCCATACATATAAGAAACCGCCGAAACACCCTCAGATCTATACATCTATACAGCCACGGCCCTGTTTTACGCTTGTGTAGCGAAGCCTTGCAATCATTTTTTTGCTTTGTTTTTATCAGCTTTTGTCTTATTGTGTATTTGGTCGATTGCAAATCCTCCTCTATATTTTACATATTATTATTATTATTATTGTTATTATTAGTATTGTTCATTTAATAAGAAAATGTATTTTTGTAAATGAATATAAGTGGAGACATCACTGAGGAGCCTACAAATAATTTCATTAGATGTATGATCCTGTATTATCTGAAGTATGTGACATTAAACTTTAACTTTGAAACAAAGAAGGCAATAGAAAAACACGCTGCCCAAATCTAGAAAAAAGCAATGCACTGTCTGGGAATGTCCAAATTCTTTGTGTGTATATTGTTTCCTAAATGGGTCCACCGTTCAGCGCACTTGTTCATTCACTCTGGCAGTGTACACAAGAGCCCACCTCAATACGTTTGTCTGAGGGGGCAACAATGAGACAGAGATTTATACGAGACAGGACACAGCAATAGCTTCGGGATACACTTCCTAGCCTGATAATTAGAACAAGCCTCTGATCCATAATTACAAGTAGGCTATTGTTCGTTACTCAAACCATGACAATAGCTTAATGCAACCGAGGGGCGGACCGAAACTTGCCACCAATTATCACGTTAAGGGCCTCGGGCCTGTGAAGAGACTCGTCTATTTGTCTTTCCCGCACCGCGCGGGCTCACATCAATTTGACCATCTCGCTTCCCAGTGTCAATAGCATCCTCACTGGCGGGGCGCGCGGCCATCAATCGAGGCTTCGATATTGAAATACCACAGTGACCCAGACGATCGATTTCCACCTTGGGGCGAACGGGTGCTCACAAAATCATCAATGAGAGTGATCGGCGCCCGGACCGGCTCGGATTGTTCGTATTGATATGAGTTGCTGTTTCCACCTGTGGCGAGAGAGAACTCTCTGGCTGTGGCGGCAGCAGCGCATCTGAATTCAGCGTGCGCAGCAGCAGCGAGACTAGGAGAGAGACACGGATGAGCAGCGATACGTGCTCCGACTGATCATAAGACGAGAGAAGGATAGCAGACTCACTTTCTCCTCAACTCCCGACAAAAAAAAAGAAACACCGACAGGTTTTTATAAAGGTGGCACGTAGTCTATACCCTAGCACATGAATAAAAATAGCAGTTGGAGCTGGTGTTTCAGCCTAGTTTTAGTTACCTATTTGTAAATATAATACTTGTTTTTTTTATTAAAGCTACTAAAACACGTTTTGAACATGTGAAAGGGTTCTAACTTGCTTATTCTCCTTACAGCAACAACATGACCTTGAAAAGTAAACCTTGAAACCTTGTTATTTCTCTTCTTTTGAGCATGTCATTAAGATAGCCCTAATAAAAGTCAGAAGCTATTTTAAAAAATGCCTCTGTACAGATTTCATTTGATAGCGACTACACAAGTCAATAAAATATATAAACTGCTCCCACGCACAATGACAAAAGCGTTACAAGTCGGACCCCTTGTGGTTAATGAGCACAATTGCAGGTTAGAGAGTCTGCCAAGCAGGACGACTGTAACACCTGCTCTGGTTCTTATTAAAGTTAACGCTGAGTTTATGACCTTGTCACAGGAATGATGACAATCTACATGTACCCTACCATTATCGTCGGTTGGCTTTTGCACTACTCCCCCCCCCCCCCCCCCCCCCACGCACACACACACACACACACACACACACACACAGCAGTAGTGGATAGTTAGATACTGGCCCTTACCCCCCTTAGTAAGCTTTGGCTTACGGGCAGCTTTAGCCATAACAATGACTTTCACCAGCCTCTTGACCTTTAGCATAGTCCGTGGCACCACACCAATATCGTATTTATTCAAAATATGGATGATGATGCTGCCAGTTTGTTTCTTGCCCACACACTCTCTCTCTCACACACACACACACACACACACACACACACACACACACACACACAGCAGCTGACAACCCAAAGGTCGGAGGTGACAGTCCACGCGTTCTCCATTTCTGGAAGGTGCTCTTTTGCGTTCCGTCAGGGCGGCTGTGTTTGGGCGTGCTGCGAACCGAGAGAGCAAGGCAAAGACCATGCCCATCGATCCTGCTGGGTGCTGACTAGATAAAAAGGTCAGGTTGGGTCAGTGCAAAATGGCAGCCTCACACACTTTGTGTGTGTGTGTGTCTGAACGTTAGCCTGAGACGACTAACCCTGATTAAGTTGAGCGCCCTTGTGTGTGCGTGTGTGTGTGTGTGTGTTGCCACTGTGGAGGGTTGGGTGCCAGAACTGTGCCAGGCTAGACCGGGCCCAGATCCATTAGCAGAAGAAGCTACTGCAGGGTATCCCATAAACACAGGGGACTCTATTAAACAACGTAATATTGCCACCTAGCTATGATGCTACTACTACTACTATTACTACTGCTACTACTACTATTACTATTGCTAATAATACTGCTACTACCATTACTATCACTATTACTACTGCTATTATTATTATTACTACTATTATTATTACTGCTGCTACTACTACTACAATTGCTGCTACTACTTTAACTACTACTACTACTACTACTACTACTGCACTATAAAACCTCAAGCATAAAACCAACTTAAAAATGTTAAATATTTTCATGGTTTAACTTAGTTAAGCTTGTTAAGCTGAACTTAATTAAGAACATTAGGTTTATACAGTGTGCTGCTGCTGCTACTACTACTACTACTACTAATAATAATAATACATATAATAATAGTAATGAACATAATGGTAATAATAATAATAACAATAAATAATGCTAATAATAGTAATAAATATAAGGTGTCCACATGAATGATGTTGTTTTGTGAGTGTCCCTATCAGTGCTAGGCCTCGGAGTGGTCCAGAGGGGGATAATGCACAGGACAATTGTTTTGGCAACGTTACCCGGCAACAGGCGAGCAGGCGAGACACAGTGCAGTTAGTGCAATTAGTGAACCAGATACTTGGCCCTGACCAATCATATCAGAGCACATCTCCGGCCAAAGAGATAGATGCCTCTTAAAGATGGACACCAAAGCTTTTGCAGCTGCCACTTTGGTTTTGGCTTCAGCACTAGTTTCACTTCAGGAACAAAACTAAATATATACTCCAGTCAACATGTAATTTGCAATTAGTTTCACAAGTGAAAGTCCAAATAATTTAATATATTGGCTTTTTCACATTCTGTACAATACTACAAGACTCAAGTATATGCTGTAGTTGTAGTGCAACATAGGCGTAAACATAGGAGTAAAAAATATAATTTTTAATTTAATTTGTAATTTTAATTTCCCCCTGCGTTATGTTACCCCTGGGCTATCTCCATAATGTGTGTGTGTACTCTTGTCTCATTCACTTAGGATAGATGGAGTATCCTGTGTCCTTTAGTCCACATTTATTACCAGAAGAGCAGTACATGTATTAACATAGTGATGTTTTAAAAATATAGGTTAATGTTAAAAAATGTACTGAGGACAAGACATCTGAGCTATATAGTTTTGTAAGTGTATGGGTATAGAAGTGACATGTGCATGTTCTTTTTCTGAGCCTCTTAATAGAGCAGGTCCAGACCGTCTGTCCAAAACAAAGTGAAGTACCAGGCTAGGGAAATGGTTCTCAGACTGAAACAGAACAGAGACACTGGTTTAACCAACAAAGAGAAAGAATAATGATTTAACCAAAAGAAAAAGCCTGGGAATCTATCTTAGAAACAACAACCTCCGGAGAGATTTCAGCAGGCTTTTGTAGAGACCTAACCCCATTAAACCTCTGGCAGGGAGAGAGAATGTGTGTGTGTGTGTGTGTGTGTGTGTGATCCTTGAGTTCTTTTTAAGGGGACAGGGATCCTCCGTCTGAAAAACTGCTTTAAAGCCTAGCCATGCACCATGTCGCCATAACAATAGTGGTAGTATTAGTAGTAATAATAATAATAATTATATCATCATCATCCTAATAGTGACAATCTCCTTCAATGTCAACTTTCATTCAGATGGTTATTTTAACTGCTCATAATACACACACTGGTTAACGTACTGCAATAAAGCACACAGAGAAAGCCAGGCTTTACAAGATTGATTTTATTAACTATGATACAGCTCACTGAAGTACAGCCAGACCTCTTACACACATACATACATACACGCACACACACGCATACACACTTTTTCCCAAAGAGATACATGACCATACTCTTCGCAAAAAACATGAGTAAATGTGTGTGTGTGTGTGTTTGTGTGTGTGTCAATGTCTCTTTTTTTTGTTTACTTCATTTTTTTTTCCTGTGTTTATGCGTTTTCATTTTTCGTAATTTCATGTTCGTCTTTTTAAATCCTTTCATAAGCATGAAGAGAATGACGGCCTGACCCCAAACGCCCCCCCCCCCCCCCCTCCATCCCATTGCCTGGCCTCGACTCATGCACTAACATCGGGTTTGGCCTTTACACCATTCACAAAAATGCTTTAAAAAACATTTTGTTTATTTTTTTTTAATTATTAAAAAATAAAACATAAAAGAAAAAAAAAACATACTTAATCTTTATCTATCACCACTGACTAAGGGGCAACATGTTAGAAGCCCACCCCTTTCCCTAACATACAAATAAACAACCTTTCTTTTTTTTCTGAATATACTTTTGTTTGTTTCTCACTTTAACTTAACAGACAGTCTGTCACCAAAAAAAGAAAGGAAAGGAAAAACAAACAAGGAAAAAAAAAAACAAGTGTGATGCAGCCGGACGCATCCGCTGAACCAAAGGTCACATTTTTCACTTTAATACATTTTTTATTTTTTTTTTATTTCGTAGCATTTGACTGCCTCTTTTCTTCTTCCTCTGTGTTTGTTTATGCGTGTGTGTAAGTATGTTGTGTGTATGTTTACGTTTACGCTGTCGCACAGTCTTTGGCCCCCACTCAGTCTGGTTACACACACACACACACACACACACACACACACACACACACACACACACACGGGTAATACACAAACAGGGCCACTAGGGGGTGCTCTTTACTCCGCTCACACTAAACGCCGCTAAAGTACCAGAGGAGGAGTCTCGTCTCCTTACTCGCATCCATTTCCCAAATCATACCAGTCAGGGTTGATTTCCGCAGGGACAGGAGGGGGAAAACACACACAGGAAGAAGAAGCATGTCAGAAGCATGTCAGTGCATCCATGAGAGGAACGGGAAAGAAAGAGGGAAAGAAAGAAAGGAAGTGTGAAGGATAGAAAGGGAATGAAAATGTTAGGAGAAACTGGAGAGGCGGGCAAATGCAAACTGATCACAGCCTAACTGCAAGCTCAGAGATGTTTTTTCTGTCCAATCAGAGCTCAGAGGAGGGAGTGATTGACAGGTGCAAGGAGGATTGTGAGTTCATTTCAGTTGGTATAACAACTTATGTGTATTAGACATGTATATGGAAAAAAAATACACAAGAGAGAAAATAAGCCCCCCTACACACACACACAGACTAACAACCAAGAACAACAATTGCCTGACGTATTTTAATCACCATCATTAGCATACTGAAACCTTTAATAAAAGTACAATTCCCAAATTCATCTGTTAACACCCCACATCATCCTCCCTCACGTTAAAAAAAAACATTAACAGACATCCTTTGTCTGCACTACCACCATTGTACAGCAGATGGCAGCATATCACTGGTGGTCAGGCTGTGCCACACCGAGAAGACGTGGACTATCTATCCCAAGAAAAGGTGTACTGAGGAGACACAGCTTCTCTCTGCCAGTGCCCCAAGTCACCTGTCTGCTGGTCCATCCGTCTCTCCGTCCATCTGTCTGTCTTTCTGTCTGTCTGTCTGTCTGTCTACCACATTGTCAGTCTGTCTACAATGTGTGTCTGTGAGCTTGTCCGTCTGTCTGTCTGCATTTTGTGTCTGTGAGCTTGTCCGTCTGTCTGCATTTTGTGTCTGCAAGCTTGTCCATCTGTCTTCAGTGACCAGAGGCCAGAAAGGGGGGGGAGGACGAGAGCTACATTCCTCCCTCCCTCCCACCCTCCCTCTATCTCTCTCTCTCTCTCTCTCTCTATCTCTCCCTCCCTCCTCTAGTTTCCTCTGTGCAGAGCAGGCTGACCTACACTGGCTTTAGTTCTTATCAGACTCTCCCAAACATCCCTTACAGCGCACCGCTCTGTCAAGGCTCTCCCTCCCTCCCTCGCTCCCTCCCTCCCTCACAGATGCCAGTGCAGCAGCGCCGTGTGCGGAGGCCTCCACGCCAGCACAGTTCAGCTGACATCCCCACTATCTGCTCACGAGACCGGCCATATCGCTTCAACATGGCTGCCCTATGCCATCTTCCTTTGACAGACCTCCGACAGTAACACTCACACAGACTCACACAGCCACACACGCGCCCACACACATGCATACACCCACACACATACCCACACATACACACACACAGACCCACACCCACACGCAGCATTTGTCTTCCAAACAGAAGCTGACGTATTCATCTTTTGTTTCGTTCTAAATTAATACATTCTGGCCTCTGACCTTTTCCACAGGACTAAAATTAGAATCTTCCAGAAGTTTTTCAAATCTAGCTTTCCACCATCTCACTGAGCAACATCCCAACCCATCTCGTCACTCCACATGCCCTTTTGCTCCTGTCAATCAAGATCACAAGCCCCACCCCCACCTCCCCCTTCTCTGCCCACATGCAGGAAGCAGCAATGGCAGGAAGTGATGACGCGTAGATGCAAGAAAAAAGGAGCAGATGCTTCCTGTGGACCGGTCAACCTTTTTTCTGATTGGATAGCAACCAGGAAGACACTTATCTACTGAGCTGCCCATTGGTCCAGCCTTTGGCAAAACAAAACAATGGAAATGGGATGGTAGGAATAGGCATGAAGAGATATGGGACAGGAAGAGACCTTTATGCAGACATTCTGTTGATCTGTTTGCCTTTCTTGTCTTTTTCCTTACGCTTCTCTACAAAAGCACCAATGTTCCAGCTTGTTCCGGAGGCTCTGGATCACAGCTGAGGAGCAAAGAAGGTTAGGTGGAGAGGAGGAGGAGGAGGAGGAAGAGGAAGAGGGGTGTGGTGGGGGGGCTGATCTCAGGAGCTATCCCATGGTGCCTTACACCAAATTGCCCCTGGGGCTGGGGCGTAGTCAGGCTTCCAGAGCAGTGGGATCCAGTTAGTCTAGTTCAGTGTGTGTGTGTGTGTGTGTGTGTGTGTGTGTGTGTGTGGTGTCTATCAGCTGATCACCCTGTCCCTGCATTAGTTTGAGGAATGTGTGTGTGTGCAGATAGAGAGATAGACAGTCTGTGTGTGTGTGCAGATAGTGAGATAGTGTGTGTGTGTGTGTGTGTGTGTGTGTGTGTGTGTGTGTGTGTGTGTGTGTGTGTGTGTGTGTGTGTGTGTGTGTGTGTTCGTTCAGGGAGACACCTGTGCAACACCCAGACCCCTCCCTCGGCTGCTTCTGCTGCTGCTACTGTGGTGGTGGTGGGGGTTGCGGGCTGAGTGCGGTCCAGTCCAGTCATGTTTGCAGTGGTCTCAGGCAGAGGAAGGAAGTCTAGTGGTCTACTGAGGGCGACCAGGCGACACACAAAACAATGACAGCCCCCTCCAACCCCACCCCCACCCCCACCCAGAGTTATTCAACAATGCCCTCTACCCCCCCCCCCCAAATACCCCCCCCTCTCCTCTCCCACCCTGCCACACCTGGACAGGAACACTAGACGCGGGTGGGGGGGCAGGAAAGGAGTGGTCCCAGTACCCCCTCCCCCTCCATGGCAAGGGGCAAAGTTCAAAGGTCACGTAGAGGTAAAGGTCATCATGTCCTTGACCTTTCTCTCCCAATAACGCTTTTGCAGCCTGTTGGCTTCCAGAGGACTGTGTACTGTGTGTGTGTGTGTGTGTGTGTGTGTGTGTGTGGGCATACTAAGGCAGCAAAGGAAATTGGAAAAAGAAGGCAACTAAAGACAAGCTCAGGTCATTGAGGACTGCAATGCTACTGACAGTGAGTGTGAAGATTATATATGTGTGTGTGTGTGTGTGTGTGTGTGTGTGTATCTGTGGGTTGGCATAGGAGGAGGATAAAGCAAGGATAAAGTGGCTCAAACAAGTGGTAATCTCTTCTTCTTTTTTCTCTCTCTCTGTCTGTCTGTCTATCGTCTAATCCCAATCTTCCTGCCCACACGTGCCTGTGTGTGGCGATCAGGATTTAGCTCAAGTGAAGTTAGGTCCAAAACTAGAGGTGACTGCACCCCTCTCCCTCCTCTCCTCTCCTCTCACTCCTCCTCTCTCCCTATTGTGCACTTCTTTTTCTCTTTCATCCTCCTCTTCTACCTCTACCCCTTCAAGAAAATCTCATTATGTTTCGTCTTTCCTTTCTACATTCTCTCCTCTCTTTTTTTCCCTCTTTCCCAATCCCTCCTTTCTCTGTCTGTTCCGTTTTCTGTATGTTAAACTTCTCTCCCTCCATCCCTCCTCCTCCCTCCCTCTCTCTGTCTCTTTCTCTCCCCCCTTCTCTCTCTCCGTCTACAGCATGTGTTGTTCTGTGGGGGTGCTGTGGTGGTGGGAGTGGGGGTGGGCATGTAGGGGGGGCAGCAGGGCTTGGATTGGTGACTGAGGTGTGGGGGGCGGGGAGTGGGGCGGGGACTGCTGTTGTTGTTGTTGTTGTTGTTGCTGCATGGCGAAGAGTTGGTGGGGCGGGGTGAAGCCAGGGATGACAGGGGGCGTCAGCGGTGG
>CM059279.1:8519273-8521773 GCA_030347295.1 Setipinna tenuifilis
CATTCCCAAAACAACCCTAAAAGCTCTCTGTCTCTCTCTCTCTCTCTTTCTCTCTTCTCTTCTCTTCTCTCTCCCTCCCTCTCTCTCCCCCCACTCTCTCTCTCTTCCCTCTCTCTCTCTCTCTCTCTCTCTCTCCTCTGTGTGTGTGTGTGTGTGTGAGTGAGAGTGCTGAGATGGCAGGGCTGTAACTCATATCTGTGAGGAGTTCTTTCCTGTCTCCAGTGTCCTGAGGGTCTGAGCGCGCTCAGATAGTCATCAGTCAGCCAGTGCAGGGGTCAAGGTGCAGAGGTCAAAGTGCAGAGCATTCTTTCCACTGGACCCTGGCCGTCACCTGATCACCTATCCCTTCAACCACTTCACCTGTGCACAGGTGTGTGTGTGTGTGAGAGAGACGGGAAGACAGAGTGAGAGAGAAACAATGTGTGTGTGTGTTTGTGCCTGTTTGTGTGTGTGTCTGAAACAGGAAGACAGAGTGAGAGAGATGGAGTGTATGCGTGTATGTGCATGTGTGTGTGTGGATGTATGACACTGGAAGACAGAGTAAAAGAAAGACAGAGTGTGTGTGTTTGTGTGTGTGTATGTGTGCATGTGTGTGCGCACGGATGTGTGTGTATGAAACAGAAAGACAGAGTGAGTGTGTGTGTGTGCGTGTGTGTGTGTGTGTGTGTGTGTGTGAGAGAGAGAGAGAGAGAGAGAGAGAGAGAGAGAGCAGGGAACAGGGACTGGTGGAGCCAGACAAAGAGACAGTGTGACAGAATGGAAACAGATGACATGATATAAAGCAGGTGATGACAGCATCTTTCCCAAATTACTGAGAGACAGCAGGGTGCTGTCAACACACACACACACACACACACACACACACACACACACACACACACACACACACACACACACACACAGACACACACACCAAGAAACACAGACCAGACTGAGCAACATCTGCCACATTGTGTGTGTGAGTAAGCAGGTGTGTTTGTGTGTGTGTGTGTGTGTGTGTGTGTGTGTGTGTGTGTGTGTGTGTGTGTGTGTGTGTGTGTGTGTGTGTGTGTAGATGCCACACACTGCTCCATAGTATCCACCCTCTTTACCAGTGATTGTGTGTGTGTGTGTGTGTGTGTGTGTGTGTGTATGTGTGTAGATGCCACACACTGCTCCATAGTATCCACCCTCTTTACCAGTGTGTGTGTGTGTGTGTGTGTGTGTGTGTGTGTGTGTGTGTGTGTGTGTGTGTAATCTTTCCATTGAACTTCTCCTCCACACTTGCTTTGAAGCTATAACTGAGAAGCCATATCATCTTCTTATTTGTGAAATAGCAGGCTGAAGTATGTGTGCTCAATTAAAGTAATCAATCATGGACTCCCCCGTACATGCTCCGAGCGAGCGTGTGTGTGTGTGTGTGTGTGTGTGTGTGTGTGTGCGAGCTCACACTCGTAGCCCTGTCAGATACGGTGACTGGATATAACTTGTTGAGGAATCCGAGTGATGATGTCATCTGTGTGGAATCCGTGTGGGCGGGGCAAAGCCAGGGAGCCTGGAGCTGATTGGCTGAAACAGCGCTGAGACGAGACACTACAGGTGAACATTTTAACTCACAGATATCACCATGAAACAGTACCACTTAAGTGTAGAAAATGTAGCCTATAGCAAGTTTTCCGTCATTTTTTATTTAAAATATGCTAACTGGGTCATATCTAATTAAAAATGCACCAATATATATATATATTAAAGCAACAAATTTGACCATTGGAAAAAGCCAGGTTAAAAATTCAATCTAATCCCATTGACTTACACAGAATCCAACTATACTGCTATTGGTCGACAAGGCATTAAAATCCAATGCCACTGGTTCACAACACATTGCGCAGTACTTACATGAGTTTACAACCCATCACAGCTATTGGTATACAGAGCATCATACTTTACAGCCATTGGCTATCAAAGCATCATACTTTACAACCATTGGCTATCAAAGCATCATACTTTCTAGCCATTGGCTCACAAACGCACACATGCGGTAAGGGCAGGGCGGGGCTAATTTACTTCTTTGGCTTGCTTTACGCAGAGTAAAAGTATTGTCATGTATTGATTTTACCCCTGCAGGTAATGCAGATGCTTTTACCAAAGATGAAGATGGGCCAAGTTACTTCATGGTAGTTCATGTCCATGGGGGGAAAGTGGGTATCAGTTCTGGGCTGCATGAACATGCTTGGCTGTAGTAGCTGGTACCATACACTGAAAATAAACTCAGTCCACACCTAAATCAACTTTCTGCGGAGTGCAGAGGCATAGTATCACAACATTTTCCTTAAATGGGCAGGGGGGGTTTGGAGATCATGATGTGTCCAAAATGTACATCCATTGCTGAGAAAAACAAAGGTTTTTTAATATTCTGTATTCTGTAACAATCTAGGGTTCTGCCATAGACCTCAGTGTTACAGAGCGTCCCCCCCCCCCCCCCCCCCCCCCCCCCCACACACACACACACACACATGCGATC
>CM059279.1:8539273-8541773 GCA_030347295.1 Setipinna tenuifilis
CATGTGTGGGGTGCCCAGGAGCGCTGTCCTAGTGCGGTGTGTGTGTGTGTGTGTGTGTGTGTGCATGTGTGTGTGTGTGTGTGTGTGTGTGTGTGTGTGTGTGTGTGTGTGTGTGTGCTGGAGGCTGACACGTGCTGAAGTAAAACCTGTGGTTCTGTGTGCACGTGCGTGTATGTGTGTGTGTGTGTGTGTGTATGTATGTGTGTGTGTGTGTGTGTGTGTGTGTGTGTGAAGGATGATCTGAGCTGCACAGGGTGGGGTTTCCCTGGTGCCTGTGCCCTCTGTGCTGCTGGACCAGCGTGGACTACGGCAGCCTCAGAGGTCCACTTTTAGGACATGACGACCGCGCTTTGGAAGGCCACCAAGAGGTCACTGGGTTTTACACCAGTGACGCGTGAGACCGTCTGAAGTGTCTCTGTCTCAGGACCCCTACGTCCACCCCTTCACACACACACACACACACACACACACACACACACACACAGCTGTAAAATCCCCGCCGGTTTTATCACCTGCCATATAACGCGCCCTGTGCTGTCTGCATGGCTGACCTCAGCGTGACGGAGGCTGCCAGATACAGAGCCTGTGCCAGCACTGAGGTCATCCAGGCATATGATGGCCCTACGGTCACATGACACGACCCCTGCAGTCTCCAAAATACACCCCCAGCAGACACACACACACACACGCACACACACACACACACACACTCCAATCTCTAAAATACACCCCCAGCTGACACACACACACACGCACGTACACACTACAGTCTCCAAAATACATCCCCAGCAGACACACACACACACACACACACACACACTCCAGTCTCCAAAATACACCCCCAGCAAACACACACATGCACATGCACACACAAACACACTCCAGTCTCCAAAATACCCCCCCCCCCCCCCCATACACACATACTCACACACACACGCACACTCCTCTGTCCAAAATACACCCCCAGCAGACACACACACACACACACACTCCAGTCTCTAAAATACCCCCCATACACACATACTCACACACACACACACACACACGCCACAAAATCCTCCCCCAGCAGACAGGCTTATCACATGCCCTCACAGGTCGCGACCCCTGTGCTCCTGAGGACAGCTCCTGCGGTCGACCCCTGGACACACACGTAATATATACACATACATATATAGACCCCTGGACACACACGTAATATATATATACATATATAGACCCCTGGACACACGCGTAATATATATATATATATATATACATATATAGCCCATGACCTATGAGGGCAGAGATAGAGGGACGTCATATACCTCTCCTGCCTCTGACTAAGACAAGGAATTATGCTTAGGGCGTGCTATTTGTTACAGTTACTGTAATATGGGGGGGGGGGGGGGGGGGGGTGTTATTGAGAGGTTGACCAAATAGGGCCTACATCACTGTATAGATCCTTTAAACATTTCAAGTGTGTCATAAAGAAACTTAACTTACCGTAACATAAGGCCCACATAGCTGATATGTGTTGTTTCCTGGTAACACTTTCTGTGAAGCTTTTTTAATTATTTATTTATTTATTATTATACTTATTATAAGACTCTATAAACACATTTATGAAGGCTTCTACTGCTTTCAGAAAGCTTACTGATGGTTGAAACTAGTATTCATAGTTATTTATACATTCTCATGATAGGCAGGTGAAGCTTTATAACCAAAAATGCTCTATGTCACCTGAAGTTGGAATAGGGCTGATGACTTGGCATTATAATGTCATAGCAGTACAGGCATGACTAGGTATAAATAAGTATGGATACTTAACATACTTTTTGGATGCATTATAAGCCTTTATAAACATGTTTATGGAGTATTATGAATACACACTTCATAGAAAGTGTTACCCTCTGTGGTGTGATAGAGATATTAAAATGGCTACCTATTCTCAGTGCATTAAAAAAACTCTTGGCTTGTTCAGCGGTCTTAGCTCTTGAGTACAGTGTATGGTTAAACCTTATTTCAGGCGTATATGACAGGAGTGTCTCAAAACGACATATGGCCGGTCTATTATGTCCCAGAGGAAGTGTAAATACATACCTGTACCTGTACCCTGACATGACACACACACCTCACTCAGATGAGAGAGGAAGAGAGAGAGAGAGTGTTTGTGTGTGTGTTTTTACATCAGCACGGAAGTAATCCTTCATCAGTCACTCCACCCAGCAGACTGTGAATGCTGTGTGTTTGCATGTTTGCGCGTGTGTGTTCAGGTGTGTGGCTGTATGTATGTGTGTGTGTTTGTGCATGTGTTTATGTATGTATGTGTGTGTGTGTGTGTGTGTGTGTGTGTGTGTGTGTGTGTGTGTGTGTGTACATGTGTGTCTCTGTGTTGGGGTGTTTGGCTTAGTGTGTGTATGAATGTGTGCGTGTGTGTGTATATATATGTATGTGTGTTTGTTTGTGTGTGTGTGTGTGTGTGTGTGTGTGTGTGTGTGTGTGTAGGTGTGTGTGTCTGGGT
>CM059279.1:8544273-8571773 GCA_030347295.1 Setipinna tenuifilis
CAGTGTGCCTCATCATCTCCTGTGTTCCCTCTACGCGTGTGTGTGTGTGTGTGTGTGTGTGTGTGTGTGTGTGTGTGTGTGTGTGTGTGTGTGTGTATACAGTACTAGAGTCCAGGGTCTGCACTACTCCCTCTACACTAATCTAGAAGGTCACGACCTTCTCTGGTGCTGACTAAGGATTTGAGGTGTCTGACAGTGTGTGTGTGTGTGTGTGTGTGTGTGTGTGTGTGTGTGTGTGTGCGTGTGTGTTTGTCAGACAGAAAGAGGGAGTATGGAAGGGAGAGGGGGAGAGAAAGAGGAGGATAGAGGAAAAGAGGCCATTTAGTGGGAGAGGGTGTGTGTGTGCAGAAGGCTGTTATGGTGTGTTTGTCTTTGTGTGTGTGTGTGTGGCTGTTATGTGTGTCTGTGTGTGTGTGTGCATGCATCAGGCTGTTATGGTGAGCGTGTGTCTGTGTGTGCATCAGGCTGTTATGGTGAGTGTGTGTGTGTGTGTGTGTGTGTGTGTGTGTGTGTGTGCGTGTGCATCAGGCTGTTATGGTGAGCGTCTGTGTGTGTGTGAACATCAGGCTGTTATGGTGAGTTTGTGTGTGTGTGTGTGTGTGCATCAGGCTGTTATGGTGAGTGTGTGATATGGCAGATGGGCCCTCTGCAATGTGAGCTTCCACAAGGGTCCCCACTCCTCCTTTCATCTCTCCCTGTTCTCTTCTCTTTCTTTATTCCTTTTTCACAGTCTCTCTTTGCCTCTTTCTCTTTTCATGTTCCCTCTGTCATTCACTTTTTGCTTTTTGTCTGTGTGTGTGTGTGTGTGTGTGTGGGTTTGTATGTGTCTCAAGAACCTTTCTATCTCTCTGCAGTCTAGTCTCTCTCCCTCTCTCCCTCTAAGTGAGTGTTACTGTAAACTAACAAGTTCAATGAGTTCAGTAATGAGATTTAAGCCCCACCCTACCTTACTGCCTTTCTGTCTCTCCCTCCCTCTCTTAACCCCTATCCCCCTTTCTCCCTTCCTTCTCTCAGTCTCTGTCCCTCTCTCCCTTCTCTCTCTGTCCCTTTCTCCTTCTCTCTCTCTCCCTCCCTCTCTCAGTCTCTCTCCCTCAGTCCCTCTCCCCCCCCCCCCCATGAGGACAAGGCACTGGGCCAGAGCACGCTACTCATGTCCCCGCTAATCCCATTTAAACCCACCAGGGGTAGAGGTGTGTGTGTGTGTGTGTGTGTGTGTGTGTGTGTGTGAGGTGTGTGTCTGTGTGTGTGTTTGTAAAATCGACAAGCTGAGTTACAGTGCTTAGTGACTCACACTGTGGGTGGGGTGGGGGTGGGTATCATTTTTAAACGGTAGAGACACACTGACCACAAGTACTCTCTCTATCTGTGTGTGTGTGTGTGTGTGTGTGAATGTCCAAACAGAGTAGTTGCAGTCAGATGTATGAGTGAAGGTGAGGTCTGTTTATCACTCGCTGTCATGTGTTTCTCTCTTGCAAGTCCACACACTGTGGACAGTGTGTATGTGTGCACATGCATGTGTGTGTGTGTGTGCGTGTGTGTGTGTGTGTGTGTGTGTGTGTATAAGGTTGTGGGTCATGACTCTGCACTTCTGTAGTGAGGCAGTGACTGCGTTCACATGGTGGGATTGGTTTAGTTTGGGATTGGGTGGTCACAACGGGTGGTCTGTCCCCCAAGTCCCTGTTCACATGCAGTTCGTCTAAGCGGATTCGGCGAGAGTTCCGGCCCTTTCCGCTACGCTAGGTGGGGGCGCTGTAGTCAACTTCTATCTTTCTATTATTATCTTTTAATACAAGGAACGTCTCTTCCACGCATAACTCTTGAACCACTCATCCGCTTGATCTCAAATTTGGACGGCGTCATCATAATGTTACCAGGGTGTGCAGTACCAAGTTTCGTGTTGTTTGGGCAAAAAATGGCAAAGATATCGGTCAAACCGTGCCGACCCAGCCATGACGACCCAGGCTGATAAGATTTACAATGCTAGCTGCTACAATGTTGGACATAACGCGACTAACGACACATAACTAAAATAATGGACATAACACGAGTAAACATCTGCCCACAACAAAGCTGCTACGAAGGTAAGATGTATCTTATCGTATACGCAACAGCAGACTACAGCACTGCACACATATGCCTACAGTGCATACAGACGACAGGTAAAGGAGACTGAACTTTTCACCTCTCATTCCGGTTATTCCACGTCGCAAAACAGTGGCTAAAGAAAATCTTACAAGTCAGTCAGTGCAAATGTATTTACATAGCCTCCTCCTTTCACCTGATATTATTACCCACTTAAACAATAAGGTGGTCTAAACAAAAACGTAATACTCTGGCACATCTTCTATGGGCTCTGCACTGTTCCTACTAAATAAAGACAATAAACAAACTTTCTGGTGGCATACAAACATGGTGTTCCAGGAGTTTGACGCATTCGCGTACGTGTTGTGCATTCTGCTGTGTTAGAAAGTCCGTATGAAGGAACAAACTGCGTTTTTTATTTCGTTGATACATGCGCAATACATGAAAACCAATCCGATCCCGTTCACATGGCAGTCGAAGTGGTTTCGAAAGAGCCCAGGCCTGGAGTCGCAACGGGATAAGGAAAACCAATTCCAAACCAAACCAATCCGCGTTCACATGAAGCTGGTACGATCCCAAACCACTTCCAAGTGGTTTCGACTTGTCCATGTGAACGCACTCAGTTTTGCGAGAAGTGGCCGAGCTGAGATGGTCACACCCTCTCTCTGGCTTTAGCACCTCTCTCTCTGTCTCACACACACACACACACACACACACACACACAATGTACACTTGCACACACACATACACAATGTACACAGGAACACACACACAAACACACACACACACACACAAACACACACACACACACACAAATTGTGCTCCGCAGGAGGGCCACGCCTGACTTTCCCCCCTGTGGAGAAAGCAAGTGTTTGGGTGTGACTTTGGGTGTAACACACACACACACACACACACACACAGTTAAACTTACAGAAGCTTCACACCTCCCTCATTCCCAGCCTCACACCCTGGGACTATAAAACCCAATGGCCTCTTGTGTAGAGGTGATGTGAGTGTGTTTGTGTGTGTGTTTTGCCTGAAAGTCTAAGTATGTTTGTTCATCTGTGTGTGCAATAATGTGACAGACAGACACACACACAAACACACACACACACACACACACACACACACACTGTGGGAGTCTCAAACAGTGAGTTTAGGAGCTGTCAGTAGCTCCCCACCTGCTTTGGAGCGCTTGTCCAAAGTGTCGTAAGTAAACACTGGGTAATCACACACTAGACATCAAATGTAGACATCCTGCACTATCTGCTATATAATGTTTGTAATGATTTTAATGATTTAATGATATGTTTAATGATTTATCGATATGATTAATGTTTAATGATGTTGCTCTCTACTTGCTTAGTTTGATATAGTTGGTGATGGTGGCTGTTGATGTTAGACCAAGATTTACTATACAAATAACCTGGCTAATTAAGGAAATGAAGTATTTTTCTTATTTATATTATTATATTTTTGGCCTCTTTTGGCCTATATTTTGGCATCTTTGTGGCCTTGACGTCTGACTTCATTGTACAGGCAACTGTTTAATGACAATAAAAGGTCTTGAATCTTGAAGTCTAAAAATGATTCCTCAGGTAAAATAGCGCTATAGTTGTCAGCCACGATAAACATGGAGACCCCTGAACTAGAGGTTACGAGTAGGTACATTTAGGTAAAAATTTAGCTGAGTTACTCTACAGTACGCTAACAAACATTATTGTACGTTACATTACGCTATGGACAAGAGCATAGTTTCTTTGTGTACATGTGGTGATGTTGATGATGCTGTATTTTACCAACATGTGGTTGTCCAGTCTTTAAAGACACACAACCTGCACTGCATCCTGGATCCAAGACCCTGCTTTTGCCTTTGTTTGGCCCCGTGACGACACATTGATGAGGTCCATCAGTTTGACCGCTTTTGCACATCTTGTTCAAGCATATGGTATCGAGCATGTGGTATTATGTTTGAGCTTATGGTATTGCTATTGTTCAAGCATATGGTCATATTCGAGCATACAGTGTGTCACGATGAGTCTTTATGCTCATTTTGCATTGTGCTGTAATGTTGTATTTGTGTATGCATTTTAATGAAACAGAAGTAACTTCAAGCAATGATTTGGTATTTTAATCAGCTCTGTGTTAATTACAAGAGAAAAATGGTATAGTTCATTTATACAAACATTCTCTATATAGATAGTAAATCATGAACACGTCATTTAGGTTAGTTAAATATAGATAGTAAATCATCATTAGTTATATATAGATAGTAAATCATGAACAAGTCATTTAGGTTAGTTAAAGTTAAAACAGAGACTATAGCAAGTCATTCAGTATGCAATACGTTCAGCTAATATAATAATCACAAGTCACCTAGGCAGACTTTACTAAACATCTGTAGCACTGGGGTATGCTAAAGCACTACGAGCACTGCTAAAGCTGCTCTGGCAGCACAAACCTCTGAGAAAATACTGTTGCATGGCACCTTCTCAGCAAGAAGGGCGCCTGCAGTTCAGCAGTTCACCAGGGGGGCGCCAATGTGCCGATTGCAGCGATATGACACACCGAGCGTTTTTATTTTATTTTATTTTTTTCCCCCAAGCGCTCGTGGCGCCCCCCACGAAATGGCACCCCGGGCGGCTGCCTGTTTCGCCCGTGCCTAAAACCGCTACTGTACTGTTGAGTAAATACTGTTGAGTAAATATTGTTGTTAAGTAAATGTTGTTTAGGGCCATTGGCCGATGCCAACACGTCTACCTTTCCGCTGTGTGCTTTGAGCTTTTATCAATTTCGCCGAGCATTTACATACACAAAAACTAGAAATACAAATGTGAGAGAACACAAAAGAAACTAATAGCGCACTACAGAGAAATGACCCACACTTATAATATAATAGCACACTACAGACGAATGAACCAAGCAGCTGAATCACTAAAAAACTGTCTTCGGGAGTAATTCCGTCAGAAAGCATCGTCAACTGATTGCTAATGATGTATTAGAATGGTTATATTAGCCTTCTTATTTAAATTGCCTAAGAAAGCGCTGCAAATACATTGCAATTCTCTTCAATGCTCGCCCTTCTGAGTAGACCTTTGGCCTTGCACTGAAATATACGGTGAAATGATCAGATATTTGGTCATTTTCAATGCGGTCATCAGAGAATTCAACGTTTCTGGTCAAGACCAGATCGAGAGTGTGACCTTTTTCATGTGTTGCCCCCTCTCCACGCGGCTTAAGGCCATATCGTGTGAGGAAAATGTTAAAGATGAGATTATTGAACGTGTTTTCTTTTTCAAAATGGAGATTGAAGTCACCAGTGATGAGAATGCATTTGTAGCCTTGGGAGACGTCTTTAAAGAACCTGATAAATGCTTTCAGGAATTTGAAAAACATTTTCGAGGTGTTTGGTGGGGGTCGATACACATTGATGCACAGGACTGGTTGGTTCCAACCTGTATGTTGCAGATGTACAGCCAGACCCTCAAAAGTTTCCTCTGCACAACGTCCGATAAGGCTATGCTGAAACTCCTCTGAAAACAAATTAGCAACCCCTCCCCCTTGACGCTCAGGTCTGTTCTGATGGTAGAAATGAAAGTTTGGCGGGCAAGCTTTTCTCAGAAGTTCATCTGCATTGTCACTTTTTAACCATGTCTCTGTTAGGAGACAGATATCCAGTTCCCTTTCTGTTATGAGTGCGCAAATTTTGTCTGTTTTCTTATTTAGCGATCGAACATTGAGCAACCCCAACTTCACTTTTTGGTTTTCATCATCTGTCTGTTCTTTAGTTCTTTGGGGGTCTTTGCTTGCTTTCTTTACCAACTTGTCCTGTAAGTAGGATGCCATCTTCCTTCTGCAAATAAAATCAGTAAATGTATAGTTAGGACGTATTAAGCCATAAAAAGTGGTTTACAAAAATACATGAAGATTTCAGATGCAAAACCTTTTAAGTACATTTTTAGAAATGTGTGAAAATATGAAAAAAATGAAGTAGCCTGTCAAATTGCAATTCAAATATTAGTATCAAATAAAAACAAATCAATACAAAACAATCCAATTGGAGGTGGTCGAATAATTGGAGGTGGTCTAACAAGTTATATAATATTAAAATTATATAAATATATTTCTAGAAATTCTTTGCAAATGGACTTAGAGGGTTATGCATGTGAACTCATCACATGTTTTACACTGAAATGCTATTTACGCTGAAAACTTGTTAACATCAGTCCTGTCGTCAGATGACGTTTCGTCCGATTCAGGCTCCTCCCCCGAAGCCATCTCCTCCAGTACCTCCCTGTCAATCAAACCAGTTAGAGTACAACAAACATTATTTCATCTGCCAGTGTTCAACAGTAAAGATGTTTTAAACTGAAACAAGATTTTCCTTCACCAACTGGAAACTGGATTTTCAGAAATGCCTGCTCGTCAGTGGTTGGACTTGTGTTTCCCTTTATCATGAATGCATGTTTGTATTAGTTGACATATTGTAGTTGATATGAGACATACATAACGTCGTCCCATCCGATCGCGTCTTCATCATCGCTCGCCTGTTGGTCCCCCAGCTCCAGAATGATGTTCTGTAAATCGGCACTGTAAATAAAGACAGCAAAGGCTAAAGTTACGCCTTATTCACACCACAGATGCTGGGGATCTGGAGTGGAGGTGATGGAGGCACTATGGAATAGGACCTCTGCTTTTGCCAATGCTTCCTGCTACTGTCCACCAGTGTTTCAGCGGCACTGGGGATCTGTAGTCAGGCCCTCTAGCATTTCACAATGTTGTTGCTTGAATGTGTAAAGGTGCATTTTATATTAGTTGTTCTAAGGTAGTAAGGTTAACCAAAGTTATTTTATTTCTATTGTAAGTCACCTTCAGGGACCCAGACATCTCTCTGGGCAGGCCTGAAACTGTATCATTTATCATTTTTACATTAGTTGAGGAAGGTGTAAAACATACATGATGCTTTCCCATTCGGGACAACCATCCTCGCCTGGCCCCTCCCCTGCTGCACACTCTGCACAGCATGAAGGTCGGCTCTCTTCGGCACATGCAGCTGAAGCCATCTTGTCTTACTTATGTCTGTCAATCAAACAAATGTACATATAGCATCAGTAGTCATCAAGACATTGAAATGAGATTTACCTACATACCTCACAAAAAAGAATACAGGAAAATCCTATTTCTAGTTATAGTGTAGCCATAGTATTATATCCATCATACTTGTGTTATTTTAAAGATTTGGGTGTGTGTTAAAAGAACAAGCTGTCCTCTAATCTGTCCTGATCATTGCCAGGTTTTTGCGTCAGACTCATGCATGCGCTTTACTTTCATTTTTGTTCCTTTGGTCAAAGTACCGTAGGTCCTTTTGCCACCTCTTTTATCACATTCAGCTGAATAAAGCTAAAGTAGATTTAATTACTCAAACTATTGGTGGTGAAAAACAAATATGTTTCATGCTAAAAGGAGATTTATTAACAATTTCTAAGCAAATTCTACATTGCTTACTAGGATTGTATTTCACACACTACCTGCATCACATTTGCATTATTAATATAAGAGTATAATAGCTATTAAAGTTATCTAATGTTGCCTTACCAGAACCTTAAATGATACAATTACACGAGAGGCTAAAGGGATAGTTTAAAAACAAATTAAAAGAATAATGTTTTCCTTACCAAACCTTTATCCAAACTTTAGAGAGAAAAATGGTGATATTACAGAGATATCAGCAATCATTTAAGACAAAGGCAACTTCTCTTTTGATGTGAAAGTCAAGAGAGGCTAAAGGAATAGTTTCAAAACAGATAAAAAGAATAATGTTTTACTTACCAAGTTTATATCCAAACTTCAGAGAGAAAAACAGGACGAGATATCAAGCTACTTCTCTTGTGATGTGAAAGTCAAGAGACGAAGTGACGGACGGTTGGGGCTGTTGTTCTTAAATGCTGATAAATGCTGACGACAGGAAGGGTGTAAGATTGAAACAGAAACGGAGAAATGCATTGGACGCCTTTTGTCACAGTGCAGAGTTAGCTAAAGAGTTGTGAAAGTGAAAGCCCACCAGGGAAACACCCAACTCCCAGTTGTCATTGTGAAACAGCACACAACAAAATTACCTTTATGCCTCACCCGTGCAAGGTGGCAGCCCCCAACGCCGCCCCTGGGGAGCAGTGCAGCAGGACGGTACCATGCTCAGGGTACCTCAGTCATGGAGGAGGATGGGCAGAGCACTGGTTAATTACTCTCCCCACCAACCTGGCGGGTCAGGAGTTGAACCGGCAACCTTTGGGCTACAAGTCTGACGCCCTAATCGCTTACCCATGACTGCCCATGTCTACATATTAAATGTATGAATGTATTCATTTTCACTCTCTAACTCCAGCATGAAACGGCAAATAATAGGAAAATTATGTAGATTTAAATTAAATTAAATTTACCTTCAATTTGCTGAAGGCCTGGGGCAGTGGAGGTCACTGTGGTATCTATTCTGACAATCATTCAATCATTACATTACATTACATTACATTACTTTACATTACATTACTTTTCACTTCGTAGACGCTTTTATCCAAAGCCACTTGTAAAGGCACATGCACTGGCAGTGCATTGTTAATGCATTGTCTGAGACATGTAGACAAGTTGGACTTAGGACTGGTGTAGGTGTTGATTAACTTGTGGAAAAGATAAGACCTCTCTCTCTCCCTCTCTCTCTTTCTCTGCACTCCTCTATCTGTTCCTATCCCTCTATCTCTCTCCCACCTAGCTCATTAAGGAAATAAAGTACTTTTATATTATTATATTTTTTTTACATTTTTCTCTGCACATATTTGTTTGTCTGAACTGTTTTGGTCACCAATGTAATGTTTATCTTTATGACTTCCAAAAGACACTGGATAATAATGATAACTCAATTTTTACGTTGCATCTTTGAAGCCTTGACGTCTAACTTCATGGTATAGGCAACTGTTTAATGACAATAAAAGGTCTTGAATCTTGTCTAAAAATAATTTCTCAGGTAAAATAGCGCTATAGTTGTCAGCCATGATAAACATGGAGACCCCTGCACTAGAGGTTACGAGTAGGTACATTTAGGTAAAACATTTAGCTGAGTTACTCTACAGTACGCTAGCAAACATTATTGTACGTTACATTACGCTACGGACAAGAGCATAGTTTCTTTGTGTGAATGTGGTGATGTTGATGATGCTGTATTTTACCAACATGTGGTTGTCCAGTCTTTAAAGACACACAACCTGCACTGCATCCTGGATCCAAGACCCTGCTTTTGCCTTCGTTTGGCCCCGTGACGACACATTGATGAGGTCGATCAGTTTGACCATTTCTGCACATCTTGTTCAAGCATATGGTATCGATCATGTACAAGCACGTGGTATTATGTTTGAGCTTATGGTATTGCTATTGTTCAAGCATATGGTCATATTCGAGCATACGGTGTGTCATGATGAGTCTTTATGCTCATTTTGCATTGTGCTGTATTGTTGTATTTGTGTATGCATTTTAATGAAACAGAAGTAACTTCAAGCAATGATTTGGTATTTTAATCAGCTCTGTGTTAATTACAAGAGAAAAATGGTATAGTTCATTTATACAAACATTCTATATATAGATAGTAAATCATGAACACGTCATTTAGGTTAGTTAAATACAGATAGTAAATCATCATTAGTTATATATAGATAGTAAACCATAAACAAGTCATTTAGGTTAGTTAAAGTTAAAACAGAGACTATTGCAAGTCATTCAATATGCCATTTTGTACGTTCAGCTAATATAATAATCACAAGTCACAAAAAGACACCTACACAGTCTTCACTAAACACCTGTAGCACTGGGGTATGCTAAAGCACTGCTAGCACTGCTAAAGCTGCTCTGGCAGCACAAACCTCTGAATAAATACTGTTGCATGGCACCTTCTCAGCAAGAAGGGCGCCTGCAGTTCAGCAGTTCACCAGGGGAGCGCCAATGTGCCGATTGCAGCGATATGACACACCGAACGTTTTTATTTTATTTCATTTTTTTCCCCCAAGCGCTCGTGGTGCCCCCCCACGAAATGGCACCCCGGGCGGCTGCCCGGTTCGCCCGTGCCTAAAACCGCTACTGTACTGTTGAGTAAATACTGTTGAGTAAATACTGTTGCTAAGTAAATGTTGTTTAGGGCCATTGGCCGATGCCAACACGTCTACCTTTCCGCTGTGTGCTTTGAGCTTTTAGCAATTTCGCCAAGCATTTACATACACAAAAACTAGAAATACAAATGTGAGAGAACACAAAAGAAACTAATAGCGCACTACAGAGAAATGACCCACACTTATAATATAATAGCACACTACAGACGAATGAACCAAGCAGCTGAATCACAAAAAAACTGTCTTCGGGAGTAATTCCGTCAGAAAGCATCGTCACCTGATTGCTAATGATGTATTAGAATGGTTAGATTAGCCTTCTTATTGTAAACGTCTTAGAAAGCTTTGCAAATACCTTGCAATTCTCTTCAATGCTCGCCCTTCTGAGGAGACCATTGGCCTTACACTGAAATATATGGTGTAATGATCAGACATTTGATCATTTTCAATGCTGTCATCTGAGAATTCAACGTTTCTGGTCAAGACCAGATCGAGAGTGTGACCTTTTTCATGTGTTGCCCCCTCTCCTTGCGGCTTAAGGCCATATCGTGTGAGGAAAATGTTAAAGAGGGCGTTAATGGTGACGTTTGTTTTTTCAAAGTGGAGATTGAAGTCACCAGTGATGAGAATGCATTTGTAGCCTTGGGAGACGTCTTTAAAGAACCTGATAAATGCTTTCAGGAATTTGAAAAACATTTTCGAGGTGTTTGGTGGGGGTCGATACACATTGATGCACAGGACTGGTTGGTTCCAACCTGTATGTTGCAGATGTACAGCCAGACCCTCAAAAGTTTCCTCTGCACAACGTCCGATAAGGCTATGCTGAAACTCCTCTGAAAACAAATTAGCAACCCCTCCCCCTTGACGCTCAGGTCTGTTCTGATGGTAGAAATGAAAGTTTGGCGGGCAAGCTTTTCTCAGAAGTTCATCTGCATTGTCACTTTTTAACCATGTCTCTGTTAGGAGACAGATATCCAGTTCCCTTTCTGTTATGAGTGCGCAAATTTTGTCTGTTTTCTTATTTAGCGATCGAACATTGAGCAACCCCAACTTCACTTTTTGGTTTTCATCATCTGTCTGTTCTTTAGTTCTTTGGGGGTCTTTGCTTGCTTTCTTTACCAACTTGTCCTGTAAGTAGGATGCCATCTTCCTTCTGCAAATAAAATCAGTAAATGTATAGTTAGGACGTATTAAGCCATAAAAAGTGGTTTACAAAAATACATGAAGATTTCAGATGCAAAACCTTTTAAGTACATTTTTAGAAATGTGTGAAAATATGAAAAAAATGAAGTAGCCTGTCAAATTGCAATTCAAATATTAGTATCAAATAAAAACAAATCAATACAAAACAATCCAATTGGAGGTGGTCGAATAATTGGAGGTGGTCTAACAAGTTATATAATATTAAAATTATATAAATATATTTCTAGAAATTCTTTGCAAATGGACTTAGAGGGTTATGCATGTGAACTCATCACATGTTTTACACTGAAATGCTATTTACGCTGAAAACTTGTTAACATCAGTCCTGTCGTCAGATGACGTTTCGTCCGATTCAGGCTCCTCCCCCGAAGCCATCTCCTCCAGTACCTCCCTGTCAATCAAACCAGTTAGAGTACAACAAACATTATTTCATCTGCCAGTGTTCAACAGTAAAGATGTTTTAAACTGAAACAAGATTTTCCTTCACCAACTGGAAACTGGATTTTCAGAAATGCCTGCTCGTCAGTGGTTGGACTTGTGTTTCCCTTTATCATGAATGCATGTTTGTATTAGTTGACATATTGTAGTTGATATGAGACATACATAACGTCGTCCCATCCGATCGCGTCTTCATCATCGCTCGCCTGTTGGTCCCCCAGCTCCAGAATGATGTTCTGTAAATCGGCACTGTAAATAAAGACAGCAAAGGCTAAAGTTACGCCTTATTCACACCACAGATGCTGGGGATCTGGAGTGGAGGTGATGGAGGCACTATGGAATAGGACCTCTGCTTTTGCCAATGCTTCCTGCTACTGTCCACCAGTGTTTCAGCGGCACTGGGGATCTGTAGTCAGGCCCTCTAGCATTTCACAATGTTGTTGCTTGAATGTGTAAAGGTGCATTTTATATTAGTTGTTCTAAGGTAGTAAGGTTAACCAAAGTTATTTTATTTCTATTGTAAGTCACCTTCAGGGACCCAGACATCTCTCTGGGCAGGCCTGAAACTGTATCATTTATCATTTTTACATTAGTTGAGGAAGGTGTAAAACATACATGATGCTTTCCCATTCGGGACAACCATCCTCGCCTGGCCCCTCCCCTGCTGCACACTCTGCACAGCATGAAGGTCGGCTCTCTTCGGCACATGCAGCTGAAGCCATCTTGTCTTACTTATGTCTGTCAATCAAACAAATGTACATATAGCATCAGTAGTCATCAAGACATTGAAATGAGATTTACCTACATACCTCACAAAAAAGAATACAGGAAAATCCTATTTCTAGTTATAGTGTAGCCATAGTATTATATCCATCATACTTGTGTTATTTTAAAGATTTGGGTGTGTGTTAAAAGAACAAGCTGTCCTCTAATCTGTCCTGATCATTGCCAGGTTTTTGCGTCAGACTCATGCATGCGCTTTACTTTCATTTTTGTTCCTTTGGTCAAAGTACCGTAGGTCCTTTTGCCACCTCTTTTATCACATTCAGCTGAATAAAGCTAAAGTAGATTTAATTACTCAAACTATTGGTGGTGAAAAACAAATATGTTTCATGCTAAAAGGAGATTTATTAACAATTTCTAAGCAAATTCTACATTGCTTACTAGGATTGTATTTCACACACTACCTGCATCACATTTGCATTATTAATATAAGAGTATAATAGCTATTAAAGTTATCTAATGTTGCCTTACCAGAACCTTAAATGATACAATTACACGAGAGGCTAAAGGGATAGTTTAAAAACAAATTAAAAGAATAATGTTTTCCTTACCAAACCTTTATCCAAACTTTAGAGAGAAAAATGGTGATATTACAGAGATATCAGCAATCATTTAAGACAAAGGCAACTTCTCTTTTGATGTGAAAGTCAAGAGAGGCTAAAGGAATAGTTTCAAAACAGATAAAAAGAATAATGTTTTACTTACCAAGTTTATATCCAGACTTCAGAGAGAAAAACAGGACGAGATATCAAGCTACTTCTCTTGTGATGTGAAAGTCAAGAGACGAAGTGACGGACGGTTGGGGCTGTTGTTCTTAAATGCTGATAAATGCTGACGACAGGAAGGGTGTAAGATTGAAACAGAAACGGAGAAATGCATTGGACGCCTTTTGTCACAGTGCAGAGTTAGCTAAAGAGTTGTGAAAGTGAAAGCCCACCAGGGAAACACCCAACTCCCAGTTGTCATTGTGAAACAGCACACAACAAAATTACCTTTATGCCTCACCCGTGCAAGGTGGCAGCCCCCAACGCCGCCCCTGGGGAGCAGTGCAGCAGGACGGTACCATGCTCAGGGTACCTCAGTCATGGAGGAGGATGGGCAGAGCACTGGTTAATTACTCTCCCCACCAACCTGGCGGGTCAGGAGTTGAACCGGCAACCTTTGGGCTACAAGTCTGACGCCCTAATCGCTTACCCATGACTGCCCATGTCTACATATTAAATGTATGAATGTATTCATTTTCACTCTCTAACTCCAGCATGAAACGGCAAATAATAGGAAAATTATGTAGATTTAAATTAAATTAAATTTACCTTCAATTTGCTGAAGGCCTGGGGCAGTGGAGGTCACTGTGGTATCTATTCTGACAATCATTCAATCATTACATTACATTACATTACATTACTTTACATTACATTACTTTTCACTTCGTAGACGCTTTTATCCAAAGCCACTTGTAAAGGCACATGCACTGGCAGTGCATTGTTAATGCATTGTCTGAGACATGTAGACAAGTTGGACTTAGGACTGGTGTAGGTGTTGATTAACTTGTGGAAAAGATAAGACCTCTCTCTCTCCCTCTCTCTCTTTCTCTGCACTCCTCTATCTGTTCCTATCCCTCTATCTCTCTCCCACCTAGCTCATTAAGGAAATAAAGTACTTTTATATTATTATATTTTTTTTACATTTTTCTCTGCACATATTTGTTTGTCTGAACTGTTTTGGTCACCAATGTAATGTTTATCTTTATGACTTCCAAAAGACACTGGATAATAATGATAACTCAATTTTTACGTTGCATCTTTGAAGCCTTGACGTCTAACTTCATGGTATAGGCAACTGTTTAATGACAATAAAAGGTCTTGAATCTTGTCTAAAAATAATTTCTCAGGTAAAATAGCGCTATAGTTGTCAGCCATGATAAACATGGAGACCCCTGCACTAGAGGTTACGAGTAGGTACATTTAGGTAAAACATTTAGCTGAGTTACTCTACAGTACGCTAGCAAACATTATTGTACGTTACATTACGCTACGGACAAGAGCATAGTTTCTTTGTGTGAATGTGGTGATGTTGATGATGCTGTATTTTACCAACATGTGGTTGTCCAGTCTTTAAAGACACACAACCTGCACTGCATCCTGGATCCAAGACCCTGCTTTTGCCTTCGTTTGGCCCCGTGACGACACATTGATGAGGTCGATCAGTTTGACCATTTCTGCACATCTTGTTCAAGCATATGGTATCGATCATGTACAAGCACGTGGTATTATGTTTGAGCTTATGGTATTGCTATTGTTCAAGCATATGGTCATATTCGAGCATACGGTGTGTCATGATGAGTCTTTATGCTCATTTTGCATTGTGCTGTATTGTTGTATTTGTGTATGCATTTTAATGAAACAGAAGTAACTTCAAGCAATGATTTGGTATTTTAATCAGCTCTGTGTTAATTACAAGAGAAAAATGGTATAGTTCATTTATACAAACATTCTATATATAGATAGTAAATCATGAACACGTCATTTAGGTTAGTTAAATACAGATAGTAAATCATCATTAGTTATATATAGATAGTAAACCATAAACAAGTCATTTAGGTTAGTTAAAGTTAAAACAGAGACTATTGCAAGTCATTCAATATGCCATTTTGTACGTTCAGCTAATATAATAATCACAAGTCACAAAAAGACACCTACACAGTCTTCACTAAACACCTGTAGCACTGGGGTATGCTAAAGCACTGCTAGCACTGCTAAAGCTGCTCTGGCAGCACAAACCTCTGAATAAATACTGTTGCATGGCACCTTCTCAGCAAGAAGGGCGCCTGCAGTTCAGCAGTTCACCAGGGGAGCGCCAATGTGCCGATTGCAGCGATATGACACACCGAACGTTTTTATTTTATTTCATTTTTTTCCCCCAAGCGCTCGTGGTGCCCCCCCACGAAATGGCACCCCGGGCGGCTGCCCGGTTCGCCCGTGCCTAAAACCGCTACTGTACTGTTGAGTAAATACTGTTGAGTAAATACTGTTGCTAAGTAAATGTTGTTTAGGGCCATTGGCCGATGCCAACACGTCTACCTTTCCGCTGTGTGCTTTGAGCTTTTAGCAATTTCGCCAAGCATTTACATACACAAAAACTAGAAATACAAATGTGAGAGAACACAAAAGAAACTAATAGCGCACTACAGAGAAATGACCCACACTTATAATATAATAGCACACTACAGACGAATGAACCAAGCAGCTGAATCACAAAAAAAACTGTCTTCGGGAGTAATTCCGTCAGAAAGCATCGTCACCTGATTGCTAATGATGTATTAGAATGGTTAGATTAGCCTTCTTATTGTAAACGTCTTAGAAAGCTTTGCAAATACCTTGCAATTCTCTTCAATGCTCGCCCTTCTGAGGAGACCATTGGCCTTACACTGAAATATATGGTGTAATGATCAGACATTTGATCATTTTCAATGCTGTCATCTGAGAATTCAACGTTTCTGGTCAAGACCAGATCGAGAGTGTGACCTTTTTCATGTGTTGCCCCCTCTCCTTGCGGCTTAAGGCCATATCGTGTGAGGAAAATGTTAAAGAGGGCGTTAATGGTGACGTTTGTTTTTTCAAAGTGGAGATTGAAGTCACCAGTGATGAGAATGCATTTGTAGCCTTGGGAGACGTCTTTAAAGAACCTGATAAATGCTTTCAGGAATTTGACAAAATTTTTCAAGGTGTTTGGCGGGGGTCGATACACATTGATGCACAGGACTGGTTGGTTCCAACCTTCATGTTGCAGATGTACAGCCTGACCTTCAAAAGTTTCCTCTGCACAACTTCCGATAGGGCTATGCTGAAACTCCTCTGAAAACAAATGAGCAACCCCTCCCCCTCTACGCTCAGGTCTGTTCTGATGGTAGAAATCAAAGTTTGGCGGACAAGCTTTTCTCAGAAGTTCATCTGCATTGTGACTTTTTAACCATGTCTCTGTTAATAGAAAGATATCCAGTTTCTTTTTTGTTATGAGTGTGCGAATTGTGTCTGACTTCTCATTCGCCGACAGTTGCACTTTGTGTGTTTTCTTATTTAGCGATCGAACATTGAGCAACCCCGCCTTCACTTTTTGGTTTTCATCATCTGTCTGTTCTTTGGTTCTTTGGGGGTCTTTGCTCGCTTTCTTTGCCAACTTGTCCTGTAAGTAGAATACCCTCTTCCTTCTGCAAAGAAAATCAGTAAATGTATAGTTAGCACATATTAAACCATAAAAGTGGTTTACAGAAATACATGAAGATTTCAGATGCAAAACCCTTTAAGTACATTTTTAGAAATGTGTGAAAATATGGAAAAAATGAAGTACCCTGTCAAATTGCAATTTAAATATTAGTATCAAATAAAAACAAATCAATACAAAACAATCCAATTGGAGGTGGTCGAATAATTGGAGGTGGTCTAACAAGTTATATAATATTGAAATTATATAAATATATTTCTGTAAATTCTTTGCAAATGGACTTAGAGGGTTATGCATGTGAACTCATCACATGTTTTACACTGAAATGCTATTTACGCTGAAAACTTGTTAACATCAGTCCTGTCGTCAGATGACGTTTCTTCCAATTCAGGCTCCTCATCCGAAGCCATCTCCTCCAGTACCTCCCTGTCAATCAAACCAGTTAGAGTACAACAAACATTATTTCATCTGCCAGTGTTCAACAGTAAAGATGTTTTAAACTGAAACAAGATTTTCCTTCATCAACTGGAAACTGGATTCTCAGAAATGCCTACTCGTCAGTGGTTGGACTTGTGTTTCCTTATTCATGAATGCATGTTTGTATTAGTTGACATATTGGAGTTGATGTAAGACGTACTTAATGTCGTCCGATCCGATCGCATCTTCATCATCGCTCGCCTGTTGGTCCCCCAGCTCCAGAATGATGTTCTGTAAATCGGTACTGTAAATAAAGACAGCAAAGGTTAAAGTTACGCCTTATTCACACCACAGATGCTGGGGATCTGGAGTGGAGGTGATGGAGTCAGGCTCTCCAGCATTTCACAATGTTGCGATCGCAACTTTCAATGCAAATTCAGCTGATCCCTGCAAATTCATTGCGACCATCGCAACTTTCACCAAACAGCACCTTTACTGCAACTTTTGGCCCATTATCGTCATGTTTGATAAACAGGGAGTCTCCTTGCAGGGCTCCCGATTAGAGCTGAAGATCTTTGCCCGAGCCCACACACACACACACCAGCCATCTCTCTGGGCAGGCCTAAAACTGTATCATTTATCATTTTTACATTAGTTGAGGAAGGTGTAAAACATACCTGATGCTTTCCCATTCGGGACAGTCTTCATCGCCTGGCCCCTCCCCTGCTCCCCACTCAAAGCATGAAGATCTGTTCTCTTTGGCACGTGCAGCTGAAGCCATCTTGTCTTCCTTATGGCTGTCAATCAAACAAATGTACAGATAGCATTAGTAGTCATCAACAAATTGAAATGAGATTTACCTACACACCTCACAAAAAAGAAAGAGAATATATAAACAGCAAAATCCTATTTGTAGTTATAGTGTAGCTATAGTATTATATCCATCATACTTGTATTACTTTTAAAGGGGTCCTTCCGCTAAAAAACACTTTGAGTAGCTCTATTTACAATGTGGTGGGTCACAACAAGCAGTATATGCACGCAGCATTCCAAGACGTGAAATTCGACCCTCGTGGTTTTACTAGTCATTGAAGGGTCGAGCTAACCAAAACGAGCGGATCAGAGCAGGCTAAACCTATCTACGTCACTAGGTCGTAAGCCCCACCCAGAGCCATGTATGGCAAGCCCACATCCCAAAGGAAGAACAGTGGATAGAAGCTATGTGAGCGAAAGACAGAGAATTTGCCCAATCAGAGGTGCCTTATTGACACGTCATGGATATTCACGAGGGAAACCAGAAAAGCCAGTCGTTCAACCACTAGACCTGTTATAGCTTACAGAAAACAGTGTCAAGCAAGAGAACCAGGACATAATTTTTCACAGAAATGACGCACAATGCATTCAACCATAGTGGCGACACAGAAATATGAATAAAAATAACGATGAAAGGACCCCTTTAAAGGTTTGGGTTTGTGCTTAATAAACCTGTTGTCCTCTAATCTGTCCTGATCATTGGCAGATCTTTGCCTCAGACTCATGCATGCGCTTTACTTTCATAGTTGTTCTTTTGGTCAAAGTACTGTAGGTCCTTTTGCCACCTCTTTTAGCACATTCAGCTGAATAAAGCTAAAGTAGATTTAATTACTCAAACTATTGGTGGTGAAAAACAAAGATGTTTCACACTAAAAGGAGATTTATTAACAATCACATTTGCATTATTAATATAAGAATATAATAGATGTCAAAGTTATCAAATGTTGCCTTACCAGAACCTTAAATGATACAATTACACCAGAGGCTAAAGGGATAGTTTAAAAAACAGATTAAAAGAACAATGTTTTACTTACCAAGTTTCTATCCAAACTTCAGAGAAACACAGGATGAGATATTAGCAATCAGTTAAGACTAAGGCCACTTCTATTCTGATGCTGACAACATGTGAAAGTCAAGAGACGAAGCGATGTTGTTATTTTACAGACGGTTGGGGCTGTTGTTCTGAAATGCTGATCAATGCTGACCACAGGAAGGGCGTAAGATTGAAACAGAAACGGAGAAATGCATTGGACGCCTTTTGTCGCAGTGCAGAGTTGTCTAGCCTTCACTTTTACTTTCACTTCCACACTTACGTACATAGAGTAAACGTATTATGCAGTATAGCCTGTGCATTAGAAAGGGAAGTGGAGGGCGTTAAAGGACGTGAAGAATATAAGATCTTTGAGGAAAGCTTTGCTGAATCACCGTAAAGGGAAATGCGCTGAGTGTAAGCTGTTGTTGGTGCGTGCGCTTGCGCCTGTTTTATTTAAGTTTAAACAATCCTATTTCATTTTCCGGAAACGCCCACAGACAAAAAACAAACAAACAAGAAGCCAGTTATTCTCTCTCAGTTGTTTACATTTCGATTACCATTACATGTTCAAAATTACATGCAGTAATATTGTTTAGCACTATAACATCGCTTAACATTTAAATTTGTTTAAATACCAAGTTGTGGTGAGTAAAGATGGGAGTCGGAGGCGGAGTGTCAAAAGACGGTGCTAACTGCTTTAATGACATTAATCATAAAACAACGGAGCAGCCAGTAAACTCCCGCTAATCTCTAAACACCAACAAGAACAATAATACGGAAATTCCCACAGTATTAACAGTCCCCCCGGAACCCCAGAACTTCAGTTCCTAGGTGAATTATGTAAACGCACCACACAAGCCCCCCCAGAATTCACCCATAGTCAAAGTCCCCGCGCCGGAAAGGCACGATGGCCCGGCCGCGAGCAGAACGAGGGGCAGGGGTCGAAGAGGGGAGGGGCGTGGTGGTAGCAGCCGGACCAAACTGGGAGCTGGGCGGCAACGGCACCGATGGGGCGGCGGGGAACCCATCGGGGCGAGACAATGGGGGGCGTCCCCGGCGCGGAGCCCGGGCCAACTCCAACGGTCTGGAAGAGTCCACGTGGGCAGGCTTGATCCTGTCGACCGAGACAGTCTCGGGCCTACCACCGATGTCCACGACCAGGTTCTTATCCCCGTGTTGCAAGACCTTAAACGGCCCGTCATAGGGGGGACGCAACGGTCCCCTGTGGGCGTCGTGGCGGATGAACACAAACTCTGCCGTGCGCAGATCGGGTGGCACCCGGGAAACGGGGGTGCCGTGCTGCGAAGTGGGGACGGGTGCGAACTGCCTGGCGACCTCCAGCAGAGAGGACCGCTGCCCGGCCGCCGACCAGGGTGTCGTAGCGCTCGGAATGAAATCCCCTGGAACTCGTAGCACCTGACCGTAGACCAGCTCGGCAGACGAGGACTGCAGGTCCTCCTTAGGCGCTGTCCGGAGCCCCAGCAACACCCAGGGGAGTTTGTCCAACCAGTTGCCGTCCGTCAAACTGGCACGCAAGGCCGCCTTCATGGAGCGATGGAACCGCTCGCACAAACCATTAGCCTGAGGATGGTAGGCGGTGGTGCGATGCAGTTTAACCCCTAGATCCCTGGCAACCACATTCCAGATCTCCGAGGTAAACTGTGCACCCCGGTCGGAGGAGAGGTCCGAAGGCGTCCCGAAGCGCGCGACCCACGTGCCGATAAACGCACGGGCCACATCGGAAGACGAAGTCGAGGTGAGCGGCACAGCTTCAGGCCAACGCGTCGTCCTGTCCACCATCGTGAGGAGGTGGGTGAAACCATGCGAAGGGGGGAGTGGCCCTACCAGGTCGATGTTGACATGGTCGAACCTCCTACTGGGGACGACGAATGGCTCCAACGGGGCCTTGGTGTGGCGGTGTACCTTTGCGCGCTGACAGGCCACACACGAGTCGACCCAGGCCCGTACGTCCTTCTTCAGGCCTTTCCAGACGAACTTCTGAGAGACCAGCCTCACGGACGCCCTCCTACCGGGGTGGGACAGGCCGTGTATTGCCTCGAAAACAGCCCGCTGCCAGCCGGCAGGGACCAGTGGCCTGGGCTGGCCGGTGGAGAGGTCACACCACAACCTGGCCTCTGAGTCGCCGATCGCCACTCTCTCCAGGCGCAGCCCGGTGTTCGAGTCTTTGAGGGACCGAAATCCGTGGTCCGTGGCCTGTTCTGCACTCATACGCGAGTAGTCGAGACCCAGCTGCACCGCGCCGACGATCGCTCTGGAGAGGCAATCCGCGACCACGTTGGATTTGCCAGCGATGTGTCGGATGTCCGTGGTATACTCCGAGATGAAAGACAGCTGGCGTTGTTGGCGGGCGGACCACGGCTCGGCTACCTTGGACATGGAGAACGTGAGGGGTTTGTGGTCCACGAAAACTGTAAACTGACGGCCCTCCAGGGCGGAGCGGAAATGGCGGATCGCCAGCCAGACGCCGAGCAGCTCCCTGTCGAAGGTACTGTATTTGCGCTCTCGGGGTACCAGCTGGCGGCTGAAAAAGGCGAGCGGTTGCCAGGCGCCACCGTCCCACTGCTCCAACACCGCGCCCACCGCGTAGTCGGACGCGTCGGTTGTGAGGGCCCTCTGAGCTCCAGGCAACGGGTGAACCAACAATGCGGCCCGGCTCAATGCAGCCTTAGTGTCCTCAAACGCTCTGTCCCTCTCCGCCGTCCAGTCGACGTCTTGGCCGGGCGTCTTGTCTTTGAGGGCCTCGTACAGCGGGCGCATAGTGTGGGCCGCCCGGCGTATGAATCGGTGATAGAAGGTGACCATCCCCAGGAACTCCCGGAGCCCCCGGGCCGAACGTGGACGGGGAAAGCCGGAAACAGCCTCCACCTTCGACGGAAGGGGGACGGCACCATCCTTGTTGATGAGGTGCCCGAGGAACTGGATGGACGGCACCCCAAAAACACACTTCGCCGGGTTAATGATCAAGCCGTGGCGGTCGAGTCTTGTGAAGAGGGCCCGGAGGTGTGTGAGGTGCTCCTCCTCCGAGGAACTGGCGACCAGGACATCGTCCAAGTAGACGAAAACGAAAGGCATGTCCCTCAGAGCCGAGTCCATCAGCCTCTGGAAGGACTGGGCCGCGTTCTTCAGGCCGAATGGCATCCTGAGGAACTCGAACAACCCAAAAGGGGTGACCACAGCTGTCTTTGGGACATCCGCAGGGTGTACCGGAACCTGGTGGTAGCCCCGTACAAGGTCGACTTTGGAAAACAGGCGCCTCCCCGCCAGATGCACGGAGAAGTCCTGAATATGGGGCACTGGATAGCGGTCGGGCGTGGTGACATCATTCAGGCGGCGGTAGTCTCCACATGGGCGCCAGCCGCCATCCTGCTTCGGAACCATGTGGAGTGGCGAGGACCACGGACTGTCGGAGCGGCGAATGATGCCCAGGCGCTCCATGTTGGCAAATTCAGCCCTAGCAACCGCCAGTCTTTCCGGAGCGAGCCGACGGGCCCTGGCATGGACGGGGGGCCCTTTCGTCACAATGTGGTGCTCCACACCGTGTTTCGTCGACGTGGACGAGAAAGTTGGTTGCAGCAGGCTAGAGAACTCTCTGAGCAGTCGCTGGTACTTGTCGCCCACAGAGAGCGAGCTAGAAAGCCCTTCGTAAGTCCCCTCATCGCAGACACATGCGAACGAGGAGAAGGTCAGTGCGTCCACCAGGCGTCCGTTCTTGACGTCAACCAGCAGTCCGTGTGCGCACAGAAAATCTGCGCCGAGGAGGGGGAAGGAGACGTCGGCTGTAACAAAGTCCCATGTGAACCGTTGACCTCCAAAACATAAATCCACAGACTTCGTGCCATAAGTCCGGATCGGGGTGTCGTTGGCAGATGTTAAGGGAGGGCCGTGCAACCCGCCGGCGGCGTCGCCCGCCGTAGCCGGCACCACGCTCCTCTGTGCCCCGGTGTCACAAAGGAATTTACGCCCGGAGAGGGTGTCCACGATGAACAGCAGCCGGCCTTTTGTGCCTGCGCTCACGGCCACTACTGAGCGCAGGCCTCGGCGTTTCCCGCCGCGTCGAAAGTGCACGGAGAGCGGCACCTTTTCGCCTTGGACCCGAAACGTGCATGGAAATAACACAGGCCCGCAGCGGTAAGTCTGTCGGTGGACGTGTGTCCTCTGCCACGGGGAGCGCCGCTGCCCGGACGAACGTAACTGCGTGTCGGTGCCAGCACTTCCGGGGCGGAACGCTGGGTGGCCAGAAAGAACCTGTCTGCCTCCTCCGCCAGGGCCCGTGGCTCCGTGATGGACGTATTCGCGAGCGCTGTCTGGACGTGCGGCGGCATGTGTCGCAGGAAAAGTTCGATGAAGAGGAAATTTGGTGCCTCCGAGCCCAGCAGGTTTAACATCATTTCCATATGTTCGGAGGGTTTGCTGTCCCCCAGGCCCTGGATGGCAAGAAGACGCCGGGCTCTCTCCGATCTCGACAGTTCAAAAATTTTGAGGAGGTAAGCCTTGAGCCCCGCATATTTATTTTGGGCAGGAGGAGATGTAATAAAGCTTACTGCCCTGGCTGCGGTGGAGCTCCCCAGCGCTGAGACGACGTGGTAATAGCGTGTGGCATCGTCTGTAATCCCACGGAGGGCGAACTGAGCCTCTGCTTGTGCGAACCACGTTGCTGCGGACGTCTCCCAGAACTCCGGCAACTTGAGAGTGATGGAAAGTGCCATGTCGTTGTGATCGATATCTAAATCAGTCTCGGAATCTTCAGCGGGACTGACGTCGGGGTCACCAATGTGGTGAGTAAAGATGGGAGTCGGAGGCGGAGTGTCAAAAGACGGTGCTAACTGCTTTAATGACATTAATCATAAAACAACGGAGCAGCCAGTAAACTCCCGCTAATCTCTAAACACCAACAAGAACAATAATACGGAAATTCCCACAGTATTAACAGTCCCCCCGGAACCCCAGAACTTCAGTTCCTAGGTGAATTATGTAAACGCACCACAAAGTATTCATTTAGCCTCCAAAGCCACTTATAAAGGTGCATGCATTGGCAGTGCATTGTTAATGCATTGTCTGAGACAAGTGGAGAAGTTGGACTTAGGGCTGGTGTAGGCACTTGTGGAAAAGATATCTCTCTCTCCCTCTCTCCATCCTTCTATCTCTCTCTCTCCCTCCTCCCCTCTGTCTCTTGTTCCCTGTCCCTGCCTCTCTTTCTCTGTCTCTTTCTCTTATTTTCCCATTGCCTCTCTATATGTCTTCCCCCCTTTCTCTCTCCCCATCCTCACCTTTGCTCTCTCCCTCCTTCCCTACTGTATATGTCTCCCTCTTTCTCCCTCCTGAATCTCTCTCTCTCTTCCTCTCTCCTGTATATGTCTCCCTCTCTCCTCCCCCTTGCTCTCTCTCTCTCTCCTTCCTCCACCCTCACTTTATTGCTCTCCCTCCATCCTGTCTCTCTCTCTCTCTCTCTCTCTCTCTCTCTCTCTCTCTCTCTCTGTCTAAGGCTAGTGAATAGCATGATGGGTAATGGTGTTTTTTATCAAAGGGAAATAGTATTGACATTAATTAAGGACCTTCCACATAATGTGTCAACAGCACCAGCACAGCCTCACACATAAGAATATATATATTAAAATTGTGGTGTGTGTGTGTGTGTGTGTGTGTGTGTGTGTGTTACATAAGTCCTGCCTTCCCTTCTTATCTGAGCCACAGTGACTGAGGTTAAAGTTAGTGACCCAATCGAAACCAAACAACGTACCCCCAACCAACACACACACACCACCCGTACCTACATAACATAACACCCCTTCCCCCTCCTCCCACTACCTACATAACTCCCCTGCTGCCCCCCCCCCCCCACACACACACACACACACCCCTCTCCACCTGAGCTGCTGGTGTGACACTGAACAGGGCTGATCTGATTGGCTCTTCTGTTACCTGCTTAGCTGACCAGTACCACCCCACACACATACACACACACACACACACACACACACACACACACACACTCTCCTGTTCATTGTCTAAAGTTCACTTCCAAAGGATCTGAGGAGCCGCAGAGGCCACAGTCCAGGCTGTCAGCTGGGTGTTTACGCATGTGGGGCAGCACCATCGAAACTGCCCCAGTGCCCTCTGTGTGTGTGTGTGTGTGTGTGTGTGTGTGTGTGTGTGTTTGCCCACATGTATGTTGTCTGTATGTGTGCATGTATATGTGTTCTGTATGTGTGTGTGGGGCAGCACCATCGAAACTGGCCCAGTGTCCTGTGTGTGTATGGGTATGTGTGTTCACACTTACAGTATGTTGTCTTTAAGTATGTGTGTGTATGTGGTCTGCATGTGTGTGTGTGGGGGGGGGGCAGCGCAATCGAAACTGGCCCAGTGCCCTGTGTGTGTGTGTGGGGGTGTGGCTGTGTGTGCCCAGATGTAAGTTGTCTGTATGTGTGCATGTGTATGTGGTCTGCATGTGTGTGTGAGTGTGTGTGTGTGTGTGTGTGTGTGTGTTCTTATCCTTTATGTTGTGGATTTCTGACACATAAAATAACTACCAGGACTAAACTGTTTGAAGATATCCGTAGGTTGGAACCCAGCTAATTCATTCTGATTGTATCTAAATAATATTTATTTATATTTATTGATATAAAAAACATAATAATGATGATTTAATATGCTGTCTCATATGTGGAGAAGAAGCAAAAAGGCCTAATATACTGTATGTGTTTGCGATAACACACTGCCTAATATATGTGTTTGTGGTAACACACACTGCCTAATGTATGTGTTTGAAGTACACACACTGCCTAAAGTGTGTTTGAGGCATGAGTCCAGCTGTTTGCTGTGTGTGTCTTCAGGGAACGACGTTACATCAGATTACATCAGAGGGTCAATAGTTTTGGGTCAGGGCTATATTTCACTAGTGCCTAATGCTAATGATCATTTTACATTTAGTACGTGTGTGTGTGTATGTGTGTGTGTGTGTGTGTGTGTGTGTGTGTGTGTGTGTGTGTGTGTGTGTGTGTCACTACTGTCTGAGTTATGGGTGCACCTATAGAGCATATACTGTATGTGCTCAACAAGCAAGCATATACACATACACATATGGATGTACACAGACACATGCATACACACACATACAGGCACATGTACAAGCACAACACACACACACACACACACAGAAACAAAACACGCAGCATCACCACCTCCAGGGCCACTCTCTCGAGGCAGAAACAGGTTCCAGTCTTCAGGATGATGTCATCACACTGCACCCAGCGGCTGTGAGCTGTCAATCAAGCGCAGTCATTAAGGAACAGCTGGTGCCCCCAGCAACCACGGGCAACGCAGACCTCCACCTGCACAGTGTGTGTGTTTTTATCCAAATGTGTTTCACATCACCTGCACACACACACACGAGCAAGCTGCAGATAGAGTGGAGTGTGTTTTTATCCAAAGGAGTTTCACGTCACCTGCACACACACACACATGGGCAAGCTGTCGAGCGGAGTGTGTTTTTATCCAGAGGTATTTCACGACACCTGCACACACACTCAGGCAGGGTGCAGACAGAGCGGAGTGGAGTGTGTTTTTATCCAGAGCAGTTTTGCGTCACCGCGTCTCTGCCTGACATGCTTTATGCACGCTTGAAGCCTGGAGTGGCCTCTCTGTGGGCTGCTCTCGAGAGGTAAAGAGTCTCCTGCCGTCTGACACTGATGTGTGTGCAGGGGTTAACTTGGCTCCTGTAAGGAGGGGGAGCCCTTCTTTACTCACAGTGGTCAATATCTCACTCTACTCTATAAATGCTGTAGCAGAGAGAGCTCAGCTACAGTGTGTGTGTGTGTGTGTGTGTGTGTGTGTGTGTGTGTGTGTGTGTGTGTGTGTGTGTGGGAGCTCAGCTCCAGCTGGCTGTGCTGCCGAGGTGGTGTGTGTCTGTGTGCGTGTGTGTGTGTGTGTGTGTGTGTGTGTGAGGGAGCTCTGCTCCGGCTGGCAGTACTGTTGAGGTGAGGAGGAGGAGCTGAGTTCCATAGGGTTCTGGCCCAATTTAAACTGTGTGTGTGTGTGTGTGTGTGTGTGTGTGTGTGTGTGTGTGTGTGTGTGTGTGTGTTGGGGTGGGGTGTGTGTGTGTGTGTGCATGTGTATGTGTGTTGGGGTGGGTTGTATGTGTGTGTGTCCGTGTGTGTGTTGCCTGACGTAGATGTTCCTGTATGCATCCCTTTCAGGGTGTGTGTGTGTGTGTGTGTGTGTGTGTGTTGTATCATTCCCTGAAAACCAAGAACAGATAAAAAGACACCGTTGTTGTGGTTGGTCTCAGGATGGATGCATCCCAAACTTCTCAATCAGGCCCAGATGACACACACACACACACACACACA
>CM059279.1:8594273-8599273 GCA_030347295.1 Setipinna tenuifilis
AGCTACTAAAAGTCCAGTTGCTTATAACTTGGCTCCTTTGACTCAGGACGTTTCCTCTCTATGTGGTGAGCTTTTCCAGCTCTCACGGCACTGTAGCCATAACCCCCCGGCCCCGGTCTCAGCTCACCTACTGATGTGTGACACCAGATGATTTAAATAGCTTGACAAAAAGTGCTGCCACTCAAAGCAAACTCTATATGGCCAGGCAGCTTTGAGGTAGACAGGACAGCCCTGCAGCATCCCATTGATCAGGCAGGACAATGATCAGCTCTCAACCAGGGTGACATACTCAGGGTAAACATGCCTTATGTTTGCCAATCCCATGACTCACTCACTCACACACACACACTCACACAAACTCACACACACACACTTGTCTGATTGTTGGTACACGTGCTGTGCCGTCACACACACACACACACACACCCCCCCACACACACACACACACAACACACACACACACACACACGTGCTGTGCCCTCACACACACACACACACACACACACACACACACACACACACACACATATATATATGTATATGCATGTGGGCCAAGGTCTTCATGTGACATAAAACCCATGCTGCAGGGGCTGATGGGAAAGATGAGGTTGAAAGGGATTTTAAAGCAAATATTTGGCCCTCGGCATGCGCCTCCCTCTGCATGTGACTGGACCAGTGTATGGCCCGTGACTTCTACACACACACACACACACACACACACACACACACACACATATCAGGTACCTCAGGCCACAGGGCAGAAGGCCTATCTAATCTATGCACACACACACACACACACACACACACACACACACACACACAGTCATCCAAACACATAAGAGAGGGGCCTTTGATGGTGGTGGCAGGAACGCAGCCACAATCTCTACTCGTGTGGGTGATCAAAGCCTCTTCACACACACACACACACACACACACACACACACACACACACACACACACACACACACACACACACACAAACATGCACACATACACACACACACACACAAACATGCACACATACACTCATGCACAAGTGGGGAAACTCCAGCTGAACAAGAGACAGGAGAGGGGAGGCTGTCTGGGAAGTGTAGGAGGGTAGGAGAGGGGGCAGTGGTGGGGCGGTGGGAGAGGGGAGGCAGGTCAAGGGGGGTAGGATGGTTTTGGGGGGGGGGGGGGGCAAGGGCAGTTGGGGGGGGTGGGGGTAGGAGTGTTTATGGGGAAAGTGGGTGAGGGGGGTAGGTAGGCTTGATGGGGGGGGTAGTTGGGGGAGGGGGGTAGGAAGATTTGGAGGGGGGGCAGTGGTTGGGGGTAGGACGGGGGTGGCAGGTCAGTGGAGGGTAGGAGGGTTTGGAGGGGGGCAGTGGTTGCGGGTGGGGAGGGGGGGGGTGAGAGAGAGAAGAAAGAGAGAGGGGAGATGAGGTGAGGTGAAACTCTGGCACAACAAACTGTAGGAGTAGAGCCAAGGAGAGATAACAGATGGATAGATGAAAGAACAACAAAGCCAGAGAAAAAGAGAGAGGGAGAGAGAATGAAAGAAAGACAGAGAGAGAGAGAATGAAAGATAGAGCAAGCAAGAGAGAGAGAGGGAGAGAGAGAGAGAGCAAAAGAGAAAAAAGGCATAAAGAAAGGAAGGAAGGGAGAACAATGACAGAACAAAATGGCCACATGTCCCAAAAGAGGTGAGATCACCACGACAGCATGTTGTGACATTTACATAGAGAACAACACAGCTCCTGTCAGCCAATCAGATAGCTCAGAGAGAGAGTGGCAGGCGGCCTCTGGCCAATAGCCCGGCATTAAAGAGGTGATAATACTGGCTAGGACAGGGGAACATGATCCGCATTTGTGTGTGTATGTGTGTGTGTGCGTGTGTGTGTGTGCGTGTGTGTGAGTGTATGTGTGTGTGTGTGTGCGTGTATGTGTGTGTGTGTGTGTACGTGTGTTTGTGTGTCTGCGTGCGTGTGTGTGTGTGAGTGTGTGTGTGTGTGTGTGTGTGTGTGTGTGTGTGTGTGTGTGTGCCAAGCCCATTGCGCATAGTGTCAGCCCTTAGTGTCTGGCCTTACAGTCTTCCTCTGTGTGTGTCTCTGGGCTTCCTGCCTCTGTCTCTGCCTCTGCCTCTGCCTCTGCTCTCTATCTTGGACGCAAAAAGACAAATTGTGCATTTACAGGAACACAACGCCTCTGAGACAATAGCTTAGGCCCTCTGCCATCTGCCATAGACAAAGCTGGATAAGATGATACACTTTCTTTCTTTCTTTTCTTTTCTTTTCCTTTCATTTATTTTCTGTTCTGTTCTTGTCTTCTCTGTTCCATTTTGTTCGGTACTGTACTTTGTTTGTGCTAAAACCTTGCCCATCACCCTGCACTGTTAGCGTAGCTTAGCATAGTGGACTGTAAATGGATATTACTGTATAATAGGCTACATTACATTACACTTAGCAGACACTTTCATCCAAAGTCACTTACAATAGAGGACATAAATAAGCTACAGATATGCAGATGAAAATAGAAAGGCGTAGCAGAGTTAGTGCAGCCAGGGTACAGGACAGTGATGGTGAGTGGAGGTTAGCTTGTTAGGAAGGGAGGTACTCTCAGAAAAGAAGAGTCTTCACAATTTTCTTCCCCGTGGTTCCCAGTGGAGCTCAACTGCTGGGCTGGTAGAGGGAAAGTCTCTAAGTGTTCCAGAAGGGGAGTCCCTCTGTCAGTCGTGGTAGGGGGAAGGTCTCTGAGTGCCTGAAAGTCTTTGAGCAGGGCAGTTAAAGGAGAGCTCTTGTGTGAAATGAACTTTGGGTATGTTAAAACATGATAACCAGCTGGTATGTTTGCTGAGGAGCAAAACAGAGTCCTGAGAGTCTTGCCCATGGGGAGGGAAAGGAAGGTGAATGTGTACAATCAGAATCAGTTTTATTGGCCAAGTACACTGACATGCACAAGGAATTTGACTCCGGTGTATGTTAGCTCTCTACACATTTAACATTATAGACATGTAGTAGTGTACATACAATAGACATATAGAAATATATAGACACATACTGTACAATAGAGACAACAATATACATATTGGCATCTATGTACATAGCATACAAGTGGGAAATAATGTACAAGTGGGAAATATTATACAAGTAGGACATAATATACAACACAAGCACACATGGAGTACAAGCCTCCGTCAGGCACACACAGGCAGACTGCTAATCATTAACTCTGTGCTGCTATCAGAGCAGCAGGCCCTGCTCAAGAAGTGACTGGCTCTGATAAGGGCTGTGTGTGTGTGTGTGTGTGTGTGTGTGTGTGTGGGAGTGTGTGTGTGTGTTTCGTAATGTGGTTTGGTGTATGTAAACACCAGGCCTCCTGCTGCTGCCTCACACAGATTTCTCACTAACACATGACTCATTCACACACACACACACGCACACACACACACACACACACACACACACACACACACACACACACACACACACACAGACTCGCTTACACACACACCCTCACACACACTCCACATACATGACACACACACACACATGCATTCACACACATCCACACATTTTTGGCTAGAGATCTAAGTGTGTGTGTAAGGTTTTACATGGGACGCCATGATTATTGTACCTCTCAACATAAAAACACCATAAAAACCACATGTGAGAGGTGTGAAAAATGACTCTGCATGTGTGTGTGTGTGTGTGTGTGTGTGTGTGTGTGTGTGTGTGTGTGTGTGTGTGTGTGTGGATGTGTGTGTGCAGACCTGGTAATCATACACTTTGTTTGCATAAACAAAGTCTGGGTTGAGGGCATGAGAACATGTGCAAGCGTGGACACACACACAAGCACTGAAATACACGTGAGCATGTTATTTACACACACACACACACACACACACACACACACACACACACACACACACACACACACACACACACACACACACATACACACACACATACCAAGCCCACCAAATGCACACAATACACACATAAACTTCACAGACATCTATACATGTACAAGAACTAACATATGGCCAGCTCTACACAGACACAAATGCATGTATAAAATACTCTCCCACCCCCTCCACACACACACAAACACACACACACACTTACATATGGCCAGCTCTACACAGAGACAAATGCATGTATAGAACACCCACACACACACGTGTGCACGCACGCACGCGCACACACACACACACACACACCACGCTGATCACATGTATGTCTGAACAATGGCTGAGCCTGCAGGGAGGCTTCATTCCCAGGCTTTCCAGCTGATACTCCTGACTCAGTAATGGCCTTTTACAACCCCTCATCTGTCAGTGTGTGTGTGTGTGTGTGTGTGAGGGAGGGAAAGTCCCTCTATCTCTCTATCGCCGTGTGTGTGATAGAGGGAAATGCTGGGATACTTGCTTGGAGAGAAAGAGAGAGAGAAAGAAAAAGAGACAGTACGTGTGTGTGTGTGTGTGTGTGTGTGTGTGTGTGTGTGTGTGTGTGTGTGTATGTAAACTACTCCCAGCTTAAACTTCTCCTACGTGAACCAATTCAACCAGAACATCTAGAACTTTCTTACCAGAGTCATTCAAACTAGAAACACCACAGCTATTTACTTCCATCACCAACAGTCCAACCAGATGTCCTCAAAGTACAGTAATCCAGTATGTACTACTTTCACCAGATAGCAGAACAGCCCCAAACACAACTAGGTCAACTACAACTTCTCCACTGAGAACTGCTCCGAATGGAACTCCAGCAACGAGTACTAGAAATGGAACTCTTCCCCTGAGAACTATTTGAAATGGAACTATCTACTGTATGCTATCAAGAAGTACTCCAAATGGAACTACTCCACACAGAACTACTTCAAATGGAAGTACTCCATACAGAACGTCTCCAAAATGGAATCAGTCCATGGAGAACGTCTCCAAATGGAGTACTCCAGGAGTCTACAACTAATCCAGCCAGACCCACTCCCACTAGGCCCAGGGGCAGTTACAGTACAGGACA
>CM059279.1:8619273-8629273 GCA_030347295.1 Setipinna tenuifilis
TATTATTATTATTATTATTATTATTGTTGTTGTTGTTGTTGTTGTTTTTGTTATCACTATTGAAGAGCATATATGCCATACAATATAATTAAGTGATCTAATGTGTCATGTTTTACTGTGCTCAATATTTTATAAGAAGGAAATTATTTTTGTTCATAACGTGTATGAATTCTATCATTGTTGTACCCCCCTCTCCCACAAATAAAAGCCAATAGATATTCTAATCCACATGTGAGCCATTAGTTAACAACCCCGCTATTAGTAGCCTACACTAAAGCACTGGCAGCACTTATTAAACTAAAGCTGACAATAAAGTCACAGCTGATTACTGTCAACACTAACTAACACTGATGTGTGTTTGATGACTCATTCCCTTTTATTTAGATTGGCTTAGGGGTAGATCCTCAGGGAAAGTTCCCACGGAATAGGGCACTCATCGAGAGTGGGGTACAGTTTGTCCCGTGGGAATGAAACTCACGTTCATGGCGTTAAACAGGTTAATCCACCAGTTGGGATTACAGGTGTCCTTTCGGCATGACACATCAACACAACTCAACGCAACTCTTCCGCTTTTTAAAACATGAACACTGACGCCCGCATCTATGCCTCATCATAAACAAACACCTTTGATTCTGTCACCGAGACTAGGGCATGTCAAGACGTATCCCTCCTGGAGCTGAAATCTATTGTACCTTTCCGTCGTGAGAACGAAACTGCATGGGTCCAGTTCTTGGCAATGGATCCACTGATCCGCTCAGTAGGGTTATTGTAGGTCATTCCAGCGCACAGGCACAATTTCACAATTATTCACCGAGGCTGGCTTTGATTAAGCGCCTGTCGCTGTCAGTAGTGTGGCAATAGAAATGTGCTATTTGATCACGTGTATTTATCGCCACCTGCCGGTTGATTTTGACACCACACTCGCAGATGAAAGAAATGATCCAGATTTATTTTATAGTTATTAGAATAGAATAGAATAAAACAGAATAGAATGCATTTTACTATACACTATTCACTATAAACATGTACAATGTACACTATACACATGTACAGTGAGATTAAAGGCCACTTTTTCTCCAGACATGTAAGAAGAACATTTACAACATGTAGTAAAATAAATAGTGCAAGACAAGATAAAGAATACAAAAAAGGTTGGGATAAGATGCACAGTTCTGAGGCAAAAGAAATATATGAGGTTTTATATACAGAGTGATATTGCACTTTAATTATCCAGTTATTGCACACGAATTTAATATTGCACAGTAATGACTGCCCTATGCTACGTGCTATTCTAGGAGAGTAATGATTTTGCACAGTAAACATACTATTAAAGTTAGTATTGTATGGTAGGTGGAGGAAAGGATGTCCGAGGGTCAAGGGGTTAGACTGGGGGGGGGGGGGGGTGTCGGTGCATGTGTAAGGTTAGAGTGGCTATGGCTTTTGGGGAAGTCTGTTCTCAAGTTCTCAAGTCTGTTATTGAAGGTTCAAGATTTGGGTTATATTTTCAGTGAATATACAAATGTATGTATGTCCCTGAGGCTGTCACAACAAAACGAGTATGGGAACAGGCAACCCCCCCCCCCCGCCACACACACACACACACACACCGCCTCCAGATTTGTCCTCAAAACAACAAGGCTTCCCTGGATGTCTGGGGGGGGGGGGGCTCCTCCTCCTCATAGAGGACGTTTTGCCTGCGGCTTCCACAGCAGTTAGTCAGTTAGTTTTCACTGTCAACAGACTCACTTCATATGAGTCACATTAGGTGCCCTTCTCAGCATAGACACACAGTCATCACTGAGAACTACATAAGCCCACCCATCACTGAGACATGCTCTTTAAGTTCTTCTCTTGATTCTCTCTCTCTCTCTTTCTATCTGTCTCTCTCTCTCTGTCACATGACAGATTGCGCCCCCTCTGACCTCTCACAGCAGCTTTATCTATCTATCTATCTATATACTGTATGTATCTATCTATCTATCTATCTATCTATCTATCTATCTATCTATCTATCTATCTATCTATCTATCTATCTATCTGTCTATCTATCTATCTATCTATCTGTCTATCTGTCTGTCTATCTGTCTGTCTATCTGTCTGTCTGTCTGTCTGTCTGTCTGTCTGTCTTAACCTAGAATAGAATGCCTTTTACGGTCACTATACACATGTACAGTGTGTACACTATACACATGCATACAAACCAACTCACTCTTCTCTTCCGGTTTCTCTGCGTCCGAAACTCTGGCATACACACCAAATTAGTCACTTAATCTTTTCAAATCAGCACTCAATTTTTTTACATTCTCTTACAGGTCTGTGATTAGATAGCCACACATCAGTAAAGCTGTGCTGTATGATTGCATGCACATCATAACCTTGGCAGCAGCATTAACGTTTACTCATGCTGAGTTGCTAAACAGCAATGTCCAAAGCGTGACCTAAACGAGCTGAAGTGTTAAAGTGTGATATGTAAGCATATTCATATGGACTTTCCCATGTTTTATTGTCAATTACTACACTGTAAAACCGGATAAGCCAATACAACTCAAAACTTTTGATGTAACTGATTACGTCAATAGTTTTGAGTACATTAACTATATATTTTAATTAAAGTTAACTTTAAAAGTTTAAGTACATGAACTTGTACTTAAACTTTTAAAGTTAACTTTAATTAAAATATAAAGTTAATGTACTCAAAACTATTGACGTAAGCAGTTACATCAAAAGTTTTGAGTTGTATTGACAATCCGGTTTTACAGTGTAACAGATGGTGCTCTGAGAAGTGTAAAAGACAAACATAAAGCCAGTCTGAAGACAAGGTTTGAAAACATCTCTGAGGGCATTTCAAAACCAGGAGCTGAGACACTCCTTAATGACATCTACACACAGCTTTATAGCATAGAGGGAGAGAGTGAAGGGGTGAATAATAAATAGGAGGTTTGGCAGATAGAGTTAGCGTCGAAAGCGCAAACCACAGAAGAGGCACCAATCATCTGTAATGAAATGTTTCACCCCTTACATGTACAGAATAAGAACATCAGAACTGTGATGACCAAAGGTGTTTCTGGAAATTGAAAAAACAGCCTTGGTGCAAAAGTTACTTCTCGACTGGACAGATGGGATAGCCATTCAGGATGTCGACTTTATATTTCCTCTTTCTTTCCGTGAGCTCATTTTGGTCAGGAGTGGTCAGTTCAGTCTTCACAGGCTTCTGACTGAGCTCTACCCTGAGCTGAAGGAGCTGGAAGATGCTAAAAAAAAATACCAAACCTGTCAGGTTGTGTTCATCTTTGACAGTTTGGACGAGAGTCAAATTCCACTAAATTTCCAGCCAAAGATGTGGGTGTCTGATGTTAAACAGACAGTATCATCAGTTAGTGTTCTGGTGACAAGTATCATTCAGGGAATTCTGTTTCCTTCCACACTTATTCGGGTAACATCTCGACCTGCAGCAGCCAGTCAAATACCTCTGCAGAAAATCAGTCTGATGACAGAAGTATGGGGATTCAGTGACCCACAAAAGGAGGAATACTTCAGCAAAAGAATCAGGGATAAAAGTACGGCCAAAAGAATCACCTCATACATTAAGGCACCCAAGAGTCTCCACATCATGTGCCACATTCCAGTCCTTAGTACTTCAGCAGATGCTGGTACAGGACAACACCCAGGAAATCCCTAAAAATCTGAGATGTTCATCCACTTCTTGCTGATCCAGACAGCCAGGAGAGATCAGAAGCATCACACTCAAAATGAGACAGGTGAGAAAAAGCCCCACAAAAACCCATTCTGAAGCTGTCTGAACTGGCTTTCAAGAATCTTGAAAATGGCAATGTCATGTTTTATAAGGAAGACTTAAGAGAGTATAGCACTGATATCAGTGAGGCAGTGCACTGGACAGTGTATCTTTGTTCCACCAGAAAAAAAAGTGTACTGCTTTGTGCATCTGAGACGTAAAACAGAGTTGAAAAGGTTGGAAAGGATGAGGTGTCATTCTTGTAAAATGTAATTGTTGGCTGTCTTTAAACACTTGCAAATGTCAAGATTTAGAAAGAATGGATTTGTTTGTTGTATCTTATTCACCAAGTGCTTTACATAAGCACATGAGTAGTCTTTGCCCTTATTTCTTTTCTCTATAAGACGTGAAACTATTTGTTAAGGTTACATGATTCTAGAGAGCATATTTATACATGCTCTTATGTATACAGTTGTGCTCATAAGTTTATATACCTTGGCAGAATAGATGATTTCTTAACCATTTTTCAGACAATATGAATGACAACACAAAAACTTTTCTTTCATTCATGGTTAGTGTTGGCTGAAACAATTTATTGTCAAACACTTGTGTTTACTTTATTTAAATCATACTGACAACAGAAACTACCCAAATGACCCTTTGAAAAATGGTTAAGAAATCATCAATTCTGCCTTGAGAATACATAGACCACTGAACTTGAGTAACAGTGGTCTATGTACTACTCACTGTAAATTCCTGACATTAAGGTTAGAATTTCTGTTTTATGGTCACAGAACATGTTACCGTCTACCTGTTACCTGTTTTATCTGTACATAGTAGTGAACTCTTATATCATGATTTAGCCACTTTAGAGCCACTTTATTGAAGAGGTCTTCAGGTCTGGGGACATGCTAGGCCAGTCCATCACCTTCACCCTCACCCAAGGCGTGGTCATCTTGGAGGTGTGCTTGGGGTCGTTACCATGTTGAAATACCGCCCTGTGGCCCAGTTTTAAAGGGGGGCATCACACTCTGCTTCAGTATGTCACAGTACATATTGGCATTCATGGTTCCCTTAATGAAGTGTAGGTCCCCAGTGCTGGCAGCACTCATAGAGCCCCAAACTATGACACTTCCTCCACCATGCTTGACTGTTAGCAGGACACAGTTGTCTTTGTAATCCTCACCTGGTTGCCGCCACACACACCTGACACCATCTAAACCAAATACGTTTATTTTGGTCTCATCAGACCACGGGACATGGTTCCAGTAATCCACACCCTTAGTCTGTTTGTCTTCAGCAAACTGTTTGCAGGCTGTCTTGTGTATCATCTTCAGAAAAGGCTTCCTTCTGGGCGGAGCCATGCAGACCAGTTTGATGCAGTGTGCAGCGTATGGTCTGCGCACTGACAGCCGGTCCCCCTACCCCTTCAACCTCTGCAGCAATGCTGCCAGCACTCCTACGCTTATTTTGAAGACACAGCCTCCGGATATAATGCTGAGCACATGCACTCAACTTCTTTGGTCGACCAATGCGAGGCTTGTTCTTAGTAGAGCCTGTCCTCTTGAAGTGCTGTATGGTCTTGGCCACTGTGCTGCAGCTCAGTTTCATGGTGTTGGCAAACTTCTTATAACCTAGGCCATCTTCATGTAAAGCAACAATTTTCTTTTTTAAATCAGAGAGTTCCTTTCCATGAGATGCCATGTTGAACTTCCAGTGACCAGTATGAGAGAGTGTGAGAGTGATAACACCAAATTTAACACAACTTCTACCCATTTACACCTGAGACCTTGTAACACTAATGGATCACATGACACCAGGGAGGAAAAATGGCTAATTGGACACAATTTGGACATTTTCACGTAGGGGTGTACTCACTTTTGTTGCCAGTGGTTTAGACATTTAGACAAGTTATTTTGAGGGAACAGCAAATTTGCACTGTTATATAAGATGTACACTGCCTACTTTACATTGTAGAAAAGTATTATATCTTTAGACTTCTCCCATGGAAAGATATAATACAAAAAGTACAAAAATGTTGTAGGGGTGTACTCACTTTTGTGACATACTGTAAATACAGCATTATTATTATTATTATTATTATTATTATTATTATTATCTGTTATTCACCATGATGACCCATGACACCTGTTGCAGCTGTTACTGCTGACACTGTTATCCAGAGCGACTTACCGTACCCGAGAAAACAAGACAACAACACAACATATCAGCCAGCTGAGTGGTTGGTTGGCCATGTTTGTGAGGCGTTGCCCTGCTATATGGAAGCACGGTGGACTTGTAGGATGGGCTGTGATTTGTGGGTCTCATTGCAACTTGAATTGTATAAGTAAATCTTTGTGAGTGTGTGTGTGTGTGTAAGAGACAGAGAGAAAGAGAGATAGAGAAACAGAGAGAAACAAAGAGAAACAATGAGAGAAACAGAGATAGAGAGGGAGAGATAGAGAGATAAAAAAGAGGGAGAGAGAGAAAAAGAAAGAGGGTATATCACAGCAGTGCTGCTCTAAGGGCTTGCTGTGTGTGTGTGTGTGTGTGTGTGTGTGTGTGTGTGTGTGTGTGTGTGTGTGCAAGCAAAAGAGAGTGAGAAAGAGAGAGGGACAGAGAGAGAGACAGAGAGGGTATATCACACTGCTGCTTTAAGGGCTTGCTGTGATGGTGAGACACAGGTCTTCAGTCCTCCAGCTTGTCCTCTGTTCACTGTAGTGAACCACTGTAGCCATCAGGGTCGTATGCTGTGTGATGCAGCCATCAGTGTTAAGGTGCTGTGAGGGGCAGCCATCAGCAGTGACGTGCTGTGTGCTAAATCACCTCGACCCACAGGGGAGCCACCTGCTTCTTCCTGATTGATTACCCACAATGCACCTCAGGCCTTCAGGGAACATCCTGATGGTATTGATAGCAGTAGATTCTCTGAGAGGAGTGTAGATGTGTGTGTTTGAGTGATTGTGTGTGTGTTTGGCATGTGTGTGTGTGTCTATGGGTGTTTTGAGTGATTGTGTGTGTATTTGGTATGTGTGTATGGATGTGTGTGTATCTATGCATGTTTTAAGTGATTGTGTGTGTCTTTGGCATGAGTGTGTGTGTGTGCGTGTGTGTGTGTGTGTATGTGTGTGTGTGTGTCTATAAGTGTTTGAGTTACTGTGAGTATGTGTGTGTGTGTGTTGCATGAACGACATGTTTAAGATGGATGGATGGAATACCCCAGCACTCAATCTGCTGCATTCCTTGTCCTGAGCGCCCAGAGGTCAAACTGAGATCCATACTGTGTTTCCAGCAGCCCTATAAATAACCAGCCACGGCTAGCACGCTAATAATAGAGGGTATCGCATAGGAGTGCTAATGCTAAACGGCTAACAGGGCTAATAATACACAATATCACATACCGTATCAGTCACACAGAGAAAGAGCCTGTGATTCTGACCAGCTCCACTCAAAGAGTACCTCCGTAAAGCTCAGTCATTCACTGTGTAGCACACTATGTAGTTTAGACAATATAACTGACACACTACAGTGGACTGCGCAGTGAATGAGTGAACATTGCGGACAGAGTCATGGTGATCCTGTGGGTCATGGGATAGTTGCAGGGTCAAAGTTCAAGGGTCATCTCCCATAGAAAATGCGTACTCATGAAACCTGTCAGTGAAGAGTGGCTTTGAGTAAAATCACATATTAGTACCAGAGAAGACCTGAAGGGGGCACAGGGGGTCGTCACAGTAAGTAGGTAAGTAACATAAACAAATAAATGAATAAATGCATTTAATCATATAAATGTATCATTTGTTATCCATTACATCTCTCTCTGAGTGTATTAAGCTAGAGTATGATTGCTGTAGGCAGACTTGGCTGCCGGGAGACCGAGCTTTGGACAGCTGCAGACATGGGTCCAGAGTTTAAACTGGGCCGGTGCACTTTGAGATCCTAACCTGGTTTTCCTGTGCATCCACCCATTTCATTATTTCTACACCGGGTGTGGCACACACACAAGCACGCCAGGACTGATGTCGCAACTGCACACAATGCAATCGTACTCACATACTGTAAATTACTCCGGTGACAACTCCCAAGCAACTCTCTTCATCTAATGAACCTGCAAATCACACTGCACTTGTGTGTACTTTGGTAGACACTGCAGTTTCCAATTGCAATAGCTTGATGTGATAAAATAAGTTCATTATAACAGGCTGATTCTACCATCCTCAGTGTGTGTTCTTTGATAGACTGTGTTTGTCCATCTGTCATGCTGTGTCCGTGTGTGTGTATGGAAAAGCAACAAGGATTGGGAAAAAACAAAAATTAAACGTGTTTTTTAATTGCTTTTAGGTAGTAGGTCTGGTGGGTTGCAATTCACAGCCCCCAGTGCTCCGAGGCAGGAGTCAGAGTGTTTGGTTCAGATCTTTTCTGGGCACACACACACACAGACACAAACACACACACACACACACAGTCATGTGACTCAAAGCCCAATCTGGCCCCTCTCTCTCTCTTTCTCTCTGTCTCTCTCTGCTCAAGTCACAACTCTTCCGAGTGGGTTCTCTTTGTGTCAGAGTGTATGTACCAGACATCACCATGGCAACCTGCACAAACCCTGATGTCGAAATAACTGAGGTCTGTTGGATGTCATTTTAGTCTTTGTTTTTTTTTTGTTTGTTTTATTTATTTTTTTTGTTTTGGTTTATTTTCCTTTATTATGTGTGTTGACAGCGGCACCCGACCATTGTAAGTCCTTTTTGTTCTGAAACATACGGCAAATGGAAACTTTGGACAGGCCACAGAGAGGATCTGTATACCGGCTCATGGTGGACACTGGGATCCACCTGCTGCATCCACCCTCACAGCCCCACCCACCACCTCTCAGAACCGCCCCATCCCCAAGGTTCTAGAACCCCCGCTGGAACCGATTCTTCATCCCTCCAAACCTTCCGTCCACCCCCCCCTCCTCACTCCTCACAAGTATTTAGCCCCGCCCCCAGCATCACAAGTCCCGCCTCCATCCATCCTCTGTGACGCTGGGACTCCGAGCACAGACTGCTGATTAAGACATCTGAGTGGCAGCCTGTAGCTCCTCCCATCTCCACCCTGGCTCCTCCTCCTCTTCCTCGTCGTCCTCCTCCTCCTATCCTCCTCTGGCTTGTCTCTCACTTGACTTTGGGCTTGGCACCTCCGGGGGTGGGGTCAGCAGGGGGGCCTCCACCCTGAGCCAATCGATGAAAGCTACACAATAAACAGATGCAAATGATTGGCTACATCTGCCCAAATGTCACATCAATCAAGTGCATTAACTATGTGAACATTAAAACATAATGCCTAGTCAAATATGTTGTTGGTAATAGTAGTGATCCTTTTATGTACTTTCTTAATAGTAAAAATTAAGAGAGAGGAAGGTGTTATAAAGTAAATTTCCAGGCTAAACTCGCATTTGGCAAAGTATGTAGTTACTGCCTTTTAGCTTTTTAGGGCAGAATCTCAACAGTCACATTAAAACATGATAGTTGACAGTCATACAGTACATCCAGCAGATTTTACTGGTTTGTTAAGTGATATCTGGTGATGGAATAATGCACATAATGCTCTCCATTCAAATACCACATTTGGTACATTCAAGAAATGCTTAAAAGCTAACCTTTAAAAAACATCATAGGGAGCATCATTTATACAATATATACGTAAATTACATTTTTATTATCATTTTATTAAAATTACGTGAGCAATCTGAGACCACCTTGCACCAACTTCAAATAAATCTCAATGTGATGTGCGGTTCACCCACAAGGGGGCGCTCTACTCACAAGTCCTTCACGCCATCGACTTTGGCATAGAGTCCAGCAATGGTGCTGTCCACCTGGGCCTGAAATAGCAACACAGGCCTGGTGAGCGGCAGCCCCCCTTCATTCAGACAGTCAGCAGCGCACTTCAATCACAGAGCTGCTTTAGCTGTAATCCTCACTAGCTCAGAATAGCGTGTGTGTGAGAGATAGTGTGTATGTGTGTGCTTGTGTGTGTGTGTGTGTGTGTGTGTTTGTGTGCGTGTGAGAGAGAGAGAGAGAGAGAGAGAGAGAAAGAGAGAGAGAGAGAGAGTGTGTATGTCTGTGTGTGTGTGTGTGTATGTGTGTGTGTGTGTGTGTGTGTGCTTGTTTACTGAATACATGCTGTCTCATGCTGTGGAATAAGTGCTTGGAAAAGCCTTCGTAGAATATGCTGGACCAGCCAGCTTGAGTCATTGGCCATCTTAAATGTCACGGCTAAATTCAT
>CM059279.1:8639273-8651773 GCA_030347295.1 Setipinna tenuifilis
GTGGGAGGAGGGAGAGAGAGAGAGGGGAAGAGGAGATGGAGTGGAAGAAGGAAGGAGAGAAGAAGGGGGAAAGAAAGAGGGAGGGAGGGAAGAGGATGGAGAGAGAGAGGGGGAGAGGGGATGGAGAGAAACAAAGGGGGAGAGAGGAGAGAGGAGAGAGGGGATTGCAAATAAGGAGGAAGAGTAAAACAACAGAAAGAGGAGAGAGAAACAGGGAGAGTGAAAAGGGGGACAGAGACAGACAAGGAGAGAGAGAGAGAGAGAGACACAGACAGACAGACAGACAGACAGACAGAGAGTAGATGATGGAGGGAGGATGACAGTGACAAAGAATGGAGGAGAAAGAGAGGATAACAGAGACAGATAAGAGGAGGATGAGAGACAAGTCAGGAAGAAGGAAGAGATGGGGGGGGGGGGGGGGGAGAAAGAGTGAAAACATTACACATCAACTCTTAAACAGAGTGAGAGAGATAACATTTCAGTTTACATCACAAGTAAGCCAGACTAGAACATGGCTGCTACAGACATCTATATATACTATAGTATAGATATAGCGTAAGCAAGGCCATTACCGGCCGGGTGGTGAGAGACATGTGGATGTGAAATCAGTTTAAAATAAACGTCATAAGTTCACTTACTTAAACCAAAGCTTTATGAGAGCTAAACTTGTCTATCAAAAGAGATAGCTTCTTTTTCACTGGGTAAAGCCTCGTTTTAAGTGGAACAGCAACCGGAATGGCTGATAACAGCCACAATGCCGAAAATAGGCACTTTTCCGCTACATATACTCCAGAGTCTAGACAGCTACATGCCGAAACAACAGCCATTTATATTTACTACAAATAACTACAGACAGAAACTATGGAGACAACTACAGACACGCTAACATTTACTGTGGACAAGTAGCAAATGCCCTACAGGACATCTCCACTCACGCTAATGGCTAACAACAGCTCTGCACCAGCTGCTGCTGAAAAACACCATAGTAACACTACTGGCACTCTCCACAGACATAAGGCATAAACACACACACACACACACACACACACACACACACACACACACACACACACACACAGGCATAAACACACACACACACACACACACAGGCATAAACACACACACACAGGCATAAACACACACACACACACACACACACACACACACACACACACACACACACACACTAAAGTGTGGTTTATGGTGTGTGTCCTGCCCACGCCTCCTCTGTAATGTGTGCTTTAGAGAGACGGATGAGTGTAAGTATGAGGGATAATGGGGCACAATAAACGAGTATGGGGAGCGATAGAGCAGGGAGAGGAGAGGAGGAAGAGGGCTGTGAGCGTGAGAAAGAGTATGCTTTGAATAGAGACTGAGGTTTGGTTATTCAGATAGATAGATAGATAGATAGATAGATAGATAGATAGATAGATAGATAGATAGATAGATAGATAGATAGATAGATAGATAGATAGATAGATAGAGTCTGTGCTATGTACATCTTGGGGCACTGAAAAGTTTCATCTTTCATTAGCATCTCTTAAATAACCTCTAGAAAGGACAACGACACACACACACACACACACACACACACACACACACACACACACACACACACACACACAAATCATAGCGACCCACACAGACTACTAAATGGTGCAGGACCATGTAGCACAGTCAAAAAGACAGTGAGAATGACTCCACTTCTCTACTAAGAAAGAGAGAGGGGGGGGGGGGGCTGAGAAAGAAGGAGAGGTACAGGAGTGGTAAAGGGGAGGCAAAAAATGAAAATGCAGTAAAGAGAGAGAGAATGACTTGCTGAGAAAAAGAGAGGTATAGCTCAAGACGTAAAGGCGAGGAGAGGAAGCAAAGGTATAACTCATAAGGAGGAGGAGGAGAGGAGGAGGAGAGGAGGAGGAGAGGAGGAGAGAAGCAGTAGACACAGAGAGAGTAGCAGACATGAGTGCTCTACAGTGGCCAAGACACAGGAGGGGGCTGCTGATACTGCTAAATATAGAGTGGGGGAGGGGAGAGGAGGAGTGGAGGAAGAGAGTGGAGAGGAGGGGGGGGGTGGAGGAAGAGAGTGGAGAGGAGGGGAGAGGCAGAGAGGAGATGGGAGGAATTCAGCATTTAAAAACCAACTCCTAACACACCTGCTGACAGGACTCAGACCCATCCACCCCTTCTCTCTCTCTCTCTCTCTCTCTCTCTCTCTCTCTCTGAGTTTCTCTCTCACTCACTTTCTCTTAGCCCCCCTCCCTCCTTCTCTGCACACCACTCTCTCATTCACTCTGTCTCTCACTCCCCCCTCCTTTCTCCATCTCCCTCACTCTCTCTTTCGTGTATCTCTCTCTCTCTTTCAGTCCACCCCCCCTTCCACACACATACACCCCACTTACACAACATCTCACACACTGATATCATAACAGCTGAGAGAGGGGACACCCCCATGCCACCTATGGGGCCCCCACCTCTCTGGTGCCTATCCAGGCCATCTAATGAGCAGTGGCAGGGGAGAAGTTAAGACAAACTAGTGCAGAGCCCACTGATGCAGCCGTTATGTGTGTGGGTGTGTGTGGGTATGGGTGTGTGGGTATGGGTGTGTGTATGTGTGTGTGTGTGTGTGTGTGTGTGTGTGTGTGTGTGTGTGTGTGTGTGTATGTGTGTGTAAGGGGGGTAGTTGCTATGGTGCCACACAGACAAAGGGCAGACAAAGGGCAATCGATTGTTTTTTCTGATATATTTAGCATGTGCTGTCCACACAACATGGAACTTGCCACTGCACTCACTCATGCCACTAGCAAGGCACCTACCAAATCTGAGCAGAGTGGAATGAATGGTTCGAGAGTTGTGCATGGAACAGACAGAGTAACAGACACACACACACACACACACACACACACACACACACACACACACACACACTCACACAAACACACGCACACACAGACGTTCCTTGCATTTATAGATAGATATGTGACACCTGAAATGGATGCAAGCATTTACATGCAATGGCTATCAACATGTAGTAAAATGTTGTGCTAAAATATTTCTCTAAAAGCGATATCTACATCCACACAAACAAACCGACTTTAACAAAAACAAAATGGCAAGTGTGGTTGGTATCTCTCAGACACACACACACACGCACACACACACACACACACAGGCACACACACACAGGGTACTCATCTCGACTCAAATGGTATTTCCACTGCAGAGACCCAGGGCTTTTCCCCCGTAAGTGGCATCCATAGTTATGGGAATGGCTCTTCAGTCGGCCCTTCTGACCTGTCAGTTTATGCTGTAATGATGCAGACTTACAGTAACAGTACACAACTGGCTAGCTTTACGGTAAGCATGTTGGCAAACACGGTAACGCCTTTCTATGAAGCTTTTATTCATAACACTTTATCAACACATTCATAAAAGATTATAAAGTCTGTATAAACCTTAATAATGGTTGAAATGACTGTTCATAGCTATTTTAAGGATAATCATGACTGCAGTCACAGGCAGGTAAAGCTTTATAACCAAGAATGTGCTGTGTCACTTTATGTTGAAATATGGCAATGACATAGCATGATGGCATAGCATAGTGGTCCACAATCCAACCAATCAACCCCTTGACTACAACCAAGCCCCAGTCAGCCACAGCCCCGGCAGAAGGGCTTCCCTAGGGGACGCGGTTCTGCCTGAGGTTTCTTCCTTTTTTTATTTCCGGTTCAATTCAACCACACACAATTCAGGGAGTTTTTCCTCACCCCTGTTGCCCCTACGGACACAAGCAGGAACTGTCAACAGTGCCTGAACAACCCCCCTGCACCACCAAGATTCAACTAATGTTCTACCTGTGTTCACGCAAGAGCCAGCATCAGCAGCGCATTGCGCTGCTGTGACATTGCATTGTTAAAACACCGCGCCACTCCATTATTGCATTCAATTACTCCGATGCCATTGGACTGCAAGAAATGCTGTTTTGTTTGTGACCTTGCCAAACTGTAAAGCACTTTGAGCTGCATCTTGTATGTATGAACTGTGCTATACAAGTAAAGGTTATTATTATTATTATTATTATTATTATTATTATTATTATAATGCCTTAGGAGTACAGTCATTAGTGTAAATAGTTACTCGTGACTTTGTAAATACTGATGTCATGATGTGCGCAGGGGAGAGTAAGGGCCCTCTTTATAACTCGGGATGCAATCCTATATTTTTTTATATTAAACTTTTCATAGGACCCAATATCATATTCTTTCACAGCAACTAATGGCATTCTTTTATAGGGTTCAGTTATGCCTATAGAAAGTCCAATTTTGTCTAGGTGTAAAAGTGGGAGTTTTATCATAAGTACTGTATGTTTTTGGGCATATATACAGTGTTTTATGACTGTTATGACTGATTTTAGATTCACATGTGATTGATGTCACTGTCACCGTTGGGGAAATTGAGATATCCAAGATGGCATCCAAGATGCCCACCACTACTCTTCTTACTATAGGAATGCTTAGATTTTAGCATCTATTTCACATTAAAACTTGATTTTTTTGTTTTGGGTCCACACAATTGTTTTTCTGACTAAGGATTTTAATTGATATATTTGCTTTTACATTTTGTACAGAGGGGTCTGGCACTGGTATCTTTCAGAGCGCCAGTTGTAGACAGAATCCTTCCTAGTCAAATCAGCAAACAGAGGGAGTGTTCATGAGCATTAGTTGTTAATCCGTTAGTTTCCAGAAAGCTCTATAACTTCCTTCACATTAATGTTTGGGTAAAGGCAAACATTTCAGCAGAGTCCACACCTCCAGGAAGAAAAACGTTTCTCAATACAGCACAGCCAGACCCTGTGTAGAAAAACGAAGTGAAGTACTGCACGAGGGGCTGGTTTACCAGGCTACACCGACGGTGGCGACTCCTGAAACAGCTCAGATGGTCCTGCAGTGGAAAAGCCCCTCATGCTGCCGACAGCTGAGGCTGCAACCTGAGCAGGGCCATGGGCCCTCGTGTGTAAGTGCTCTTGTTTCCACGGCAATTAGTGCCCATGTCTCAATGCTCTTAAGAGGAAGGCAAATAGGCTTTTATTATCGTTTCAGCCATATACACAGTACATAATGAGATGGAACAGCGTTTCACTGGGAACAATTTGTGATACACGCAACTCTTAAAACACAGTAGAGACAAGACAGGTATAGTATAGTGCATGCACACACACACACACACACACACACTCACACACAAACACACACACACACACACACACACACACAATTAACTGATTTCAGGGCAATCTGTCCTCATGAGTTAGTGTGCCTGTTTGAATCAGTACTCTTGTGTTAGTAGGCTTGTTCAGGTAAGTACTCATGTTTTAGTGCACTTATTTGGATCAGTATTCATGTATTTGTGCTCTTGTTTGGGTCAGTATTGATGTGTTAGTGCTCCTGTTTGGGTAAGTACTCCCATGTTAGTAGACTTGTTTGTGTCAGTCCTCATGTGCTAGTGGCATGTTTGGGTAAGTATTCATATGTGAGTGCACTTGTTCGGATTAGTATCCATATGTGAGTGCACTTGTTCAGATTAGTATCCATATGTCAGTGGTCTTGTTCGGATTAGTATCCATATGTGAGTGGTCTTGCTTGGGTTAGGGTTAGGGTTAGCACTCCTGTGCTAGTGCTCTTACTTGGGTAAGTACTCATGCAGTGGTGTGCTTGTTCGGATCAGTACCCATACAGTATGTAAGTGCTCGTTTGGCTAAGTACTCCTGTTTTAGTGCTCTTGTTCAGGTAAGTATTCATGTGTTAGTTCCCGTGTTTAGGTCCGTAATCATATGTGAGTGTGCTTGTTCGGATCAATACCCATATGTGAGTGGTCTTGTTTGGGTCAGTACTCCTGTGTTAACGCTCTTGTTCAGGTAAGTATTCATGTGTTAGTTTTCTTGTTTGGCTAAGTACCCATATGTGAGTGGTCTTGTGTGGCTAAGTACCCATATGTGAGTGGTCTTGTTTGGCTAAGTACCCATATGTGAGTGGTCTTGTTTGGCTAAGTTCCCATATGTGAGTGGTCTTGTTTGGCTAAGCGCTCCCGTGTTAGCAGGCTTGTTTGGGTCATCCCATCTGCCTTAGTGCTCTTGTTTGGATCAGCTCTGAGGATTAACACTCCTGAGTCATGTGCCCACGTCACAGCTCAGCTATGCATGTAGCATTTAGAATATTAGCACAAGCAGAGGTGGACATTCTGGCTTCAGAATGGAGTTGTATTCTACTTTCTAATTCTATTCCTCCCTTGAGAGTTTAGAGTTGTTTATTAACACACTTTTAAGATTGAACAACTTTAGTCCTGGTGCTACATTAAGTTAACAGTTGCGTCTTTTTCTGTAGCCTAGCACAGGTATGATCTCCTGTGCTGATACTGCAGTGGCGTCATGCAGGAGGCTGTGCCAAACTAATCAATTGAAGATTAACAGATAGCTAGACATCACTACACGAATTATGATAAACTGTTTCAGAGTATGGCTGAAGCAAACTTTTGGCAGGTATTTGACTTTCTGAAGCTAGGATATCCACTTCGGTATATAACTGATTCTCATCACAAATATCCTCCAATACCATTAAGGAATTGATTTTAGCAGAGGATGTAGCTGGCCCAAACTCATTATGGACAATTACAGAGGGACTTGATGTGAAACAACTGTTGTGACATGGAAGAGTGACAGTCATGTGTTCTTATTTTATCAGCATGCTTGTAAAATCAGTGAAACTGCACACACACACACACACACACACACACACACACACACACACACACACACACAGCCGCACACAGCCGCACACAGCCGCACACAGCCGCATACACAGCCACACACGCACAGCCACACACAGACACACACACACACACAGCCACAAACATAGACAGACAGACAGACACACACACACACACGCACACACACACACACAGGATCTGTGTCTCAGCTCTGGGCTTCTGGTGTGCACTGCGGCATGACTGGCCTTGGCAGCACAGGCTCACCTGTCTGTCTAACACCTGTCACATCACACACATCTCACACACATCGCACTCCCAGCCACACACACACACACACACACACACACACACATCTCACACACATCGCACTCCCAGCCACACACACACACACACACACACACACACACACATCTCACTCCCAGCCACACACACACATATCTCACTCCCAGCCACACACACACACACACTTCAGCTTTCCACCTGAGCCTCTAGCTTACCAGCCACCCCATTCGACCCTCTTCACCACAATAGTCTCAGTTACTGACTTCAACAACATTACATAGCAGAAACTCTGGGCAGGTGTCTCATCCATACATGGGTGACATCATGTGGCATCAGCCTTTCACTGATTTCAACAACATCACAGAGCAGAAACTCTGTATAGGTGTCTCATCGATATGTGCATGACATCAGCTTCTACTTTACCAACTGCGATTGGTCAATGGACTAAAATGACTGGCTGGCTGAGTGGATGGCTTAAAGCAGTGCATTCTGGACTTGAAATAGTGACGCTTTTGGACAGGCTCATCTGAACGTCAGTGAACCACATGGGTACAGTGTGGTAAGGTGACGTTTGGACAAGATTTAAGCCAGCCACTTAGCCAGCCAGTCATTTCAAACAAAGCCCATAGCTACAGGTAGGCAGTTCATTCATGTGTGTGACATCAGCTGATCTGAACAGCTTCCCCCATCCATATGCGTGTGTGTGTGTGTGTGTGTGTGTGTGTGAGTGTGTGCATGAGTGTGTGTGGATGTGACATCAGCTTTTTACCAATCTCAACAGCTTTACTCATCTGAGACCCCAGCCAAGTCAGTCTCATTCATCCATACGTGTCAGCATGGGTGTGTGTGTGTGTGTGTGTGTGTGTGTGTGTGTGACATCAGTCCTGATTGATGCCCGCTGCCCGCCCCGGCTGCCAGCATGGCTGAAGGGAGAGGGCAGCAGGTGGGCTATTTCTGGCAGAACACACACACACACACACACACACCTAAACACACACACACACACACACACACACACACAGCCTGGGGGAGATGACATAAGCCTGGCCAGGCGGCGGCCCATTCTACTGCCCCAACAGGTGCTGCCCGCTGTGAATGGAGGCTATCTATGGAGGCTATCTATGGTGCGCACACCAAACAAAGGCCGCAGCTCCAGTGCATGCAGCAGTGCATTAATCCCCCGCATGCTGAAAGCTGCGATCCCTCTCTGGCTCTGTGCTGCTCTGGAGTGCTATACTTACACACGGCAGACCAAGCCATCTCACCACCAGCCCTCCGCATGGTGTTACTGACTTAGGCCCTCTTTACCTACACATATATCTAGATGTTTTTTTATAAATGGATAGTTTCCTATCATTTTTTTAAAAAATTGCATTTACACCTATCTAGTGGAATCCAGCAAATAAAAAGTTTTGAAAAATCTCAACTTTGGAGGCAGTTTAAAAAAAATCCCATTTGAGTTGGCTAAAACTCAAATAAAAAATATCTGTTTATGAAAATATCTATGTGTAAACCGGGTTTTAACCCTTCAACAAATATGTTGGAAGTAGGGTGACTAGAATTGTTGCAGAATGAACATTATATAGAACATGTAGAAGCTCTGGGGAGAATGTGGAATGTTTGAACCTGATGTGACTGATCAGTCCATTTGGTGTTAAAATGTTCTAAACTCCCATACTGAAACATGACAACTCAGAAGAGACTTTGCGGTGGAGACAAAATAAAAGCACTATGTGTATTAAGGCCAACAAGTAGTAAGTTAGCCTAATTTAAAGTGACAGTATTTGGAGATGCTCAACTAATGTATTATATGACAGACAGCAAATATCCTGAGGCAACTGCTCATTAAAGATACAACTAATGAGAAGTGTCAAAGCACAGCTCTCTGCCCACCCTCACTACATAAACACCTCTCTCTCTCTCTCTCTCTCTCTCTCTCTCTCTCTCTGTCTCTCTCTTGCGTGCTCCCTTTCTCGCTCCCCTCTCTCTCCCTCTCTTTCTCTTTCTCTCTCTCTCTCTTTCTCTCTGCCCTCTCTCTCTCCCCCTCTCTCTCTGCTAAACAGAAACTGGCATACCTAATACTTATTATATACACACTACACAGACTCGTGTTCTTTCACAAACACACACCCAAGCCCAGACAAATAACAAAACACAGAAAAGAGCACACACACACACACACCCTCGATCACACACTTACTCTTTTATAGTACATACACACCCAGTCAAAGCACACACCACCACACCCATACCTAAGCAAAGACACTTCCTTTATGATGGGGATTTGGGATTAACCCTACCCAGTATGCATGCTAAATGATCAAACGCCAAAGTTTTAATCTAATGTAAACCAGAGACCAAATCAGGACAGGTCTTCCTGTCACTCATAACACAGCCCCTTCATTCAGCACTTTAGCCCACATCACACTAAACAAACAGGACGCAGAGAGAAAACATTTAAAGCGCCCAACTGAATCCCAACACTTTACCCAACACTGTAAAAAGTGACTCTTTGGATCAAATAAAAAATTGCGTCAACTTGTCACATGTAATTTTTTTAGTTTCTCTCAAATAAAAAAAAACTCTTACTTTTTTTTTTTAATTTGAGAGAAACTAAAAAAAATACATGTGACAAGTTGATGCAATTTTTTTAATTTGATCCAAAGAGTCACTTTTTACAGTGAACACTTACGACAAAACTACTATTGGGAACTATGTAGAAGGCATTTATGAATAACTCAGCCTGCAGCATACCCAAAGAGACCCATGCAGTGCAGTGTGGGTAATCCTGAAGAGCCACAGAGCAACTAATCAACCCTTCAATCAACCAATCACTTATCACACAACCGTGGGAAACCAAGGAAAGAGAACTTGTGAATAATCAAACCCAGTGCTTTCACAGCATGCCCAGTAAGACCCACACACACTTCACACTTCCCAATACAATGTGGGTATTCCTGTACAGCAAGCAGATCTCCCAGATAAAAAAAAACAGGGAGAAAGCTTTCGCCAACATCAACGTCAACACTTGTCATGAAACACTGGAAAACTAAAGTAGAAATCGTTTATGAGTAATCAGACTCCTGGCATGCCCAGAGTGGAAGGCATGAGCCCCCCATACAGTGCAGTGTGGGTGTGAGTGTGGGTGGTGCTTTAGAGCAAGCAGACCTGTTGTAGATCCACCAATAATCAAGCCCAGTCACACAACACTGGATAAACAAGGAAAGACTATTTACAAATGATCAAACCCAATCACTTATCACACAACACTGGATAAACCAGGAAAGAGAATTAATGAATGATCAAACCCAGTGCTTATCACACAACACTGGAAACCTAAGGAACCACTGGAAAATGCAACACTAGAAAACCACTGGAGACCTGCTGGAAACCAACACCCAGATGGAAAACCCAGAGGAAGAAAGCTTTCACCAATAGTCAACACTTATCACATAACACTGGAAAACCAAGGAAACAGAATTTATGAATGATCAAACCCAGTGCTTATCACACAACACTGGAAACCCTAGCAAAAAGAATTTACAAATAAGCAAACCCAATCTCTTATCACAGCATGCCCAGTGCGCCTTGCAAACTGCGTGTTGTGGGTAGCAGACCTGCTAGAGAACCACAAATTGCCAAGCCCATTCGCTTAGCACACAACACTGGACAACCAAGGAAAGAGAATTTACAAATAATCAAACCGAATCACTTATCAAACAACACTGGATAAACAAGGAAAGACAATTTATGAATAATCAAACCCAGTTACTTATCACACAACACTGGAAGACCAGTGAAGACCAACACCCAGATGGAAAACCCAGAGGGAGAAAGCTTTCACCAACACTGACACCACTAAGAACAACAGTAACACCAATGAAAGAGAATTTGCGAATGATTAAACCCGATCACTTATCAAACAACACTGGAAAACCAAGGAAAGACAATTTACGAATAATCAGCCCCAGTCACTTATCACACAACACTGGAAACCCAAGGAAACACAATTAACAAATAATCAAGCCCAATGGCCTATCCCAGCATTCCCAGCGGGGCAGGCATAGTGTGGCTATCCCGGAGATGAAGCAGACCTGCTAGAGACCGTCCGCCCAGATCCTGCCCAGGGCACCAGCCCCACTAGCGTGGCACAGCTAAGGGTTCGGACGACAGAAAGATCGCCCCGTACCCAAAGTCCACCGAGGGGAGCGCAAACACAAACACGATCGGGAAGCAGGATCTCTGGTTTCTGTAGCCCTTTAAACAGACACACACGCACGCACACACATGCACACACATGTACCGTGCCAAAGATTTTGGCCCTTACTCCAGTATCTCACCTTTACTGGACATGTTGGATCGCTCCTTGGGTTCTCCCTCCTCTACTTCTCACACTCTCCCTCTCTCTTTTCCCTTCCTTCTCTCCCTTCTTCTCTCTCTCGCACGCTCTCTTTCAGTCCCTGCCTAAGCTCTCTCCCCCTCTCTCTCTCTGTCTCTCCCTCTCTCTTTTCCTTTGCTTTCGTTCCCTCTTCTCTCTCTTTCCCTCAATCTTTTCCCCTTGCTTCTTTCCCTTCTTCTCTCTCACACTCTCTGCCTGTCCCTGTCCCTGTCTAGGGTCTCTCCCTCTCTCTCTCTCTCTTTCCCTCTCTCTCTCGTTCTTTCCCTCTCCCTCTCTCTCTTTCCCCCTCTCTCTCTCGTACTCTCTCTCTCTGCCCCCCCCCCCCCCTTCTCTTTTTCTCCTGTGCTGTTTTGGGAAGCCAATACACTGTCAGCAGTAAAGCAGCCCACCAGCCAAAAATACACAGGCCAACTGGACCCGCCCCCACAACACACACACACACACCCACACACACACACACAAACACACACACATACATAAATTGCCTCTTACATGCATAAAAATATCATAAATGCATTCATAGAAATACACACACACACACAAACACACACACACACACACACACACACACACACATACACAAACTTTCTATCAGTAATGAAATAATTAGCCTCTCGCATGCAGAAAATGTGTTTCTTCTGAGCCAACAGCTTTGACACAGACAGATGCATTGTGGCTGGCTGCTTTATTTCAGCACAACTATAAAAACACAGCATCCACACAACACACACATACACACACACAAACGCATGCACACACACAGACACACACACACGTACGCACACACACACAGACACACACATACACAGGTTTATTTCAGCACAACCATAAAAATACAGCATTCACACAACACACACATACACACACACACACACACACACATGCACACACACACAGGTTTATTTCAGCACAACCATAAAGATACAACATCCACACAACCTAACACAAGCACACAAGCACACACACACACACACACACACACACACACACACACACACACACACACACACACAGACAGGCATGCACACACACACTAACCCTAACCCAATACCATCCAGAT
>CM059279.1:8654273-8686773 GCA_030347295.1 Setipinna tenuifilis
CACACACACTTAATCACATGCCCATCCATCCTACCTGCTCTGTGCAGACGCACCAGCGCTTCGTCTGATTGGCCGATGCTGGCTGGCTCTCCCTGAGCGGACTGACCAATGGGGACGGGCGGCGTGCGTGGCGCCTCGTCAGCATGCTCGGCGTGCGATGCGGGTGAGGTTTCCACGGCAACAGGCAGAGCGGGCTCCTGGAGTCGCGGCGCTGTGAGCACAGTCAGAGCGAGGTCATTATGACATCACCGGCCACATCCAGGAAGTCTGGTGAATCATGGCCTTACATGAAGTGGCCACTCACAGCCAATGAAATGATGTCATTCTCCTATCCATCCCTACGCAGGCCATATGGTGCAGTAATATGAGTAAGCTAGCACACGCTAACAGTTTGCTAATTATAGGAACAATGTCAATACCATTAGCAATGCACAACATACTGAGCACATTTATTCAGCAACATTATGTGTCTATAATGTACATTTAACAGAATAGACGGGCTATAAAATAAGAGGATATGAAAATATAGAGGCTATGAAAAAAACAAATGTGTATATGATATCCCAGCACCAGCATTTCTTTTCCCATTCCTCATTCTGCAGCTAACTATCCCCCCATGCTATTTTTGTTTGTGTCTGTGGCTCCCCAGCCACATCTGAAAAATCACACTGCAGTCCTGGGAAGCCCTGTGTCTGCAGAACAGAGCCCCTCCACACAGCACACCTCAGCTCAGCACACTAGCTGACTCATAGGCGGCCTGATACTGCACTGTAGTTATACACACACATATGCTGTTAGCTGCTCTGGATGTCTGGAAGTCTGCGTCTATGCTGTATAAATGATTCATGTTTGTGTGATAAATGTTGGATGGTCATTCTTTATGTACTGATGAGGTCTGCATCTGCAGAGTGTCTGCTTGGAAAAAATGGTGGGCGAAACATTGCCTTTTTTTGTTTTTTGTTTTTTTGTTTTTTTGTGTGTGCATTTAACAAAACCGTGGAGTTAATTTGGAGTATACAGTGTGCAAAACTTTAAACCAGTTATTTTAGAGGAAATAATTAAAAACAAATCCTCACCTGATTGACTGTCTGTGTCACCATGCGGTGTGCCTGAGATTTCTCCCTCCTCTATGACATCACTTCCTGTATTTACATCCTGGGTTTCCTGTGTAAGGTCCTGGCCCAGGGGCTGTATTGTCCGTGAGTGGATCTCCAGCTGATCAAGGCACAGCTGTTCTCTAAGAAGGTCCCTCTCCTCTCTACCCCTTCTCCTCCTTTCCTCCTCTTCCTCCCTTATCCGCCTCCTCTCCTCCTCCTCTTCCTCCACCTCTCCCTCCCCTGATAAAAAGTGGGGGTCCCACTGTTCCGTGGGTGAGTCTGGAGGAGGCGGGAGTGTCTCTGGGGTGTCTGTGCGGGTCAGAGAGGTGGCACGAGCCCCTCTGGAGCTACCCCCCCTGGTCCGTCGCCTGCCCCCCTCCCTCCTCGACGAGGCCTCCGCCTCGGACAGAGCGATGTAGGAGAAGGTGAGCTCCAGGGAGCTCTGGCGGGGCGTACCCCACACGGAGGGGCTGCTGGCCCCCCCATCGTCCTCGTCGTCCGGACCCCCCCGCCCGTCCTCGTCATCGGACCAATCACGAGCTGTCTGCAGCTCCGGGAAGTCGGACTCCTCGTTCCCACCTGAGGTGGACAGGAAGTAAGGAGATGAAACCAGGAAGCAGGAAATGAAAACAGTAGCCTGTAGAATACTGAACCAGGAAATACAGAATACAGAATTCTGAGCCAGGGCATAAGGGGAAGAGTACAGAACCACTCTGGCCAATAGCGTACATGGCGGTTTATCAATGGCCTCCAACCCTAAGGAAAATATTTTAACTGTCTTATTCAGATACCCATCTAAAAAAAATGTAGTCTTGTAGGGCACGTTTAAAACCAAAGCCTGAATATAGTGTAAGTGAACACATTACAATGCTTTAGCATTAGGAGTAGTCTTGCTAATACTAGATGTAAATGGGGATGATCCACCAGGGAGAAACTGTCTGTTGTTTGCTAAAGCTTCTTGTCTTGATGGCTCAGACGCAGAGAATGTCAACATCAAAGCAGATTTGCTGGAAATGCCTTTGAGTGGAGTTGACAGGGGGAGGACAGGCTACATGAACTCAGTGCTGAGAGCTTTAAAGACAACTCAGTTTCACCAAGACATGAACGCTTGCTCTGAGGATTACAAAGGCCTTCCAACACAACGGAGACTAAACTAAACAGAAGCATGGCATTACAGCCCAGCAGTCTGGGGCTCTGTCTGCCACAAACAGAGCACTGAATGATGTATGCAAAATCCACAATTTAATGTCAGACATAAATAAGGGATTAAAAGATTATCGAAATTTGAAAAATTTCATAAAGCACAAAGAACATAAAGTTGGCTCAGTGTCACAGAGGCTAAGTACATTGTGTGTTTAAAGTAAAGGTAACATAAATAAAACTGTTATCAGGTCTAAGTGTGCCCTTACCTTCTTCTGCATTACACTGCGAATCATACGCAGGCCGTGGTGTGTTGCTGGACGTGTTTTTGGTGAGAAAAAAGTGGCAGGCAGAAAACCTAAACATTTTTAATCCATCTACCTACAAATTTTGTCTTATAGTGGTCCTTTAAAGTCTTTGAGGCTGGGGTATTTGAGTTTAGTAAAAAAAAAAAAAAAACACCAGCACAGATTGTCATGTTTAATGTCCGATTAATTAAGGATTACTCCAGGAGCAGCTAAAGCTATGTGAAAATATCTTTATTAGCTCAAACTGATAGACTGGCTAGGAGTGAGTTCTGTCAGGACCCAACAACACAAACATTGGCCTAGTGTCTGTAAAAGTGCCTGCTCAAAATGCTACACAGATGACACTACTGTCCTTCCCAAGCACCCCCCGCCTGATGTTTATCACATATATCTGAGTCAGTGCTGGAGAGACCGGAGAGACAGATGGTGCTCTGTAAGTCAATGTGAGGGGACATAAGGTTTTATCAGTACTCCTAAGCAACACCATCTCCATGCAGGCTCTCATATTACACAATAGACAATATGTTGGGGGGGGGGGGGGGGGGTATTTTTCTACCTCTGATATCACACAACATAGATTGCCCTGTAGGTCTGGTCTAAAAGGGGGTTATCAGTTCTTACCATCTCCCAAACTTCTCTATCCCAACAATCTCATTTAGACAGGTGTGGTGTGTGTGGTGTGTGTGTGTGTGTGTGTGTGTGTGTGTGTGTGTGTGTGTGTGTGTGTCTGTGTGTGTGTGTGTGTGTGTGTGTGTGTGTGCAAGGTAAGGTCAGGTTCAGTAAAAGGCACGTGAGGTCAGCCCAGCTGTAGGTGTTGTCCTTACCATCTGTGCAGGGAGGCGTTGAATCAGGAGTGGAAGAGATTGAGCCAAACTCCTCTGGAGAGAGAGATAGATGGATAGAGATGGGGAGAGAAGGGGTGGGGGAGAAAGACAAAGAAAATGGGAGGGAAGAAGGGAGGAAAGACAAAAGACAGATGCCAGGCAGGAGGGGGGGATGGAGGGAATGGGGAGGTGAGAGGAGAGGAAACGGTAGGATGGAGAGACAGAGGAAGGTAGAAAAAGAGGATGGGGAATGCAGAATAAGGGAGACAGAGGGAGAAAAAGAGAAAGAGAGAGAAAGAGCACCTCAGATCCAGCAAGCGTACCAACTGAACCTTCATAGTCTGCTCTGGTCAATCTATGGATTAGCTTGGCAAGCGCAGCCTGCAGCTAAGCCAACAGATCCATCTATCTGCAAATTAAACAAGAGCTTCTTATGCAGCGATATTGCCCAGGGTGCACCCAATGTCTGCTCTCTACAGCCCTCATAAGACTGAACACAGTGTGACCACTGAACAGGCCAGTTCTCTATGTCTGTGTGTGTGTGTGTTCGTGTGTGTGTGTGTGTGTGTGGTGTGTGTGTGTGTGTGTGTGTGTGTGTGTGTGTGTGTGTGTGTGTGTGTGTGTGTATGTGTGTGTATGTGTGTGTATGTTTGTCAGTGGTCACACTATGTCTCTGCAATAAAAGTCTGTGTGTGTGTGTGTGTGTGTGTGTGTGTGTGTGTGTGTGTGTGTGTGTGTGTGTGTGTGTGTGTGTGTGTGTATGTGTGTGTGTTAAGTGGTCACACTATGTCTCTGCAATAAAAACCTTGCGTCAATTAGTGGAGGGTTTCATCAGCTTATGGGGAGTGAGGAGCAGCTCTGTTAGCACACAGGACTGGCAGACGGGACGGCGGCCATCTTTGATGGTGGCAGAGCAGCAGAGGAGGACAGGGCTGTGGTCATAGCCAGCGTCTGGACCACATGTGGGCCATCATCGGGCCAGAACAGCAACATCGTTGTTTTAACTACTATTACTACTACTACTACTACTACTACTACTAATAATAATAATAATAATAATATTAATAATAATAATAATCATCATCATCATCATCATCTTTACTTGTATAGCACATTTCATACAAACGATGTAGCAAAGGGACACAGGACGGAGATACACATGCTAAACTATTTGGGGCCATGAACACGGAGAAAAAATCTGTCTAAAAGCCGTATATTTTATTCGAGCCATTCACTAAACCGACTGCTTCTATAAATAGCACACCACTTCAGCCACCTACTGTTTGTGTTCACTGCAGTTAGAAGAGGTCTACTCTACTCTAGGAAGGACTGATTTATCCTCAGCATTGCTATCTGTGACCATAGATCAGCACCTGTCACTGATAGGTAAATCACAAGCCTGTCCCAATGACAAGCCACCCAACAACAGACACTGTCCTCTGACATCAACACTCCACATCAGAGCTGAATCATACGCAGACCTGTGTGCTGCTTGTGTTGTTGGTGTGTTGCTTTTGGTGAGAAAATGCGAACAGGCAGAAAAACTTACCATTTTTATTCTTACCATTTTTTATTAAAAGTCTCTGAAGCTGGCGTTGAGTTTAGTGATTTAATAAAAAGCCAGCACAGACTGCCGTGCTTAACGTATGTCTGTCAGTCAGAAGCCTGTTCAAACAACAACAAGCCACCCAACAACAGATACTCTTCCCTGAAATCAACACTCGGCATCAGAGCTGTGGTCCTGAAACTAGGAAGAGTGAGCATGTACTAGAGTCTCTTAGGAACAGACACTCTCGAATACTGCAGTATTATTATTGGCAAAGAATTACAAAGATATCTCTGTTTACAAAACAAGATATTCCCAGCCTGTACTGCATTGGCAGCAGGTTTGAAAAGGTATTTTCCTAGATTAATTATTCAGTGTTGGCTAATAGCATCGTGTGTGTGTGTAGCTGTGGATGTGTTTAACACACAAAGACTACATGTTCAGGCACATCACTGTTGTGAAGAAACTGTGTTAGCATAAGGTGCAAAAGGTGTTAATGTTAAAAAAGGCTGTTGTTTTCCTCATTAGTGACAGAGTGCTTTAGAAACAGAAACAACATCGAGTGGTGTTTTCCTCATATCAACCTCTCATGTTGTAGTTCAGTCACGGTATTGGCATTTTTACAGGAGAGGTCTTCATCTGCTAAGAGCTAAACGCTAAGGGCAGGCTAATTAAAAAAACAATTCTATAAAGAGCTACATGCTAGCTGACCACTTCCTGAATGGGAGAGTGTGCTAATTGGTTAGGACGACACAAGGAGAAGCTTTAACATTGTTACAATGCAACACAGACACTATCATCAACTAGGCAACGGCAATGCTGGACAAGGATGCAAGACACACATGTCAGGACCACAATTGCCTTCTCTCCTCTCCTCCCCTCTATTCTCCTCTCCCCTCCGCTCTTCTCTCCCCTTTGCTCTCCTCTCCTCCTCTTCTCTCCTCTCCTCTCCACTCATCGTTTTCTCATGGTTGTTTCTCTCTTCCGCTTTCTGGTTCTTTCTGGCGTGCTGCCCTTTAAAAGGCTCTAACTGGCATGGTGTGTGTGTGTGTGTGTGTCCTTTTAACTGGCATGGAGTGGGTGGGAGTACATGCTGAGGAGAAAGTGTGAAACTGCATGCTTATGCTTTCTTGCTTGACAAAGAAAACACACACACACACACACACACACACACACACACATACACACCATGCCAGTTAGTTAAAATGAGGAGAGGACAGGTGAGGACAGGAGAGGAGAGAGGAGAAGAGGAGAGGAAAGGATGGGAGAGGAACGGAGAAGAGAGCAGAGGAGAGGAGAGGAGAGGAGAGAAGAGGAGAGGTGAGGACAGGAGAGGAGAGGAGAGGAGAGGAGAGAAGAGGGGATGAGAGGAGAGGAGAGGGGAGGAGGAAAGTGGAGGAAAGAAGAGGGCTTACAAAGACATGAGTCAGCGAAAGTGTGTGTGGTGGTGAGAGAGAGGGATGCTGTGTTTTGATTCTGAGAGCTAACGGAAAAACCCAAATAAAGAAGTCAGAGAAAGAGAGAGAGTCAGAGAGGAGAGCCAAAGGACCACTGCACTGTGGGTAATAGTAAGCATGCTCACACACGCACACACACACAACCACACACACACACACACACATACACCACGCATGCACATTCATACATTTGATAGGCTGGCCAAGATATACGATAAGCTTGCTAGGCTAGCTCTCACACATTCACACACAGCTGCACTAACACATCCACCCACACACACAGATACACACACACACAACTACAGTCTAGTGCTAGGCATGCGATGAGGTGGCTAGGCTAACACACACAAACAAGCCCAGTCCCTCTCTCTCTCACTCTCTCTCTTTCTCTCTCTCTCTCACACACACACACACACAACTACAGTCTACGCTGGCTGGCATAAGGCATGTGATGAGGTGGCTAGGCTAACACATACAAACAAACACAGTCTCTCTCTGTCTTACTCACACACACACACACGCATGCTAGGTGTGGAGACACACAGACAAAGGAGAGGCGGGTGCTGGTACTCACTGCAGTGGGAGAATCCTAGAACCTGCCCCATGCTCCATGCATCCGCCACTGAGCACCACTGGGCCCATCCAGTCTGCCGCGCCGATCCCCCTCTCCTCTCCTCTCCTGTCTCCTCTCCTGTCCGCTCCTCTCTGCTCCGCTCCACTTCGCTCCTCTCCTGTAGGCTCCACGCCTGTCCTTGCTTCCTGACTGCACTCTCTCTCTCTATCTCTATCTCTCTTCCTACCTCCCTCCCTCCTCCTCCTCTTCCCCCATCTCCTCTTCCCCCTCCCTCACTCTCTCCCTCCCTCCTTCCCTCCCTCCCTCTCTTGGCTCTCTGTGGGTTTCTCCAGTACACGGCTGCTTCACTCACACACACACACACACACACACACACACACACACACTTGCTTGCAGCATCCCCTCCCTTCCCCTTTGCTTCTCTTGCTCACTAGAGAATAGCCCCTCCCTCTCTGCCTCTCCATCCAGTGCTCTCTCTCTCTCTCTCTCTCTCACACTCCATCTACCCTCCCTCTCTGCCTCTCCATCCAGTGCTCTCTCTCTCTCTCTCTCTCTCTCTCTCACACTCCATCTACCCTCCCTCTCTGCCTCTCCATCCAGTGCTCTCTCTCTCTCTCTCTCTCTCTCTCTCACACTCCATCTACCCTCCCTCTCTGCCTCTCCATCCAGTGCTCTCTCTCTCTTTCTTTCTTTCTCACACTCCATCTACCCTCCCTCTCTGCCTCTCCATCCAGCGCTCTGTCTCTCTCACTCTCCCTCTCTCTTCTTCTGCTCTCTCCTTTTGTCTCTCTCCATCTCTCCTCCCAATCCTCCTCTTTTGCTCTCCTTCTCAGCCCTTCTCCCTTTTTCTTTCTCTTTCTTTCTCCCTCTTTCTATCTTCCTCTTTCCTCTAGTTTCTCTCTCTCTCTCTCCCTCCCTCCCTCTCCCTCTCTCTCTCTCTCTCTCTGTGCAGGATGGCTGTGTGTGAGATGCATGAGCCAGACAGCAGGCTATGATAATAGGTGATGCCCAGTGGCCATGTGTGCAAGGGTGAGTGAGGACACACTGTCTGTGCCTCTGTCTGTGTGTGTGTGTGCGTGTGTGTGTGCGTGCGCATGCGTGTGGGTAGTGGAAGTAGTGCATTAATGTGTGTGTATGTGTGTGTGTAGTGGAAGTACAGTAGTGCATAAGTGTGTGTGTGTGTGTAGTGGAAGTACAGTACTGCATAAGTGTGTGTGAGTGTGTGTGTGTGTGTGTGTGTGTGTGTGTGTGTGTGTGTGTGTCTGTGTGGCATGCTCCTGGATCCTGGATTTATGTGTGTGTGCAGCCATGCATGTGGGAGCCCTTCTGCCCACTGTCAGCACCGTGACCCTCAGCCACAGATTTATATTAGGGCTCATCCACATGACCATGCTCCTGAACTTTATTTTTAATTTTTTTGCGGGTTGAAAAAAATTGCATCCACACGTGCTGGATATAAAAATGCTTAATAATAGATAGCAGCCATGTTGGAATACAGTTTTTTTTATGTCTATGTATATTCTGTCCTCTATGTATAGTTTAATGTCTTTTATTTCTAGTGTGCTGTCCCATGTTGCATGTGTTGCAGCGACTGTTTTAAGCCCAATACAAATTTCCCCTCTGGGGACAATAAAGTATACTCTACTCTACTCTACTCTACTCTACAATAAATATTCACGTCCAGTCAAGAACACTGACATTGCACAGGGGCAGGGAGAGAAGGCAACTGCCCAATGTTGATTTTAGTATTGTGTGTTGTCGTTCAGGTGGGTCGGACACAGCGACAGTGGCTCTTTTATTTAACAAGCATAATGACACCCTACAAAACCTTTTTTTTTGTAGTTGGGCTATAGGTATGAACTACTAAAACAGCCTGTAGTTCAATGACAGAAGGTAGAAACAAATACATTACACTCACCCTGCATTGCAGGCGAGTATCCCACAATAATCCGTTTGTAAAAGTTTCAAGTGGTTGTGAGATATCAGTTATGTCTGTAAGTTAAGTTGACCCACCTACAAGTGATCGGTTACGGAGCAGAAAAGGACAAAAAATTTGCCCAGAAGGGTCTGCAAATAAACGTGAATAAAACACACTGCATTGCTTGTGTCTGAATAAAAACGTAACCGTTTCAACCAAAAAACATTGTGTGGGTGCCCCCTGAGACGCAGCCCTCTTCCTTCATAGTGTCATATACTCATCCCCTCCCTAGAACACTAGATCACACACACACACACACACACACACACACACACACTCATTCATTCACAAAAGCCACCCTCTCCTTTCACAGTGTCATATACTCATCCCTTCCTTGGAGACTAGATCACACACACACACACACACACACACACACACACACACTGACAATCATACTCCCTGCAGAGAAGCCCATCCATCCAGTCTAGTGAACACACACACACACACACACACACACACACACACATACTCCTCTGCTGACCTCTGATGGCAGTGCTCTGATGGCAGAGTAGCTCTTATATATTATTATTATTATTAATAATAATAATAATAATAATAATCATAATCATAATAATAATAATAATAGGAAACAGATATAAGTTATTAGATTAGTAAACAGTGGTGCTGTCAGTGCTCTCTACAGCTTAATGTTTATAGCATAGTGATGCACACTAGGAGGGCGGGGGGATGCCACAGTGATGCTAATTATAGAAAATCATGCTATTCGTTGTCTGAAGATTCTCATGGTCGTCATAAGAGCCAAGCTGTGTGCAACTGGACTCCGTTTGGAGCTTAAAGATGTTTCACATTTCATCCAAAAGGCTTCTTCAGGTCTGACCTAATGGTTGAGCCAGGAGCTATATATCTCTGGACCACCGAACCACAGCTTTTGTTTTACATAACATGCATGAAACAAAAACAAGTTGTGCGACCACCGGTTCTCAGAAATGCAATCTTGGAGGAGTGCTGCTTCACTTCAAAGCTTTTCAATAAAGGCTCATGGATTTCACCTCACCTGTATTACTTTCAGCTCTAAATAGCCAGATAATCCCTTCTACATAACATTGGCGGTCCGTTTACATGTGTGTCAAAGCTATTAAAACACTTCCATTTGAGCGCTCACCTCATGCATGGCTTCGCTAGTTTGCAAACTTAGCGCTGGGAGGTGTTACGTTATGCCCATCTATATCTGCATGACGCAAAAATAAATCTAGCTGGATTTGCTTTATACGTCACCTCCCTTAGACAAACTATAAATACTGTAGCTAGAACTTAGGCTGTAGTTTTATTTATTTAAGGTAAGCCAAAATGCTAGTGAAATAAAACTATAGCGACACTTCTTCTAGATTAAATATATTCTGACCATACGCATGTTTGTGACATAAGACACCGACACCAACACAGAGTCAGGCCTGGTTACCACAGGTTACCTCAGGAAAATGGAATGCAGAAAGCTCAACCCTAACACCTAACCCCAGCCCCGGCCTGCCAATATGGTGGTTCCATACACTCTCCGGAAAGAAGGTACAGAATTGTATTTTTACTTGTCACACTGGCAATACCCTCAAATGCACATAATTGTACCTTTTAACCACTTCTAGTTTCCAGAGCTGAATAGGCACACATCAGCACCTTAAGGTCCAAATATTAGCCTTTGGTGGAACATTAATGCTGAGTGTACCTTAAGATACAGATTTGTATCCCTACCGTCCCATAATTTCTGTACAAACTAGTTGTAAAACAGTAGTTAAGAGGTACAATGGTGTGCCTTTGAGGATACTGTCGGTGTGACAAGTAAAAGTACAATTCTGTACCTTCTTTTCTGAGAGTGTAAACCCCTCCTAAATTTATGAATGGTTCAGGGGAGAGGTCAAGCTGTCAGGGATGGACTTAAGAGGAGTGATCTGCACGAACCAGTGACTTCAGAATGAGGACAGCAGCTCATTAAGCCCCTACGAGTGTAACGAACTTAGCGGGACAAAGCAGGACAGGGCAGGAAGCCACCGCATCAGAGCCAGGAAAGGTGTGATGAGGGTCTCAGTGCCCCGCTCACTCACTGACACACAGTCACAGTTTAACAGCCACTCATCATCCCTGCCAAACATCGCCTTCAGCAGTGCTACTACGCTGCTATATACCAAGTAATAGTACCAAACATTCAATAATAACACCAAGCATACAACAATAACACCAAACATACTATAATAATACCAAACATGCAACAATAATAACAAACATACAGTTTGGGCAGTCATGGGTAAGCGGTTAGGGCGTCGGACTTGTAGCCCAAAGGTTGCCGGTTTGACTCCTGACCCGCCAGGTTGGTGGGGAGAGTAATTAACCAGTGCTCTCCCCATCCTCCTCCATGACTGAGGTACCCTGAGCATGGTACCGTCCCGTCGCACTGCTCCCTTAGGGGCGCTGTTGGGAGCTGCCCCCTTGCACGGGTGAGGCATAAATGATATTTTGTTGTGTGCTGTGTCACAATGACAACTGGGAGTTGGGTGTTTCCCAGGGGGACTTTCACAAACATACAATGCTCTTTGGAAACAAAAAAGCCGTTCGAGCTTTTGAAAAAGAAGCAAAGCAGTGTGCCTTTGGATTTTTCTTTTGGGAAGACCTGAACATTGATATTTTTTTACATTGAAGGCTCATAATTTTTTTTCTAAATTCATGATATGATTTGTGTTGGACTCCTTTCCGGTGCACAAAATGGCCCACATTTTTCGCATTGCTCTGGCCTTACATGGACACACCTGGAGTGAGCCTTTCAGTGACAAACCCCCCTGCAATCGTCTCCACCTTTACCCCACGTTTACCAGGCAGATGGCCTGTGTATGTGCATGTGCCATGTGTCAGTCATGCAGGTTCATCATGACAGGAGACGAGCACATGGCCTATGTACTGTAAGTATGTCTGGGTGCACTCACTCACACTGTCTCTCCCTCATACTCCAAAACATCTTATAGGCTCACCATACTCCAGAACATCTTAGAGGCACATTATGTCTCCCTCAGGCTCCAAAACATCTCATCATGTCTCCCTCATGCTCCAAAACATGCAGGCTCAGAGATGGGTAGTCACTGAAGTAATCCCGTTTCTCACTACACACAGGGATTAGAGAAAGAGGGGCAGAGAGAGAGAGAAAGAGAGAGAGAGAGACAGAGAAAGAGGCAGAGACAGAGAGAGAGAAAGGGCAGGAGAAGAGAGAGAAAGAAACAGGGAGAGAGAAAGAAAGAAAGAAAGAAAGAAAGAAAGAGGGAGAGAGAAAAAGAAAAAAGGAGAGGGAGGAGAGAGAAAGAAAGAGGGGGAGAGAGGTAGACGGAAAGAGGGAGATAAAAATAGAGAGAGAGAGAAAGGGAAGGAGCATAAGAGGGCAGGGCAGGTAAGTGTCCAAGGATGAGCAAACAGAAATAGCACCCCTGCTGATCTGACCAATCACAGCTCCTGTGAGAAGGTGACGTGTGCAGGTAAGCCTTGGGCACCCACGCACACCAGACTGACAGTCACTCAGTCAGTCAGTCACACAGTCAGCAGACACACCCAGCGCCTTTGGATCTGCTGTCCTTGGGATTTGACACGCCTCAGAAGTCGCAGTGCTGTTCAGCACCAAGTTGGAGTTGGACCAGAGTTGGACTAGAGTTGGACAAGAACTGGACCGAAGATGGGAAAACTTTTTTGCATGGCTCTCCAGCAAGAGATGAACTGTGTGTGTGAGTCAGTGGAAGTACATCTCGAATAACTGCTCTACCTCCGCCTCTCTCTCCGTATCTCTCTGCACTCCTCTGCGCTCCTGTCGGCCTTCCTGTGTCTGCTCCGTGCCGGGCGAGTGTGTGTGCCCGAGCGCCCCCCACTCACCTGAGGCACTGGACCTGCTGCGGAGCGACCGGCGAGGCCGAAGGAGGCACAGGAGGAGGGCGGGGCCCCTGGTCCACAGGTTCGACCCCCGCAGGGGCTGCAGTAGGAGCCGCAGTAGGAGCAGGAGCAGGAGCAGGGGGAGGAGCAGAAGAGTTGCCCGTAAGCTTGAGCTCCGCATTCGAGGCGCCATGCGTACGGCGAGGCGTGCGAGTGCCGTGGAGGTTCCGTCCTTCCTACGCGGCCTGGCACGGGAGACGGAGCGCATGGTCACCTTCTTCTTCCGTGGGGGCAGCGGCGGTGGCGGCAGCGGCAGGGGGTCGCCGCGGGACAGCAGCTGCGAAGAGGAGGACTATTACGAGGACGACGACTCCCAGCCCAGCCCCTACCTGCAGCGGCCCGTGCTGTCCAAGAGCACGGGCGAGGGGGGGGCCAGCTGGGGACTGAACTACGCGCTGGCCAGCATGCAGGGCTGGCGGGCACAGATGGAGGACGCCCACTGCTGTGTGTCGGAGCTGGACGGGGGCCTGGAGGCGTGGGGCTACTACGCCGTGTTCGATGGCCACGCCGGCACCACCGTGGCCCAGTACTGCGCCCGCAACCTGCTCAAGCACATCCTGGCGTCAGGTACGAGAGGGGACGCGAGCGAGGGGGGGAAGCAAGTCCGTTAGCGGCATAGGGCCTAGTATCAGTAGCGGTTCTACAGTGTATTACTCCCCGGGTGAGACCCCATCTGCTAATATAGGCTATTTCTGTTGCTGTTCCACTTGAGGATTTACCTCATGAAAAAGAAGGGATCCCAGCCACGATAGATAGTCAATGTATTTTCAACGTTTATTTTTTAATTGATTTCGCATCCAAATTTTTCTCACAACCCGGCCAATAATAGACTTGCTTATGCTACGTGCTGTACCTGTACCCACACTAATCTCATCTTGTCTGCACAAGAAAAGGAATCTGCTTCTAACACTGCAGGAAGTGCAACATAGCCCAGAATAGGTCATAACTAGTCAGTCAGTGTCTCTGAGTTTGTCTTTAGTCCTTCATTTCCATTGTCCAATTTTTTCACAGATTATCATCAAGAACTGAAAATGCTAATGTTGTTATTTATACATTAGCTGTCATTTCACATTTATAGTTATTGAACATTTCCTACATTTAATAAAGTGTGTCTGTAACCAACACCAGAAAGAAATAGGAGAAAGTTGGTATCTTTTGGTTGGTATGTAATGGTCACAAAGAAGGCAAATGTCAGTCAGTGTTTTAATGCAGAGTAGCAGGCCTGTGTGGTTTAGCCAACTTATTCAGAGATTAAGCCCAGCCAGTGGGAGTGACACTGACCAAGAAAAAAAACACTGCTCAGCGTGATTCTCTTCAGGTCACCCTTGCCCCTACATGGGGGCCTTAATACAACATGGGGTCCTTAATACATCATGCTCAGGCATTTGCTGTGCCTCTTAATCCACCGTGAAATGAGATGCCGCCGTGTTATCTTCTTACAGCTATGCTACGCTGTTATAGACAAATGCTAAAACTGCCACATCAATTTACAAGATGAAAGTGGTAGTGGTCGTTGCAGGTTTTTTTTAAGGGTAGAAGTGGTCCTTGGTCTAAAAGACTTTGAGGTAACACTGGTTTATGAGATAATGTAAAGCATCCTCAGTAGTAAGTTTGAGTACCTTCTGGAGGTCCTGGGGACCCAGAGTTGGGGATCGTACATCTGGTGGAAACAGTCAGTTTCCCCAAAACCATAGTTGCTTCTTTTCTGAGAGTGTAAACCCCTCCTAAAGTTATGAATGGTTTAGGGGTTGCAGTGCAATTGCCAATTGTCAAACACCTAAGTTGCTAACTGGTTAGCATCTATGGTGGTGGAAAACGCACCCCAGATAACGAAAGCTTGATGGCTAAGGCCCACAGTTTACCGTCGTGTCCACTAGGAGGCGTGCATACCCTCTGGAGGTCTTGGACCCAGTGTTGCAGATCTTAGGCATCTCTGGTAGATGAAAGCCAAACAGGCTGATCAGATGAATGAAGGGTCGATGGCTGAGGCTGACCACTTTCTGTTGTGTCCACCAGGGTGCATCAAGGCGGAGGAGGACCCCCAGGAGGTGAAGCAGGGCATCCACGAGGGCTTCCTGGACATCGACCGGCAGATGCACGAGCAGGCGCGCCGCGACAACTGGGACCGCAGCGGCTCCACGGCCACGGCCGTGATGATCTCACCGGGCCACTTCTACTTCATCAACTGCGGCGACTCGCGGGCCTTCCTGTGCCGGGCGGGCCGCGTCCACTTCTACACGGAGGACCACAAGCCCAACAACCCGCGGGAGCGCGAGCGCATCCAGAACGCCGGCGGCTCCGTCATCGTGCAGCGCGTCAACGGCTCGCTGGCCGTGTCCCGGGCGCTCGGCGACTTCGACTTCAAGGAGGTGGGCTGGCGTCCGCAGACGGAGCAGCTGGTGTCGCCCGAGCCCGAGGTGTACGAGCTGGAGCGCTGCGAGGAGGACGAGTTCCTGGTGGTGGCCTGCGATGGCGTGTGGGACGCCATGAGCAACGAGGACCTCTGCGCGTTCGTGCGCTCCAGACTGCAGGTGTGCGACGACCTCCGGGAGGTCTGCACGCAAGTCCTCGACCTCTGCCTCTACAAGGTCAGTGTGTCCTCAATCTCTGCCTTTACAAGGTCAGTATGTATAGTGTGTCCTCGACCTCTGCCTCTACAAGGTCAGTGTTTTCTCGACCTCTGCCTTTACAAGGTCAGTATGTATAGTGTGTCCTCGACCTCTGCCTCTACAAGGTCAGTGTGTATAGTGTGTCCTTGATCTCTACCTCTACAAGGTCAGTGTTCAAGGTCAGGTCCAGCATATTGTAGGTACAGTGGTGGTGATGTGTTTGTGTACTTCCTTAATAGAAAAAACCAAGATCGTGTCGTGATCGTGATTAGTCACAAGACAAAAGAGGTGTTATAAGGTCAATTTACAGTCTAAACTGACAAAATGTGTAGTTACTGCCTTTTGGTTTTGTAATGTAGTATAGTGTCCTGGACCCCTGCCTCTGCAAGGTCAGTGTGCATACTGTAGTGTGTCCTTGACTTCTGACCCCACAATGTCAGTTATTTATTTCATTTAATGAATGCAAAGTCCTCAGGCCAGGCAGTAGCCTCTTGATGAGTGTTAGTGAGTGAGTTAGTGAAGGACACACCTTCTAGGCACTCCTGGAGCTGTGTGTTCTTCCTGCCGTCAGCTGGGGGACCTGCCAGAAGAGGAAGGCCTGAGGCGTAAAGTGTTAAGGCAAATGTAGGAAGTAAGACAAGACAAGCTTTGCCACTGGAAGTGAGAGATAAATGTGTTACGAGCTGGACACCAATATACAGTACAGGCCAAAAGTCTTTAAATGAACACATGTGGAATTATGTACTTTTTTGTTAAATACATAATTCCATATGTGTTCATTCACTGTTTTGATTCCTTCGGTGATAATCTACAGTGTAAATAGTCATGAATATAAAGAAAACGAATCGAATGAGAATGTGTGTCCAAACTTTTGGCCTGTACTGTAAATATACACATATAAGGAAGTTAGTTTAACAACATGGATGGATGGATGGACAGACAGATGGACATCTAGATAGATAGATAGATAGATAGATAGATAGATAGATAGATAGATAGATAGATAGATAGATAGATACTTTATATTTGCCGAGGAGAAATTAAAATAAATGTGTTGCATAACATTATATAAGTCTGAGTTCCTTCGTCAGAGCCTGTAAGATTATAAGCACATATAGACATCACAATGACCTGGACGAGGAGTGCCCGCTCTTGAAATAGCTGGATTAGGCAGAAGGAGAGGGTGAAGAGGGAGGGATAGGGATAGGGATAGAGAGAGAGAGAGAGAGAGAGAGAGCTAGAGGCCAGGGATTAAAGGTGTGTGTGTGTGTGTGTGTGTGTGTGTGTGTGTGTGTGACTGTCTAAGTCTTAGCGTAGCCTGTGGAAAGTAAACCATCTTAGCTGGTCTAGAGGACAAACTCTCATTCATTAGTGGCAATAAGGGTGCACCAGTCTTACCTGTCTGGCACATCATAACACAAGCGCAAGACAAATCTCTTACACTGCCAATCTTTTGGCCACCTTTATTCCTGGTCTAATGATTTGTTTCTCTTTTTGCAATGAGTGTAATTATGATCTGACTCATAGTATAAAAGCGATAGAAAACTAGTACAAGAAAATATCATATCACTAGACTTTTATTTGTTACAGTGAATGCAACCACGATCTGACTGATCATATCATACTGCACTATTGTAATCATACACAATAGTTTGTTTAACATGTCAAAGTGTAACAGTTTATCGCAACAGATAGTATTTTAGTATGTAATTGTCACAGTGATTACTTTATAAATTTATAAAATGCTTTTTTTGTTGGGGGGGGGGGGGTGGTTATGAAGCAACTATTAGCTTCATAAAAATAGCAGGATAATAATAGCAGGGCTAATTAATAGGCAGATCAGAAAGGGAACATTACATTACATGCAGTATTACAGTATTATATGGAACCATAAATCAGGGTTGAATTTAATGATTTACTAAAAGGTTTAAAAGTTTAAAGCTAACTTTTAAATTAAATCCAAAGTATGACATCATGAAAAAATGCCTTAAGACTTTAACAGCCTAGCCTATAAGAAAACATACAGAGATAAATATCACCGTTCTGTCTTGGTCTCCCCCTACAGGGCAGTTTGGATAACATGAGCATCATCATTATCTGCCTCCCTGGCGCCCCCAAGGTGTCGCACGAGGCACTGCGGCGCGAAGCAGAGCTGGAGCAAGTTATCGATGCCAAAGTGGAAGGTCCGTTTTTAATGAGAAAACTAGTAGTGATTAACGGCAGAGGATGATGATCATTATGTGTGACTTAAAAGATATTAACTGATATTAAAAGATATTGTCTCTTTAACTGGACAGAGGCCATTCAGCTCCTGCACTCCCGAGATGAGGACCCCGACCTGCTCTTCGTCATGAAGTTCCTGAGTGCGGAGCACATCCCTGGCCTCCCACCAGGGGGCGGCGTCACCAGCAAGTGAGTGTGGCACTCTACTAACTAGGTGTGGCAAGGCCCATGTGCCCCTGAGTTACCCCACTAACTAACAGGACAGGCAAAATGAACAGGGGCAGAAGCAGTTAGTCTGATGAGGAGGTGTGACCAGAATGTCACGTGTGGGTGGTAATTTGGTTCACCTGGGGCAGTTTGGATGGACAGAGGATTTCTCAGGGGGGGGCAGGGCTTGTCCTGTGGGGGGGGGGGGGGGGGGGGGCACTGCCCCACCCCTGGTTACCCCCCTGCTGATGAATTAGTCTGTTGAAACAGAGCTGAAATGGTGTTCTTTGTCCTCTTTATCCCTCTGCAGGAGAGACTGCATATTGACCTCCTATCAGAAGCATGCAGCCGCCTGCAAGTCCCAGGAGCCCATGGTGAGACTACAGCAGTCAGTCACATGTCACATGCACTCCGCCACAAACACAACTCCTACTTTGACACTTCTCCAGACAGATAACTCCTTCTTGCCCTATTGCAGTGTTGAGATTACCACTCCGGCTGGCAAGAGCATGTGTTGCTGCAATTTAAAGCAACTCTAACGAGTGTTTTCAACCATAAAATAATGTTTCCAGAATAACTTTTGATGGCACATCAACTCTTAACAGAATAAAGGGCACTTCTCCCATAACCAGCCTTCTATCAATGAGAATGGTGCTATGAAAGCTTGCCAAATTAAGTAGGTTATTTGTAGAAGAATAGACTACAAATCATCTTTGCCTTACGACATTTATTACATTAGCCCATAGATGACACTTGTATAAAACCGTACAACATACTCTATCTTGTCTGTGGACATGCTTTTTTCCAAAGCCCAGATGCCTCGGAGTATCGGCAGTTATCCATTGCAAACAAATGTCAATGCACAACACCAGGCCATTGGAAAGTATTTACAACAGCGGTGACTGACAATTGCAGTATGCTCAACCTATAGGGGGACCTGGAGAACAATTTCTAGAAATACTCCTTTGTGTTTCTTTAAAGGATGTTATTTTAATATGGATTTTAATTTTAAATGATCATTTTTTATATGATGACATCATCCGTGTCATTCCAGGACACCGCGGGCTCTGATGAGTCCAACCAGAGCACCTAGAGGCTGTTCCCCTGGAAACTGAATCTGAGGCAACGTGTCACCATAGCAACATGTTCACATTGGAAACCCAGAGATTCTGACAGAAGAGCAGACAAAGGTCCTCAAAAGAAGAAGAGGAAAAGAACACTGTACAATGAGCTGCTAACTAACCAATCATATCCACTCCTGCAACAGCCCGGAAAGCTGCCAATGATCCCTAGCCAACCCTGACCCTTCCTCCTTGCATCACTGGACATTTGTATTGCCCCACATCCCACTACAACAATAACCCTTATCATGACAACTCAGTGCCTGTTTGGTAAGATTTTTGCACACAGTAGACAAACATAATGCATGTACACACTCACGCACACACACACATGCACAGGCACACACACATGCACATGCACACGCACCTATACACCTGTAGTCTGTCAGCTTTGTGTTTGCCATGCTAGAGCTACAACAGACACACCTGGAGTTGTGTTGTGTGAGTGGCATCATGTGCACAGTCGCGTATGGGAAGCATAGATGCTAGCTAGTTGGGCTAGCACCCCTGGATGGCCAAGGCCCTGTCACAGCTCCAGACGTCAGGCACAGAGTACAGATACTCTGAACCTCCCCACCACCACCACCATCACACACTCCAGCAAACTAATGACACCCAAAAGGCTTCTTTAGTTCTGGCCTGATGATGGGGAACCAGGTCCACCTCCAGTGTTCCAGAGATATAGCTCCTGGTTCCCCATCATTAGACCAGAACCGAAGAAGCCTTTTGGATGAAGGCTGAAATGTCTTAATGTCTCCAAGCTCCAAAAGAAATCCAGTTGCTTACAACTGAGCTCCTTTAACCACCATAAGCTGGATGAAGGGGAACCTTCATAGACTAACTAATGGCACTTGTACTTCACACTCCCCCATGATGTCTGGTGCACTAGAATGTGTGTGAGAGTACTGGGAGGGGTAAGTGTTGGGGGGGGGGGGTTGTTTCTTCTGAAGCCTCAAGTGGGGCAAGTACTTCGTGTGGCGGTGTGAAAATGGTACATGTACAAGGGGGAGGTGGATGGAGAGACCAGCATCACTGCATACGTGACAAGTTCAGATGCAAAAACACTTTAGTACATGATACATTAAGTTCTGCATTGCATGTTGCATTAATCAAATTGCAGTTGTTTTTTTTAATTGTTCAATAAAAATAAGTCAATACAACTGAACTGCAGTTTGATTGATATTACTGCAAAAATATTTTTAAAAAAGGTTTGTGAAAATTCATTACAATCAAATTAGTTGTTTACGCACCTGACTTCTTCATGTGCACCAATATCAGCACCTACTTGTGATTTGTCATGTTGGTGACTAGCAGAGTTTAAATTGGGCTGGACCTCTCCAGAGTTCAGCCCCCCCTCCTCACCTTGGCAATACAGCCAGCTGGAGCTGAGCTCCCTCTGCTACAGTATTTATAGTAATACAACAGAGGGAGATATTGACCACTGTGAGTAAAGAAAGGCTCCCCTTCCTTACAAAGGCCAAATTAACCACTGAATAGGGCGTCTGGACAGAGGTCTGGACAGAGGTGACGATGAGCTTTGTGGCAGGTTGAATATTTTCTTTTCCGTTAGTTTGTTTTTGTTTGTTTGTTTTCTGTTCCTTCCACAGACATGCACCATGTCTTTATGCTTTATTCTACTTGTTCATATTTATTCTTTTTTTTTGCTGAACTTCTGTAGAAAGGAAAAATATATATTTCCAATGTTGAAAAATTAAATGAAATGTTATAGTAGTGGACACTTTGTGACTCTTTATTTAAATCTGAAGAACATTTTGATCAGCACATGTAACATGGGTTATCCAATGCTGGCGTCTGACTCTAAATCATCTTACTAACTACACTACATTAGTCATCCTACACATATCATTTATCTGTCAGACATGGTAACATTTTCCAAACTGTTTTTCGATATACAGACAGCTTTTCAAACACACACCTCCATCCCTACATATTTACCTTACCTACAGATTATTTAGGACAAAAACTCAGCGGTTGGGATCAATCTATTTAACCGGAGCTTACAGAGTATAGGTCAAGGACAAACACATAAAATACCTGTTGCATGTTTGAGATCTCCAGTTTTAATACAACATTTAATGTAGGCCTTGGTCTAACTCTAAACCTTGGCCAGATACTCAGATGCTCATATCAAAGCCGAAACGTGAGCGGAAGCTTAATTTTAAGGGCAGCCAACCTACATTAGAGATAGCCGGACTGAGACAGAGGCTGAGGGGGTAAGAGTAATAATATATGTAGAATGTATGACTGAAGTGTGGAGACCAGCAGCGCCTATGTACTAATTGCTCTAGTTGCATTTTTTTCAAACCTTGTTACTGTTGCACATGGAAAGAGGAAAACAGGGCTGGGACCAGCCCTGCAGATCTGTTCTAGGAGGCCAGAGTCAAGCTGGAGAAAACAACACTAGAAGAAGCGGCACTGTGAGGAAAAAACACTCTGGTGAGTTTTTAGTTTGCAATATGCTAAAGGCATATAAAAAATGTACAGCAGTATTTTTTTTATTGTGAATTCATTGTTGTTAGTATGAAGCCTATGAAACATTATAGGCAACAAAGGAAAAAATCAAGAAAAAAACGCTGCGTTTTAGTTTAGCTTGGTGAAAGTCCACTGAATTTGTGGGAATTTTCTTCTTTCTTTTTTATTGACTTTTTGATCATTCGGTTGTAGCCTCGGTCAAGTCTTTATTTTCATATATTCACCTTTATGACTGGACATGGGTTTGTTACAGCTGTAGGCTTTTAACATATTTCTTAATGCCGATTAAATCAGATTTGTATCATTCCACCAACTCACTGCGTCAGTCTGCGTCTCCGGAGCCTAACCTGTAGGGCTGTTGTTTGTTAAGGCCGGCACTACCGCAGGTGCACACTTAAATGGTGTTATTTGCCTGACAGAGATACGGCAGGTCAGAAGAAGGCCTTCAACGACATCCACCTGTGCAGAGATCAGAGGAGCTCACTGGCCTTGGTAATATTCACTTTTGCGGCGGTCTCTGCCACTAACGTCCCCTCTTTCTAAAATCTTCCCTAGTGTGTTCCCTGGTGGTTTTAGATTGCATTTATCGCAAATTTCTAGTATGTAGGCTGCAGGCTACACAAGTCACCCAACGCATGAAAATGTAACGTTAGGCAACTTCACTGTGGCTGCTCATTACCAAATCAGTGAAGCCTGTTTATTAAAGAGTTAGGGTTACGTTTAAAGGGATTTTTTTTTTTTTTTTACGAAGACGTATTATAAGATGTTCACCTTTGGATGCACGTTTTAAATATCACACTGCGTAATGTGATGGATGTTTTCTGAACGTCTTCTCCTGTCTCCAATATGTAGCTGGAAACCATGCCCCTCAACGCGGATGGTGACCTGGGTTATGGCAGCGTGGCCGCCGGGTCGGGACCAGGTCTGGCGGGCAACATGGGTGGCGCAGAGACGGTGCCCTTGCTCATGCCAGAGCCGGAACCCGAACGGTACAGCTGGAAGCCTCTGAGCAAGGACGAGCTGGAGCTAAGCGCGGGTAGTCCCGGCTGGAGGAAGTTCCGCACCCGGCTGGTGCTGCTCTTCTGGCTTACTTGGATGATCATGCTGGGCGCCGCCATCGCCATCATCGTGCAGAGCCCCCGCCCGGTGGCGCCGCCGCTCCACTGGTGGGAGAAGGAACTCTTTTACCGGCTACAGCCAGCCCTGCTCATGGACACCCAGCAGGGCGCTATCGGCGGGTTTGAGGGTGAGTGTGTCAGGTGTGTGTTTGTGTATTAGTTTAGTGACTGGATGAGTGAGTGTAATTTGGAGAACATGTAATCATTAGGAGCTGCAAAACTACACTTTTTAAAAAAAGACCCTCACATGTTTCTTTGAATCTCTGGGTGGTACCATTGGGAGTGAAAACTCTGTTTTGAACCATTACTTTATATGAAAGGTTCTTCACATTAGAAATAAGTCTTCAAAGCCTCAGATCATAATAATGTTGTGCCATAACTGTCAAATAGTTCTTCAAAGATGAGTGTTTTTAGGCATGAATTATTATTTTGATGAAATTAAATGACAAGTTCTCTTCTCGTACCCATCTTGTTTGGCCTGAAGAGATATGGGCAAATCGGGCAACAATTGCAGTGCAGCAATTTAACTTCTATGCAGTGGTTAACTTGGCTTTTGTAAGGAGAGGCAGCCCTTTTTTACTCATAGTGGTCAATATTTCACTTTACTGTATTGCTATAACTACTGTAGCAGTATTGCTGAGGTGAGGAGGCAGAGCTGAGCTCCGGATGGCTCCAGCCCAATTTAAACTCTGCTGGTCAGCAGCATGACCTATCACAAGTAGGTGCTGATATTGGTGCACGTGAAAAAGTCAGAAGCACAAACAACTAATTTGATTGTAATGACTCTTCCTGTACTGCTGAGGTGAGGAGGCGTACTGGCCCAATGTAAACTCTGTTTCTATGCATAAATTATCATCTTATGCAGTGATGCGAGAGAGGCTGCCCTACCTAAAGTCGCTGCAGGTGGGGGCGTTGATCCTGGAGGGGGTGATCCCCAAGACCATCTCCCCCTCCAACCTCACGGAGGTCAGCCACAGCCTGGGCACCATGCCCCAGTTCCAGAAGCTCGTCGCAGAGAGTCATCGTGAGGGTAGGTGTCCCCCAGCAGCCTCCAGAACAGTGTGGGGTGCATTTTGGACCCACACAGGAGATCTCCACAGCGGGGGGTGGAGCCAGAGATCATTAAAATGGGTGTGCTCAGAAAACAAAACAGGTGGGCCTAGCCATAAACACATAGGGTACCTTTGTTACTTAAACAGTCACTCAAACAAAATGGAGTCTTCTGATTGGGTGGGCCTGATGGACAAGACCCATCCAATATGAATTTCAGTGCAATGTGAATTAGAATATTGTACAAAAAGGTAATGTATTTAAGTGCAGTGTGGAAGCCCAAAGCAAGCCCAGCCAAGTACTGAGGGCATAAACATGAACATACTCTTCAGAATGCAAGCATTTCTGTATTAAACATCCTTTTTTGTCTGATGATTTTATAGTTACAAGCTGTAATCCTCAAAATGAAAGCAAACAAAGGCTTGAAATATTTCATTTTGTGTGTAATGAATCTGTCTAACATAAACTAAATGAAATAAACCTTTCAACAATATCCTAATTTGGGATGGTCCCGTATGTGGCCCTACACAGGATACTTTTAACAGCGAAGTGTTGAGAGAGGTCCATTTGATGTGTCAGAAGAAGGAAGCCGTCTTTGACTAAAGGGGTATGAAACAGATATTAGGAACCACCTCTCTAATGCCTCCTCTGTGTGCCTCTGTGCCTCCTGTGTGTGCAGGCATGAAGATCCTGTTGGACTTCTGTGACCTGGAAGTAATAACTGAACTGGAGTCAGCAAACGGCACAGAGGATCTTTCTGACTCATCGGGATACATACAGGTTCTTATAACTTAACAGCACTTTCAGTCTGCTTTAGAACATGGCACTGTATTCTACACTACCCTTAAAGGTGATGTACTGTATGTTAATATTTTATGACAATCAGTCATAAAATTCTTGTCCTAAAACTTTAAATTAAAAAATTGTTTTTATTTAAAAAACTGTTTTTTTTCTGACAACAGTAATACAGCCAGAATATTTACATCTAATTTGCTGCTCATTATGTAAATTATGTTTTCTGTTTTATTTTATTTTTTGTCTCGCCTCTAGATAGATAAGAGGGGGAACAATCCTTTACAATATTTTGAATTTGATTGCAGTACCAGTTTTGACCACAATCTTATACATTGCACCTTTTATTTGTGTTTGATATGATCCCGGTTTGTCTTTGACCCATATCTGATGTGTTTGTTTTTGATATGTTTTTATGGTAGATTGATATGGTACACAAAGAGGTTTTTACATTTCAAGCGATGCAGATGAAAAATGATAATGAAAGAAAATCAGTCAGACTTGTATCATTTTTCATTATATGTAACGACTATACAAACATCTGCGGCTTCATCCAGGAAATGCTAGTCAGATGCGTCAAACCTTTCAGGAAATGAGGCAAATGATAGAACAAGTCGATCAAATTAGAGGCATGGAAATCCACATGCAAATGACATGAACTGTTTCCTCTTTCTGCCAAACGGATCAGTGTGTCCCATTAGTGTCGGCTTATCGTGGGTATGTGCTTGATGCCTCCGGCTGTTCGCCATGTGCTCTTGGTGCCAGCGTCAGCGATTTAACCCTTTCTCCCCCCCCCCCCCCCCAGTACTCTCTAAAGTACTGGCTGGAGCAGGGCATCTATGGCTTTGTGATCTGTGACACGGACGTGGCCTACTCGGAGAAGGTAAACCTCCACCTCTCTGCAACCAGTGGCGACTTAAAAGGAAAATAATCTTTTCAATTTTAGCACAGTCATCACAGACCTACACAGATTTATTTGTATGTGTATACAGACATGTATGTACACATATGTCGCCACCAAATTACTGCACCACTTGTAGTTTTATGGAGGGTTAAGACTTAAGACTGACTGTTTTCAGACCCTGGCAGTGTACTGACTATGCTTATGTGAATTTAAGTGATTATGCTGTTTGCTAGGCTGTGTGTTACCTATACTGTGTTTATGGTGGGTGTGAGAGGGCATAGCTGTGTGTTAACTGGGCTGTGCTGTTATTATCCTGTGTGCTAGAGCATGGCTGTGTGTTGACTGTGCTGTGTGCTAGAGCATGGCTGTGTGTTGACTGTACTGTGAGGTAGAGCATGGCTGTGTGTTGACTGTGCTGTGTGCTAGACTAGAGCATGGCTGTGTATTACCTGTGCTGTGTGGTAGAGCATGGCTGTGTGGTAGAGCATGGCTGTGTATTGGGTGTGCTGTGTGCTAGACTAGAGCATAGCTGTGTAATGACTGCTGTGGTTATGCTGTTGTCCAGACCCTGGAGGTGTGGAGTGCTCTGCTGGAGGAGTACAGTGAGAAGGACGATGAGCGGTATGGTACTTGTCTCCCTCTACATATTGTTGATTTATTTATATATTTATATATATTAGTACAAGTCTAAACCCTGTCTGTAGCCACCACTTAGTCTTTTTCACTTTGCTTGGGTCCTGGCATTATCTGGATGGTGTAGAAAGGTGTGTGTGTGTGCACGCGCTCACGCATGCCATTTGTGCACATAACCCATAGTAATCTTCTGGAACCCTCCATCCAGCTACACAGCAAAAAATGGAGTTTTAAAATTTCAGGGTTAAAAAAATTGCCGTTTGGAGTTGATTTTGAACTCCTGAAGTGTTATTTTAACCCTTTTGGATTTAAATGGTGTCCAGAGTCAGGGTTATTTCCACATTTTAGAGTGGAGCTATATAAACCCTCCAAAGTGTTAAAATCAGCTCTATGGGAGTTAATTCAACACTGGGCTTGTGGTTGTGTACCTCTCCCTTCCCTGTGTGTGTTTGTGTGTTTGTGTGTGTGTGTGTGTGTGTCTGTTAGGATCCTGGTGGTCAGGGAGACATCAGACAGCTTCGTGGCGTCAAACACCTCAGATGGGGTGAACACCTCGCTGGTGCACCTGACGGTGCGGGCGTTGTTGCCGCCCTCTGCCCACCCCCTGCCCATCCCCGAGGTGGCCCGTGCTGTGGAGGAGAGCCTGCAGGCCCACCACCCACACTGGTCCAGCTGGACGGTATGCGCATGTACAGTTGTGCTCATAACTCCACATACAGTGCAGAATTGATGATTTTCTTAACCATTTTTCAAAGAATATGAAGGATAACACAAAAAAACTTTTATTTCAGTCATGGTTAGTGTTGACTAAATAGGCAATAAGGTCAGTACAGCAATTACTTTCAAATAGATATACATTGAAAATAACAGAAATAAATTTTGTGTGTGTGTGTGTGTGTTTCTGTTGCAGGTTGGCACGCCCGTGCTTCCAGAGCTCCAGAGGCTAGTCATGGTGTTGCTGATGACCCTGCCGGGCACCCCAGTGGTGAGCGACGGAGAGGAGGTCAACCCAGCACAGGTGAGGCAGCTGCAGTATCACCACACACCACTAACCCTTCATCTCCAGCTCCTGCCGTCGCGAAGAAGATCTAATAGCCAAAGACGCAACAAAGTCCACCATAGCAGAAGTCTTATACCCTCAGACATTTCCACTTAAACAAAACAAAACCATATACAGTTGTGCTCATAAGTTTACATACCCTGACAGAATTGATGATTTATTAACCATTTGTCACAGTATGAATGATGACCCAAAACTCTTCTTTCACTCATGGTTTGTGTTTGCTGAAGCCATTTATTGTCAAACAGCTCTGTTTACTTTATTTAAATCAAAACAGAAACTACCCAAATGACCCTTTGAAAAATGGTTAAGAAATCACCCTCCCCCCCAAATATGTCTGCAATATGTAGGCCCATGTATGTGACTGTGTAAATATGTATGAATATGTCCTCTATGTTGGATGTCCCTAAAGGCACTGTGGAGGCAAATGTCCCTACTGTAACTACATTCATAGATTATACTGTATATTATAACTAACTGCTAGCTAACTAGCCCTCCATAAGCAGTCAGGGTGCCCCCTACAGGCTCCAGTGGTTAATGCAGTATGTGCTTCTCTCATCTGTGTCCTCAGAACACCACAGTGAACGCCATTGGAGACGAGATCTACATCCAGGTGGGGGTCATGACTCCAGCTGCAGAGATGGTGTAATGCTGGTTGCCCCTTTGGGGCTAAAGTATAGTTACTGACATGAATGATGCTGTCAGCTGTCAATACATTTTGACATTAAAACTGCTGTAGGTTTACTTTCATGTACTAGAAATTAGCTTACATTGAGACTTCATTTGTTTGGCTCGAGTCTTTCGGTAAGAAAGTGGCGTGTGAAGAGGTGTGTACTTTTGTCCTGTGCAGCAATCAGGTTTTTAGCAATCAGGTTTGAGGATTGCACCCCAAAAAAAAAGGAAAAAAAGACACGATTTTGAATGGACGGTTTGTAGGAACACATACAGAGCCACACCTGTGGCATTACAGGAGTAAGGCAAAGTGAAGGCAATTAAATAAATAGGCTTGTTTGAAACGACTGGCTGCATCTCTGAATCCTAGTAAATTATGGCAAAACAACTCCTGTTTAAGGATGCATTCACAGAAGGTGTCTGACATGCCGGCTGTCGTTTTAACTCCACCCATGTCCATCAGCAGGTATACGTTGGCTGCTGTTGTCAGTGTTGTAAGATGTCATGTCAGCCAGCCGGTAGACAGCCAGTCATTTTAAACAAGCCCCATGTTTGTTTTTCTCAGCATCTGCCAAACCTCCCTATAGTCAGAGGCGTTGGTGTTTACATTTCTCCGCATCTGCCAAACCTCCCTATAGGTGCCAGGTGCGTTAGTATTCAACTTTCTCCCCTGCTGAGGGTTATATGGCCTGGGCTCAATAACAGGAGCACTTTATGAGCTGTGCGATTGTTTGTCTGGCATTGCCTCAGGCTGATGTTTAGTCTCAGCTCTCTGGGTTCAGTTCAGCCGTGACGGCATGTGCCGAGTGAGAAATCAGACCTAGAAGCGTTGACAGGAGGCAATCTCTTTTCCTGGGGAAACATGAAGGCACATCTCTAGGTCACGGAACCAGCAAACACAATAACAGGCAAAGAGTTATGTATAAGACGTCTTAGGCAGAACGTGATTTACGGCATTGGGAGACCCTTTGCTCCAACTCCACGTTCTTTGTCTAGATTAAAAAAAAAAAAACGAGAGTGAACTGGCTGGCCTCCTAGTTCCAAAACATGGAGAGATTAAAAAAAAACCAAAACTGCACAAAAGAGCACTTGAGTGTTCCGGGAAGAAGCTAATATCTGCGGTTAGGCATGTTTACTAGCCCCTTGAGAAACCTTTTTTTTTATTACTTTTGCTCTCTCTGCATCTTAGCGATGAGAAAAAAGACAAAACAAAAGTTATGAGGAGGGGTCAGATAAGTTTACCATCCCTGAGAGGGAATATAGTGGGCAGTCAGCAGCATCCACTCAAACACCCGCCACACATAAGGAGGCTATAAATAAGGAGATAAATAAGGAGACTATAAATAAAAGTATTAAGAGAGCCCATGGGGCAGAGGAGCTACTGCATTCATTTGTGCTGCACTTTGGCAAATTTTATGTTGAGGAAAATTGAATATTTAAGATTGCCATTACTTTATCTATAGCTCTGACTCTGTTTCCTTTTTCATTTATTTATTCACTCATTCACTCATTCACACAGTCAGCCAGTCATCCACTCTTTCAGTCTCATTCACTTATTCGTCTATCTATCCATCCACTCATTCTTTCATTTTTAATAGATTACATGAGTCCTGTACCTTTTTATACTTTTTTTGTTTGTTTCATTTTGTTTGATTGTATACTCAGGGAATTGCTGTGAAAGAGCTTGATGCTCAGTCAAAATTTCTCTGAATAAACAATGTATAATGATGATGATGATGATGATGATAATGATGATGATTCTCCTCTCTTTCTCTCGCTTCCTCCTCTATAAACTATCCATCCACTAATTCTCTCTCACTCAATCTTTCTCTCTCTCTCTCGCAGGATGAAGGCAAGAAGTGGCGTTCGGCGATCGCCCTGTTCCAGTCCCTGAGTCGCACACGCTCCCGCGAGGAGGCCCTTCTCTTCGGCTCCTTCAGCTTCCTCCCCTTCAACGCCTCCTCTTCCTCCTCGCCCACGCCCCCCCTGGCCTTCCTGCGCTCCTGGGGCTGCGTCCACTTCCTGGTTCTGCTCAACCTGGGCTCAGAGCCACACCCCCTCTCTCCTGATTGGGCGCCGCGCCTGCCCGAGGGTGGAGTCTTTGTCACCAGCACCGAAATGGACCGCCTGGGTTCTGTCTCCCTGGAAACGCTGGTGATGAAGCCTCGGGAGGGCATCGTGATTAAACTGTTTGAGGGGGGCAGCTTCTCATAAAGGCTGCTGTTTGTTTGGTAGAGAGGACACACAAGATTTATTTAGCCAAGACAGATGTGGGACACGAGGGAGAACATGAGTTTGATATGCTATTTATTATGGGTTATGATGATATGAAGGGGTCTTAAAGTGGAATAAAATGTGATTGTGGTGCCAACGTCTTAGTTTGTCTTTGATTAAATGATCCAGCAGGTGGCGCCAAATAGGCTTTTATTGCCAAGTGGTTCTGATTGGACCATGGGGTTTGTGTTGACCGTACAGTATGAAAGGAGTGTGTATGTGAAAGGAGTCAGTAAGTGTGAATATATGAATACTTTTCCCACATCAATGAGGTGATGCTGCCCTGTAGCAAAACTCCCAGAGACCAGAGAATATCTTATTTTACAAGATGGAAATCCTTTTGGACCTACTGAGATGACGTGGTATGGTGTATGGCCCTTCCTGGCCTATGGTCATGTGGCCTGGGCAGAATTGGACCCTGATCTTTAATAATAATATTCATCTATAAATGCGAGGAATGTCTGTCTGTGTGCCACTCTGTTCCTGCACAACTGTCGAACCATTTGTGCCACTGAGCACATTTTACAGTCGCATCCCACATTGCAAAACAGACTTTTGGGCATGCACCCCCCTCTGACTCTCTGACAGGCACCTCAGTCTGTCCATCTGTCAGTCCGTCAGTCAGACAGTCCATCAGACACTCCGTTAGAGTCCCTCAGTTAGTCCCTCTATCAGACCGTTAGTTCCCCCGTCAGTCTCTTCATCAGTCCCTCTGTCAGTCTGTCAGTCAGACCGTCCTCAGTCTGTCCAACAGTAAGTCAGATAGTCCCTCAGTTAGTCCCTCTATCAGGGAGTTGGTCCCCCCGTCAGACCCTCTGTCAGTCTGTTAGACCCTGTGTCCTACTGTACAACAACTGAGCAACCCTAGTCTGTTCATCTTGTCAGTCCCTTTGTGAGTCTGCTAGCCCCTGTGTCCAACAACAACCGAGTAACCCCAGTTGCACATAAACAACAACAAAAGTGTAACGAGTGTGTTTTGTTTAGCAGGACCATCTGAGCCCCTGAGGTTGTGTGTGTGGTAGACGGCTCTCTAAAATAAGTTGCCTGTGTCTTCATGATCTCACGGCATAATACTGTAAAACAGTGCCTCCAAAAAGACCTCACCATGGATAATGACTAGCAATCGACCACAGCTGTGTAAAATCTTACATTGTGTGTGATGTCATCCAGTTTAGGAGACTGCTCCTCTCAGAAAGCTTGGTGGCTCGTGTTCGATGTGACAAACGTGTGCCGTGACATGAAGCTGCGTGTGTGTGTGTGTGTGTGTGTGTGTGTGTGCGCATGTGCGTGACCTGGTGACCTTTAAAGAGGAAGCTGTGATAGACCACTGCCAGTAAAGGAGTAGGTGGTGTTGCTGCCTGAGGTGATATCTGTCACCTCTGCTTCAGATGCGGTTGTGGGTGTGAAAGGACGTGATGAGTCATGCTGCTGTTGCTGTTGTTGTTGTTGTCAGTATACAATGCAGAGGCAAGAGCCATTTTATTTATTCATTAAGGACGGCTTTCATAGACAGCTACTGTAGCTTTTGCCAGATGCATTTTGATGGTGCATGACGGACTTTTGCGGAATGGAATCTTAAAATTTAGTTGATTAGATTAGATTCTTTATTGTCATTGTAGAGCACATAACTAAATATAAAACTGTATATATAAAACTGCCTCGACTCTGATGAAGATGGTAACGTTGAAACGTTAGCCTGCTGCACCTATTACAAAAGTTTAAACAAGTACTCTGTGTGCTCTAGTCCCTCCTTCCTACACCCAGTGTGGGCTGATTCTGCCGTCCTGCTCTGAAACGCACCCAGGCTTGAGCACAGGTGAACCCCTTATCCCCTATTTGCGTGTGCACACACATGCACACACACACACACACACACACACACACATGCACACACATACACCCAGCCCTACCAAAAAGTGCAGGTTACACACAGACACACACACACACAAACGCAGGCACACACACACACACACACACACACACACACGGGCACACACAAAAGCCCTACAAGAAAGAGCAGGTTCCTCATTACCTTGCCCCCTGCCATTGATGTGGGAGTCCATAATGATTAATCAGTAATTGTTAATCATTAATCATGAATTGTTAATCGTTAATCGTTGCCTTAGTAATGAGAACACAGACATCCCAAGTCTCTTACGACCTCTGAAAAAATGGCTTCCAGATGCCTGCAAGCATTACAAAATCTGCAACTCGTGCAAAAACGTCTTTAGCTAATTACGACAAGTGACAGATCCAGCAAGGGACAGGAAGACAGCTGGAGTGAGGGAGAGTGAGAGCGTAATAGATAACCTCTGTCTCTCTCATTTGACAAACAGTATTTTTTTTCCCTTTGCGTGTTACGGATGGTGGGGGGGATGTGCAGGTTGGAATGTCTGAGAACACAAGCCAAAAGGGAAGTGAAAGGTTGTGCCAGTGTCAGATTCTGAGGCTGGACACTTGATATCAATAATAAGCAGGTTTGCGCCTATTTGAGTGTCAATAATG
>CM059279.1:8696773-8701773 GCA_030347295.1 Setipinna tenuifilis
TTTCACTTGGTTCAGGTTTCGCCAGCGTTCAGAAACGCTAAAATGGAACACAACATGAATACCTAAAGAGGAAAACAATCCAGAATCAGAATAAGAATTAGAACCAGAACCAGAATTAGAACCAGAATCAGAATCAGAATCAGAATTAGAATCAGACTCAGACTCAGAATCAGAATCAGAATCAGAATCAGAATAAGAATAAGAATTAGAATCAGAATAAGAATTAGAATGCTTTATTGCTATTGTACAAGAGAAGGACAAGGACACAAAGTGCTCCACATGGCACAAAGAAAACAATGACATATGGTGTTCATACCCTGAAAAAGTGATGTTTGCACACACACCCACACACACACACGCAAGCACACACACACACACACACACACACACACACACACACACTTACACGTGCATGCATGCACACACACCCTTTTGTCCACACACAATAAAATGCAACAACAGCAGCATGGTTGAATTCCCACAGCAAGTACAATGAAATTCTTTCTTGAATGCCTCTTCAATAATTAACTTCATTACACAAATTACTGAATGGAGAGGCCTGGTGACAAAAGCATGTTAATGAGTGTGTTGAGTATTATAGTCATGATATTATGGCAAAGGCCACCTGTGGCTACGCCTATGGGTGTTACATTATTGTTTTCTTTTTTCCATACATGGAAACATGGACTTTTTATTGGACTTTTTATTGAACCTGAAGTTGAACTTGAACCTGTAATCCCAGGTGTATTCCCTGTAGTTTGTGTGTAGCGCAACACCTCTATTGTGTTAAGATTATCTATAGTATTCTTTTTTATGTGTGTAGTGTAACATCTCTATTGCGTAAGACTATCTATAGTATCCTTTTTATGTGTGTAGTGTCACATCTTTATTGTGTTAAGACTACCTATAGTATCCTTTTATTATGTGTGTAGTATCACATCTCTATTGTGTAACACTAGCTATATTATCCCATCTCCATGTGGTCTGCTGGTGAGGAAGTCAATTCATGAAAACAGAAGTAAAAAAAAAACTGTAGGTAGTTTTGGTTAACGTACTTTGTTGCCATTGTTCAGAAAACGGTGAGGCATCTTCACAAAGCAAGAAAACAATCAGTTACAGTAAATAAAAGAAAACAAACAATTCAATGAAGGAAAGTTACAATCCTGAAGATGTTTCTGTGCCAAAAGCTGCAATGGTGGAGACCTTTGCTATGTGAATCTGTGAAACTGGTCGATCTCACAGATCAGACTGGGTTGCCGTGGTTCTTATCTGTATGTGAACCGCTGGTGAAGACCTCCATTAATAGCTACAGAAATAGACGCGTGTGTGTCGGGGCCCTGTGGTTTGGGTTTGCCCCCCGAGATCCTCTATGTAAGATCACTAGCAGTAGTTACACAATAGTACACGCCCATGGGGGCAGGCAGCGAATGATTAGACATCCCTGTGCACCCAGTGGGCATGGCTGAACTTGGTTTAAAGAGATCTCTGACTCTTTCTCTCTATGTGTGTGTGTGTGTGTGTGTGTGTGTGTGTGTGTGTGCGTGTGTGTGTGTGTGTGTGCGCATATGTGCATGTGCGTGCGTGCATGCCTGTCTGCATGCATATTGAGTGTTGTGTGTGTGTGTGTTTGTGTGACATGTCACGTATTGTGGGGAGAGGGAGAGGTAGATGCTAAAAGTTTTTTTTCCAGTGACACTTTCTCAGAAATCCTCACAGGCTCAGGAGTGCTTCAGCAGAACCACAATGTCACTAAAAAAACGCCTCTTCAGTTTCAGTTTTAATCTCATCACTGCCCTGTCGCTCCGCTCCTCCTCTACATCACACATGGGTGCGTTTGCAAATTCAATCTGCCACTCTGAAAATGAAGTTACACACTGCAGTTCGAAAAGGTTTGCGTTTAAATGTGGCGTAAATGTGGTTGTACATTTCAACATGCTTAAACAAAAAGTAAATAACCACATACTACTACTCCCAGATATTGAGTACTGAAAACCAAAAACAACCTTTTGACAGGTTGCGTCAGAAGCTCAGACAGTGTTTTTTGTGTTGGCTGGTTTAGATTCCTCAGTAACCATGGACATGAGTGGATATGATGCATCACCACTATCCGTTACATGTGTGCTTTTCTGTCTCTTTCCTCATACCACGCCATAGTACAGTACACCACACCACAGCGTATCATGTCACACCACACACATTTTTGTCATGTGTCACAGCATCGGCACTATCCATTTTATGTGCGCTTTTCTGTCTCTTTCCTCATACCACACTACGCCACACCACATGCATTACATTACTTTAATGTTACACTTAGCAGACGCTTTTATTCAAAGCGACTTACAAACGGAGAACTTAATAAGATAATAGAGGTGTAGAGGAACACGGAGTAAACAGACTTCACACATACACACAAGGAGATACATGTGTCTTAAGTAAGTTTCCCGGAGCAGGGGCACTTCAGACACACACACCCTCTAGATACATGGACTTATACGAGCACAAGGCATCTCTGTAGGTAAAGAGTTGGTTAGTAGAGATTAGTTTTTTTAGCAAGGGAAGCAGTCTCAGAAAAGAAGAGTCTTCACAACCTTTTGAAGGTCGAGAGGGATGCCACTGCTCTTGTAATGACTGGTAGGTTGTTCCACCATTGAGGGACAACGACAGAGAAAAGTTTAGAGTGATGTCGCCTTGTGTGAGGAGAGGGTACGTCCAGACGGTTTGTATTAGAGGATTGCGTAGACATGCATTTTTTCACATGTGTCACTCACAGCCAATGATTGATCCACCATGTCAACTTCTACAACGTGTGTCACCCAGCCTGGAGGACAGTTATAACTCATAGCCTACAAGTCAAGTCAACTCAGGCCAAGACCTGTCACATGGATTACCCCACTGGGGCAAATTCAGGAGAAACATTATGTTCAAATTACAGGAGCTACTGAGTACCCCCCCCCCCCCCCATTAAGTATCCCCCAAACAACAATAACAAACAATAGCAAGGCTGGGGGATACTAACATTTAAATGTAATTAATGTAAAATATAAAAGGGAGTACCCCCCCGCCCCCTCCCCCATTACAGAGGGGGAGTTCACACTCTGTGGGGAAAGCATACGGGTCAGAGCAGAAAATAATAAAATCTTAACCCTAGAGTCATAGGTGACACCAAGGTCATAGGTACAAGCATAGTGGTGTAGCCTTCTCAGAAAACTGACATCAGCTTCCCCTGCTGTTACCAAAATTGGACATTAGCTTGTGCAGTGTCTCTTCCTGAATGCAACTTTTGAAATATCTGTGATGTGTGGTCTGTGAAGAGTCATAAGTAATAGATTTCCAAAGATACTAACGAAATAGACTAATAACAAAACTGGATGTGGGCAGAGAGCATCCTGCTCTTTGGCTTTTCCTGGAAACACTTAAACTAGAGTGGTCCAGATACGGAGACATTGTAGATGGCTCACTGAATTCATTTTCTGTGTTTTCTATTTTGAACTGATCATCACCTTAACAAAGTCCAACTCCCAGTCCAAATCCAAACTGCAGTAACAGATTCAATCCATAGTTTACTGATTATCTGAGTGTCTGCACAATACATCGCCTATAGCCGTTGTCAGGGAGGGGAATGTCCTTAACTCTAAACAAATATGTCTTTGGGTGCGCCAAAAGAACAGTAACTGGATCAAAGACTAAATAAACACTCTGAAGTACTATTTATTACGATTTATAAAACTGACAGCAGTTGATAAATCGTAAGAAATAGTACTCGAGAGTGTGTTTATTTTTTCTTTCCTCCACTGTCGTTGACCATTTTTCCAACTAGCATTCAGACAGACTTGCAGAGCAGTGCTGAGCAGTGGGACTCTGCAGGTGCTGGTGGGTAGTGTATGGGCCACTTGCGCATAGGCTGCCACCTAAATCACAGCCTTATGCATGATTTACCCTCCCCGCAGACCTGCCAAACACCAGGGGTCGTAAAGCTAAACAGAAGCCGAGCTGGAAGAGGGCCGTTTGCGCTGGGACCTGAGGTGAGCACTACATCATATAATCATTTACATCACACACCAGCAGTGTGTGACCGCCAGCGATAGAGAAGTGTATGCGTGTGTGTGTGTGTGTGCATGTGTGCATGTGTGTGTTTGTATGTGTGTGTGTCAGTCTGTGAATAACCATATCTGGGTGCTGTGCTGTGTTGACTCACAAAAGCTGAAACTCAAGTAACCACCAACAACAACAAAAAAATCACCACCTACCTTCCTCTTTACAGAAGGACACAAGAAAGACTAGAAAAGCTTGGAGAGTGCAGATCTCAGTTCAATTACCCCCCCCCCTCCAATATTTTTAAAATTTCGTCAACGTGATTTCCCATGATAGTAACCAATTTTCAGCAGAAAAGAATCACCTCGAGGCAGTGACAATACTGACATACTGTCAAATTTTTTAGAATGATAGGTTCATGACTTTTTAAAGTTATTTTGCAAACAACCCGGGCAAAAACATAACCTCCTTGGTGGAGCTGAAAAAAGTGTAAGAGTTCGTGTGAAAAATACAGGAGCCAAGGTCTTATTGGATCACGCCACCGCCGATTTATTACAAGCAATCTCTCACACGTCAGTTATAACCAGGGGAAATAAGCTGCAGTGTGTGTGTGTGTGTGTGTGTGTGTGTCTGTCTATCTGTGTTTGTTTGTGTCTATGTGTGTGTGTGTTCGTGTGTGTTTATATGTGAGTGTGTGTGTGTCGCTTATATCCAGGGGCCTTTGTAATGTGTCCCAAGGGCAGCAGTAAATCCAGTATGTGGCCATTATATAAAGTTTAGCCATAAAGACGGCCATGTGTGTGATGGGTGTGTGTGTGTGATGGCCATGATGATGATATGTGTTGCGTATATCACACCGGGTCCTTTCTTCTTCCTCTTCTTCTTTTTCCCCTGTTTGCTGGTAAAGGATTCAGTGTGTGTGTGTGTGTGTGTGAGTGAGAGACAGAGAGAGACAGAGATAGAGAGAG
>CM059279.1:8706773-8711773 GCA_030347295.1 Setipinna tenuifilis
ACTCTGAGCCATGGTGGAGCCCGCTATCCTGAAGTGCGCTCGCGCTGCAGTGTGCCACACGCCAGCCACGCCGACTCTGCCACTGCGCTTCAGGGTGTTCTGACCTATTGTCATTTGGACCGATCTCTCTCAATGAACTGTTTTCTCCACTCCCTTTTCAGGCAGTTGATCAAGGGATAAGATGCCTCACATTTTTTAAACCCCCAAACCCCCAAACTTCATGTTTTGATAGCAAAACAGCAACCATGTCCAACAGCAACCAGTCGTGCGAGAACATAACCAGCATCAGCCTGGAAGGGAGCCCGGTGGTGAGCACGCTCATGTTCATCGGCGGCGTCGTGGGCAACCTGATGGCGCTGGGCATCCTCGGCGTTCACCGGAAGGAGCACCGTGCCAAGTCGTCGGTCTTCTGCATCCTGGTGACGGGGCTGGCGGTGACGGACCTGCTGGGCACGTGCTTCCTGAGCCCGCTGGTGTTCGTGTGCTACGCGCGCAGCAAGTCGCTGCTGGGGCTCACGGGCAACTCGCACCTGTGCCACCTGTTCGCCTTCGCCATGACCTTCTTCGGCCTGGCCTCCATGCTCATCCTGTGCGCCATGGCGGTGGAGCGCTGCCTGGCCATCAGCCACCCCTACTTCTACTCCAACCGCGTGCGACGGAGCTTCGCCAAGGTGGCGCTGCCGCTCATCTACCTGTTCACCTGCGCCTTCTGCCTGCTGCCCTTCCTGGGCTTCGGCCAGCACAAGCAGTACTGCCCCGGCACCTGGTGCTTCATCAAGATGGAGGCGGACGACCAGGAGGACGACCACCACCACACGCTGGCCTTCTCGCTCTGCTACGCCACCCTCATGGCGCTCCTCATCGTGGCCGTGTTCCTCTGCAACGGCTCGGTCATCCTCAGCCTCTGCCGCATGCACCACAGCCAGATGTCCCGGCGCGGGTCGGTGCTGTCGGCCGGACGCAAGCGAAAGATCCTGGTGTTCGGCGGGGGGCAGGGCGAGGAGGAGGTGGAGCACCTGGTGCTGCTGGCCTCCATGACGGTCATCTTTGTGGTCTGCTCCCTCCCGCTCACAGTGAGTACTGAGTACTGCTACACACACGAATACACACACACACACACACACACACACGCACTCTTCCCCAACAGAACCACCCAATCCAACATACACACACACACACACACTTCCCAGGAGAACCACTCAACCCAGCTGCGGGGCACCAGTTCTGGGGTCTGGGACCGCATTCACTCACTTATCATTTTCTAGACATACACAGACACACACACACAAACTGAGAGAGAGAGCGCTCGAGAGAGAGAGAGAGAGAGAGAGAGACAGACAGAGAGAGAGAGAGAGAGAGTTTCTTTGTATAGATCTAGGATAAAAACTGCAGTCATTGTTTTCAGGCTTCTGTAACGTTTCCCAGACTTTAACAGAGAGAAGAGACTGTTGTTGGGATGACTGGGGTCTCATTTTCCATCATTTTCCTGGCTCTGGACCTGCATCTCCTGGTGTAAACCCCTTTAAGATTCGGTGGTGTGGTCGTGACGGAGCGTTCTACTGACCTCATCAGTCTTTGCAGGGCTGTCCAATCTTGCTGTGTGCTGTTACCACGGAAAGTAAAAGTCCTGCCACATATTTGTTCCAGCCAATTCATTGAACCAGCTGATCCTACAGTATTAGATTAACATGATTAGTAACATCGACACTAAGATACTCTCTAGCCTCTCCCCCTGGTAGCCATTGATATTAGGGGATGGTAAACGTCCTGTTGATTATGCTAAAGGTTTATGGCCATCTCTTTTGTCTTTGAAACATTACGGAGTACATTGTTGTTCTGACACCCATGTGTTACAGTTTTTGCCAATCATTGTCACACTTTTCTCAATGCAGTGTCCACTTTTTCATAACTCTGTTAACACAGTGTGCTGTACCAACATACATCCGAGAACATCAGTTAACATTTGCTGCAAAATGCCATACAGCTACCAAAACTCTTCCCATTTCACCCAAAACTACTTTTGTCGTAACTATAACACACACTCACGAGGCCCCCATAGTCTATGGTTGATTCAAAAGTATTAAGAGAGTTTTGAAAAAATAGCCATGGTATTGAGACACATGAAATGATTTGTAATTTATCTACTTCCTTCTTCATTGTTGTTTAAAATGAGGCCAAGTACTGCTTTGTCATGAGAGCCTGGAGAGAAAGCGAGAGGTACACACAAACCCACTCAGATAGCGACCGCATTCTCCCATAGTCACTGGCACACGCAAACACACACAAATACTCTCTCTTCCTGTCTCTCTCGCTCTGTCTCTCTGTCTCTGTATCTGTCTCTCTCTCTCTCTTCCTGTGTTTCTTGCTCTGTCTCTGTCTTTCTGTATCTGTCTGTCTCTCTCTCCTCTCTCTCTCTCTCACACACACACACACACACACACACAGATGGCCGTTGTGTGTCTGCACTGCTGTGGATGTGTTGTGAAAGTGTAAGCAAGTGTGCTACAATACAAACTGTATATAAGCTGTATGTAAACACAAGCTTTACGTTAAGATTCACAGCTGTTGTTGCGTGATGGCACAGGCCATACCCAGGTCATGGCTTTAAAGCTTTAATGTGTAGTTAAGTGTCTGTTTATAGTACTGTTGTGGCATGGCAGACTACATTAGTGAGGGTAATTAACTCTTCTATCCCTTGAAAGAGAGCCGCGATGCGATCGACCGACGCTGCATCGCACTGCACATGTCCTCACTGCCTTTGTTTGTTACGTCATGTTCCGTAAGAATTAGTCTGGACTCATCCATCATCGTTGCTCCGATGCGACGCGACAAAAATAGAAACAGACCAAGCGACAAAACCACTTTCAAAATGTTGCGTCGCAACGCTTACTGTCGCGCGATGTCGCATCGCATTCAGTTAGGACAGTCCAACAGAAAATAATGGAATGGAATGTATTTTGATGGTCGCTGTGGCTCGCATCGCGTTCAGTTAGGACACGGTGTTAGCGGCGTGAGGAACAAAAGCCAGTCTATGGTAGAATAGGCTCAGCCGTGAGTGCCAGCGCGTCGTATCACTTTACAGAAAGGGCTCGCTACCTCTTTCAGCTGGCTAGTGTCCTAGACTGATGTGGTGTGTGGTGTGTGTGTGGTCATGTACATCCCCGCATCAAATACCCCATAGGACAGTTTCACAGTGCTCACCAACATGCAGGCCTGCCCAGAGAGATGGCTGGGCCCCTGAGAAGAATTGATTGATTGAGTAATTGATTGTCAATTGACTGGGACCCCCCTGGACCCCGGAAAGCTTTCATGTTTGTCCCCCTACGGGCGGCCCTGCCAATACACCAGCAGCCATTTTGTCATGTTCGCAAAAGGATGCTTTTTGAAGACTGGGGCAGGCAAATACACCTGAGGGATATACTGTATACTGATGCTATATCACTGGCTACAGCTTGGCTAAAGCTAATGAAAAACCCAACACTGCTTACTAGACAGACAGACAAACCACTTTTACTTTCAACAGGAAGTCCAGGCCACAGAAAATCTGATGTCTCAGTCAGTTAGATCTTTATCACAGGCCTTTGGCGAAAGGCTAAACACACCCCCTGGGTACTCACACTATGACTGTCTCTATCTCTAAGGTGCATCGGAGGCTCATGTACTCTGGAGTGTGTGTGTGTGTGCATGTGCATGTGTGTATGTTTGTGTGTGTGTGTGTGTGTGTGTGTGTGTGTGTGTGTGTGTGTGTGTGTGCGTGTGTGTGTGTGTGTGTGTGTGTGTGTGTGTGTGTGTGTATGTTTCAATGCGCGTGTGTGTGTGTGTATGTTTGTGTGCGTGTGTGTGAGTGTATGTGTGTGTACCCTGACCGTTAAAGGGCGTGTCATGACACTTCTGCTTTTCAGCAAGGTTGCATAATAAACGTCTGTGTTTAGCTAGCCGGGTTAGCCGACTGCTGCACCCTCTCTCTCTCTTTCTCTCTTTCTCTCTTTCTCTCTCCCTCGGTCTCTCTGTGTCTCTCTCTCTCCTTCTTTCTCTCTGCTTTTTTCTCTTTCTCTCTCTTCCTTCCTTCCCCCTCCCTCTTTCTCACTCTCTCCCTCTCTTTTTATCTCTCTCTTTTTCTCCCTCTGTCTCTAACTCTGGCTCTATCAATCTCTCCCCTTTCTCTCGCTCTTTCATGGTGTGTATAGACATAAGCCTGGTTTCAGTGGTTAATGATGGCATGATCCTATTTGCTCAGTGATATGTGATATGGTCCTGGTCTAGTGGGAAATGTCTTCACGGTAGCATTGTTAGGTCACCCCACTCCCTTTCTGAGAGTTAAACAAAGGTGGAAGAATCTCTTTTGCACCCTCTCTCACACACAAATTCACTCTTTTTCTCATTTTGTCTTTCTCTCTATCTCTCTTACCTATTTCTATTGCTGTCTCACACACATTTGCATGCTCTGCCCCCATCTCTCTGTCTCTCTGTCTCTCTCCCTCTCTCTTCCCCCCCCCCCCCCCTCCCTCTCGACTGTAATTGTGAGGTGTGTAGGAAACCTGCCAGCCTGGGTGAACTTGATTTTCCCCAATGGAACTCCATGTACAGCACACCCACTAGGAAGACATTAATTTCATGGTGTTTGTGTGTGTGTATATATATATGTGTATGTGTGTGTGTGTGTGTGTGTGGGTGGGTGTAGTAGGGTTCATAAGGTGAGGGCGTGGATAGTGGATAGGTGTCAGGGACAGACAGTAGTGAAAGGGTTAAAGGGGATTATTTGAGGACTTCAGAAGTGTCATAGGTGCTGTGGAGACAGGTTTTTTGAACCAGGCTGTAAATACATTTATTATGCTTTGAAATTGAACTTTTAATCATGGGAATCTATGGGAAGTTGCTCGCTTCTGCAGCCAGCCTCCAATAGATGTGTGAGGTATTGCAACTTTCAAACGTTCAGTTTGAGCTTCATTGTTTAACCTGGAACATTGCCACTTGCTCATTTCCCATGTGTACATAACATT
>CM059279.1:8719273-8721773 GCA_030347295.1 Setipinna tenuifilis
AGAGAAAGACAGCGAGAGAAAGTGAGTGTGGATCGTGAAGTCTGGATCTGCTGTCCTGCTTGGCGATGAGACTGAGGCCGTAGCAGAGTTGTGTGTATGTGTGTGAGAGAGAGAGGGAGAGAGAGAGAGAAAGAGAGTGTGGATCCTTAAGTCTGGCTCTGCTGTCCTGCTTGACGATGAGGCTGAGGCTGTGGTGAGTAGTGTGTGTGTGCGTGTGTCAGTGCGTGTGCGTGTGTGTGTGTGTGTGTGTGTGTGAGAGAGAGAGAGTGTGTGGATCCTTACGTCTGGCACTGCTGTCCTGCTTGGCGATGAGACTGAGGCCGTGGTGAGTAGTGTGTGTGTGTGTGTGTGTGTGTGTGTGTGTGTGTGGCGATGAGACTGAGGCCGTGGTGAGTAGTGTGTGTGTGTGTGTGTGTGTGTGTGTGTGTGGCGATGAGACTGAGGCCGTGGTGAGTAGTGTGTGTGTGTGTGTGTGTGTGTGTGTGTGTGTGTGTGCGTGAGTACTGGATGGGAATACTAAAGAGCCTGAGGGGGCATTGGACGCTCAGAGAGCCCCAGAGAGGCGAGCGTCGGATAAACACACTGCTAATCCACTTTCTCATGGAACAACACAGGGGGGACTGGATGCACTGTGTCTGACCGGCCCAGCAGTAATGCACAACAATGGTACTTGTTATTGTGTGTGTGTGTGTGTTTGTGTGTTTGTGTGTACATGTGCCTGCAAATGTGTCTGTGTGTCTGTGTCTGAGTGCAACCCACACATACGGTATTACTTGCATGTGAATGTCTGTATGTGTGTGTTTGTATACATGTACACATACAGTACTACATGTATGTATGTGTGTGTGTGTGTGTGTGTGTGTGTACAGGTGCACATACAGTACTACATGCATGTAAGTGTGTGTGTGTGTGTGTGTGTGTGTGTACAGGTGCACATACAGTACTACATGCATGTAAGTGTGTGTGTGTGTGTGTGTGTACAGGTGGACATACAGTACTACATGCATGTAAGTGTGTGTGTGTGTGTGTGTGTGTGTGTACAGGTGCACATACAGTACTACATGCATGTAAGTGTGTGCACCTTGTACCCTAATCTCCACCCATCCTCTAGAATACCCTAGGGATACATGCTGGCCACTTCACTTACACACAGCACAGGCTCCACTGGGCATCACTAAAGGAGCCCTTCTTCAAGGTCACGGCTTCACATCTGACAGACATTTGGCGTGCTGATGCTGATGTGGTGTTTGTCATTTGTGAGGCCGATTCCCAGGAAGCTGGCTCATCTCTTTATCTGTCGGCCTATCTCATGGACACAGAGAGGCCTGCCATTCGGGGGGGGGGGGGGGGGGGGGGTCATGTTTCCATGGAAAGTGACCAATGAGAATTTCATGAAAGTATTATCTCGTGTTTGTGTCCCAGTTGGGACGTGAGCATTTCTCATGTCTGTGGTTGCGGTTGCAAATACGCGTTGTGCACTTTCTTTGGACATCTGTCGAAATACAGGCATGTCCCTGTACCCCATATGTAAGCACTGTCAAAGCATCAAAAAGTTTCACTGGATTTTCTAAGACTAATAGCGGCTTTTTGCCAATCTCAATGACCTTGAGGAGTGATTGACGCATTTTGGCAGAAGGGTTGGAGGTCGTTCCAGATGTAGTGGAAAAGCAGGGCTGTTTATCCCTCACTCTGCTCTCGTTTTTATTTATTTTTGTAAATAAACGTCTTTTTATTTTCTGTTCACACGTGTCATGCACTGCAATAAAACAAATTGTTGCATGACAGAAAATACAACATATATGTCGGTGTTAGTGGGGTTAAGCTGGTAGTCCATGATTTCACACTCTAGCAGAAGTTGGGATACCACCCCCCCCCCCCCCCCCACACACACACACACACAAATCACACCCTGAGTAATATTACAACATCCCTACTACTAGTATTATTACAACTTACCTCCTGCTACTGCTACTACTACTACTAATAGTGATAATGATAATGATGATGATAATAGTGATCATGGCAGATTAAGTGCAATGAGAACAAGAAGAAGAAAGCAGAATTGAAATATATCTCCCAGACTGGTCTAAAGCTGCTGTTTTTGCCTTGGCTTCTTGTGACAGGTTGAGACATTTTTCCACGGCCTCCGCCATGTTGCTTAGTCATTTATCATCTGAAGTACCTAATGAGCTTTCTCTGCTTATCTGAAACCCTAAAACACCCCCACCCTTCCCATCACAGTACCTCCACCACATGGTCCAGACTCAGGAGAAGTCTGCTGTAGATTATCATCTGGTCATAAATCTCATAAATCTCTAATCTGGTCCAAAATCACCATTAGCTTCTCATCTCGTGCTTCCCCAGTCAGTCCCTGGGCACAGTGGGCTGGAACCTCCCTGCAGTGTCTGTTCTGTGGAATAGTTTTATTCTGTTTTCCCTCTCTGTCAAATAGGGCTTGGATCCCCCTCATTCCACTTCCCACACCAAGGGCCTCAGTTTC
>CM059279.1:8724273-8734273 GCA_030347295.1 Setipinna tenuifilis
ATGTTTTTCTTTAAACATTTGGTTGTTGAGTAATGATAACTAACCCTAGATGATTTAAACCGTGCAAATGTGTGACTGGGATGACCGATGAGTAGCTCTTTGGCTGTTTATTTTATTCCTATTTTGAAAGCTATTCATAAAACACTGATAAAACATTCAAGTCTGGACCAAAATAAGAGACCAAATAAGGGTCATACCCAAATATATATAAAAAATGGAGTCTTTGCTTTCCAGGTCCAGGCTGGTTTCCACCATTAAAAGATAGCTTGCCAAACTTAAATAGAAACTGTATAACCATCTTAAGAAAATCCCCCTTTTTAACTGTTAACTGATGTCTTACCTCACTTTCCCAGAAGCCGCGGAGTGTGGACCCTGCCTGGGTGGTGTCCAGGGGGTGGGACCTTACTACCCTACCTGTGCCCTGGACCCCCCTACTGCTCCTTGTACATGAGCAGAGTTGTCAATCACGGCTTCAGAAAGTAAACCCCCCCCCCCCCCCATATATTTCATCCAGCCACTTTGTGAACCAGCTGATACTAATTAGGACATCACTTATTAGATAGAGCTAGTGTGTTAGATGGGGTTAAATTCGTTTGTTAGTTAATTAGTTAAATCACCTGTGTTCACAGGCAGAAGGAATGCACTGCAGGGTTTTTGCTCTGTGAAGCCAAGATTGACAGCCCCGTTTATAACCTGCCTCTGCCCACACATCCTCTGGATGACCTGACCTGACCAGTGTGTGTGTGTGTGTGTGTGTGTGTGTGTGTGTGTGTGTGTGTGTGTGTGTGTGGGAGAGAGGCTGCTGACTGACCGTACTGACTGAGTGCTTCGCTGGGCCCAGTCTGAATACTTCCAGCATCTTGTCAACTTCCTGCGTGCTGACTGCAGCACTGTGGAAACCACAGCAGCATTGATAGTGATCAGCTTCAGACCGGTGAGAGGTAACAGAAGGGGGGGAAGGGGTGTGTGTGTGTGTGGGGGGGTAACCAAGGTAACCAGCTGAATCCTCAGCCCTGGGTGGGAGGTCACAGCTGTATTGGAACAGAGTAAAGTCTGCTGATGAGGTGTAACTGAAGTCTGAATGGTGACACAATGGAGACATGCAGGAGACCCAGGTGAGAAGACATTCCTATAAAAGTTCCAGGCTGCTGAACTTTTCCTGGAACTTCCCCAATGGAAATGAGGCTATAACCTCTACAGTTATCTTATTGTTACGCCTGAGGCCCAAGCAGGGAGACTCCGTAACCTTAGAGCTCTAATCTGAAATAGCACTAACCCCCCCCCATGATGCTCAGGGACAACAGTCTGTTGGGAGCACACAGCTAAGGTGTTTAAATGACACTGTGGTGTTTGGCAATGGCAGTGTTTCTATGCATATATATACTGTACATATTATGCATACATACATACATATACTTATACATATACATACATATACATATACTACATTAAAGCAACACTTACTAGTTTTTTCAATCTTAAAATTATGTTTACAAAATCGTTTCAGTGGTTCACCAACTTGTAACAGGGTGAAAGGCCCCATGGGTCTGTTTGGAGAAAGGGGGCCCTCTTTCTGTAGTTCAAATGAGAAACGATTCAATTCCATTTCCAACCTGTTGTTTGAAGAGGTTCACCTGTAAACTATGTAAGATATACTCCGAAAGGACAGACGGGCATACTGGCATTTACACTTCATTTGTGGACTCATTAAGTTGGTCAAATAGTGCCTGACATTTACGACCAAGCTGTCACCGTCACTGTGCCTACAACAGAGAAGAGGTGATGATCTCTGTGTGTAAAACTGTGTGTGTGTGTGTGTGTGTGTGTGTGTGTGTGTGTGTGTATGAAGGGAAAAGACAGTTTGTTTCTCAACAGCACCCTCCCACACAAACACACAGATGACACTCTCTTGAAAGAGAACAATGAAGGTGTTGTCCTTGTGATGTGTCTATATGTGTGTGTGTGTGTGTGTGTGTGTGTGTGTGCATGCGTGTGTGTTGTCCCTGTGATGTGTCTGCTCTGTTTGCCAATGTGTCTCGGCCCTTTGTGCATGTTCCAGAACTGTGATGTATGTGCATGTGTGTGCGTGTGTTTGTGTGTGTGCGTGTGTGTGCATGCGTGTGACAGACCGGTGAACTCCACCAGCCCTTCCAGCGTCACTCGCCCACCATCGCCATAGCGAGAAATACCACACACACCCAGTACCCCGCTGCTCGCTCCGCAAATGCATCCATTCACTCAGCAAACGCTCAGCAAATTTCCCATCATTCACTCAGCAAACGCAGGGCAAACCTCCACACAAGACCTGGGATGGCCCACGGCTTTGCCTTGGCTTTGAAACACAGGAAGAGGACATGCATATCCATCATTTAAATAAGTCTGTGTGTGTGATGTGTGATGTGTGTGACATTTCGCATCGCTGTGTTTAAGCATCAGTGTTTAGCCCTGACGTTAAAGTGTTAACACTGGGCATGTTTACAAACAGATCGTTGATGCTAGAGATGTGTAAATAATGCTTAGTAATAGTTGTTTGAGTAAAAAAACATTTCAACATTTAAAGAAATTGTTGCTAGTCATGTCCTCTATGCCTTTGCTGCGTTTCTACTTCTCCACGGATGAGTAGCGGTGGTTTAGGTTGCCCAGCGAAGCGAAGTGTTTTTAAAATCCTGTGGTTTGATTGTTGTGTTGTGTTTCCTTCCAAAATTCTTGAGTTTGCCACCACAGTTGTTTTGGCTCCATTCTAGCCTCAGAGAGGCAAAAAGAGGCTTTACCCCAAACACTGGCGCTGTACCCCACAGTGCAGATGTCCTCACTGTTAGTCTCAGCCTCCTACAGTATAGTACACCTATGTCATGCACAGTACATGTAAGGGATAATGGTAAGTAGTCATATAATCAGTTAATATATTATATTATATAATTATATTAATATAATATATAATATATTCAGTCAAGTGGTCATTCTCTTGGAATAAGCCCCGACAGAGATGCCTCGGGTGTGAAGAACTCACATACAGCCACTTGGCAAAAAAAGATAGTTAGAAACATCTAACAGTGTCGTATTTTAAATAGGCCTCTGATGCTAAAAATAGTTTAAGGAAATAGAATGTTTTAGTGTTGTTTCACTAGAGTGTAGTGCTGTGTCCAGCTGCTATATAACTCATTGCAGATTATTGTTGATATTCCATTATGATAAGTGAACTTGTGGAATGATATGAAAGAGGCACAAACACGGTTGCCATTGACAGTGGTCATTGTACTTTTTCAGTGGTCACTACACAAAAATATTTAACCTCAAACATTGGAGTGACCCATTCAAAGCAAACATGATGTTTGTTTGTCCGTATTGTAAACAGCCGGATAATGAGGTGGCATATTGCATGTGTGTGACCTTGGCAACAAGCCAAGTCCAGGCTGGTGGTTAATGGGGCCCAGTTGAGAAACAGTAGCACAGGCATAGTCTGTGTCTGACTGTGTGTCCCTCCTAAGCCCTCCGTCTGTGTGTGTATGTGTGTGTGTGTGTGTGTGTGTGTGCGTGTGTGTGTGTGTGTGACACATGCTGTTGTGTACATGTGATCTGGTGGAAGTGTTGTGTAACTCCCAGCATTCCCAGTATTACAAGATTTCCAAATTCCTTAAAACTGCACTCAACAGAAAATCCTTCCAGAAAACAAAAAAACCCCCCAAAAAAACAGCTTACTCTTCCAGCTTAATATTCTGGTGACTAGTTACCAAACTGTCATGTCTACATTCATATGTGTAAATCGACTTTCTGGTGCCCCTGTAAAATGATGGGATTGTTTTCTAAATAGTCTCTCTACCTTATGCTGTTTTGGGTGGATGGAGGTGTTAGGTTTCATAATGTTTGAATAACTTAGTGTGCTTTGGTGGATGATATTGTGTTTTCCTTGTTCCTCGTGACTGCGATGTTGGTTTGTGGAGACACGTACACTGCTGATGTTGTTGTTGTTGTTCCAGTGCTGTGTCTCCATGATGCAAATCATCTGAAAGAAGTAAATGTTCTGTCCAAAACGACACTTTCTTGTTGACATCCTCATCTGCTCTCAGGCTAAAAAACATGCACCCAACACAGGAAATTAAAATATATAATTTGGGTGGTGCAACAGCCTGTTTGTGGAGGTCTGTGTGTGTGTGTGTGTGTGTGTGTGTGTGTGTCTGTGTGTGTGTGTGTGTGTGTGTGTGTGTGTGTATGTGTGTGTGTGTCACCAAAAGTAGTGTGCACTCAGTTCCCAGATTTCTTCTGGCTTGTCTTTATTACAGGGGCCTGCGTTGAGATTGATGGTGTGCTGTTTGTGAACCGTAGTTCGGAGTGGAAACAAACCCTGGTTTCTAATAGCATTCCTAATAACCGGTCCCTTCATTTGGGAAAAGAGCACATGTTCCGGCTGGCACCGGTCAGGAATGCTCTGTGCCGCCCCGTGCGTCCTGCGTGCCAGGCCTTTGATTAGGGCCGTGAGACCGGCAACCAGACCAACCAAACCATCTGCTGCCTGCCGGTTCTGACCCGAATGTGTTTTCTGACGCTTGTGGTCTGTTGCGTGCCTGTGTTTTCCGTCTGCAGGTCCAAATGACATCTTAGATTAATGAGGTTGGGATGCGCCAGGGACTTCCCCCGGTTTGTTTTGGTCAAGCGGCTGTAACACACAGGGGCAATAACTGTGAAACCCTGAACTGGAACACACAGCACAGAGTGGATACCAAGCTTAACTGTAACACACAGCACAGAGAGTATTTAACCCTGAGCTATAGCACACAGCAGGCACAGAGTGCATTTAACCCTGAGCTATAGCACACAGCACAGAGTGTAGCCTGCTGGACACAGAGTTTAACCCTGAACTGTAACACAGAGAATATTTAACCCTGAGCTATCATCTGCATGTGTATAGCACATTTCATACAAAGGATGTGCTATGTGCCCTGTAGTTTGACAAAGGAGCACAAGACAGAGATGCATATGGCATGCTTTGTTATAGTTCAGTAGGGCCAGAGAACTCAATCAGGGTGCTGTAGAGAGCTCCACTAGTGTCCCCCATAGTCCCCAAGGGTGCTTGTTTGCATGTGAGGAAAAGTCTCTGAGTGTTTGGGAAGGGCAGGACCTCCAGCGGGGGCTGGTAGGAAAAGATGACAGTTCAGTGTAGGCGATGTTGAACGAGTAACATCCGATAGATGAAGTTGACTGAAGCAAGTCTCTGGGCCAGCACTCCTGACTAACAGCTGAGACGTGCTGACATGGCCTCGGCTGCCCTCTTGTCACCAGGCCGCCCATAAAAGGGTGCTAACGTCAAACCTGTTTGTGGCACGCACACACACGCACGCCACAGCGCAGCACGGCCTGGCCTGGCCTAGCCGCGAATGAGGAAGATCAATCTCCGAGCCCTCTGGACACGTTAAGCGTGTGTTTACCTTCCCCTGCCGGCCTGCAGAGACAGATGTAAACTTGGATGCTAGCTTTGAGAGCTGCAGAGACAGATGTAAACTTGGATGGGCTGTTAGCTTTGAGAGTGGCGGCAAAATCAATCACATCCTGTGCGTGCCACTCTATCTCTCCCTTTTGCTGCTTTCCAGGTTGATTGGCCCAGAGAGGCTGTTGCCATGCCGATGCCGTAGAAACTGTCACGGCCGCCTTGACAAATGGCGGTGGTCCTGGGTGATTAACTGAGGAGTAGAGCCTTGCTTAAAGCCCTAGCAGGTATTTGGACTAGCATTCACTAAACCAGCTGAACCTAATTAGCACTACTCTTCAGCCTGGTAGGTGAGTAGGTGAGCTAGTTTAAATTTAATTTTATTTAAATTTTAACACATTTTAAATTTCATTTCATTTAAATTTATTTATTTTTTTCCTTTATTTCACCATGGACATTTATTTATATTCTTAAATGTATAATTTATTGTTATTTTACCAATTTTACCCATTGATATACATTATCTCTTCTTCCAGGGAGTCCTGGCTGAGGTTTTAGCAAATAAATTAAAGAAAGGTTTCAACATACATAGACAACACACAGACACATGCCATATTAGTACATAGAAGCACACAGACAGCCCTAAAAATGAAATTAAATAAACACAGACAGACTAAACATATAGACATAGTTAGTGTACTAAGTAACTATTTAGCTAATTCTGTCATAAATAACACCCAATAAATGGTTAGACTTCTACTTTTTGCTGTCTGGGTTTCCTACCTCTGATGACCAGCATAACCACACTCATCTTGTGCATCATTAACTCCATGTTCACTATTTCATATGGCACATCATAATGCATCTGTGAGGTAGCTGGTCAGGCTTCTCAGTAGCAGCATGCCAGCGGACTGAAAGTAGGGTTGAAGGGTACAAAAACAGTTCAGTTTTTAAAACGCTAAAAATGGTCAGAGGGTGAGTTCGGGAAGTTTACCTTCTCACACCATCACAACTGATGCGCTGTACAACTGTAAAGAACATCCTTTCATCTCTGCAAACAGCTGCCCTGATTGCAAGCAGTCAGTCAGTCAAAGGGTGTAAGCATGCTACGCCAGAGAGGCTATCAGCGATCAGACAGAGAGGCCGAGATCAGTATCTCTGTGTGCTGTGAGCGGGACACCCTGAGCAGGGCTGCAGAGGGACAGATGGCAGACCAGATGAACTGCAGGCGTGGCACAGGGTGCATACAGTTGACACTTTCACACGTCAAAACATTGAAAGGAAGAGGGCGAACATATCAGTAATCTAGATAGGTGCTGAACCAAAAACAGAAGGAATGCAAGACATAAAGGAGAGGTCCACACACGTCAGGTCCCTTATTTTGGGTGAGGAACGTGACTCAAAAGTAAAAAATCAGGAAGCTGAAGTGTGTAGACCTCTCAGTTATGTCTTGGACCTTTCACACATCAGCCAACTTTGTGAGCCACTGCTACAGCAGGATGTGGCAGGCCTGTATGATGCTCCCCTTTAAGGTGCCCAACATTTAATACTTCCCCTTTAAGAAGCCCACAATTTGACATTTACCCTTTAAAATGGCCAAAGTGCACAGTCAGCACCGAGCTTATGAAAACTCTTTAACTTCCTCTTTGAACAGCGCAAACAGCATACCCATTTAAGGTGTGGACTTGTTTATAGTTTGTACGTAGAGTCCATAGCTATCTGATGCTGGCTTTTAAACTGAAACATTTGACTCTTTTAATTGGTTAATGTTCTTAATTTGCATAATGATTCCACTTTGCATTTGTTTCATTCCTTGTTCGAAAGTGTCTCTAGAAACAGACATATTATTAGAGTCAGCTCACAGGAAAGAAGAGAGGGAAAATAAACAGTATGCTAATGTTCTGGCTGTACTGCTGCAACACTCTTGCACATCACCCCTATTGTAGGAAGGTCAGTGCATCTCCGAGGACAACAGACACAGCACCACAGGACCTTCAGAGATGCCAAAAGCCAGTCTGCAGTCTGTGTGTAGATGGTCTGGGGTTGTATTGCCTTAGGCCACTGTATCTTTATTTTATTTTATTTTATTTTATTTCAGTTTTAATGTTTTGCAATGGTAACGATAGGCCCCTGCCAATAGGCTGTAGGCAGAAGGGAAAGCTGCCTGTCTACCTGACGAGGGAGAGGATAAATTACTGCACTGAGTGCTCATGGGAACTAGTGAACTCAGTTTAACTGTTCAAGGGCAAAACATTGTCTTTGAACTTTGAACCTGAACTTTAATGTCTTATACACATATTCAAACTGTCAAAAAAATGAGTACATGGATAAATAAATAACACATTTTGGACAAAAGATACCATCACTTATTCTCTTGCCTGTCTAACCCAGTCCAAAAACATTACAATCATATTGGGTCTGAACTACAACCCAGTTCTCCCATGGGGTAGAGTAGAATAGTTAATTTTTCATGTTAACCCTGCACTGTCTTTACATTAATGAGAGGGGGAAACAGCAGGCTGTGGCCTTGTCTTTAGCCTGTTAAACCAGCCCCTCATACTTCACTTCATTGGCTGGGTCTGGCTGTGGTTTCATTGACATGGTTGTCTGTCTGTTATGCTTGTGTGTGTCTGTAATCGTCCATGTGTGTCTGTTATCGTCTGTGTGTGTCTGTAATCATCCGTGTGTGTCTGTAATCATCCTTGTGTTTCTGTTATGGTCCATGTGTGCCTGTAATTGTCCATGCATGTCTGTAATCGTCCATGTGTGTCTGTAATCGTCCATGTGTGTATGTAATTGTCCATGTGTGTCTGTAATCGTCTGCATGTGTCTGTAATCATCCATGTGTGTATGTAATTGTCCATGTGTGTCTGTAATCGTCTGTGTGTGTGTGTGTGTGTGTGTGTATGTGTGTGTGTAATCAGCTGTTCTGACTCTGCTGGTCGCCTGCTCTTCTGCTGTGCTTTGTTTGTCTATCTGTGCCCCGGACAGACACAACATGCAGCTAAAATAACCCCCACAACCGGACAAAAACAGCAGCCGAAAAGCTACCATGCGGTGCTATGCTTGACCTGAGCAAGCTCTCTTTCTTGTCTGGCCAAGAGAAACGCTGAGAGCCATTATTAGGATGCAGCCATCAGGGGATGCACAGCGCACAGCTGGGATCAAGGAGCCCGCACAGTAGACTGTCATCACAGAGAGAGAATGAGAGACAGAGAGAAGGAAGAAGAGAGAAGAGGAGAGAGAAAGAGAAGCAAAAGGCAGAAGAAGAGAAAATGAGAAGGAAAGAGAGAGAGGGAGAATGAGAGAGAGAAGGAAAGAGAGAAAGAGAAGGAAGAAGAGAGAAGGAGGGAGAAAAGAGAGAAAAAGAATGAGAAGGAAAGAGATAGAGAGAAAAAAGAGCGTACTTGTGCAGGCTTGTCCCAGTGTCACTGTGTGGGATTCCACAACTATTCAGCATTGTATGTATAAACCAACATTCACCTGTGTGTGACAGAGAGAGAGAGAGAGATAGAGAGAGAGAGAGAGAGAGACAGATAGAGAGAGAGAGAGAGAGAGAGAGTTGTATCTGTTGTGCATTGTATTGTTAGTGTGAAAAAGCCAACATTCCTTTGGCTGTGGCACACACAGGTACTCGTCCCGCACCTCAGCCAATCAGCCACCAGGGAGATGAGCGGCATGCTGGCTCAGATTGGACAGGTGACGTGTCTGTCACTACCCAGCATGGCACACATGACCAGGGTTACCCGGGGTGATCCATGCATGTGACGCTTTTGGACAAGCTCATCCGAACGTCACCGTACTACATAACCAGTCGTTTCAAACAAGCCCAATGCAGTCCATGGTCACAACATTCATGTCCATTCACTCCTCCTCCCTAACCTCTTTGCCACATACTCCTCCCTCTTAGCCCCTCCCCTTCCCTGTCCTTCTCTGTGTCAGCTGTCACTGTCCTCTCATCCTTTCTCATCCTCCCTTCTTCTGGAAGCCATTTCCTCTAGTCGTCCACAGAGCTCTTCCTCTGCAGTCATGCGTGTCCCAAGTGTAAACAGGACTGGCCCCGTTGCTGTGGCCACTGGAATACTGTTTTCATGCTCGCTTTTTTTTTGTTTGTTTGTTTTTTAGAATTACTGTTATGGCATGGGTCCATCCATCACTGGTTAAACACTGTTTCCTGGTAGCTGTGGCATGGTCTTAACACAGACAGTAGTGAACCATTATGTGGGGGTTCACACACTACACCACACAAGCTTTGTGAAGACAGCGCGTCCCAAAAATGATGGCATGTGACATGCCTGTCGTCACAACAATAAGTTAGCAAAGCCCAGATAAGTTGGTGTTCTTGGACCGTCTGCATGTGACCAATGAGGATTGTGCTGCAGACACTGGGCCCTGGCCGAGGGGAACACGGTCAGAACGGGACAGACGTTCCCTTACATTACTGAAGCCCCCCTCAACACACTTACTGTAGTTTAGAATGTCACATTGGGGTGGAAACTCATTAAAGCAACACTAAGTAGTTTTCGTCTAAGGTCGCCCTGCAGGTTGGAAGTGGAACTGTCTCTCATAGAGAACTAC
>CM059279.1:8741773-8744273 GCA_030347295.1 Setipinna tenuifilis
ACCTATCTACGTCACTAGGTCGTAAGCCCCGCCCAGAGCCATGTATGGCAAACCCACATCCCAAAGGATTGGTGGACAGAAGCTAGGTGAGCGAAAGATAGCGAATTTGCCCAATCAGAGGTTCAGCACAGGCTAGCAGAAACAGCCTCCCCAGCAAAGCACAGAGACCTCAGGCCAGCCCACCACATTCACTGCGCTAAGGCCAGTCCACCGCATTCACAGAGAGCTAATGCCAGTCCACCACAGTCACAGAGCTAAGACTAGTCCACTGCTTTTACAGAGGGTGTGTGTGTATGTGTGTATGTATGTTTGTGTGTGCATGAACATGTGTTTGCACACTTGTGCGTTTGGTGTGTGTGTTTGTATGTGTGTGTGTATGTGTACATATGTTTGTGTGTGCATGCATGCGTGTGTGTGTGTGTGTATGTTTTTCCATCCTGCAGCCCTCCCTCCCTGGTGGAGTAGGTGGTGGGTGAGACTTGACAGACAGCAGACAGCCCCAGAGGATGTTAATATGAAATATGAGTGTTACCCTGAGGGGCCCTTGGCCTGTCCCTCCAACCCAGGATTTGTGTCCCGCTGATGGGGCTGCACACCTACTTCACAGGCCCTTATGAGGTGCTGATGGTGGGAGATGAGAGACAGAGAGAGAAGAGAGGGATTGACAGCAGGAGAGAGAGGGAAAGAACGAGAGAGAGAGAGAAGAGAGTGATGGAGAACAGGGGAGAGAGGGAAAGAATGAGAGAGAGAGAGAGAAGAGAGTGATGGAGACAGAGAAAGAGATGGAAAGGGTGAGAGAGAGAGGGAAAGGAGAGTGATGGAGAGCAGGAGAGAGAGAGAGGAAGGAGAGGGATGGAGACAGAGAAAGAGAGGGAAAAAATGAGAGAGAGAGAGAGAGAGAAGAGGGATAGAGAGAGAAGGAGAGGGTAAAAAAGAGAGGAGGAGAGGGATGGAGGCAGAAAGAGAGGGAAAAAACGAAAGAGAGAGCATTAGATGAGAGGGATGGAGAGAGAGAGAGAGAAAGAGAGAGAGAGGTCATGAATGGGTGGGTGATGAGCATGTGTGTTTGGTTGGTGGGAGGCTGTTTTATCCACATGGCGTGACTGGGATGTGTCTGTGTGTGTGTGTGTGTGTGTGTGTGTGTGGCTGGGATGCGGACAGCAGGTGAGGAGCTGCAGATGTATCCTGCAGAAGCACGCAACCCTGTCTTCCGTCAGGGGGGGCAAAGGGACAGAGAAGGGGGGGGGGTGGGGGTGAAGGGGGGCCTGACAGTCCTCAGGGAAGAGCGATTGGGATCTCACAGCATGTTTGTAGTTACAGAGCCAAGGAGTGAATGTGCATTTTTAGAGCACATATCAGCTCCATCTAATCCCCTGCATCTCCTGTCGTGCTGTGCGGCTTCAGAGTGCAATAAATTAAAACCATAATGCTTCTGCCACGCTCCATTTCGGGACATTAAAGTACTGTAGGAAATGCATGCCACCCACCCCCCTCTCCAGATGCCACAGGCCTCTCAGCTGTATCTGTGCCTGCTCTGTGACCCCAGAGTGGCTCTGTTTGTAGGGGGTCATGTCAGAGCTGTTTTTACTGTGGCATCTGCACTGTACTGATATCAAAAAGGCTCCTACTGCTGGCAGTTTCAAACCAACATGTAGACTTAAGACCAAACTGTTCTCAGGTGCTTTCTGCTAATAATTTTCCTTTAATTGCTATGCAATTACTGTCTTCTATTAAATATGTCTTTTATTTACCTTATACTTATTTTACTTGCCTTGCCTTGCCTTACTGTGTGCTGCTTGGCCTTATAGTGCCTTTAGTAGGTCCATTCCTCTGTCCATTGCCCTTGCCTTACTGTGCTGAGAGGTAGTTTGCGGTCAGAATGCCTACCTGTCTGTCATGCATAGATTTTCAAGGCAGTATGAGAATTCCCTCCCATAATTAGGGCTACTACCTTTTATGGGGGGTACTACCTTTTACATTAATTACATTTAGATGTTTATATGTTGTTACACCCCCCCCCAAATCTGCTACATTTGTCTCTTTAGGGGGGTGCTGAGTCTTGATCAGGGGGTACCGTAGCCCCCCAGTACCCCCTGTAGTTCCAGCTACCAGAGAACAGTTGGCGAGACGTGCATTCAACAGAATAAATCATTTCATCGAATGAACGCCCTGAAGGCTTATGGTCCAGTTACCACACTCAAGAATTTAAAAAACATTCAAAACTTTATGCTGCTAACATAACATTGTCTGTTGTTTAATGCAACCTGTCTTTAAAAAGTACCCTACTTTTGTTTCTTTGGTGGGGGGGGGGGGGGGGTACTGGGTTTTGATTGGGGGCAACGTACTGCTTAGTAGCTATGAGTGTACTTATTTTATCAGCATGGTTGTAACACCAGTGAAGCCACACAGCCACACACACGCAGAGGAGTAGTAGTTCTAACTATAGTGTCTGTTGCTTTATAATACTGCCCTGTGAGTCCTTACAGACAGACCAGGCCAT